>CM074723.1:90012140-90612140 GCA_037306005.1 Rhinophrynus dorsalis | reverse complement strand
TAACTTCTGACATGTATTTATTTTACTTTTATAATCCCTATTTAGAATGGCCCTTTGTTGGACTTGAGGGCTACATATTCAGCTTTTAGTGACATTACAGTAGTAGATAAACCCTTATACCAGGTGCAAGGAAAATGGCTGTCCTATGTCCAATTTTCATGAAAATGAAATTATTCAAAATTTAGAAAACTACAACTGTGCAGATTGAGCATAGTGCTGAAGATATTACCAAAACATTGTTTCTCAAGAGACCGGAGATGCTTTTACATATTATAGCTGTCTTCTCAGCCCCTCATACAAACCAATATACTTAAGGGTGCTACCCTCAGCGAGCTTTGTTATGCATGCAAAGACCCATGAAAACTGTTTGCCCCATTTATTTTTCTATTCACTGTCATGTAAAAAAATCATTATTTTTAGTGAATACAGATTTTCTGCAGGTAGAATCATTAAAGTACTCCTGTAGCTATTGTTGTGGGTTAGTATATCCTGCAATATGGGGAGAATTGTAGCCAGTGTGAGCTTAGAAATATGTAAAGACAAGTGGCTCAATTCAATTGCCTCTGGTAAAACTGTCGGTAGGGCAAAAATGGGCAACAAATGGTACACATGGCACTGTCGGAATTCAATTGCCCTTCCAACAGAACCATGATGAGTATTGGGACATAGAACCTGACTTGTGGCCCAAAGTTCGTTGTGGGTTTTTCGTTCCCAAAACTCACACTAAATAGTGTGAGAAATGGTATAATCAAAGAAAGCTAAAGCCCTGTGTTTGACAGTAAAACACGAAGCGTGAGGTCAAAAACACAGTCACTCTCCCAAAACCTCACCTTACCCTTGTCCCTACACTACCCCAAACATATACTAGCCCTAACACTATCCTATCACCCATCTCCATAACCCTTACTTGGATGTCTGACATCCAGCAGGGTCTCCTGCACCCTGGTCATCCACTTTCCTTCTTCATCTGTAAACGTCTATTTTCTTTTGTTCACCTGTCATATTGTTCTTCATCTGTGCTCTACTTTCCTTTGATTCCTTAAAAGTGTTGCAGCCTGAAAAAAATAATTTTTTAAATCAAGAAAGCCGTGACGGTTCCACTGCTGCCAGCTACAGAACAGCAGAAAAAGCTCCTCTGCTGATACATTTCTGGCCATTGCCCTATGCCAACTGAGGGAAATTTGAACATGGACTGCCTTTTTTATGACCAGTCCCTGTTCAAATTTCTTCCTACGCTCCCATTGGTTGGGATGTGGGGTTATCTGCAGCGCATGGAATGTGCCCTGCAGAAACCACACTTCTCAGCCATTCAGAAGCTGATTGGCTTTGAGGTGCATAACACCACATCCCAGCCAATGGAAGCTTGGGAAAAAATTAGAACAGGGACTGGCCATATAAAAGTCAGTCCTTGTTTAGATTTTCCTCAGGTGGCATTGGGTAATGGCCGTAAGGTATCAAGAAAGGAGCTTTTTCTGCTGTTCTGTCACCACCGCTGCCAGTGGCAGAAGAATCTTCATGGCTTTCTTGATTTTAAAAACAATTTTTTTCAGGCTGCAACACTTTTAATGAATCAGAAGAAAGAAGAGCGCAGATGAAGAACAAGATGACAGATGAAGAAAAGAAGATAGAAGTTTACAGTGGAAGACCAGGGTGCAGGAGACCAGATGTCAGACATCTAGGTAAATGTGTAATGTTCATGGGTTGGTGTTACCTTAAGGGAGGGATTAACCCTTTGAGTGCCAAGTGGGTACATTGTACGAGTTTGGACAGCTGTACCCGCTGTGCCAAGCTCGTACGATGTACCCACTAAAATGCGGTCACTGCATGAGCCGGTATAACCGGCATGCAGTGGCCGCATTTAAAAAAAAAAATAGCTGGGCAATTGTGGGGGGACATGAGGATCACTCCTCATGTCCCCCCTGTTATTGATCTCCCAGCCGATCGCGCTGGGAGATCAATAAAAGAAGAGGAGAAGCGCAGCTGAAGCGCAGCTTCTCCTCTTCCTTCTCTCCTACCCGAACTTCCGGGTAGGAGTGGGCGGGACCGGGGGAAGCCTCCCAACGTCATCAGTGACATGTCACTGATGACGTTGGGGAAGTTTCCCCGGTCCCATTCACTCCTACCGGTGGTAGGAGTGAAAGGCAGGAGAGCTTCTGCTCTCCTGCAGTCGCCAAATTGGTCTCCCAGCCTATCGGCTGGGAGATCAATTACTTGGGGGACACCAGGAGGGGTCCTGATGTCCCCCACGAGGTCTGAATATATTAAAAAAAAAAATAATAATAAAAAAAAAAAAACTAACCCTGTGAGTGCCGCAGTGGTCCCCAGCACATTGCTTTGCAATGTGCTGGAGACCCTTGTAGCACTCACAGGGTCATTTTTTTTGGGTTTTTTTTTTTTTTTTTTTAAAGACCTCATTGGGGGGATCAGGGGGAATCCTGATGCCCCTCAATGAGGTCTATTATTAAAAAAAAAAATAATAAATTTTTTTAACCCTGTGTGTGCCACAGGGGGGGTCCAATGCACCCCCCCCCTCCTGTGGCACACACAGGGCTTCTATCATTACTTTGTTACTAGAGATTGTTGGGGGGCCATCAGGATTGGTCCTGATGGCCCCCCAACAAGCTCTGATTACAAAGTAATAATAAAAAAAAAAATTAACCCTCTGAGTGCCAGAAGGGTCCAATGCATTGCTTTGCAATGCCCTGGAGACCCATGTGGCACTCACAGGGACATTTATTTTGATTCCTTTTATTTTTTTTTTTTAAGACCTCATTGGGGGAATCAGAGGGGTCCTGATACCCACCAATGAGGTCCATAATAAAAAAAAATTTAAAGAAAAAAAAATTAACCCTGTGTGTGCCACAAGGGGGGCCAATGCAGCCCCCCTTCTGCGGCACACACAGGGCATTTATCATTACTTCGTTATCAGAGATTGTTGGGGGGCCATCATGATTGGTCCTGATGGCCCCCCAACAAGCTCTGATTACCAAGTAATGATAAAAAAAAAATTAACCCTCTGAGTGCCACAAGGATCCAGTGCATTGCTTTGCAATGCCCTGGAGACCCATGTGGCACTCACAGGGACATTTATTTTGATTCCTTTTATTTATTTTTTTTTTAAGACCTCATTGGGGGGAATCAGAGGGGTCCTGATACCCACCAATGAGGTCCATAATAAAAAAAATGTAAAGAAAAAAAAATTAACCCTGTGTGTGCCACAAGGGGGGCCAATGCAGCCCCCCTTCTGCGGCACACACAGGGCATTTATCATTACTTCGTTATCAGAGATTGTTGGGGGGCCATCATGATTGGTCCTGATGGCCCCCCAACAAGCTCTGATTACCAAGTAATGATAAAAAAAAAATTAACCCTCTGAGTGCCACAAGGATCCAGTGCATTGCTTTGCAATGCGCTGCAGACCCCTGTGGCACTCACAGGGTCACTCTGTTTGTGGACATATATATTTTTTTTACTAAGACCTCATTGGGGAGGGATCAGGGGGTCCTGATGCCCCTCAATGAGGTATATAATAAAAAAAAATTAAATCAAAAATTAACCATGTGTGTGCCACTGGGAGGGGGGGTTCAATGCAGACCCCCTTCCTGTGGTACACACAGGACTTTTTATCATTACTTTGTGATCAGAGCTTGTTTGGTGGCCATCTGAATACAAAGTAACGATAAAAAAAATTAACCCTTTGTGTGCTGGACACCCCTGTGGCACATAAAGGATTTTTTCCCCCTTTATTTTTTATTTAGACCTCATTGTATGGGTTCTGATGCCCCCAACGAGGTCTACACAAAAATATTGGGGGAAAAAGCCCCAAAAAATGCACGTGCAACAGGAAGGGGGTCCAACGCAGTGCTTTGTATGAGGGGACATACAGTGCACAATGGTAGTCAGAGATCTCCCATACACACTATCAGACACTGCCCCACCATCACCACCATCCTTGCTCCTCTGCTCATACCCACACACACTGCCTAATCCCTCACCCTCTCACACATTTTGTTAGACTTGTAGTCACAGGTCCGCACATACACCGGCTGACGTCCTAGCTTCTTTCATCTGTTAGCCATAAAATCACACATACACTGTTTGTTTTCCCATTTCTGTTTCACTGGTAGCTACGCTCTTGTAGCGTAAATTGGTATGTGAACCCAGAGCAGTGGGGTACCATTTTTTTTTTGGCTGGCAAGAAGTCCTCCTAGGAAATCCCACGCCATTGAACCATTTTAGTATCTTTGAAGTGACTGATGTGTAAAACAAATGTTTGTTTTTCTTTCCTGTAGCACCACATTCTGGAAATAGTTGTTCCAAATAACTTAGGGGTACAAAGGCAAGTGACCCCGTATCAGGTTGTCTTCTTTCCAAAATGGTATGGTTTATCTACCTTTTCTTCAGTTCTGAAGGTGTTATAGCCATTTTTATACAGGCAAGTCAGGTTTGAGAAAATGTTAGAAACATCAGAGGTTGTAGTAGGTGTAGTTTTCTACTTCTAGCACCCCCTAAGGTAGTTCAACTCATATCAATGGGGTGTCGTTTGACTCCTAAGAGCACTAGCAAACAAATGCAGTTGAAAATTCCATGGTTTTCACAGAGCTCCATACATTTAAAGGGGCAGAAATGTAAAAAAAAGCATTTTTTTTCATTAGCGCCACCTCCTGGAAGCATTTGTGCACTCCAGGCTTGGGGTAACAAGGCAAGTGACCCCTCATTAGATGCGGCAGGTTGTTTTCTTTTCAAAATGGCATTGTTTCTCTACCTTTCCTGCATATCTATTATGGTTATAACCATTTTAGTGCAAGCAGATAATTTAAAAAACAAAAGTGTCAGGTTTACGTTCGTGTTCCTAGCACCCACATATTGTATGTTAACCCACACAAATGGGCTACCATTTTTCTCATGATGGTAGCAAGTACTGAATACAGCAGGAAATGTTATGGTTTTCAAAGATTTTAGTATCTTTGAAGTGGTGGAAATGTAAAAAAACCTGTATTTATTCCCATAGCGCCACCTTTTGGAAATATTTGTGCACTTCAGCCCAGGGGGTAGAAAAGCAAGTGACCCCTCATTTGATGCGGGAGAATGTCTACTTTCCAAAATGGTATACCTTTTATACCTTTCCTTCATGTCTCTAACAGTTATGGACATTTTAGTACAAGCAGCCATTTTCGAAGAAGCAAACAGGTAGGTGTAGTTATGTGCTTCTGGCACCCCTAAGGTAGGTCGACTCATTCCAGTGGGGTGTCATTTTTCTCCTAAGAGCACTAGCTAATGAATACAGTTGGAAATACCATGGTTTGCACACATTTCAGTACATTTGAAGGGGCAGAAATGTAAGAAAATGCCTTTTTTTTTTCATTAGCGCCACCTTCTGGAGGCATTTGTGCACTCCAGGCTTGGGGTAACAAGGCAAGTCACCCATCATTAGATGCGGCAGGGTGTCTTCTTTTCAAAATGGTATGGTTTGTGTACCCTTTCTTCACTTCTGTAGTTGTTATAACCATTTGTGTACAGACAAGTAATGTTTGAGAAAATGTTAGAAAAATGTGAAGTTGTAGTGGGTGTCGTTTTGCACTTCTAGCGCCCCCTGAGGTAGTTAAACTCGTACCAATGGGGTGTCATTTTTCTCCTAAGAGCACTAGCTAATGAATACAGTTGGAAATACCATGGTTTGCACATATTTCAGTACATTTGAAGGGGCAGAAATGTAAGAAAATGCCTTTTTTTTTCATTAGCGCCACCTTCTGGAGGCATTTGTGCACTCCAGGCTTGGGGTAACAAGGCAAGTCACCCATCATTAGATGCGGCAGGGTGTCTTCTTTTCAAAATGGTATGGTGTGTGTACCCTTTCTTCACTTCTGTAGTTGTTATAACCATTTGTGTACAGACAAGTAATGTTTGAGAAAATGTTAGAAAAATGTGAAGTTGTAGTGGGTGTCGTTTTGCACTTCTAGCGCCCCCTGAGGTAGTTAAACTCGTACCAATGGGGTGTCATTTTTCTCCTAAGAGCACTAGCTAATGAATACAGTTGGAAATACCATGGTTTTCACATATTTCAGTACATTTGAAGGGGCAGAAATGTAAGAAAATGCCTTTTTTATTCATTAGCGCCACCTTCTGGAGGCATTTGTGCACTCCAGGCTTGGGGTAACAAGGCAAGTCACCCATCATTAGATGCGGCAGGGTGTCTTCTTTTCAAAATGGTATGGTTTGTGTACCCTTTCTTCACTTCTGTAGTTGTTATAACCATTTGTGTACAGACAAGTAATGTTTGAGAAAATGTTAGAAAAATGTGAAGTTGTAGTGGGTGTCGTTTTGCACTTCTAGCACCCCCTGAGGTAGTTAAACTCATACCAATGGGGTGTCATTTTTCTCCTAAGAGCACTAGCTAATGAATACAGTTGGAAATACCATGGTTTGCACACATTTCAGTACATTTGAAGGGGCAGAAATGTAAGAAAATGCCTTTTTTTTCATTAGCGCCACCTTCTGGAGGCATTTGTGCACTCCAGGCTTGGGGTAACAAGGCAAGTCACCCATCATTAGATGCGGCAGGGTGTCTTCTTTTCAAAATGGTATGGTTTGTGTACCCTTTCTTCACTTCTGTAGTTGTTGTAACCATTTGTGTACAGACAAGTAATGTTTGAGAAAATGTTAGAAAAATTTGAAGTTGTAGTGGGTGTCGTTTTGAACTTCTAGCGCCCCCTGAGGTAGTTAAACTCATACCAATGGGGTGTCATTTTTCTCCTAAGAGCACTAGCTAATGAATACAGTTGGAAATACCATGGTTTGCACACATTTCAGTACATTTGAAGGGGCAGAAAAGTAAGAAAATGCCTTTTTTTTTCATTAGCGCCACCTTCTGGAGACATTTGTGCACTCCAGGCTTGGGGTAACAAGGCAAGTCACCCATCATTAGATGCGGCAGGGTGTCTTCTTTTCAAAATGGTATGGTTTGTGTACCCTTTCTTCACTTCTGTATTTGTTATAACCATTTTTGTACAGACAGGTAATGTTTGAGAAAATGTTAGAAAAATTAGAGGTTGCAATAGGTGTAGTTTTGTACTTGTAGCGCCCCCTGAGGTAGGTGAACTCATACCAATGGGGTGTTATTTTTCTCCTAAGAGCACTAGCTAATGAATACAGTTGGAAATGCCATGGTTTTCACACATTTTAGTTCATTTGAAGGGGCAGAAATGTAAGAAAATGCCTTTTTTTTTCATTAGCGCCATCTTCTGGAGGCATTTGTGCACACCAGGCTTGGGGTAACAAGGAAAATCACCCCTCATTAGATGTAGCAGGTTGTCTACTTTCCAGAAATATATAGTTTTATATAGTTATTCCACTGTTTTAGGGTAGTTTTACCACAAAAACCCTAGAATGCGCATATTAGTTTATAAAGTTGAAAATGTCATTTTGCACTGCTGGTGATTAGGGCTCTACGCTAGCCATGGACGTAGGTAAAACTATACAAATTTGGTATTTTTTTACTCGGGGGACTCGAGGCTTTTTCAAATAATTGAAACTTTTTCAATCAAGGTAAATGTTTTTGATACATAGTATGTGATTTTAGCAAAATGAGTAAATTTTCACTTTTTTTTGTCATTATGACATCATAGCTTTTTGCACGATGTAAAATTCTCTTCATGTAAGGTATCACAAGAAAGCTCAATTAGTTCTGAAAAAAACAATATATAGTTTTCCATATGTAACTAAAAATCCCCAGAGGAAATCAAGCCTAAACGGAAGGATAGCAAAAATGTTGAAAAAGTGTCTGGCCTGCAGGGTTCAGAAAATGGCCCGAGCCTCTGGCACTGAAGGGGTTAACCCTATGAGTGCCAGTGGGGTATGCAACACTCTGCAATGCATTGCATATCCCGCAGGCACTCAAAGGGTTAATTTTTTTTCTTTTCAATCATGTTTTTAGTTCCATGGATGTATTGATATGGGGATAAGGGCCCCATATCAGTACATCCACGGGTCATTGGTGTAGGGATCACTAGTTTTGTATTTGTGTTTTTTTTTATTATACCCTTAAGGACCGGTGACAGTCATAGCACGTCACATACTATAAAAGTGGTGTCTAAAATTGGCCACTTATATGCAACAGCGGTCTCTCTCAGAGCTCTGCTTGGCGCGTTGATATACACACTAGGTCACAAGTGCCGGTGCATCGACAAGGATCAAAGAAGTCCTTAAGGGAAGGTAGCTTCCCATGGTTTACTTTTAAATGGTCACGTACAAAACGTCAACTAAGCTGAATCAAGGGCAAGAATCCTGGAACACATGCTGCAGTCACAAACATCAATACAGGAAGCAACATGACAATCTCATGCTTTCATGCAGTGCGAGATTGTCATGTCGCCATTTTAAGCATGGCAATAAGTTTAATGTGTCATGTGTGCAGATTACTTTTTGTATGCGACCATTTAAATGGATACCACTTCCCTGGACCACTGGTCCTTAAGGGGTTAAACCGCTGTTCAAGTACATGTCGGTGGTTTTTAGCACACATTAGGGACTCAATGCCTAGGTTTGCTAGGCTCTAATTTAAGGCAACAATGGAGTGTCCCTTAACATTTGTTATAAGCAACATGTAAATGAATACCAACTTTATCTGCTTATTCACTGTTGACAACTGGCACTAATTTAGCACCCATTGTGCATTTTTACTTGTTGGTAGTTTGTCACAGCACAGGTAGTAGAATAACTGAATATGACTTAAAACTACCGATGGTGGTTTGTTTTCCCTAATGGTGCTAATAGTATCGATCCCAAGTGCAGGCAACAGGAGTCTTCTAAAAGTAAGGTTTAATTAAAAAAAAATATACAACATACAAATGTGCACTTTACAAGATTCTTCTGAGGGTCCCTCTTTGCTTTGTGCTCAGTCTCCTGTCTTTATTCCATATAGTATTTCACCTTCTTAGCTGACACTTTCCAGGGTGCTGTAGATAGATTAGGCATATCAGTGCCATCTACAAATGCTATCAACTCAGCCCAATGTGCCTTATAGTTTTTGGCAGTCCGAACTATCTGCAGCTGTCAGCACTCTGCTGCACTGTCATGTATACCATTACTTCCACCATTAGGTCTGTGGTATTTCTAGACCAGTTCCCCTGCCTGTTAGATCCCAGACTCCACCCTCACCAAAATTTCAGTGGTAACAGCAGACTGCTATATCTAATCCATCTACAGCACCCTGGAAAGTGTCAGCTGAGAAGGTAGAATACTACAGAGGACAGTGAAATAGGGAGTAAATACAGGAGAACATACAGGGTATATCTTGGCTGCTTTAAGAAGATTTCTGTTCCCTGTTCTTGTTATTTGAGAATCTATATGAAAAGTAGAGGAGACCACTGACAATAGACCTACATTAAACTCATTCTACATATATATTAAATATTTACCTGCTAAAGATAGCTTCACATCATATCTGTTTATATTATATTATCCTTTACCGTCATCATCTCCATTTCATCAAGATTATCTTTCATCCCACAGCTTTTTGCTGGTAGCTGAATTCTGAGTGAAACGACATATGATCTACTATGTTTTTAATTACATACAATTTAATTGGATTGATATTCTTATTTGAACTTCATCCTGACAGTGGACATTGGAGATATTTTTTGTTTATACAGAAAATAGTTCCATTTCCTTTTCTGTATGTATACAGAGTGATGTGAGTGTTTTAGATTTAAGGGGTAACTAACAGTAAAAATGTATTGTGAGTGTATGTGTGTATGTATCTGCACTCGTATGCTTTGTCATTACTAGTTAATCACTGCCACCCTAGGAATACCAGTACTAAACATTTGCAGTGTAGGTAGCTCCTGCCTCACCTCCCCAGGCCTCTTCTCTCACAGAACTGGTGCTGTGGATTCCAGAGGAGCAACTGAGGATTCATGTTAGCTGTTATGAAGTCATATTCACCTGCATAGCCAATTGGAATGAGGATGGCCCAACAGCTTCAGATCTTTCTGGAGGTGTGAGACAATAAGCTTTGGGGTTATCTGTACAGTTATCTGTAATTTAATATTTTTTTCCTAGTAAAATACTAAACGTTAAAACTTTTTTTTTTTTTTATTATTGTTCATGCTAGTTCTTTTTTTAAGTAGAGGTGTCTTAAAAGGGCAAGAGATAGTTACAAGTATGAAGTAATATATGAAGGAATATATGGATCTTAATTTAATATTCCTAGGTAGATGTCCTTTATATAGTAGTAAGGTATATCTGTTGAGTTTTGTAATTTGTGTGCAGTTTTTTTCATGTTATTTCTATTCAACCCTTCCTTTTGGTCATACTGCCTCACAATAAACAATAGGCTTCAATGTACCTAAACGGATAATAAGGAACAAAAGTTGTTACCAGTCTTTATCAGATTGTAAACTGAAACCTGCTACACGTGCACTACAACAGAGATCAGATACTTAAAAATAAACTAAATATGTACCCGACAGCTATGTGAAGGACACTTACCTAGGTACAGCATCCTGTTAAACAAACTAAGAGCTACTTATTACTAAGCTATAGTTCCCATTTAAAGGGATAGTAATACTTCGTTTTTATCTTTAGTTTATTTTGTAGGCATTAAAAAAACATGAAGAACTATATAAGTCTTATCTCTCAAACCTTTAGGTTTTAAGAGATATTCACAAGCAAAAGTATCCCCCCCCCGTTCAGCCAGATCAGAAGGGAGGTGCCCAGGTAGACAGCAGAGAGGGACACTCTTCAATTAAGATAAGGGAAAAAGCTGAAAAACTTGTCAAGGGGGGAAGGGCTTTCATTGTTTTCATACAAAGAAGATTGTCCCCTGCTGCTATCTGTTTGGTCTTACAACCAGATTCACATCTGAGAAGAGATGGCTTACACTAGGTAAAAGGGGCGGGAGGGGGAAACTTTGCGTGTGAGTATCTCTTAAACCATAAAGGTTTGAGAGATAAGACTTATATCGTTCTTCATGTTTTTTTCATGCCTACAAAATAAAATAAAGATAAAACTAAGTATTACTATCCCTTTAAGAAACAATTATTAGAAATCCTCAATTTGTTTTCAAGAACACTTCCAACTTTTGTCTTTTTTTTTGTATTTTTACCTCTCAAGCTCTGTAGAAAGAACTGTTTGTCCAAAATGCAAATACAGTGGTATCATAGGGAATTCTAATATAACCAAAGTATAAATTGTGCCTCATGATTAAGGATATAATTTAAAATAGTTTGTGTGGTCTCTGCTGAAATAAAATTGATTTCAAATGTCCTTTCACTTCCCTCTCTGTCTTTTCAGTGAAATCAGATGAACTTCAGACAATCAAGAAGGAACTGACCCAAATCAAAGCTAAAATTGACTCTTTGCTAGGAAGACTGGAAAAAATTGAAAAACAGCAGAAAGCTGAAGCAGGTTGGTGAAATGATTTATGTTGCAGTCTATGGAATCTTATTAGAAAGGAAATTAAACATTAAAAAGCATAACTCAAAGCTGCTTCTTATCTAAGTATGAATAGAAGTTCTAAGAACATACTGTGATAATGTGTGGAGATGCGAATTAAGATAAAATAAGATAAAGTTTGTACTGCAGTTATAAAACTGAGGTTTATATTGACCATCATAAAATATATAGAAACAATCAAAGCATATGAGGTATTTAATTCATATGACATTTAAATGTGCAGTAGTTAGATCAAGAAGGTAAATTACATTTCAGACATTCAACTCCTTTGGTGCTCGAAAAGTCTTGTGCACAACTTGTTGGAGATCTATACAGGGGTAAAAACCATACATTGAAGGGTTAAAATGAAAAGCAATATAATTACAGTATGAGTACTACTAATCTGCATGTGTTAGCCTAGGGGTATGCAACTTTAGTCCTCAAGAGCCACTAATGTACAGGACCTGAATCCAGTTTACCACCCCAATCTTAGACCTTTTATTTCAAGAGTAGTGTTCATTGCATTTTACTCAGAAGGCTTTATAGCTTGGGGTAGATGAAAGGTCTCATCCATCATGTTCCTGCAAAAAATAAAAAAATCTGTGTAAAACACATGGTTGTCCACTTTTTCATGGGAACATCTACTTTAAATAAAGGAATTAAAATCTTTGCCATTTTTGCCCATTGGCAAAATTTGTAGCTATTTTTTTCATTGACTAGAAACTTTTCACCTCTTTAATTTCATATTTTTCACTTTTTCTCTATAAAAACGTGATGTTTTCCAGGAAGTGAAACACAATACAAGCAGCTACAAAGAGAGCGTGAGAGAGGGGGGGTGCTAGGCTGTTTTGATGTGTGTTTTATAACAAAATTGGTTCAGGAGAGGCTTATAGTGACTGCTATCACTATGAGCAAGTGGAATAATAATAAAGGGAGGAGCTGGAAGGGCCTTTATGTGCCCGGTGTGTCTGAGCTGGAAGTGACCACTACCAACATGAAAGGGTCTGGATGCCCTGATTCCTGCAACCCAATGATGGCCAGTCCCCCTACATCACCCATAGGGATCTTGGGGAAATTTGTGTCAAGGGCAGAGGAAGAAGAGGGTAGTAGTGTGAGCAGGACAGGGCAGCTGCCTGTGCCTGCTTCCATTGCCGCGCCTGCTGCCAGTGCTTCACCTGCCAGGGTCTTGTGATTCTCAGGAGGGGGGGAGGAGGAGATGATGTCAAGTGTGACAGCAGGGGACTCTAAATCAAACTTGCCATCCCCAAGCAGACCTTCCACTACTACTAGTAATGAGAAGGCCCAGCAGTTACAGACTCAGAGTACTAGGAGTGAGGGAGTAGGTGATCATACCACTAGTGAGGAGTAAGACTCAGGAACTGAAATTTTGTGGTTGGTGTTAGTAGTAGTCACAGTGATGGTGAAATACCTGGTGGGACCACAGAAGATCCTCCTACTGATGCTGAGACGGTAGGGGAAGTACTGCAGAGAGGCCAGACTAGATGTCAAGGGAGCCCACACCTGACTCTGAAAGTCCTTACCCCCCCCCACGATATTGTCCAGATTGAACATTATCCTGTAGAAGGCAGAACTGTTGCCTAGCAGTAATAATACCAACACCAACATGAGCACAGATTGGCTGCCTGTGCCTGCTGCTAGTGTTTCCAGTCTTTCTTCTTCAGCTCAACAAGAGATAGCAAGTTTGACAGTAGGAGACCCTCTGTCCCGTTTCTCATAACCTCCTTAACTGGTGAGACGTCTGTAATAGAGGAACATCAGCAGCAAGGAGGGACTGTTGTGGTGATGATGATGATGGTAGAGAGGCTAGGGTGGAAGAGACATTAATGGCCTTTTTAGCCCAAACTGAGAATGAACAGGAGACAGGGATGGCAATGGGCATAACCAGCAGCAGTATCAGCTATGAGCTTTTGGAATTTGTGTTGCAAGGGCAGCAGGATGTTGAGGAGAAGGCTAGTGTGTCACAGACCACCATGGACACACTGAGAATTGGGTCAAGTGATGTGGAAATAGGACAGGTTCCACTTGCCTGCAGCAGCATTACTCCTGATCCTAGTTGCAGTGCTGATTCTGAAGCAATAGCAGGAACATTATCCTCTGCCCTAGTCAGTGAAGGGGAATGTGGAGGAGAAGAAGAAAGAAACCGTTCTGCTCCACCTTTCCCCTCCTCCTGAAGTCCTCAGTGTGGGACTATTATTCTCGTGAAGCAGGCACAGTGCCATCATCAGTGATGGCACTGTGCACAATTTGTTATAAATCAGTGAAAAGGGGACAGGAGGGAACACACCATGGTACAAGTGCCCTGATAACACACATGAAACACAGACACCATGACATTTATGTCAAACATGTTAAAGCCAAACACCCGCCAAAGAAATCAGGCACAGCTGTTGCTGTACTCCCTGATTCTCTCCAAAGGCAACAAGAGGCGAGGCAGAAATAAAAAAATAGGAAGAATAGAGAAACTCAGACAGAGGCTGAAAGTTCAATGGCTCTCCATGACCACCTTGCTCTAGGGTCCAAGCACTGGAAGATCATGTAACTACATCTGCTGGTGATCTACCTTTTTCATCCTTACCTCCCCTATCACCTGAGAGCCATTCAGTAGATGTCAGGATGTACAAAGAACAACAACAAGATCAAATCTATGTTACCCTGTATAGAACAGAGGACACAGTAAATCAATGAAAACATTCAAAGAATATTTAATAAAAAATAAATTTCAATAAAAATCACCAATTAAAATCTATATCACAAAAAATCTCCAAAACCGGATGTTCTGGATGTCCAACCCTAGATGAATGCTATGATACTCCCTGTAGACAGATGTATCCTGCAGGAACTAACACAGACTAGCTATAAAATTGGGAACACCGTCCGTAATAATCAGTTGGTTGTTTCCTACCACGCAATATGTCTAACAGTGAGTCCACACATATAACACATAACAGGTGTGAGGAGCACGGTGAGCATGTGAAGAAAATGAATGCAAGTGTCCTGTGAGTAATACCTGGATGAAGAAATGTTTTCAAATGTGAGGCAGGTGTGAATATATGAGATATTGTAATCTGTATGATATAACTTGGAAAATTGAGAATTTTAGAAGAAAATCTATACGGTGGTGAAAGACAAGTTTAATCATTGACATTGCCTTTAAGAGATCTGGGTCTGTATGGTAAAATAAAATCACTAAAGAGCTGACATATCTTCAAATATCTCCATTCTAACAATATGTTTTATGTTATAATGAGTGCTGAGACTGTAGATATATCAGCACGGATAAGTTGTAAGAGAGATCGAAATTTATCATCTATTTTCCCTTAAAGGGAATTTCTTGTTTCGATTATTAGACACAGAAGTCTGCATTTCTTCATAACGGAGTGTAATATAAAAAAACATGAATATCTGTGCTTTGCATTTTTTATGAGAGACTATTTTTTTTGCTTTTTTATTAATTTTTATTTTTTAGGGGGGATGATCATCCTAATTTTTTAGAGTTATTGTATTGTATTATGCTGGTCTAATGTATGTGAATTTCCACTGACAAATTCCTGATATAAGGTCTTCTGTTGATGGTAGTGAGTCATATAGTAACAGTTGAGTCATACTGAGGATCAAGTTGCAACTATATTTGCAGTGTTGGTCTTCAATTATATTGAAAGATTGTATCTTTTGACTGTGACAGCTGTCACCCAAGTATTTAGGATTTTGTTGATGTTGTATATATCTCCAGTCGGATGCCCTGGTTGGCATAACGGGAAAATATTATATTGATCTCCTGACTGAGAGGAATGTGGATATGTGTGGACTGACTGTCCGACATATTGCGGGGTAGGAAACAACTAAGCAGTTATTTCGGGGGCGTGTTCTTGATTTTAGCACTAGTCTGTGTTAGTCTCTGCAGGATACATCTGTCTATGGGGAGTATCATAGTATTCATCTCGGGTTGGACATCCAGAACATCCGTTTTTTTGTGAAATAGATTTTAGTTGGTGATTTTTATAGAAATGTCTTTATTAAATATTCTTTGTCCTCTGTTCTGTAAAGGGTAACATAGCACTGATCTTGTTGTTGTTCTTTGTACATTTTGTCTAGAACCATTGGAAGTAGGGTTATTTTGATCTGGCTGCTGGTTCCTCGTGAGACTTTCATTTTGTCACCATTGCACTACAAAATTGTGTCTATTCTTAGATGTCAGGATGTGGCAGTTCGTTTCCGCCCATTGCACACTGTGTGGTGCAGTGACCACACATGGCAGTGTTGTGGATGATGATCGCAAGCAGGGCATCAAGTAGCATCTGAGGAGATTCTATCCCACAGAATAAGCTAGTGACAGGGAGGGTTCATCATTATTATTAAACTGTCTACAAGTTGTCATGTGTCCTTAGTGGGGAGTAGACAAGAGGCATAGTGACAGTAGCAGTTCTTGATTTCTGGTGGGATGATTTCACATTGGGAACCCTAAGCGTCATGGTGTTTGGTTACAGTTATGACAGGTGTTTGATGTGAGTGCAGATGTGCCCACTCTACCCAGTCCTTCCCTTATTTACCACACACACTGTGCACATTGCAGTTGCTGATGAGAGGCACAGTTCCTTCTCTCAAGGGAAACATTTATTTTCTATCAACACACTCATGATTGTGGAAGAGGGGGAAGTGGAGAATAGTGTTGAGCGAGCACCCCGATGCTCGGGTGCTCGGGTGCTCTGACCGAGCACCCCCTGAGGCTCGAGTGCTCGGCCGAGCACCCGAGCCCCATTGAAATGAATGGGGCGACACCAGGCACCCCCTGCTCTGATGAGGGGAGGGTGCCTGGTCAATGCCCCCTTCATCTCCGCTATGCCCCCTTCATCTCCGAATGCCCCCTTCATCTCCGCAATGTCCCCCTTCATCTCCGCTATGCCCGTCTTCCACAATGTGCCCCTTCATCTCCGCTATGCCCCTCTACCACAATGTGCCCCTTCATCTCCGCTATGCCCCTCTTCCACAATGTCCCCCTTCATCTCCGCAATGCCCCCTTCATCTCCGCAATGCCCCCGTACCTCCAGTCCCTGGTGGTCCAGCGGAGCGTCTTCGGATCTGTGCCTCTTCCGGCACAGATCCCCGCCACCCGAACATGGCGGGAGAGCACATGGCGGTACTCGACGAGTACCGCCATGTGCCGAGCAGAGCGATGCTCGAGCCGATCCGAGCATCGGCCGAGCACGCTCGCTCATCACTAGTGGAGAAGCATCATTGGCCATCTCCTCCTTTTTCATGTATACCTGAAGTGGTGGGGGTCTAGTTGTGGTTCTGCTACTTCCTTAGGTGCATCACTGAAGCTAGAAGTGGCAAGTGGTACCATGATCATCCATTACCTATGTTATTGCTGTTCTTGATCCCATTCCCTTTCAGCTGCTGTTTAAATAACTCAGCAGCAGCAGAAGCAGGAACAGCAGTCACAAATTCTGCAATTACACCAGGGTCACTGGCCACCACAACATGACCTGCTGGCACTAGGCCAGTAGAGCATTTTCTTTCCTAAGGGCTTGTTCCTTAACTCCTTAACGACCCTTGACGGTCATAGTACGTCAAGGGTCGATTTGACTTAACGACCGATGACGTACTATGACCGTCATCGAGTTCCGGGCTCCCCCCGTGGCTGCACGCCGTTCGGGAGTCCGGAACGCAACGGAGCAAAAAAAAAAATTTGCTCCGTGGTCGTTGAGTCGCGTCCGCGGCCGGATTCCCCGGTCGTTAAGGGGTTAAACAAAAAAACAAAACAAAACACAGAGGCCTAAAAATGGTGGTGGAGGAGCTTGTTTCTTATTTAAATCACTTGCTTTTTCTTATGACTGGTTACTTACTTTATGTTACACATTAGCATCCCTTATTAATAAGTACCGGTAGTGGCTCTGGTGTATGTAATTGTTTACAGAGCATAGTGATAGGATTCACACTGTGATTATTAAAGCATCCGCTTTAGTTCTTGGTATAGATTTAAGCGAGATCTATAAACTTTGTAACCGCTTTTATATTTTAGAACGTATTAATTTGTGTCTTGTCTTCTAATGTATTAATTTTAAAAGTGTAATAAAGGTTAAGTTTTATTTTATTGACGTTTGTCCTTACTCCCTAATTTGACCTTTTTAGTTCAATGGGTATATAGGTGTGCTAGTACAGCAGGGTTATTTTTTCCTTTCTTTAGATAAACATATATCCTATAAGTATAGTATGAATGATATCAAATTATAGCAATAGAATCAAAGAAAATATATTGATAGTTGTCTAAGGAAACACAGTACATCTAAAATATGGACTATAAAATAAAATAAAGCAGTAGATGTATATCATAGGCAGAACAGCTATCCAAGATTTGAAACTGATTGGGCAGAAATAAAATAAATTATTGTTCATTACAATTATTATATACAAGCCAAGTATCTAGAGAAAAGAAAATGTTTCTCAAAAGATGAAAAAAATAGGTAGTAGAGAAAAATAAAAATGAAAAGAAAAAAAAAAGTGAAGTCAAAAAGGGGGGTGTAACCCCTAATATATAGTCTTGCAATGATAGTGCCAATGAAGGCAAAGCACTTGAGTTTAGGGAGTAAACATAATTTGTTGCTTAAAGGAGGTCTTAATGGGTGATGGACTGGAATGGATACTCTGATAGCCGCAGCAGTCTTCTCAAAGACTGTTCCACACTTGGAATCACTCCCAGTCTCTCAGTCTCAACTCCCTCTGAAGTGTTGGCGTCTGGCCTAACACGTGGGGGTTCGTGGAAGGCTCCAGATACCAACACTTCAGAGGAAGCTGACACTGAGAGACCGGAAGTTATTCCAAGTGCAGGACGGACTTTGACAGGACTGCTGCAGCTATCGGTGCATCCATTCCAGTCCATCACTATTGGAGCATTAGAAAGATGGAGGATCTCTGACCCCATTTAAGCACCTGTTCCAACTCAACATCACCGAAGCAACTGAGACAAAATAGAATGCCTTGTCTACCTTTTATTAATTCCTAAACTTGTTACAGCCATGTTAGTAGAGGCAAGTCACATTTGAAAAAACGTAAGAAAAGGAAAGATTGTAGTTGATGTAGTTTTGTGCTTCTGTATGTCAGCTCATACCAATGGCATTCAATTTGTCTCAGAATAGGAATGGTTAATGAATATAGTAGGGAAGGCCATAGTTTTCAAATATTTTTGTCTATTTAACACCTTAAAGACCCATGACGGCCCTGGACCATCATGGCTTGTTACACACTTAAGGACCCATGATGGTCCTGGACCATCATGGAATTCCAGGCTCCCCATTTGGGGAGTCCGGAATCAGATTCTTAGAAAAAAAAAAAGGTCCCTGGTCCTTAAGTGACGGCCACGTGCATGCGCGGCCGTTCCTTAAGGGGTTAAAGTGGTGGAAATGTAATAAAATGCCTAGTTTTTCCATTAACTCCACTTCCTGGAATCACTTCAGACTAGGGATAAAAGATAGACCTCTCATTTGATGTGGATCAATATTTACTTTACAAAATGTTATGTTTTGCAAACCTATCCTTCATATCTCTAATAGTTACATCTATTTAGTGTAGGCAGCTAATTTAAAAAAGAAAACTGGTAGGTGTAGTATTGTGCATCTCTGGCATCCCCTACAGTCAACCTATACCATTGGGGTACCATTGTTCAAGGAATAGCAATTGATAATTAATTCTTTAGGAAATTCCAAAGTTTTCAAATATTTCATTATACTTGAGGGGTGAAAATGTAAAAAAAAACAACTATTTTTCCTTCAGTGCCATATTCTGGAACCAGTTGTGCACACCAGGGTCAAGACAAGGAGGCAAGTGACCCCTCATTTGCTTCAGCTGGTTATCTTCTCCCCAAAGTGATATGCTTTGACTGCCTTTTTTTCTGTAGTTGATGCTATCATTTTAGGTCAGACAAGTCACATTGAATAAAATGGTAGAAAATGAGAGATCATAGTTGGTGTAGTTTTGTGCTTCTGGCACACACTACTGTATGGTAGCTCATACCAATGGGATGCACTTTTTCTCAAAAGAGTAGTTAATGAATACATAAGGACATACCATAGTTTTCAAAGATTTCCATATATTTGAACATATGGAGATTTTAAAAAAATGCATATTATTTCCTTTGACTCTACATTCTGCAAACACTTGTGCACACTTGGCATGATGTAAAGCCAAGTGACTCCTTCATTTGATGCTGTTGAATACTTAGTGATTGCTTTTTATGGGTTATTTTGGAGTTATGGGATGATTAGGCATTAATAACGTTTAGTGCATTTTGGTTATCTGTCAACAGAAATATTGTTATGTGCATTTGGGGTTCCAGGAAAGGACATACATTTGAGCACCTATACATATTAGACTTAGTGTACTCAGGAGTTATGTGTCATTCAAATCTGATACTTTTTAGTTTGATTAGCTAAGCTAGCTTGATACATTCTACAGTAAATTGTAAGTATAGTCTACAATCTTTCTGAAAGCCCTATTTAAAAAAACTCCTTGCAATATAATTTTGTGATTCATAAATTACTCATCTTTCAAGAAATATATGCTTTTATATAGTTACTGAGCTATTTTAGGGTAGTTTTCCCATTTAACTAATGGAAATTGCATTTTAAGTTCATAAAGTTGAAAATACCCTTTCTGTACGTCTGTTAATTAGGGGTCTGAGTAGGCCATGCATGTAGCTATTGGTATTTTTGTTCTCATAATTGAACCTTTCACAACCAGCATACTTGTGTTTGATTTATAGTGAGTGATTTTAGCAAAATAAGTCTTTTTTACATTTGCTTTGTGTTTTTGTGCCATCATAGCCGGCTGCACATTGTAAAACTGACTTCAGGTAAGGCACCATGAAATAAATGAATTTGTTCTCAAAAAACAGTGTTTTTCCGTGCAGAAGTAGAAAGTTACCTAAGACAATAATAACTAAACAGCTGGATGGCAAACTGCTAACAATGTGTCCAGCCACCAGAATTCAAATAATTCCCTAAGCACTTGACACTGAAAGGGTTCATGCTGAATAGTAGAATTGCATATTTCCAACTTGTGTTCAATGCTTAGAAATCAGCCATTCACCACATTTAAACACAAAGTTACAGAGAGAAACTATACAGGCACAACTTATGGGGAAACAAGAAGATTTTGAACAAAAATGAGAACTCATTTAAAAAATATGGTACTGCACAGATGACAAAAGAAAAGGAAAACACCAAGCCCACTGGACAGATCTGACACATGAAGAGGCATTATTGTGTCCCATATCTTTCATCTGGGGACAAACAGCATAGCATAATAAAATCATTCAGGAAGTTGGACAGCACTACTTCCATGAATGCAGTTTAGCTAATGAATTTTATACTATAGTCCAAAATGGAACTGGCTGATTTGTCATATCCATCTATTCTGTAACTTCCTAAATGTTATTTACTAGCAAGGTGGGCTCTCATTAACTGTTGTGTGTTTTAAAATCTTGATCCCAGAAACCTTTAAATGACTCATTTATCCATTCTTCTAAACTTTAGAATACATTTGCACTTCAGGAATAACCATAACAGTAAAATATTATTCATACTAGTTGAAGAGCCCGTTACACGGGCCACAGTGCCACTGCCAGCCGGTCGTAGGCATACCTGGGAACTTTCAGTTGAGGGCTACCCGGAGGGTAGTCCTCTGTTCAGCAGTGGGTAACAAAAATGACGCTAATCATGTCAAAAAGGGGCGGGGCTTAACTCGAGTGTTGGGGGAGATTTAACCCTTTGAGTGCCAGAGTGGTACAGAATGCATTGCAAAGCAATGCATTCCGTACCACTCTGGTACTCAGAGGGTTAAATGTGTCACACAGAAGGATGGGGACGGAGGCACAACGGGAGAAAAAGCAGATGTGGCAGAGTTTCAATAGAAACTCTCCACATCCGGAGGAATCAGCCTCTGCCCCGGAGACCCGGTAAAGCTCTGTCAGAACCGGAGTCTCCGGGGCAAATCCGGAGAGTTCCCAGGTATGGTCGTAGGGCAGTCATGTGCAGTAGAGACTACTCACACCATGGCTGATACAGAGCTGGATGCTTCAGCCGTGGCGTGGGCAGTCTCTACTGCGCATGACTGCAGCACGAACAGCAGTCTCTACTGCACATGATTTTGTCTTTACACACATTTTAGCTAATTATTATATAGGATTATTATTATTATTAATAATACATTCAAACTCATTGGATGCCTGGGGACTGAGGAAACTCCTCTAACATTCAATATTTTAAACAGTGTTTGTTAAATTCATTTGTTAGCCGAAAGAGCCACTGTTAATTATGTTTAGTATTTCTCTTATCGGTCTATTGTTATATGAACAAAAACCTAAAAATAACAAGTGTAACTGCTGAATTTTAGGTCTGGAAAGTTTTATGTGCCACAGTATAATAATTTGTGATAGGAGCGTGGAGTGTTTCTCTGTAGCTGTCTTTGGCATTCATTTTGTAATTTGAAATTCTGAATTATAGAAACAGCCAAGCACAGCTAAAATATTGCTTTTGCTGTGCTCAGCACATCATAATTATAGTCATAGTCATAATAATAATTATAATTGTGCCATCCTATTTGTATAGCAATTGACATTATAGAATTTATTATGGTGTGACGAGCTGTGGAAAAGTAATAGGGCATCCAAAAAGTTTACTCTTTTAAAATTACTTTACCAGTGTAGATTACCATATCAGTACAACACTGGCTTGCCTTATAGTTATAGAAACACATATGCTAAGTAAAATAGCTGCAAGGTGCCATGAACATTGCCCCCAGGTCTTTTTGTATTCAAGGTTCTGTCTCTATGATTTTATGTTTCTCTTTGGTCAAACCTAAATGTACAGCATTACATAATAAGTTGGTGTTTTATAAATAAATAATAATACAATTTCAAGTCCTGAGATATTAGCCAGGAATGAAAAGTTACTCGCCACCAGTTTTCATGACGAGCCCCACCTATGTCCACGGTTTAATTAGTACTGGATATGTCCAGATTAAGGAAAATGGGCAGGATTTACTGACCATTTACCTTAATCTGGACAGAAAATCCTAATGACCCCTATGCATCAGTTTTGAGTGGGTTAATTCCCCCAAACTAGTCTTTAATTAGTACTGGATATCTTGTTCAGGGAAGTAGACATGATTCTTTTTTTCAGGACCTCAAACACCTCCCACTGAAGGGTTCTTAGGAAGCAAGGAGGGCTTAAGTGACACAATTTTGAGGTTGTGGAATCTGGCGACAGAGAATCACACCCACCACATGATATTCACTCATAACTAAAGATTCTTTTTGGGGAACCAATGCAAAAGAAATGATTCCTAGTGGCCCTTAGATTTCCTGCTCAAAATTAAATAGGTAACAACCCTTTATTTTGAATTTACATATTCTGCAATTGCAAATTATGTAAAGTGAAATTGCCTATAACTTTCTTTTCTCATCTTCACTTATAATTTTACACTTTTATGTCCCTGCCATTAAGCTCAGTGGAAAGGGAAAAAGAAAAAGAGAGTGGGCATATTACACTATACATGTGAGCATTAATGATAGGGGTGGGCAACCCGAGGACCTCTTAATGTTGAGAACTACAATTCCCATCATCCCTCGCCAGTCATTGTCTGACGTTAGATGATTGGAATTGTAGCTTTCAGCAGATGGAGGGCCTCAGATAAACCATGAGTGGACAACATGCAGCTCTCCGGTTGTCTTTGGACTAAAACCACCATCAGCCTCAGCCTACGAGGAACTGAAGTCCAGCAATAGCTGAAGATCCACATGTTGCACAGTAAGAATAAAGCAAACAAGCTTCCCATAAAAACAGAAACTTTTACCCACTCTGTACTAGCTGTCTACATCAGCATAGCTTTGGGTCCATGTCACCCCTGGCCTCCATATGCATCCGGTCCTCTTCTTCCCCACTGACACTTACATGTACTGGACTTCTTGCTGTGGAGGGAGGCGAACGATATTAAAACTTCACTACAGCGCGTCCCTCCCATCTCAATAGCAACAGTCCATATAGAGTTAAAGCTCCCAATGTCTTGATGAAGGGATATCAAGTCCCGGCATTTAGTGGATGCGTGTGACCGATTCATGTCTGGACAGATACATCCGCCTGATGAGCTGGTTGATTTATGTAAAAAAGGTATTTTCACTAAGTGTCCAGTGGCATTGTAGTCTCAGTCACCTCACTCCACCGGACACACACAAATACCGGCTTTTCAATTACAATTATAGTAGTTATACAGGCACCAGTGTGCTAATTACCGGCTGTGCGGTAAAATACAGGCCAGTTGGCAACCTAGGGGAGGTAAGAAAAGTAGGAATGAGCCTGTGTATTGTGGAAGAGGAAGTGGATTGGAAGAGGGAGGGGATATAGGAGACTGGCTGGGTTGACAAATTGGCGGCAGTGTCAAAGAGCGGTTCTGGAGTTGATGTAAAACTCTGCAATCCGTTGTATGTACATTCCGTTGCTGAAGTGGAGGGCCGATGCAGCACCAACAGCTTGCACTGGCTTGATGTAAACAAACTGTGTTTGACTGGAAATGCAAAGCTCACTTCTAATTAGATGCATTTCAGAGGAGGCTTCCACCTTTGTGAGGAAAGAGTGAAGGATCTGCCGAAAGGCAATGAATTAGAAGTGAACATCAGATGCAGTGAAGCACAGTTTTACATTAAGCAAGTTCATGGTGTTGCTGTGGGGCTCCAGCTGAGTGGCTGAATGTATGTAGAAGGGCATGGCACTTGTGACTAAAGATTTTTTTTTTTTTTTTTTGCTGACAATAAAATTACCTATTTTAATCATAGGAATTGATTAATGAAAGTCTCCAGGCTTCACAATATGGAATAAGGTGTGCGGCAGGTCATCAGATTATGGAAATATAGCAGTCCTACAAATCAAAGGCTTCCTTCTTATCCACCACACTTGTGCTGCTGATGTTCCTCTGTAAGATTTGCATAAGCAGATGTCGAACTGTACTGAAGGTGCCTTACTGTTACACTTGCACAAGGGTTCATATAATGCAGGGATGGGCAACCTAAGGCACTCGCCTCCATCCTTCCAGAACCACAGCTCCCATCAACCTCCGCCAGCCATTAGTTGACCTGGAATTATGGGACTTGTAGACCCGAACAGACGAAAGGCCCCAGGCTGTCCACCCCTGATATAATAACCAGGTTGGATTCATGGGGTGGGGGCGTATTGCAGGACAAGGCAGTCAAATTAATTTTTCTTTACTTGGTATTCTTTAATAAAAGGGTGATTTCTGTGTCCATCCTTCAGCTGAGGCAGATAGCGGATCGTAACCTCAGGTGGCTTGCCTATATGCCATGTCAAGACAATAAAATTGATCAAAAGTTTCTGGATGGCTGCTGTCCTTGTCCAATGCCTCTTGCAGGACACCCTCTGTATCCTCCCACTTTGTTTGACCCATGTGGCATGTTGCTGCCCATTCAGAAGCAGAAGAGTGGATGAGTACTTGTCAGACATCTGGAAGATGTAGAAAGAGTCCTGTGAAAATAAATTGAATCCGCCATCAGCAGGAAAGTTGTGATGGGGATGTCAATGCTCTTTGCCATCAGGCCAGGAAAATGGGGTAGACTGAAATGCGGGTGGGACAGCGGAGGCTTCAATTTCCACTTTTTTTTGAGCCCTGATAATAATATTAATATAGTTACATAATTTTTTGGTAAAAAAACCCTTAAACCATCAAGTTCATCTATATTCAGAGTATATCCAGATACAATAATACAAAATAAAATCTATAATACCAGAATACAATAAGATAGCTTGATTACCTCTGAGAACAACATCTTATCTAATCTGTTGGCAAATAGTACATGCCCTCTTCTACTATAAATGTATCTGTCCAACTTAAATGTACGTGTTTTGTCTACCATCACTGTATTCTTGGGGGGTAAATTATACCACTTTAAAACATTTACTTCTTCCTATGCTGAAAGCGGAACTTTCACCTTGTATAAAGTCGCCCTCCAATAATTAAGCATATGGCGACTAGCTTCATAATAGTTCTGTTAGCTCTCAGAAGTATCCAATTCAGAAGTAATCCTTAATCTTCGGAGACTGACAGCCAGGTTAGTGTCATCTGCGCGCCTGTGCTGCCAGTCCCTTCCAGTGCCTTTCAGCACAGAGCAATGCCTCCTAGAGGAGACTGGGACTGACAGCGCATGAAGTCAGACGTCTCTAAGACAAGATGCCTGTGCTGATGCCTGGCTTCCAGTCTCCGAAATTTAAAGGATTACTTCAGAATTGGGTGCTTCTGACAGCCAATAGAACTATTATGAAGATAGTCACCATATGCTTAATTATTGGAGGGCAAATTTATACAGGGTGAAAGTTCCGCTTAAAGTTTAAAACTAATTTGTTCTGATGTTATGTGGGAACTATATCCCTTCCATGAACCACCACAAATAACCTTAATATGCCATATATATATGGCATGTTGGGGGATGACGATCTATAGGATGGTTTTACTTTCCCCTTTAAGGGCAGATGTGCCACGAGTTATTTTCTCATACACTGAGATAAAATGTTCACTTGGGAGCACGTGTATTGACCTTGAATATACAGTTTAATCACACCCATAGTGAGGTGACTTGTATACCAAGTTGAGCCCCTTATTCTTCATAGTTCAGTATTCAATTGACCTTTATTTGAAAGAGGATGTTGAAACATCATATATGTACAAGTTTCCATAGCTTGCTAGAACTTCATATATATTATAATGTATATATTATTTTTCAAAAGGCTAAAAGAAGCTATTTTTCCTTATACACCTCACTTCTGGCTACATATTACACATTAAAGTAAAACAATTCAGGAAATGGGGAGTACAAATGAAATAGTTTCCCCCATTTTAGTATAAAATAGAGCATGCCACCTCATATACCTCATCTACTACGTTCTATCTATGAACAACACACTTTCATATAAAAGCCACTTTTATTTAACTCCATGGATGCTTGAGTTGTCTATGTTGCATTGCTTTCCAATGCATTGCCAATATCACTAGAATCCAAGGTGTTAACATTGATGTTTCTTTAAAATTAAATAAATGTGACAGGAGCACATCATAAAACTGCCCATACACATCATCATCTGTGAAATCATGTGCTTGACTGTCTTGCTAAATGCATTGCAACTTAGCAAAGTCAACTGGAATGAACTTGTGTCAGATGGAAGAATCTAAGAATCATTAAGCAGTGGGAAGGGAAAGGTGATAAATCCTACGACTTAGGTTTGGGTGGCTGTTGAACTTCTATTAACCTGCATTTGATGCCTTTGTAAAGTAAGCCTTTGGGAAGCAGGCAAGCGAAATAAAAATCTGATAGATTGTGTTTCTGGAAGATAGTGCTGCTAGTTATTACTAAGGCAAATGGAAACTGTTACTGCTGATGATGAAGAGCTTGTTTCTGTATTATTTTTTTAATTCCCAGCAGATAGATTAACCATCTGCCGTTGACACTCAAACATAGGAATGTACAAATGTGATTTCCATGTACAAACAGGCTCTGATTCTGTTTTTTTGTTTTTTTTTTTTGTGCTGCATCTGCCTAACGGCTATTTACTAGGTGATTTACACCTACACCACACAGCTTGCACTAAGGGGAGGGCAGTGCAAGAGTGTATGTTTTTTGAGGAATTCACTATATACAAACAAGGGGCAGAGGAAATTGGTGTAAAATGATTCCCTTTTCCTGCATATGCTATAGCAGGGGCCCATGGGCCTTGCTAAAATTCAGTTCTTAACAAAACAGTAGGTTTGCTGGTATGCACCAAAGCATTTATACATTCCTATAACCACAATAAGCCAATGTATAATCACAGTGAATGAGTTTTGCTGGCATATTTGTACATTAACAAAATGTTAATGAATGTTTAAGATTATACATATACATGTTAGCCTATATGAATTCTCTTGTTGTAACAGGAATTATACTTTTGTTTAGCTATGTTGTAGTGTATATATTACTTTCTTTTGTTATGGACTTCTTTTGCATAATTATACATAGTAACTTAATTTAGGATAGCTGACCAGTTCAGTATGTCACTTTTTCTTTAATTAGATGTACTTACTTTGAAATATATATACATATACAGTACTGTGCAAAAGTTTTAGGCAGGTATGAAATAATGATGTAAAGTAAGAATGCTTTCAAAAATAGACATGTTAATAGTTTATTGTTATCAATTAACAAAATGCAAAGTGTGTGAACAAAAGAAAAATCTAAATCTAATCAATATATTGTTGCGAGACAATATTATTCTTATCAGGAAAAGGAAAACCCTGCCCCCTTGATAAAGGCAGGCAGGTTTTTCCTTATGCTGATACAAGATTGTCCCTCACCGTGATTCACCCAGACCAGCTTTCTGATCTGAGGAAAGAATAGTGACATCTGTAAAAGGGTCAGGAGGGGAAAACTTTAATTACACAAAAAACGACACCCATTAGAGCACTGGCGACACCAGAGCATTATTACAAGTATAAGGAATGATGAAATCTTAATTTATGGTTAAACACTACTGTCTTTTTAAGGGGTAAAGATATGTGGGGGTTTGTTATTAGAAGGTGTTAATGTCCCTTCAATAACATCCAAGGCAAAGATCAAGCCATCACATGCATAGCTTATTGGACTTTCCAGTTCATGTAATTACAACATAGCACTTTTTTTGTGTGTGTGAAAGTATTTTACCAGGAAAAATACATTAAGATTCTCTCTCGTTTTCAAGTATGCCGTGGACTCATTTTTTATCTACCGCAGAGGTATGAAAGGCTGTGATGACCTTGCTGGGACTAGAACCTGCAACCTTGCAGTTTGGACAGAATCTACAGCTGGTGCATTAACCTAATGAGCCATCTCACTGGCTTTCTGGGCAAAACTGCTGTATATGATTTGTCTGCGTTTACTAACACTTTAACACTGATGACGTGCTGAGACTGTCACAGCTGCACAGTGATGGTCCTGGCATGTTGTGGAAATTTGTGATCGCACCACTGCCGCACACCATGCTGTGATCACTTATCACTTCTATGGAAAAAAAAAGTGTCTTGGTCTTCCAATGTGCCCCACCCCTGACTGGGCGATACTTAAGGGGTAAAAATAACTGTACACATTGCATTACTTACTTTTCTACATGCATGCAGCTTTACTATATAAATCACAAAATGCCACACTGAATAACAAACCAAGTTAGCTTGTGTGTTGTTAACTGCTCTAGGATTTGATGAATGGGATTCCCTGTGTACAACTACATATATCAATGTGTTTCTACAAGCCCTTTGATGCTATCATGCTTAGCTCTCCCATAAAATCATAGAACAAAGTCAGATACAGAACTCACACATTTAATATTTTTGTGCCAGAGGGCTATGCAACCCATTGCAGATCAATGTGTAGTGTACCGCTCTGGCACTCAAGGGATTAATACACATAGTATGCTACCCTGTATTAATACATTTATACTCTTGAAATAAAGAATAATTGTAATGCTCTGTACTTATTTATATGAACAAGCCGACTAGATGTACATGATAATATTTCCATGTCGATTTTATGACAATTTGTTTGCAAAATCTATCCCTTTTTGTTTGCTATGAGGGCTTAAACATTAACCCTTTCAGTGCCAGAGGGGTACGGAACGCATTGCTTTGCAATGCGTTCCATTCCCCTCTGGCACTGAAAGGGTTAAAGCACAATTATAATGTTTTATTAAGTCTGCCCACATTAAGCTGGACAGATCAAAAATGTCTCCTGTCAGCCATTTTGAGGGTTGGAAAACTTGAAAGCTCAACATGCAAAAATGCAATTTTCTGGAATGTTTTCAATTTACAAATTCATCAGTGATTGTCTATGTTATTGGGCTTATTTATTGAAGACAAGTTCAAGTAAACAATACTCATTCAAAAAAAGCCTTTGTCTGATCCATGGGTAAAGACGTAAACATATCCAATCTGCATGTTTTCCTTAATGACATTAGCAGAATGTTGCTGTGAGTTACGTTCTATTCATTCTCATGTTTTCATGTTTACTGGTGTAGCATAGGCAATACTACAGAGGGAAAGCTTGATCACTGATAAGATTATTATAAAGAAAAACACCTAAAACAGCAGTAGTACCACCCTGACCAGACAGGCAATAATGGATGATAAATCTGTGCAAGAGAATCAGATATGAGACTTAAAGGTGACATGATTTAACCTTTTTCTGTGTCTTATCTCACTGAGGGGGATGTATTAATATGATTCTGCTCTAAAATAAACACTAGAATAAGCTTTTGTGTGCTGCACCTGCATACACCCTATGTATTATGCTGTCTACACCATTCCACTTGAGACAAGGGGTGTGCAGTGTGGGAGTATATGGGCATTTCAGGGAATTCCATTCCACAGAACTGTGTTCCTATTCTTGTAATAACAAAGTAAAGAAGAAACAGTTAAAATTACTCAATTTGTATATACACGATATAGGGTTAAACACTGGGGACTGCTCCCATAAATATTTTAATGATAGGGGAGTGTGTGTGTGCACCTGTAGGAACTAAAAGGATTACATTCACTCAAACATAGCCCAAAGTACAGGTGCATGAATTTCACACCATAAAATAAACATAAAACATTAGCTGCACTGGCAGATTCATACATCCCCCTGTTGCTATTTGCTATTGCGGCAACACTGAGATTAGCCTCTATTGCCAGGGACTGCACTGCAGGGTATGCAATAGAGCTTATGAGTGCTTTAGTACAAACCAGTGGACAATGGCCTCCAGTGTTGGGATTTTAATGCCACCAAACCCCATACTCCTGCCCAATACATCTCTAGGGAAATTACATTAAATCATACTATTTCCTCTGTTCCTTTTTTTAATATGTTGAATGAAGCAAGGAGTAGAGGAAAGTAATGCCCCAAAATGCCTGATTGCTTTCTGTTGAAAGTGGTGTTAAGGGGAGAATTTTGGGCATACAAAGCATAGCAAATTGGTATTAGACAGCTCCTGATTTAGCTTGGACTCACCATCGTACATGCACTCCAACATGTTTAAAGGAACAAAAATAATTACTATTAAAATCTCCCACTTACTTTACTATGGCCAGAGCATCCTAATGGCCCTTCACTACCATATGGACCTCTTCTGCTGGCTCTTGCATTCTGCCTGCTGCAGTTTTAAAAAAATAAGAAAAGAAAGTCCAGAGACAGTAGTTCGGTCTCCAGGTTTCCTACCAGTAAGTGCTGTGTCCACCTCCTTTGACAAGACATCCAGGACTGATTGAAGATGTTACCTCTTCAATCAGTTCTCAAGATAAAATTTGCATTGGCGATTAGGATTTTCTGGACACATCAAGGTTAGCAGGGGTGTTCGTGTTTAGAGGTGATACCGTTCTTTTAAAAGGATAGCTGATTTTTGTTTCTTTTATGTTTTAGTAGAACTTAACCTGGCAAGTCGATAGTGCTTCTGCAATATATATATATGTATAGATAGATATACTTAGAGTTATCCATTGGCAGCATATTTAGGAGCACATTCCTAATGTTCAGTAAATAGCATAACTGGATGATCGATTTAGCCCCTAAAAGTATTTAATTGCAAGTTAGCATTTATATACATTATTTATAAATACTAATAAGCAATAAGGGATTTTAAAGGGATAGTATTACTTCAAAATTACTATCCCTCATATTGTAGCTCTTAATAAACTGAGTTAAATGACACCAGCGGCATCTCTCAAACCTTTATGGATTAAGAGATAGCCACTTTCAAAGTTTCCTCTCACCTGCTGTCAGCGTTCTGCTGCCAGCAGGGGAATCTGGTCTCTGAATCAAGAGGAGGCTCTACCAAGCACATGTAGAAGATTGTTTCAATGAATCATTTTTCCTTCCATAATGAGATATCCGCTCTGTTTAAGAGCCTCCGCCTGTCCCGGGACCGGATTCCCTTGCTGGCAGCAGAACGCTGACAGCAGGGGAGAGGAAACTTTGAAAGTGGCTATCTCTTAATCCATAAAGGTTTGAGAGATGCCACTGGTGTCATTTAACTCAGTTTATTAAGGGCTACAATATGAGGGATAGTAATTTTGAAGTAATACTATCACTTTAAACTACCTGAAGATGTGCAGAACAGAGTTACAAAGATGGGTTTGCAGAACAGACATATAAACTACACTCCTGTAGTCGATGACTGACATTATCAGTTGTTGCTCAGTGCATTTTCTTACCAGATAATTTGTTCTAAACTCTAATTTAGGATACATTTTGAATGTTAATTTATCAATGTGAAGACCAAATGTGAGGATGGGGTCTAGCTTGGCTGAGGCCAAGTTACAATTTTGTTATAATGATTAACTCGTTTTTGTGGCATTTTAGTAATTTGCATTTTGTACCAAATGCAATTGTGACCATTTTGTCAGTGTTTAAGAACAGTTTGTTTTTAGGATGCAAATTTCAACTTCAGAGACACCATCCTACATACAGGAGATGCTTTGCTAACCATGGGCAGATCATTTATAAGTAGTGAAAAAAGAAGGGACCCGAGAATATAACCCCCACATGTAGCTTGGAGTGGGAGGGAAAAGTAATCAGCAAAAAACAAATATTACATTCCATCTGATAACTAAGTAGGAGTGAAACCAGTTTCAGGAATGATTATATAAGCCTGTTTTTCAGCTTATTTATTAGAATATTATAGTCTACTTTATCAAATGCCTTTGAAAAATCTAGGGAAATGTCTTCAGTTCACCATGTTTCATGACCCCCTGGATATTATTGCATAACTTTTTTAGGAAAATGACAGTTGAGTGATTTGAATGAATGCCAGACTGCCAAATAGTTAATTGTACAATGATTACCTATTCTGAAGTCATCAGAAACAATTCCCTTCATATCTTTGGTGCTCTAGAAAATGGTAAACACCGTATCACGGTGCAGCTTCTCGTGCTGTCACTCTCACTTGTGCTGTGCTCCGATTGGTTGAGCCTGTTTGGCCTGCCCCTGGTGACCTTTTTATTCTGGGCTAGTGGCACCTGTCATTTGCCCTTTCGTGGTGTTACTGAGCCAGTTTTGCTGTGCTGTGTTCCGGCGTTCCTGATCTCCGGTGTACCAACTTGGCTATCTCTGACTACGATCCTGTGTACCTGCTCCGTGATTTCCCCCGGCCTGGCTGACGTTCCTGCTCATTTCCTGATCCGGCTTGTCTGAGAACCTGCTCCATGATTTGACCCGGCCTGGCTGACGTTCCTGCTCGTTTCCTGATTCGGCTTGTCTGAGAACCTGCTCCGTGATTTGACCCGGCCTGGCTGACGTTCCTACTCATTTCCTGATTCGGCTTGTCTGAGAACCTGCTCCGTGATTCGACCCGGCTTGCTGACGTTCCTGCTCCGTGACCTGTTCCAGTTTCTGCGGCCGGTCTCCGTTCCTGTCTGCCTTGTCGCCATGGTGACATTGTGACTGTGCCACTTGCTGTTCAGTGCGGCTCAGTGCTGTGCTGGTTCCTGCCACTGAGCTGCTTACTGCTGAGCTGTGTTTCTTTAATCGAGCTGTTAACCCGTACCGAGCTGTCTGTCCGTGCAGAGTTGCGTTCCAACTACCAAGCTGTTACCCCCTGTAGGGCTGTGCTCCAACTATCGAGCTGTTAACAATTGCAGAGCTGTGTTCCAACTATTGAGCCGTTAACCCGTGCAGAGCGGTGTCCCAGTACTGGGCTTTCTATACAGAGAGTTGCTTTGTGCTGAGCCGTTCCTCTCCTTGCAGTCCGGTGTAGCTCATTACCACGCCCGGTGGCACACAGCTCTGGCTGCTTCTGTGCACGTCTCTGTGGTTACGCCCGTGGGGGCTATTGGTCCAAGCTCTTGCAATTCAGTCTCTACTATTACGCCCGTGGGGGCTATTGGCTCAAGCTCTTGCAATCCAGCTCCTTCCATTACGCACGTTTGGGTTATAGGCTCAAGCTCTGGTAACTATGTTGTCTCCGTAACGCCCGTGGGGCTATTGGTCCAAGCTCTTGCAATCCAGTTCCTACCACGACGCCCGTGGGGGCTAGTGGTTCCAGCTCCGGTAACCCAGTTGTCTCCGTTATGCCCGTGGGGGCTATTCTCTCTAGCTCTGGCAGTCTGCTCGCTCTGCTCATACGCCCGTGGGGCTACCATTCAAGTACAGCAGGCTGGGTGGCAGGTTTCTCTTTGCTGGACAGTTTCTTCAGTATTACAAGACTGTGGGTGTTGAGTCTTCTCCACCATTCTCCACCTTTGACACCTTGGGCGTGCCAAACAACACAACTGAGACGGACTGATTATTCCATTAATCCTTTGTATATCAGTACTCAGTGCCTGTCAATTGCAAGTACTCTGTTCTAATTATTGTATACTGTGCATACTTTTGCCTATCTGCTATTTCTCAGTGCTACCCATAGGAGGCGTTCTCTGTCATTATTTTGTTCTTAATAAAATTGCATTTTATTTTTACCCACTGGTCTGAGTGTCTTGAAAACCGTGACACACCGGCTTCATAATGCAGGAATAATTATAACTCCTGCTTGTTTACTTGTTTATATAGAAAATGTTTTACTTATACAAAATGCATATTTATAAAAATGTGTATATAAAAACAATAAACAATAAAAAGCTAAACTATGTTGTGATACTTAGAAGACCAAGAGGGATTGTAAAATATACCCCCAGGGCTGCCTCCATGGTCTTGTGAGAAGAGACTGTCTTGCTATCCTGAATGATGCAGTCTCCGTAGACCTGGGGTGACCAAGTTTGGTCCTCAAGAACCACCAAGAGGCCAGGATTTAAGGCTGTCCTTGATTATGCAAAGATAAGTTAACTAGTGCCTCATTCATTTTGTCTGAATGACCTTTGCTCAGGTAGGGAATCCTGGCTTTCTGGTAGTCCCTGAAGACTGAACTTGGGCACCTATTCCGTTGCTCCTTTGTGTCTGGCTTGAAGGATCTACAGTTTATTTATGGAGGCTGCACACGCAACATGTCAGATTTGTGACTGAGAACTGCATGATTGCATTCCAGTCCACTGCCAGCTTTGGGGGGGGGTCCTGACTCCTCAAAAAGGCAGAGAGGAACCATGTTAGGGGCTGCACAGTCAGCCCTATGGATTTTACTTAGTCTGCTCCCTATGCTTTTGACAGGAGAATCTAGCAGCAGTAGAAGTAAGCTTGATTTATTTAGAAAAATCTCTACAATTATTTTTTTTAATATAAAGGCTTAAAAAAGCATCCACACTGGAAGCAGCACATGTGTACAAATGTATCCATGATACAAAGGGCTGAAACAATCTGAATTCTCCCTTCTAATGTAGGACTAGATTTCATTAGAGCCAGTGTGGACTTCAGCTGACCAAAGTGCTTTTTTTACTTTTGCTGCTTCAGTAGGAGTATGTATGCAAGATTCTGTGAATTTGTATGCATAAAAAGATGGCCAAAAGTAGCATTGCAACTGGCCATTCAGTTATAACATTATAATAACACACTCCCCACTCTCACACAAGTCTAACCTAACTCTGCTGATGCCAAGCAGCTTGAACACATTGCTGCTCAATGTTTTGCAAACTATCTGACATTGGCTGTCCAAAATATAAACACACACTACCCCTACATTCCCCACTAGTCAAAAAGAGCCCACCATTGACCCTTCCACTGTTGGATTGGTTGGGAATGCTTTTCAATCAATAGTCTCCAGCTGGCCCCACAACTGCTGGTTAAAAACTATTTATTAGTTAAATATAAGGCCTAAATGACCTTAAATACGTTTTTTGGGACTAAAGTTATTAGTTGTTCTATACTGATCAGAATGAAAGGAGTTTTAAACTGGCAGCAGTTCACAATTCCTGCCACTGGGTTAGATTATGAAATGGAATTATCCAGCTGCACCCTAGAAATGAGTTCCAGTACAAACATGATGATTAGCCAAACATTTTTTACTTACATTTGAAAGGAGGCAAGTGAGCATGTTTAACATTGTTATTTAATGATATACTCAGTGCTTACACACATAAAAACATGCCCAATACATAAAATGCTCATGGGACAGTATCGGATGTAAATTTGTTTTTATTCAGTACAATATCATGTGTACAGGGTTTCCAATTTTGCAGAAAAAAATCAGCTCTCCAGTTGTATGTCTGTATATTTGTATTTATATAGCACCCACAAGTGTACTCAGCACAGTTTACATTTAGTATGCAATTTAGGATACAATAAGTACAGCAATTATATGGTTATGTAGACAACTATCAAAAGGGGAGGAGTAGGTGAGCATACATTATGATAGGAGGTCCCTGCCCCATAGACCATACAATCTAAGTATAGGATGTGTGAGATACAGATACAGGCAGGTAGAGGAGGAAGTGGAATTTTTGCCAGTGCATATGAGACAAGGTTAACATATTATGATAGTGCTACATTTAAAAGGTGATTTTTTTAGATGGGATTTGAAGTTGTTGAGGGTTCAGGCCTGGTGAATTCTTGGTGGTAGGGAGTTCCAGAGGTAAGGCGCAGCAAGGGAAAAATCTTCACTCGTGAAACAGTAATAGAGGTTAAAGGAGTAAAAAATCATCCACCATGCATGGTGCATAGAGGACATGCAGGTATATGGCAGGATATGAAAGATGAAATATTGGGTGGGGACAGTTTTTGGAGAGCCTTGGAGGTATTGAAGAGGAGTTTGTAAGTTATGTGTTGCTTTATTGTAAGCCATGACAATATTGTAGGTTTAAGTACTGTTCTGAAAGAGAGGAAGACCACTCTGGTGTCCAAGTTAAGAATTGATTGGAGAGGGGAGATATGGGTAGCAGACAGACCAATAGTAAAGCATTACTGTAGCAACTGCCCCTACATTACAGTTGTTATAATTTTTGTTTTTATTATTATTGCTATTATTTTTGTTGTTTCCAAGTCAGTTCTTTAACTGAGTGATGATTTATATATAGAAAGTGAAGCATAAATCTCTAAGCGCTTTTCGCTTTTTTTATTTATGTTGAGTCATTGTCAGCTACACTGCGTAAGCAGCTCAGTCTGACATTTTAGAAGTGATGGCACTATTAACTGCTTTGAAAAGACTCAGTGAAGATACTGCAAACTACTCATGTCATGGTCAGGCCTTTTTTTACATCTCAAGAAATAAGGAAACCTAACTGAAATCAGACAGTTGCTTTGTACCTGAAGAAAAGATACAGCATTATTGTTGAAGAAAGCATGTTGATTGAAAATCTGAGTATATTCTACAACAGGCTTTTGTCTATAATTCTCTTTCAACCATTGACAGACACTAAACACATAGGTATGTTCAGTGAATGGCTAATAGCAAAGAGATATCTGTTTCACACTTCTCTATTTCCATCCAGTGCAGCTCCCTGTAACATAATTGAGATAGAAAAGAAATTAGAAAAGCAATGAGTGAAATGACCAAAACATGGTCAAAGGGATAGTATTGCATTATATGGAAAATATATATATTGCAGTGTTTATTTTGCTAAGTAAAACAAGTGTGTTCCCAGTACTGGGAGATGTTTTATTCAAAAATTATTGCAGCTATAAAAAGTTTTTTGTTGGAATTACTACTATGGCCTGAAATGTTGTGTGCTGTTACTACAGCAGTATATGGAACGCTTTTTCAGTGCCAAACAGCAGTAGCAAAAACAAACAAAATCCTGGGTTGCATAAAAAGAGGTATAGAAGTAAGAGTGGATAACATTATTTTGCCATGATACAAATCATTGGTAAGACCTCACCTTCAGTATGCAGTGCAGTTTTGGGCACCAGTTCTGAAAAAGGATATACTAGAACTAGAGAGGGTACAGTGAAGAGCAACAAAATTAATTAAGGGAATGGAGGACTTGACGTATGAGGAACAACTAGACAAACTTGGTTTATTTACTCTAGAGAAAAGACGACTAAGAGGAGACCTTATCACATTGTACAAATATATGAGAGGTCAATACAAGGATCTCTGCGGTGAGCTATTTATTCCAAGGCCTGATCAGATGACCAGGTGACACCCCTTGAGCTTAGAGGAAAGGAGGTTTAGACTTCAGCAGAGGAAGAATTTTTTACAGTAAGGTCTGTTAAATAATGGAATACCTGGCCCCAAAGATGTGGTTATGGCAGATACAATGGATACATTTAAGAGAAGATTAGATACATTTCTTTCAAATGGGAACATACAGAGTTATTCTGTTTATTAGTAGGCAGATCAGGAAGGTCTGATAAAGACTAACTTATTAGGTAGCAGGAAAGCTATAAAATTACTGGGGTATGAGGAGAAGGTTGAACTTGATGGACTTGTGTCTTTATTCAACCTAATTTACTATGTTACTATGTAATAAACCTCCATAGGCTGCTGTAACAACAACACCACTGAATCATTTCAGACATTTCACATACTGCACCCAGGGACAGATTTGCCAATAGGCAAAGTAGGTAACTGCCTAGAGCACCAAGTTTTGAAGGACACCTAAGCTGTGCTGAATTCTGAGTGTGGCCAGTGTAATCTCAATGCCCCTGCATCAGTTTTATACCACTTTACATGATATTATTTAGCACCTTGGATGGTAAAGCGATATCTCTAGCAACCGACCAGTTAAAGCTTTTTTCTTCCTTGCTTGTTATAGGCCAAAGGTATTTTCTGTGACAAGAAATAGTGGCTGGGATGTGGGGGGGTGAGGCCAGGTAAGGGACTGGGGTGAGAACATGGGGTGCTAAGAGGGCCAACAGTGCCTTGCCTAGGGTTTAAATAATAGCTAGTAAATCTGGCCCTGACTGCACCCAAAAAATGCAAGCTTGTGATGGTATCAGGATTTCCCGGACCCTTTTGAAGCAGTCAGTTCTTGAACAATCTATGCTGCTGTCCCTCTTCCATGGATGACTGGAGCACTGTTGCTTTCTGTTGGTCTGAAGGTCCTGGATATTCAGGCAGGAACAACAGGATGCAGCTCACCAGTAGACCGACGGAGCAGTGAATTTTGCTAAAGAACCCCAATTGTGGTTTCCAGGGGCCACACACCAGTAAACTGGTGAATTCCCTCTTGCAGTAGCTGGTGTGTAAATTCTCAGCTCAGACACCATCCAGAAATACAGTAGAGCCTTTATTGATGAAACACACTGCTTATACACATCCAGAGACACTCTTATATGATCAGAATCCAAATTAAAGCTTGAAACAGTGTTGTTACAATTGACTTATCAGGAAATGTTATTTACTGTCCACTGAGAGTGCCACTTTTCAAGTCATGCTAAAGAAGGGAGCACATCAGGAGTCAATCAACTTTTCAACCATTCCTTTGTTGTTGCAACAAAGCTGTTAGCTGAGCATACCGAGAATCACAGAAAATACACCAAACTTTAAAACAGAAAATGGGGGGAGATTCACTAAGTGGTGATAAAGAGATGATAAAGTGGAGATGACTTCTTCAGTTTATCATGTCTCCAATTACTATATTATTCTATGGAGCTTATGCACTAAGATTTCTTCAACTTCGCTAAGTGAATATCCCCCATGGACTATATTGTAATTGTAAGGAGGACATGACAGCAAGGAGCAGGGTGCTGGACTTAACCTTCACTTTCTTGGTACTCTGGTTCCCCACTGCCAATACCACTTACATAACTTACAGTATAATACCACACACACACTATTACCTTGTACTACAAAATATACAACACAATGAGAATATTTCAAATGTTATAGTTCTGGAGGTGAATGTCACAACACTGCCCTGTGTTGATTATCCTGGAAGTGCCCTAATTCACTCCATCTGGTCACAACATTGCAATAAAGGTTTAAGAAAAACCAGCTATGAGAGTACCTTTGTTTTACCTAGCAGAATAAACCCTAAAATATATTGTTTTCTATATTATGCAATATTATACCTTTAAAGAAAGAAGGGGGAGAGAAAAAATTAGTGTTAATCAGAAAGTGGAATAGTAAGGAATTCATAATCAAAAGTAACACTGGTATCCGAAGACAATGTTCTACTAGCATGGACTGGAAACTAACTCAGAAGCATGTGGGGCTAGACTCTATTGTAGGTGATAAATGTTAACACCCATTTTATCAAACATTTTCCTATTGAAGTCTATCGGGAAACCTGGAGATAAAATCAGTGATAAAATTAGCACCTGCTATAGAATCTAGCCCAAGATGTTCTAATTTGTTTTATTAATATACACTTACTTTCTGGATTTGCTGAAATGACATTTTTATAGGAATTGTTCTAGAGCAGGAGTAGATAACAGTGATCTTCTGCTGTTGTCGGGATTCAGATCCCATTGGTAAGCTAAGAGTGAGTGGAGTGGTAGTCCCACAGTAGCTGGTAGGCCACTGATGCTCAGTGCCCATCGCTGCTCTAAATACATGATGTTTTATGTGCAGTTGTTGAAAACTTTGAAAAATGTTATCAGTTAAATCTGTGGTTCCCTTGCAGAGTCCATTTTGTTTTGTGTGAATTTTCTAGGAAAATAAATTTATCTCTTTTCAGTCAGAAAGTCTTGACATATAAAATACATAAAGCTTCAACCTCTTCACCAATTTACCAAAACTGTATAAATTAGGTCTACCACCAACATTTATTACAGGTTATATATATAACTAAAGGGAATATGCTATTCCCTAATTAGAGAGTAACAAAGAAAAAAAGACAGAAATTATTACACCAAACCCCCCCAATAGTTGGCAAGTAGGGTGACACTAAGGAGAGAAAATATACATTTTATTAAAGTGTTAAAAATAAAAATAAAACACAGCAAATTAAACACATTTATAATCAGTATACAAAACATATGTATGCGCTGCAAACTATTGCAGTGTATCCATAATGTGTAGTAAAAAGCATTCCACTTTGGTGACCACTGAAAAGTTAACAATTCATTGCAATGACTGATAACTTTGCATTAAACCTTTGAGTGCCAGAGCCGTAGGCAATGCATTGTGAATCCCTCCTCTGGAAAAGGGTTAAAAAGAAGAGTTAATTAATGAGCAGATTACAATCCTCACTCAACATCACAGTTTGTTGGACATTTGGAATGATATTGATGACTGAGATGACAATTGTCTATTTTTAAGAGTGTCAGGAGTAAGAAATTCCAATTGATCTCTCAAAGAGTTTATAAACAGGCATATTGCTTTTTTTCTGTGGTGGAATAGTAAGCCTTTTATTTTTAGCTAATTATTTGGCCATACCATCATTGCTCTCAATCTCCATGTCACTTGTAGTAGAAGAAGGGAAGGAGAATGGAGGGATAATATCTAAATCAACAGGATCATCAATAATTAGGTCAACTGAAGCAGCAACAGCATGCACTTACTCCCCACTACGTTCATATCCACAATACCTCACTATATGTGTGCACCTCTAGCACACTCAGAAAGTATATCAGTTTAGCTTGAATGCATAGTGTCTGTCTCAGGCTTAGCCAGCTTAGGTAGGAACATTGATTACATGAATGAATGAATATGTTTATTTATATTAAACTTTCCTTTCTACATTTGTACCCACACCCAGAGAACAACTGGTAGTGACTACCCCCAATACACCTATCAAGCAACTTCAGGTTCCCCTCTTTGCCTGACTGACTATACTAGCTTACATCAAAAATTCAGCTGTTAGCTCTCTCCCAAGCAGGGAGACAAAGATTGAAAGGATTAATTAAACTGACACTCTGTTTTATACTTTAGCATAGTGGGAATACATGTGGGAAACTCTCCAGGCAGAAAGAAATACAATATTATTATTATTTCAGTGTGATGAAAATAGATGAATTCCACAAAAGTTAAATGTTTGCATGCTTTGATTTTGAGGTAAAAAATGTTTTTTATCCCTTTGAATGCTAAAGTGGTCTCCCAAAATGTTGGAGAGCGCTCTAGCATTCAAGGGGTTATGTTGTTCTTAAATTAAGATTGAATACGCCACAACATAATGTTAAGATGTTTGCTTTGAGGGGTAAGTAACAACTTTTATTGGGTCAAAGAAAATGATAGCATTAGGTTGCAATAGTTACCGTTTAATGCTGTAGAACCCCAATAGGTGCATCATATTTACAGCAACATAAAATAATTTATACGATTTAGAAGTTGAAGTAGAACCTGCTGGTTAGGATTTCTGAAGAATTATAACAGCAATATTTTGGTTGAAATGTACATTAAACAACTGAATATGAACTTACAAATAGACATGGGAGGTTCTTATTGTAGCTTACTAATTAGAGTGTGTGGTTAACGAGAGCAGATTTAATCTATAACTTCACTTTTATGATTTGGGCTTGGGAAGTAGGGATTATGAGAATTTTGTATCACATGGAAAACGTGGGATGGAAGTTGTCCTACTTAGGCTTTTACATTTATGATGGTTGAAGAACTTTTTGTGATTAAAAACTTATGGTGAATAAGAAGTCACTAACACTGTCATTGATTTTCGTAATCACAGATATCTTTTGAGAAGCGGTAACATAAGCAAAAGCAAAATTAGAGAATGTAAGGGGCATTTTATCTGCTTGGAATTAAAGTTTGCTTATGGCAATTTGGTGTGATGGATAATTAAGGTTCTTTTAATCTTGGGTGTTTTGATGAGCATGTCAGAAGGTGGAAAGGCATGTGGAGGTCAAGCATTGAAGCATGTCCCCTATCTGTAAAATAAACTCTTTGGAAGGTTATGTAAAAAAATCAACAGGAAATTAATACTTTAAGCATTTTAGTATATAATCATCCTAAAAAACAAAATATATTTGTTTTTTTTTATAAGTTTTGCTCCTAGCCTTTGCATTTAGCTTGAAAGGATGATTTTAGTGAGTAATGCAGATTTCTGGCTGTAATTATGATGATTTGGTCTGTGCTCAGAATACAATATGCAGAATAAGATTCTGAGAATTAGAATTTTTCAGGAGGTGTTTCAGGCCTTATAGGCTGTAATATGATTTCAACCACTTCTTTTGTTGTTCTTCTAGGGGATGCTTTGCTTCGGTTGTGGATCATGGGTCACTCATACAAAAAGCGAGCATTGGTGAGAGAGAGAGGTCAGCAACTGGACTTCTCCAGGGATTCGCTGAAAATCAGGTTGCTGGGTATCAGAGGTATGATGTGGTCCAAGCTCATAGTAAAATTCAATACATTAGAAGGTTTGTTGGATATTTTGTAAGTGCAATAGGGATTGCAGTAGTTGAAGTATATTGAGGCAAAAAGGAGTGGTTTTCTCCATGTTGCCTTCTACAATATCACATCATTTTGATCCTGTGCACATGGTTTGGAGGCTCAGGGGTGATGGAAGATTGGTTGTTATGGAAATGTAAAGTAGATTAAAAGAAAAATGGTTATTCAGAAACTAACTTTCTGCTCTGTAATGCTTTATTATACTCTGTAACTTAATCCTGCATGAAACATGAAGGGGACATCTGAAATTGAAGAACACATTAATAGGGATAACTTGGGAAATAAAGTGATAATTTGGAATTTAAAATTCCTTTTTCATAGGGTTTAAACATAAATGCAGAGGAGGGTATGGTGTCATGACGTGTATTTTGTGCATATTTCATTTAGTATAGACATTCCAATCATTGAAAGCAAAAATAATTGAGAATTGTGAGAGATGTCTCAACTGCATTGCTTTAAATACACTAGATACCTCACTATTATCAATGCATGTAGTTTTTATTAATATATAGAAACTAGATACATACATTTAAACTGGAAACATTCATGAAGAATACATGATAAAATTAGAACCAAAAACACAAACAGGGTGTTTTGATAAGGAACAAATGGCACATATTATATGTGCATACTCACATCAAATGATCTACTGGTTGTCGATCAATCAACTGGTAAACTGCACAAGAGGTTAACCTGTGCAATAGCCTCCAGTATATGCTTGATGGACTTGCAGAATCAGCCAAAGGAATATATTCCTAAATATTTATTTTAAAAAAATTAGAAAACATACATCTGCCACAATTCAGGATATACCATACTTTCATCAGAGATACTTGTGTATAATGAATTGACCATCACATGAATAGCCCTATAAATAACATCATGACTGTACTATTGAGCCAATCAAACAGACAGCATAATCAAGCAAATCAGAGTAGTACATGCTAACAAGCCAACTAACATACCTTGGCTGATTGACATATCATTTGATTCACAAATAAAACAATGAAGTAAAACAAAATGTAAAATAAGACAAGATAATTAAATAAAAATAAATATATAATAAACCTAAATAATATATAATTAATATATATATATATATTATGTGTGACTGATTTTAAACCATATTAAGGACATAAACTGATACATTCAACATGCAAAAACATGAAGCCACCCTTTTTTCAAGTGTAAATAATTTATATATAGATATATAGATAGATATGTATATAGATAGATATATTGTATACATATACACATAATACATGAAATGAGCATGTAAACATTGTGTACTGATATATATTTATATGACAACCAGCAACTGAACTGATAGCTACTAACACTATTAATTATTTTCAAATGAAATGAAAAAGGCCGCTGAAGCATTTCTATTCTCATCTAAAAAGGATCCTGAAAGTGCCACCATCTATCACCCACAGAACTGTGTGTATAAATATATATATAGTACAAACAGAAAGAAAGAGTGAGAATAAGAAAAAATAAATAAATAAAGCTCTGTTGTGGTGCTGGTAGAATTGCAAGAATGAGCAGAAACATCTGATGGTCTGATAATGCTGCTGCTGATTGGAGAGCACAGAAGCAGAAGTATTGAAGGTGGGTGGCCTGCAGCTGTTAACCCCAGGCTCCCATCATCCTCCCTAGAGATATGGGGAAATATATTAAGAAAGGAGTTGAATGGATCCCATTGCTCTGAACATCAGCTTAATGCAGATGCCTTTGCCTGTTGCTGTTGTCACTGTGTCAGCTGTAATGACTAGAGTGACAATAGAGGCCTCTCTGTTATGATCAGCATCACTCAGTAGTGAGCAGCAAGAGACTAGTGTTGATGGTGATAACTCACATGGTTTTGGAGCTGGTGGTGTAGAAGATATCATGACAGCATTTTTGGTTGAAAGGGATTTAGAACGGGAGTGAGAGATGCAGTTAGTAATGGGCATCAACACCAGCAGCAGCAGTGGGATTATTCTATTTGCTGAAAGTGTACTTCTTGCAGCAGACTGAAAGCATGTTAGTATATAGTGTGTCAGTTTCCATAATGGCAATGATAGTAGAAGTGATATGGAAGAGGATCAGGTAGATGTGATTCCACTTCCCATTACTCCTTTTCCTGAGGCAGCAGAAATACCTGCCCATCCACTGCAAGTGCAGATGGTGAAGAAGTCCATTATCCCTCCCTAAAATCATAGATCTGGGACTATTTTCTCTTTGGGGAAGATGCAGTGTGATCATCAGCACCTGCACTGGGGTCAGTGTGTAACAATGTAGTGAAAAGGGAAAGGAGGGATACACCTTGCATATCTGCACTAATTAAGCAATATCATTTTACCAACCTAACAAGTATGTAAAGCATGTGAAGCCATCCCCCAGGAAAAGGAAATCAAGTGCTGCTGTAAGTTTGCCATCCACCAGTGTCTGTCTTTTCACAGTCAAGCAAGATTTTGGGTGAATCCCCTTTCTTCTTTCATACACCACCCAACTACCCTAACACAGAGGCTCAGCCAGCTCAGGAAAGAACTTGGATCACCTTCCTGTCTCCTCTCAGTCCAGCAAGATTTTAGGATATTTTGGGTAAATCTCCATTTTCCCTTCACACTTCCCAAAACTCACCTAACACAAACAACGGCCATCTCAGGAAGGAAATTATATCACAGCTGTCTGTCTCTTTTAAGCCAAACAAGTTTTCGGGGTATTTTGTGTAAATCTCCTTTCTCCCTTCACACTCTCCCAGAGTCCACCTCCCCTAAAACAAAGAACAAATTAACCGCACGAAAGACTCTTAAAACTAAACTCCAACTCTACTTTATTTTTGCATCTTAACTAGCTCCAAAATTGTGCTGCTTTCTCTCTGTCTAACAAACACAGCATGATTTCAATGTAATAAGCAGTGTGGAAAAAAGGGGAAAATCTTGCCCATTTCTAATCATGAGGGAAGTATCTCCATAATGTAAATATCATAGACTGAGGGATTCCTAAGGGACTACTACTACTAAATGGGCTGCTAGATGTTATAATTGTTCTGCAGTAGGTGTTAATGGTGCTGCATGTTAACAGCAGCAGAAGCATTTATCATTGCTAGAGTTGTCAATGTTGATGATAATCTGTAATGCTGTTTTTCGCAACAATTTTGTGTGTGGCTGGTTGGTGGTTGGACTTGGAAGTGGTAATGAAGATGGTCACTGATAAATTATTGTGTATTTTTTGGCATCTTTACTTGTTTGGAGTCAGACTTTCCAATTGATCTCTCAAAGAATTTATAAACAAAGTGATCCTTTTCAGTGATAGAAGACTGTACCTTTTCCTTCCAGCTAATTGTATGGCCATGTTATCATTGCACTCACTCTCATCTTCCTCTGTATAAGAAGAACAGGGCTACTGGGGTTAGATGTTGCAATTGTACAAGCAGTAGGTGTTAATAGTGTTGCACTTCCAAAAGTAGAAGAAACCTCATCATAGCTAGGGTTGTGAATGTTGATGATGACCTATGTTTCTGCTTACTCAACAATAGTGTGTGGTTGAGTGAGGGTTGTTTTTTCAGCTAATTTATGGCCATGTCATCATCACACTCACTCTCAACTTCAACTGTATCAGAAGAAGGGAGGATGCTAGAGGGATATATTTTAATGCAATGTTGATGTTTACAGTAAAGTACACAATAGCAGTGTTTATATGTGGCGAGATATCTTGGCCTTCTCAAAAATACTCTACTGCTCTGTCTCTAGTATTTGTCACTGTTGGTCTCAGTCACAGCTTACTTCAAGATACCTGCATGTCACTGTTACCTATCAGTCAATTTTGTAGGGTTTTTCTTTCTTTATAAATTGTTCTTGTCTGTCTACAGCTGTGATTCCTCTCTCTGTTTTCCTCATCACTGCAGCCTTAATTTTTAAAGTAGAAGTTGAGGATAGGCCTGTGTCAGCTTCAGAATCAGAGTTTACACTACACGGCAGCTGCTGCAGGACTTCAGCACCACCACACCTCAGTTACTATGTGCTTGTCCCTCTTTTTCTTGTAGGAATCACTGTCAGTTGTACATATTTCTTGCTTTAATGCCAGTCTGAAAAGTATATCTGTCAGTCAGTTATTTACAGCTCAGTCAGGTCAGGTATGAACTTGAATCGCCTATCTCACTTCTCAGTAAAAAAAAGATTTTTGGTCTTTTTTTGTAACTTCTTTCACACTTCCTAGAGTCCCCAGATTCCCAAAACAGAAATAATAACTGGGCTGCCACCAAAACTAAAAATTAACTCCACTGATTCTCTTGTTGACTATGCCTTCTAGCATCAAAATGTTCCTGTTTTCTTTCTCTCTCACACCCACAGGATGACAAGCTGTGGGAACCTGACAACAATTTATACTATTTCATTGGAAATACTAGGGCAACACTAAACATCAGGGGAAATCCATTCTCGCCACTGATTTCAAAACAATGTTCAGGCAGAAAATTCTTTAAAATGCAACTTAAAAAAAAAAAAAGAATTCCCACATGGTCGGAAGTGCCATTTTTCTCTTGTTTCACTTTTTTAGAAGAAACATTTCACTCATCACTAATCCTTTGCTACAAACAATTGCATGGCATAGATACAGGTCTTTTATTAAGTTACATTATTGTTAATAAATTCAAAGCAAAGGATTGTTGTTATTGTCCTTTTCTAATTATATTTTATTAAATAGACCCCAATGACACTAGCCTAATCTACTTACACATTTCAATACAAACTGCAAGTAATTGCACTGTACAGGGCTGTCCCACCAGTCTCTTATTTATTCCCTGAATTCTTGAAATTCTGTTGGCTAAAGAATGAATGTGCCCAGAAGAAACTATCTCATATCTCTGAATTGCATTATCACTTAATATTTAAATAGAATTCTTATCAAATCCTCTCTTTCATCTCGAACTGTAAATTAGAAATTGTGTGAGCACAAATAGACTCCATAGATGCAGCATCCCCCAACAAATAAAAATAACTATGATCATGTGTTTTTAAAGTGGAAAACTAAATATTTTCATTGATATAAATGGGAATTTTAACCATCTAAATGCTAGAGAAAGATCCAACATGTTGTAAAGTCATCAGATGCCTCTCTAGCTTGCAAGAGTTTAAAAAACCTGGTCTGGCACTTAAGGACCAGTGATGGTCCTGGTACATCACGTACTTTTAATACTGGGGACTGAAGTTGATTGCTCCAAGACTGGAGCGATCTCTTTCAGTCCCTCATTCGGCATGCCGGCACACGTGATTAGTCACGTAGGGCGGCACGTCAAACTTCCCTATCTAGTCCTTAAAGGACCACACAGCCTGGGACCTCTGGTCCTGAAGGGGTTAACCTTTTTAAGTCTAGAGGGTTTTGCAACTCATTGAGAAGCACACCCCTTTTTCTTTAAAGGGTTAAATTAATGAGAATTTGAGACATGTAATTTGTTCCCTGTGTTACAGATGGTTTATTCTAGGAGTGCTCCAATTTTTGTGCACATTGCCCATAAGATACTTAGGGCTAGATTCTATTGCAGGTGCTAAGTTTATCACTGATTTTATCTACAGTTTTCCCCATAGACTTCAATAGGAAAATGTTTGGTAAAACAGGTGTCAACATTTATCGCCTGCAATAGAATCCAGCCCTTAATCAGATAACCATTATTCCAGTATAACAAAATGTATCAGTTAGCTTGTATCACCACAAGATAAGTTGTCGATTTCTATGTGCATCACTACTCCTTAAAGTAACAGTGTATCAGAGGGCCCTGATTTTGGATCCCAACACAAATATATTTTCACGGATCCATAACTAGAACCTACGTGACTTTAGAGAAGATGGAGACCCTTGGATTATGGGCCCTGGAGCAACTGCACCACCCTGTAATCTTGCTCTTGATATCTCCTGAATATATGTAAAATTTGACTTGCTATGTTCACTTATAACAATGTTCTCAATTTATTGACTCCAAAACTTTTCTCGATTAGGAGCAAAAGAGTTTCTAAATTCCCAAAAGACTCCTGTCTTGGACCATCCTAATGTATTATTTATATACAATAAATATTAGCAAAATTACCAGCCCCAAGCTGGCTGCAAGACCTTTAAGCATGAGACAGTATCTGGAAAGAAAGCAGATTAGAAATATTGGGTCATACAAAAATACTCACATTCTGTTTTTTGTGGTTATGGCTAAAGTTACATTTATTCTATCAAATAGAAGTAGCTTTTAAGTGGCTGACTTGAATAATGAAGCTTTTTAAAAGTAGGAGACTGTCTTAAATAAAATGGCATTTCTGCCCTAGCTGCATATTAAATCAATTTGAATAGATTTATATGGAGATTAACCATAAAGAGATATTTCACTAAAAGGTCAAGCAATGGTGTGAATGTGGGAAAAAAATAGAGGAAAGTTAAGTAATTCTTTCTTGAGGTATATAAAATAATTCACACTTAGTATTAAAATAGTACAGAAATTAACCAAAGGTCAAGAAAAGAAAAAAGTTAAGAAAAATCAAGTGACATTTCTGTAAGATATATGGTTTACCAGGTTCTGTTTCTTTTCCCTGTAGTATATCTGTATATCTGTGTTGTTTCTTTCCTCAGGGCCAGATTCTCAATAAGCAGAGTAGGCAACTGCCTAGAGATCCTAATGTTGAGGGGCACCTCAGCTGTGCTGGCAACAACCACAATTAAGACTGCAATCTCAATGTCCCTGCACCAGTTTATATACCCCTTTATAAGCTACTAGTTGAAGAGCCCGTTACACGGGCCACAGTGCCTCTGGCAGCCGGTCGCGGGGCAGTCACGCGCGGCAGAGACTGCCCGCGCCACTGCTGATACAGAGCTGGACGCTCCTTCGGAGCGCCCAGCTCTGTATCAGCCGCAGCGCGGGCAGTCTGTACTGCCCATGACTGCCGCACGCGCAGCAGTGTCTACTGCGCATGTCGGGCGTTACACACAACTTAGCGAATTATTATATAGGATAATTAAATCCCTTGGATACTAGAGAGATTTCAATAGGGATTACATTTTTTTTGTCCTTGATTGTTATGTCAGGGAACAGTGAATTGGACTGGTGTTGGGGTCATGTGAGGAGTGTGGGTTGTGACCACAAGTGGAGCTACTGGTACCTAGTGTGCCTTGCCTAGGCGAACCTGGGATGTAAATTTAGCCCTTGATTTCTATGGCTCAAGTCTCTCTCTCTTCCTTTTCATTTGATATATTTGTCACTAAGGAATTGCATATAATTTGAGTTTTAGTTTTATTCAATAATTGACTTGCTCTATCAATTTATCCTCCTTAGATTTTTCAGTCAGTACTGAACGGCAAAAAAACACATTTGATTCAACTTTAAAAAGACAGCCATCTGCTCACAAAATTGAATATATCTGTCACGGTGGGGGATTTCTGTAATGATTATACAGTACATATTTTGAAAGATAATTTTGCTAAAGCAAAGATTGCAGTTTAACCCTTTGAGTGCCAGCGTAACCCTCTAGCATTCAAAGGGTAAACCCAGTAGCTTAACTTAACCCTTTGAGTGCCAGAGGGGTACATAACTCATTGCAGATCAATGCACTACATACCCCTCTGTCACTCAAAGGGTTAAAAACTGGCCAAAAAAAAACAAAACACATTTTTTATTATACTATAATTTTATATATATATATATATATATATATATATATACTAGCAATGTGGGACGGCGTTGCCCGTCAGGATATATAGGGAATTAATGCACACACACGGATGCGAGACAAACACAGAGACACACACGCAAATGCACACGCATGCACTGAGATGCTTAAAGAGCGACAGTCATAAACACATACATGCAGACACAGAGTGTGATACAGACATGCAACACACACAGTGAGACACACACAGGCACACACAGAGACAAACACACACACACACACACACACAAGTGAGTCATAAGGGGTTGACTTATGTGTCATTGTAATGAGTTTGTGTTTGTACTTATGCCTCCATTGTGGCATTCACTCATATAGTTGAAATGCATGTGGTAATTGCACATACTATGGTGGAAGGTGGATCGTGCTGGCTCCCGGGATGTGAGTGACTGGCATTCATTCATGTAATTGAAATGTGTTTGGTAATTGCACATACTATGGTGGAAGGTGGATCGTGCTGGCTCCTGGGGTGTGATTACGTGTGAGTGATTGAGTGAGTGTGTTAGTGAGTGTGTGTGTGTGATTGAGTGAGTGTGTTAGTGAGTGTGTGTGTGTGATTGAGTGAGAATGTGTGAGTGAGAGTGTGTATGATAGTGAGAGGGTGTGAGTGAGAGGGTGTGAATGATTGAGGGTGTGAGTGATTGAGGGTGAGAGTGTGATTGAGGGTGTGAGTGTGATTGAGTGTGTGAGTGTGATTGAGTGTGAGAGTGTGATTGTGATTGAGTGTGACTGCGAGACTGTAAGTGTGAGAGTGTGATTGAGTGTGAAACTGTGAGAGCGTGAGACTGTGAGAGTGTGATTGAGTGATTGAGAGTGAGACTGTGAGAGTGTGATTGAGAGTGTGTGAGTGTGATTGAGTGAGACTGTGAGAGTGTGATTAAGTGAGACTGTGTGAGTGTGATTGGGTGTGAGACTGAGAGAGTGAGAGAGACTGTGTGAGACTGAGAGTGAGAGAATGTGAGTGTGAGAGAGTGTGAGAGACTGTGAGAGTGTGAGAGACTGTGAGAGTGTGAGAGAGACTTTGAGAGTGTGAGAGAGACTTTGAGAGTGTGAGAGACTGAGACTGTGAGACTGAGAGTGTGAGAGACTGTGAGACTGTGTGAGACTGAGAGTGTGAGAGAGACAGACTGAGAGTGTGAGAGAGTGAGAGAGACTGAGACTGTGAGAGTGTGAGAGAGTGTGAGACTGTGAGAGTGTGAGAGAGTGTGAGACTGTGAGAGTGTGTGAGACTGAGAGTGTGAGAGAGTGAGAGAGACAGACTGAGAGTGTGAGAGAGTGAGAGAGACTGAGACTGAGACTGTGAGAGTGTGAAAGAGTGTAAGACTGTGAGAGTGTGAGACTGTGTGAGACTGTGAGAGAGTGAGAGAGTGTGAGAGAGAGTGTGAGAGAGAGTGTGAGAGAGAGTGTGAGAGAGAGTGTGAGAGAGTGAGTGTGTGTGTGAGACTGTGTGTGTGAGACTGAGTGAGACAGTGTGAGAGTGAGAGACAGAGTGAGAGAGAGAGAGACTGTGAGAGTGTGAGACTGTGAGAGCGTGCGAGACAGAGAGCGTGCGAGACAGAGTGTGAATGTGAGAGACTGTGTGTGAGAGACTGTGTGTGAGTGCGAGACAGAGAGTGCGAGACAGAGAGTGCGAGACAGAGAGTGCGAGACAGAGAGTGTGAGACAGAGAGTGCGAGACAGAGAGTGCAAGACTGTGTGAGAGAGTGAGACTGTGTGAGAGTGTGAGAGTGAGTCTGTGTGAGAGTGAGACTGTGTGAGACTGAGAGAGAGAGACTGTGTGAGAGTGAGAGAGAGAGAGACTATGTGAGAGTGAGAGAGAGAGACTATGTGAGAGTGAGAGAGACTATGTGAGAGTGAGAGAGAGAGAGACTGTGAGAGTGAGAGACTGTGTGAGACTGTGAGTGAGACTGTGAGACTGAGACTGTGTGTGAGACTGTGTGAGAGTGAGACTGTGTGAGAGTGAGACTGTGTGAGAGTGAGAGAGTGAGACTGTGTGAGAGTGAGACTGTGTGAGAGTGAGACTGTGTGAGAGTGAGAGAGTGAGACTGTGAGAGAGAGAGACTGTGAGAGTGAGAGACTGAGAGTAAGAGACTGTGAGAGTGAGAGACTGTGAGTGCGAGACTGTGAGTGTGAGAGTGAGAGAGAGAGAGACTGTGAGACTGAGAGTGTGTGAGACAGAGTGTGTGAGACAGAGTGTGTGAGACAGAGTGTGTGAGACAGAGAAAGTGTGAGAGACAGAGTGTGAGAGAGTGTGAGAGACAGAGTGTGAGACTGAGAGAGTGTGAGACTGAGAGAGTGTGAGACTGAGAGAGTGTGAGACTTGGAGAGTGTGAGACTGTGAGACTGTGTGTGAGAGTGTGAGACTGTGTGAGTCTGTGAGACTGTGTGAGTGTGAGACAGTGTGAGTGTGAGAGACTGTGTGTGAGAGTGAGACTGTGTGTGTGAGACTGTGAGAGTGTGAGAGACTGTGAGAGACTGTGTCAGTGTGAGGGACTGTGTGAAACTGAGAGAGAGAGAGAGACTGTGACTGTGAGACTGTGAGTGTGAGACTGTGAGTGTGAGGGACTGAGAGTGTGAGGGACTGTGAGAGACTGCGAGAGAGACTGTGTGAGACTGCGAGAGAGACTGTGTGAGACTGCGAGAGAGACTGCGAGAGAGACTGTGAGAGACTGTGAGAGACTGTGTGAAAGTGTGAGACTGTGAGAGTGTGAGATTGTGAGAGACTGTGAGAGTATGAGGGACTGTGTGAGACTGTGAGAGAGACTGTGAGAGTGTGAGGGACTGTGTGAGACGGCGAGAGAGACTGTGAGAGTGTGAGGGACTGTGTGAGACTGCGAGAGAGACTGTGAGAGTGTGAGGTACTGTGTGAGACTGCGAGAGAGACTGTGTGAGACTGCGAGAGAGACTGTGAGACTGCGAGAGAGACTGTGTGAGAGTGTGAGACTGTGTGAGACTGTGAGACTGTGAGACTGTATGAGAGTGTGAGACTGTGTGAAAGTGTGAGACTGTGTGAAAGTGTGAGACTGTGAGAGTGTGAGAGACTGTGTGAGACTGTGAGACTGAGAGTGTAAGAGACTGTGAGAGTGTAAGAGACTGTGTGAGACTGCGAGAGAGACTGTGTGAGACTGCGAGAGTGTGAGACTGTGTGAGACTGCGAGAGTGTGAGAGACTGTGTGAGACTGCGAGACTGAGAGTGTGAGAGACTGTGAGAGTGTGAGAGACTGTAAGAGACTGCGAGAGAGACTGTGAGAGACTGTGTCAGTGTGAGAGACTGTGTGAGACTGAGAGAGACAGAGAGACTGTGAGTGTGAGACTGTGAGTGTGAGACTGTGAGTGTGAGACTGTGAGTGTGAAGGACTGAGAGTGTGAGGGACTGAGAGTGTGAGGGACTGTGTGAGACTGCGAGAGAGACTGTGAGAGACTGTGTGAAAGTGTGAGACTGTGAGAGTGTGAGACTGTGAGAGACTGTGAGAGTGTGAGGGACTGTGTGAGACTGCGAGAGAGACTGTGAGAGTATGAGGGACTGTGTGAGACTGTGAGAGACTGTGAGAGTGTGAGGGACTGTGTGAGACTGCGAGAGAGACTGTGTGAAACTGCGAGAGAGACTGTGAGACTGCGAGAGAGACTGTGTGAGACTGTGAGAGTGTGAGACTGTGTGAGAGTGTGAGACTGTGTGAAAGTGTGAGACTGTGAGAGTGTGAGAGACTGTGTGAGACTGTGAGACTGAGAGTGTAAGAGACTGTGAGAGTGTAAGAGACTGTGAGAGTGTAAGAGACTGTGTGAGACTACGAGAGAGACTGTGTGAGACTGCGAGAGTGACTGTGTGAGACTGCGAGAGTGTGAGACTGTGTGAGACTGCGAGAGTGTGAGAGACTGTGTGAGACTGCGAGACTTAGAGTGTAAGAGACTGTGAGACTGTGAGAGACTGTGAGAGACTGTGAGAGACTGTGAGAGACTGTGAGAGACTGCGAGAGAGACTGTGAGAGACTGTGAGAGTGTGAGGGACTGTGTGAGACTGCGAGAGAGACTGTGAGAGTGTGAGGGACTGTGTGAGACTGCGAGAGAGACTGTGAGAGTGTGAGGGACTGTGTGAGACTGCGAGAGAGACTGTGAGAGACTGTGAGAGTGTGAGGGACTGTGTGAGACTGCGAGAGAGACTGTGAGAGACTGAGAGTGTGAGACTGAGAGTGTGAGACTGAGAGAGACTGTGTGAGACTGCGAGAGAGACTGTGTGAGACTGCGAGAGAGACTGTGTGAGTGTGAGAGTGTGAGAGACTGTGTGAGACTGCGAGACTGAAAGTGTAAGAGACTGAGAGTGTAAGAGACTGAGAGTGTAAGAGACTGTGTGAGACTGCGAGAAAGTGTGAGACTGAGAGAAAGTGTGAGAGAGAGAGTGAGAGACAGAGAGTGCAAGACTGAGAGTATGTGAGTGTGTGAGACTGAGAGTGTGAGACTGTGTGTGAGAGTGTGAGACTGTGTGAGTGTGTGAGTGTGAGACTGTGTGAGTGTGTGAGTGTGAGACTGTGTGTGAGTGAGACTGTGTGAGAGTGAGACTGTGTGAGAGTGTGAGAGTGAGAGAGTGTGAGAGTGAGAGACTGTGTGAGTGAGAGACTGTGTGAGAGACTGTGTGAGACTGTGAGACTGTGTGTATGAGAGTGTGAGAGAGTGTGAGAGTGTGAGGGACTGTGTGAGACTGCGAGAGAGACTGTGTGAGACTGCGAGAGAGACTGTGTGAGACTGTGAGAGAGACTGTGAGAGACTGAGAGTGTGAGACTGAGACTGTGTGAGACTGTGAGAGTGTGAGGGACTGTGTGAGACTGCGAGAGAGACTGTGTGAGACTGCGAGAGAGACTGTGAGAGACTGAGAGTGTGTGAGACTGTGAGAGTGTGAGGTACTGTGTGAGACTGCGAGAGAGACTGTGTGAGACTGCGAGAGAGACTGTGAGAGACTGTGAGAGTGTGAGACTGAGAGTGAGACTGAGAGTGTGTGAGGGACTGAGAGTGTGAGGGACTGTGTGAGACTGAGAGAGTGACTGTGTGAGACTGTGAAAGAGACTGTGAGACTGTGTGAAAGTGTGAGACTGTGTGAGACTGTGAGACTGAGAGTGTAAGAGACTGTGAGGCACTGTGTGAGACTGCGAGAGAGACTGTGTGAGACTGCGAGAATGTGAGACTGAGAGTGTGAGACTGTGTGAAAGTGTGAGACTGTGAGAGACTGTGAGAGTGTGAGAGACTGTGAGACTACGAGAGAGACTGTGAGAGTGTGAGACAGAGTGTGAGACAGAGTGTGAGACAGAGTGTGAGACTAAGTGTGTGAGACAGAGTGTGTGAGACTGAGAGTGTGAGACAGAGTGTGTGAGACTGAGAGTGTGAGACTGTGAGAGTGTGAGGGACTGTGTGAGACTGCGAGAGAGACTGTGTGAGACTGCGAGAGAGACTGTGAGAGACTGAGAGTGTGAGAATGAGAGAGAGACTGTGTGAGACTGCGAGAGAGAGTGTGAGAGACTGTGAGAGTGTGAGGGACTGTGTGAGACTGCGAGAGAGACTGTGTGAGACTGCGAGAGAGACTGTGAGAGACTGAGAGTGTGAGAATGAGAGAGAGTGTGAGAGACTGTGAGAGTGTGAGGGACTGTGTGAGACTGCGAGAGAGACTGTGAGAGTGTGAGGGACTGTGTGAGACTGCGAGAGAGACTGTGAGTGTGAGACTGAGAGTGTGAGACTGAGAGTGTTAGACTGAGAGAGACTGTGTGAGACTGCGAGAGAGACTGTGTGAGACTGCGAGAGAGACTGTGTGAGACTGTGTGAGTGTGGGAGACTGTGTGAGACTGCGAGACTGAAAGTGTAAGAGACTGAGAGTGTAAGAGACTGTGAGAGTGTAAGAGACTGTGTGAGACTGCGAGAGAGACTGTGTGAGACTGAGAGAAAGTGTGAGACTGAGAGAAAGTGTGAGACTGAGAGAGAGTCCGAGACAGAGAGAGTGTGAGACAGAGAGTGCAAGACTGAGAGTATGTGAGTGTGTGAGACTGAGAGTGTGAGACTGTGTGAGAGTGAGAGAGTGTGAGACAGTGAGACAGTGTGAGACTGTGTGTGAGAGTGTGAGACTGTGTGAGTGTGTGAGTGTGAGACTGTGTGAGTGTGAGACTGTGTGAGTGTGAGACTGTGTGTGAGTGAGACTGTGTGTGAGTGAGACTGTGTGTGAGTGATACTGTGTGAGAGTGAGACTGTGTGAGAGTGAGAATGTGTGAGAGTGTGAGAGTGAGAGAGTGTGAGAGTGTGAGAGTGAGAGACTGTGTGAGTGAGAGACTGTGTGAGTGTGAGAGACTGTGAGACTGCGAGAGAGACTGTGAGAGTGTGAGACAGAGTGTGAGACAGAGTGTGTGAGACAGAGTGTGTGAGACAGAGTGTGTGAGACAGAGTGTGTGAGACAGAGTGTGTGAGACTGTGAGAGTGTGAGGGACTGTGTGAGACTGCGAGAGAGACTGTGTGAGACTGCGAGAGAGACTGTGTGAGACTGAGAGTGTGAGACTGAGAGAGATACTGTGTGAGACTGCGAGAGAGAGTGTGAGAGACTGTGAGAGTGTGAGACTGAGAATGTGAGACAGAGTGTGAGACTGAGAGTGTGAGACAGAGTGTGAGACAGAGTGTGAGACAGAGTGTGAGACAGAGTGTGAGACTGAGAGTGGGGGACAGAGTGTGAGGGACTCTGAGAGTGTGAGGGACTCTGAGAGTGTGAGGGGCTGTGTGAGACTGCGAGAGAGACTGTGTGAGATTGCGAGACAGACTGTGAGAGACTGTGAGAGTGTGAGACTGAGAGTGTGAGAGTGTGAGAAAGTGTGAGAGTGTGAGAGACTGTGTGAGACTGCGAGAGTGTGAGACTGTGTGAGGCTGTGAGAGTGTGAGACTGTGTGAAAGTGTGAGACTGCGAGAGTGACTGTGTGATACTGCGAGAGTGTGAGACTGTGTGAGACTGCGAGAGTGTGAGAGACTGTGTGAGACTGCGAGACTTAGAGTGTAAGAGACTGTGAGAGTGTGAGAGTCTGTGAGAGACTGTGAGAGACTGTGAGAGAGACTGTGAGAGAGACTGTGAGAGACTGCGAGAGAGACTGTGAGAGACTGTGAGAGTGTGAGGGACTGTGTGAGACTGCGAGAGAGACTGTGAGAGTGTGAGGGACTGTGTGAGACTGCGAGAGAGACTGTGAGAGTGTGAGGGACTGTGTGAGACTGCGAGAGAGACTGTGAGAGACTGTGAGAGTGTGAGGGACTGTGTGAGACTGCGAGAGAGACTGTGAGAGACTGAGAGTGTGAGACTGAGAGTGTGAGACTGAGAGAGACTGTGTGAGACTGCGAGAGAGACTGTGTGAGACTGCGAGAGAGACTGTGTGAGTGTGAGAGTGTGAGAGACTGTGTGAGACTGCGAGACTGAAAGTGTAAGAGACTGAGAGTGTAAGAGACTGAGAGTGTAAGAGACTGTGTGAGACTGCGAGAAAGTGTGAGACTGAGAGAAAGTGTGAGAGAGAGAGTGAGAGACAGAGAGTGCAAGACTGAGAGTATGTGAGTGTGTGAGACTGAGAGTGTGAGACTGTGTGTGAGAGTGTGAGACTGTGTGAGTGTGTGAGTGTGAGACTGTGTGAGTGTGTGAGTGTGAGACTGTGTGTGAGTGAGACTGTGTGAGAGTGAGACTGTGTGAGAGTGTGAGAGTGAGAGAGTGTGAGAGTGAGAGACTGTGTGAGTGAGAGACTGTGTGAGAGACTGTGTGAGACTGTGAGACTGTGTGTATGAGAGTGTGAGAGAGTGTGAGAGTGTGAGGGACTGTGTGAGACTGCGAGAGAGACTGTGTGAGACTGCGAGAGAGACTGTGTGAGACTGTGAGAGAGACTGTGAGAGACTGAGAGTGTGAGACTGAGACTGTGTGAGACTGTGAGAGTGTGAGGGACTGTGTGAGACTGCGAGAGAGACTGTGTGAGACTGCGAGAGAGACTGTGAGAGACTGAGAGTGTGTGAGACTGTGAGAGTGTGAGGTACTGTGTGAGACTGCGAGAGAGACTGTGTGAGACTGCGAGAGAGACTGTGAGAGACTGTGAGAGTGTGAGACTGAGAGTGAGACTGAGAGTGTGTGAGGGACTGAGAGTGTGAGGGACTGTGTGAGACTGAGAGAGTGACTGTGTGAGACTGTGAAAGAGACTGTGAGACTGTGTGAAAGTGTGAGACTGTGTGAGACTGTGAGACTGAGAGTGTAAGAGACTGTGAGGCACTGTGTGAGACTGCGAGAGAGACTGTGTGAGACTGCGAGAATGTGAGACTGAGAGTGTGAGACTGTGTGAAAGTGTGAGACTGTGAGAGACTGTGAGAGTGTGAGAGACTGTGAGACTACGAGAGAGACTGTGAGAGTGTGAGACAGAGTGTGAGACAGAGTGTGAGACAGAGTGTGAGACTAAGTGTGTGAGACAGAGTGTGTGAGACTGAGAGTGTGAGACAGAGTGTGTGAGACTGAGAGTGTGAGACTGTGAGAGTGTGAGGGACTGTGTGAGACTGCGAGAGAGACTGTGTGAGACTGCGAGAGAGACTGTGAGAGACTGAGAGTGTGAGAATGAGAGAGAGACTGTGTGAGACTGCGAGAGAGAGTGTGAGAGACTGTGAGAGTGTGAGGGACTGTGTGAGACTGCGAGAGAGACTGTGTGAGACTGCGAGAGAGACTGTGAGAGACTGAGAGTGTGAGAATGAGAGAGAGACTGTGTGAGACTGCGAGAGAGAGTGTGAGAGACTGTGAGAGTGTGAGGGACTGTGTGAGACTGCGAGAGAGACTGTGAGAGTGTGAGGGACTGTGTGAGACTGCGATAGAAACTGTGAGAGACTGTGAGTGTGAGACTGAGAGTGTGAGACTGAGAGTGTTAGACTGAGAGAGACTGTGTGAGACTGCGAGAGAGACTGTGTGAGACTGCGAGAGAGACTGTGTGAGACTGTGTGAGTGTGGGAGACTGTGTGAGACTGCGAGACTGAAAGTGTAAGAGACTGAGAGTGTAAGAGACTGTGAGAGTGTAAGAGACTGTGTGAGACTGCGAGAGAGACTGTGTGAGACTGAGAGAAAGTGTGAGACTGAGAGAAAGTGTGAGACTGAGAGAGAGTGCGAGACAGAGAGAGTCCGAGACAGAGAGAGTGTGAGACAGAGAGTGCAAGACTGAGAGTATGTGAGTGTGTGAGACTGAGAGTGTGAGACTGTGTGAGAGTGAGAGAGTGTGAGACAGTGAGACAGTGTGAGACTGTGTGTGAGAGTGTGAGACTGTGTGAGTGTGTGAGTGTGAGACTGTGTGAGTGTGAGACTGTGTGAGTGTGAGACTGTGTGTGAGTGAGACTGTGTGTGAGTGATACTGTGTGAGAGTGAGACTGTGTGAGAGTGAGAATGTGTGAGAGTGTGAGAGTGAGAGAGTGTGAGAGTGTGAGAGTGAGAGACTGTGTGAGTGAGAGACTGTGTGAGTGTGAGAGACTGTGAGACTGCGAGAGAGACTGTGAGAGTGTGAGACAGAGTGTGAGACAGAGTGTGTGAGACAGAGTGTGTGAGACAGAGTGTGTGAGACAGAGTGTGTGAGACTGTGAGAGTGTGAGGGACTGTGTGAGACTGCGAGAGAGACTGTGTGAGACTGCGAGAGAGACTGTGTGAGACTGAGAGTGTGAGACTGAGAGAGATACTGTGTGAGACTGCGAGAGAGAGTGTGAGAGACTGTGAGAGTGTGAGACTGAGAATGTGAGACAGAGTGTGAGACTGAGAGTGTGAGACAGAGTGTGAGACAGAGTGTGAGACAGAGTGTGAGACAGAGTGTGAGACTGAGAGTGGGGGACAGAGTGTGAGGGACTCTGAGAGTGTGAGGGACTCTGAGAGTGTGAGGGGCTGTGTGAGACTGCGAGAGAGACTGTGTGAGATTGCGAGACAGACTGTGAGAGACTGTGAGAGTGTGAGACTGAGAGTGTGAGAGTGTGAGAAAGTGTGAGAGTGTGAGAGACTGTGTGAGACTGCGAGAGTGTGAGACTGTGTGAGGCTGTGAGAGTGTGAGACTGTGTGAAAGTGTGAGACTGTGAGTGTGTGAGAGACTGTGTGAGACTGTGAGACTGAGAGTGTAAGAGACTGTGAGAGAGACTGTGTGAGACTGCGAGAGAGACTGTGTGAGACTGCGAGAGAGACAGTGTGAGACTGCGAGAGAGACTGTGTCAGACTACGAGAGTGTGAGACTGTGTGAGACTGCGAGAGTGTGAGCGTGTGAGGGACTGTGTGAGACTGCGAGAGAGACTGTGAGAGTGTGAGGGACTGTGTGAGACTGCGAGAGAGACTGTGAGAGACTGTGAGTGTGAGACTGTGAGTGTGAGACTGAGAGTGTGAGACTGAGAGTGTGAGACTGTGAGTGTGAGACTGCGAGAGAGACTGTGTGAGACTGCGAGAGAGACTGTGAGAGACTGTGAGAGTGTGAGGGACTGTGTGAGACTGCAAAAGAGACTGTGAGAGTGTGAGGGACTGTGTGAGACTGCGGGAGAGACTGTGTGAGACTGCGAGAGAGACTGTGTGAGACTGCGAGAGTGTGAGGGACTGTGTGATACTGCGAGAGAGATTTTGTGAGACTGAGAGTGTGAGACTGAGAGTGTGAGACTGTGTGAGACTGCGAGAGAGACTGTGTGAGACTGCGAGAGAGACTGTGTGAGACTGTGAGAGCTAGAGAGACTGTGAGAGACTGTGAGAGACTGTGAGTGTGAGACTGTGTGTGAGAATGTGAGAGAGACTGTGTGAGACTGCGAGAGAGACTGTGTGAGACTGCGAGAGAGACTGTGTGAGACTGTGAGACTGTGTGAGACTGTGAGACTGTGTGAAAGTGTGAGACTGTGAGAGTGTGAGAGACTGTGAGAGTGTGAGAGACTGTGAGAGACTGTGTGAGAGTGTGAGAGACAGAGTGTAAGAGACTTTGTGAGACTGCGAGAGAGACTGTGTGAGACTGCAAGAGAGACTGTGAGAGACTGTGAGAGTGTGAGACTGAGAGTGAGACTGAGAGTGTGTGAGGGACTGAGAGTGTGAGGGACTGAGAGTGCAAGGGACTGTGAGAGTGTAAGAGACTGTGTGAGACTGCGAGAGAGACTGTGTGAGACTGCGAGAGTGTGAGACTGAGAGAGTGTGTGAAACTGTGAGACTGAGAGTGTAAGAGACTGTGTGAGACTGTGAGACTGAGAGTGTAAGAGACTGTGAGGGACTGTGTGAGACTGCGAGAGAGATTGTGAGAGACTGAGAGTGTGAGACTGAGAGAGAGACTGTGTGAGACTGCGAGAGAGAGTGTGAGAGACTGTGAGAGTGTGAGACTGAGAATGTGAGACAGAGTGTGAGACTGAGAGTGTGAGACAGAGTGTGAGACTGAGAGTGGGGGACAGAGTGTGAGACAGAGTGTGAGACAGAGTGTGAGACTGAGAGTGGGGGACAGAGTGTGAGGGACTGAGAGTGTGAGGGACTGAGAGTTCAGAGTGTGAGGGACTCTGAGAGTGTGAGGGACTCTGAGAGTGTGAGGGGCTCTGAGAGTGTGAGGGGCTGTGTGAGACTGCGAGAGAGACTGTGTGAGATTGCGAGAGAGACTGTGAGAGACTGCGAGAGTGTGAGAGTGTGAGAAAGTGTGAGAGTGTGAGAAACTGTGTGAGACTGCGAGAGTGTGAGACTGTGTGAGGCTGTGAGAGTGTGAGACTGTGTGAAAGTGTGAGACTGTGTGAAAGTGTGAGAGTGTGAGAGACTGTGAGACTGAGAGTGTAAGAGACTGTGAGACTGAGAAGTGTAAGAGACTGTGAGAGTGTAAGAGACTGTGAGAGTGTAAGAGACTGTGTGAGACTGCGAGAGAGACTGTGTGAGACTGCGAGAGAGACTGTGTGAGACTGCGAGAGTGTGAGACTGTGTGAGACTGCGAGAGTGTGAGGGACTGTGTGAGACTGCGAGAGAGACTGTGAGAGTGTGAGGGACTGTGTGAGACTGCGAGAGAGACTGTGAGAGACTGTGAGTGTGAGACTGAGAGTGTGAGACTGAGAGTGTGAGACTGCGAGAGAGACTGTGTGAGACTGCGAGAGAGACTGTGTGAGACTGCGAGAGAGACTGTGAGAGACTGCGAGAGTGTGAGGGACTGTGTGAGACTGCGAGAGAGACTGTGAGAGTGTGAGGGACTGTGTGAGACTGCGAGAGAGACTGTGAGAGACTGTGAGTGTGAGACTGAGAGTGTGAGACTGAGAGTGTGAGACTGAGAGTGTGAGACTGAGAGTGTGAGACTGCGAGAGAGACTGTGTGAGACTGCGAGAGAGACTGTGAGAGACTGTGAGAGTGTGAGGGACTGTGTGAGACTGCGAGAGAGACTGTGAGAGTGTGAGGGACTGTGTGAGACTGCGAGAGAGACTGTGAGAGACTGTGAGTGTGAGACTGAGAGTGTGAGACTGCGAGAGAGACTGTGTGAGACTGCGAGAGAGACTGTGTGAGACTGTGAGAGTGTAAGGGACTGTGTGATACTGCGAGAGAGACTGTGTGAGACAGAGTGTGAGACTGAGAGTGTGAGACTGTGAGACTGCGTGAGAGACTGTGTGAGACTGCAAGAGAGACTGTGTGAGACTGTGAGAGCGTGAGGGACTGTGTGAGACTGCGAGAGAGACTGTGAGAGACTGTGAGTGTGAGACTGAGAGTGTGAGACTGTGTGTGAGACTGTGAGAGAGACTGTGAGAGAGACTGTGTGAGACTGCGAGAGAGACTGTGTGAGACTGCGAGAGAGACTGTGAGAGAGACTGTGTGAGACTGTGAGAGTGTGAAACTGTGTGAAAGTGTGAGACTGTGAGAGTGTGAGATACTGTGAGAGTGTGAGAGACTGTGAGAGACTGTGTGAGAGTGTGAGAGACTGTGTGAGAGTGTGAGAGACTGAGAGTGTAAGAGACTGTGTGAGACTGCGAGAGAGACTGTGAGAGAGACTGTGTGAGACTGTGAGAGTGTGAGACTGTGTGAAAGTGTGAGACTGTGAGAGTGTGAGAGACTGTGAGAGACTGTGTGAGAGTGTGAGAGACTGAGCGTGTAAGAGACTGTGTGAGACTGCGAGAGAGACTGTGTGAGACTGCGAGAGAGACTGTGAGAGACTGAGAGTGTGTGAGACTGTGAGAGTGTGAGGGACTGTGTGAGACTGCGAGAGAGACTGTGTGAGACTGCGAGAGAGACTGTGAGAGACTGTGAGAGTGTGAGACTGAGAGTGAGACTGAGAGTGTGTGAGGGACTGAGAGTGTGAGGGACTGAGAGTGCGAGGGACTGTGAGAGTGTAAGAGACTGTATGAGACTGCGAGAGAGACTGTGAGAGACTGAGAGTGTGAGAATGAGAGAGAGACTGTGTGAGACTGCGAGAGAGAGTGTGAGAGACTGTGAGAGTGTGAGGGACTGTGTGAGACTGCGAGAGAGACTGTGTGAGACTGCGAGAGAGACTGTGAGAGACTGAGAGTGTGAGAATGAGAGAGAGACTGTGTGAGACTGCGAGAGAGAGTGTGAGAGACTGTGAGAGTGTGAGGGACTGTGTGAGACTGCGAGAGAGACTGTGAGAGTGTGAGGGACTGTGTGAGACTGCGAGAGAGACTGTGAGAGACTGTGAGTGTGAGACTGAGAGTGTGAGACTGAGAGTGTTAGACTGAGAGAGACTGTGTGAGACTGCGAGAGAGACTGTGTGAGACTGCGAGAGAGACTGTGTGAGACTGTGTGAGTGTGGGAGACTGTGTGAGACTGCGAGACTGAAAGTGTAAGAGACTGAGAGTGTAAGAGACTGTGAGAGTGTAAGAGACTGTGTGAGACTGCGAGAGAGACTGTGTGAGACTGAGAGAAAGTGTGAGACTGAGAGAAAGTGTGAGACTGAGAGAGAGTGCGAGACAGAGAGAGTCCGAGACAGAGAGAGTGTGAGACAGAGAGTGCAAGACTGAGAGTATGTGAGTGTGTGAGACTGAGAGTGTGAGACTGTGTGAGAGTGAGAGAGTGTGAGACAGTGAGACAGTGTGAGACTGTGTGTGAGAGTGTGAGACTGTGTGAGTGTGTGAGTGTGAGACTGTGTGAGTGTGAGACTGTGTGAGTGTGAGACTGTGTGTGAGTGAGACTGTGTGTGAGTGATACTGTGTGAGAGTGAGACTGTGTGAGAGTGAGAATGTGTGAGAGTGTGAGAGTGAGAGAGTGTGAGAGTGTGAGAGTGAGAGACTGTGTGAGTGAGAGACTGTGTGAGTGTGAGAGACTGTGAGACTGCGAGAGAGACTGTGAGAGTGTGAGACAGAGTGTGAGACAGAGTGTGTGAGACAGAGTGTGTGAGACAGAGTGTGTGAGACAGAGTGTGTGAGACTGTGAGAGTGTGAGGGACTGTGTGAGACTGCGAGAGAGACTGTGTGAGACTGCGAGAGAGACTGTGTGAGACTGAGAGTGTGAGACTGAGAGAGATACTGTGTGAGACTGCGAGAGAGAGTGTGAGAGACTGTGAGAGTGTGAGACTGAGAATGTGAGACAGAGTGTGAGACTGAGAGTGTGAGACAGAGTGTGAGACAGAGTGTGAGACAGAGTGTGAGACTGAGTGTGAGGGACTCTGAGAGTGTGAGGGACTCTGAGAGTGTGAGGGGCTGTGTGAGACTGCGAGAGAGACTGTGTGAGATTGCGAGACAGACTGTGAGAGACTGTGAGAGTGTGAGACTGAGAGTGTGAGAGTGTGAGAAAGTGTGAGAGTGTGAGAGACTGTGTGAGACTGCGAGAGTGTGAGACTGTGTGAGGCTGTGAGAGTGTGAGACTGTGTGAAAGTGTGAGACTGTGAGTGTGTGAGAGACTGTGTGAGACTGTGAGACTGAGAGTGTAAGAGACTGTGAGAGAGACTGTGTGAGACTGCGAGAGAGACTGTGTGAGACTGCGAGAGAGACAGTGTGAGACTGCGAGAGAGACTGTGTGAGACTACGAGAGTGTGAGACTGTGTGAGACTGCGAGAGTGTGAGCGTGTGAGGGACTGTGTGAGACTGCGAGAGAGACTGTGAGAGTGTGAGGGACTGTGTGAGACTGCGAGAGAGACTGTGAGAGACTGTGAGTGTGAGACTGTGAGTGTGAGACTGAGAGTGTGAGACTGAGAGTGTGAGACTGAGAGTGTGAGACTGTGAGTGTGAGACTGCGAGAGAGACTGTGTGAGACTGCGAGAGAGACTGTGAGAGACTGTGAGAGTGTGAGGGACTGTGTGAGACTGCAAAAGAGACTGTGAGAGTGTGAGGGACTGTGTGAGACTGCGAGAGAGACTGTGTGAGACTGCGAGAGAGACTGTGTGAGACTGCGAGAGTGTGAGGGACTGTGTGATACTGCGAGAGAGATTTTGTGAGACTGAGAGTGTGAGACTGAGAGTGTGAGACTGTGTGAGACTGCGAGAGAGACTGTGTGAGACTGCGAGAGAGACTGTGTGAGACTGTGAGAGCTAGAGAGACTGTGAGAGACTGTGAGAGACTGTGAGTGTGAGACTGTGTGTGAGAATGTGAGAGAGACTGTGTGAGACTGCGAGAGAGACTGTGTGAGACTGTGAGACTGTGTGAGACTGTGAGACTGTGTGAAAGTGTGAGACTGTGAGAGTGTGAGAGACTGTGAGAGTGTGAGAGACTGTGAGAGACTGTGTGAGAGTGTGAGAGACAGAGTGTAAGAGACTTTGTGAGACTGCGAGAGAGACTGTGTGAGACTGCAAGAGAGACTGTGAGAGACTGTGAGAGTGTGAGACTGAGAGTGAGACTGAGAGTGTGTGAGGGACTGAGAGTGTGAGGGACTGAGAGTGCAAGGGACTGTGAGAGTGTAAGAGACTGTGTGAGACTGCGAGAGAGACTGTGTGAGACTGCGAGAGTGTGAGACTGAGAGAGTGTGTGAAACTGTGAGACTGAGAGTGTAAGAGACTGTGTGAGACTGTGAGACTGAGAGTGTAAGAGACTGTGAGGGACTGTGTGAGACTGCGAGAGAGATTGTGAGAGACTGAGAGTGTGAGACTGAGAGAGAGACTGTGTGAGACTGCGAGAGAGAGTGTGAGAGACTGTGAGAGTGTGAGACTGAGAATGTGAGACAGAGTGTGAGACTGAGAGTGTGAGACAGAGTGTGAGACTGAGAGTGGGGGACAGAGTGTGAGACAGAGTGTGAGACAGAGTGTGAGACAGAGTGTGAGACTGAGAGTGGGGGACAGAGTGTGAGGGACTGAGAGTGTGAGGGACTGAGAGTTCAGAGTGTGAGGGACTCTGAGAGTGTGAGGGACTCTGAGAGTGTGAGGGGCTCTGAGAGTGTGAGGGGCTGTGTGAGACTGCGAGAGAGACTGTGTGAGATTGCGAGAGAGACTGTGAGAGACTGCGAGAGTGTGAGAGTTTGAGAAAGTGTGAGAGTGTGAGAAACTGTGTGAGACTGCGAGAGTGTGAGACTGTGTGAGGCTGTGAGAGTGTGAGACTGTGTGAAAGTGTGAGACTGTGTGAAAGTGTGAGAGTGTGAGAGACTGTGAGACTGAGAGTGTAAGAGACTGTGAGACTGAGAGTGTAAGAGACTGTGAGAGTGTAAGAGACTGTGAGAGTGTAAGAGACTGTGTGAGACTGCGAGAGAGACTGTGTGAGACTGCGAGAGAGACTGTGTGAGACTGCAAGAGTGTGAGACTGTGTGAGACTGCGAGAGTGTGAGGGACTGTGTGAGACTGCGAGAGAGACTGTGAGAGTGTGAGGGACTGTGTGAGACTGCGAGAGAGACTGTGAGAGACTGTGAGTGTGAGACTGAGAGTGTGAGACTGAGAGTGTGAGACTGCGAGAGAGACTGTGTGAGACTGCGAGAGAGACTGTGTGAGACTGCGAGAGAGACTGTGAGAGACTGAGAGAGTGTGAGGGACTGTGTGAGACTGCGAGAGAGACTGTGAGAGTGTGAGGGACTGTGTGAGACTGCGAGAGAGACTGTGAGAGACTGTGAGTGTGAGACTGAGAGTGTGAGACTGAGAGTGTGAGACTGAGAGTGTGAGACTGAGAGTGTGAGACTGCGAGAGAGACTGTGTGAGACTGCGAGAGAGACTGTGAGAGACTGTGAGAGTGTGAGGGACTGTGTGAGACTGCGAGAGAGACTGTGAGAGTGTGAGGGACTGTGTGAGACTGCGAGAGAGACTGTGAGAGACTGTGAGTGTGAGACTGAGAGTGTGAGACTGCGAGAGAGACTGTGTGAGACTGCGAGAGAGACTGTGTGAGACTGTGAGAGTGTAAGGGACTGTGTGATACTGCGAGAGAGACTGTGTGAGACAGAGTGTGAGACTGAGAGTGTGAGACTGTGAGACTGCGTGAGAGACTGTGTGAGACTGCAAGAGAGACTGTGTGAGACTGTGAGAGCGTGAGGGACTGTGTGAGACTGCGAGAGAGACTGTGAGAGACTGTGAGTGTGAGACTGAGAGTGTGAGACTGTGTGTGAGACTGTGAGAGAGACTGTGAGAGAGACTGTGTGAGACTGCGAGAGAGACTGTGTGAGACTGCGAGAGAGACTGTGAGAGAGACTGTGTGAGACTGTGAGAGTGTGAAACTGTGTGAAAGTGTGAGACTGTGAGAGTGTGAGATACTGTGAGAGTGTGAGAGACTGTGAGAGACTGTGTGAGAGTGTGAGAGACTGTGTGAGAGTGTGAGAGACTGAGAGTGTAAGAGACTGTGTGAGACTGCGAGAGAGACTGTGAGAGAGACTGTGTGAGACTGTGAGAGTGTGAGACTGTGTGAAAGTGTGAGACTGTGAGAGTGTGAGAGACTGTGAGAGACTGTGTGAGAGTGTGAGAGACTGAGCGTGTAAGAGACTGTGTGAGACTGCGAGAGAGACTGTGTGAGACTGCGAGAGAGACTGTGAGAGACTGAGAGTGTGTGAGACTGTGAGAGTGTGAGGGACTGTGTGAGACTGCGAGAGAGACTGTGTGAGACTGCGAGAGAGACTGTGAGAGACTGTGAGAGTGTGAGACTGAGAGTGAGACTGAGAGTGTGTGAGGGACTGAGAGTGTGAGGGACTGAGAGTGCGAGGGACTGTGAGAGTGTAAGAGACTGTATGAGACTGCGAGAGAGACTGTGTGAGACTGCGAGAGTGTGAGACTGTGTGAGACTGAGAGAGTGTGTGAGACTGTGAGACTGAGAGTGTAAGAGACTGTGTGAGACTGTGAGACTGAGAGTGTAAGAGACTGTGAGGGACTGTGTGAGACTGCGAGAGAGACTGTGTGAGACTGCGAGAGTGTGAGACTGAGAGTGTGAGACTGTGTGAAAGTGTGAGACTGTGAGAGACTGTGAGAGTGTGAGAGACTGTGAGACTGCGAGAGAGACTGTGAGAGTGTGAGACAGAGTGTGTGAGACAGAGTGTGTGAGACAGAGTGTGAGACTGAGTGTGTGAGACTGAGTGTGTGAGACTGAGTGTGAGACAGAGTGTGAGACAGAGTGTGAGACAGAGTGTGTGAGACAGAGTGTGTGAGACAGAGCGTGTGAGACAGAGCGTGTGAGACTGAGTGTGTGAGACTGAGTGTGAGACAGAGTGTGTGAGACTGTGAGAGTGTGAGGGACTGTGTGAGACTGCGAGAGAGACTATGTGAGACTGCGAGAGAGACTGTGAGAGACTGAGAGTGTGTTACTGAGAGTGTGAGGGACTGAGAGTGTGAGGGACTCTGAGAGTGTGAGGGGCTGTGTGAGAGTGTGAGACTGAGAGTGTAAGAGACTGTGAGAGTGTGAGGGACTGTGTGAGACTGAGAGAGTGACTGTGTGAGACTGTGAAAGAGACTGTGAGACTGTGTGAAAGTGTGAGACTGTGTGAGACTGTGAGACAGAGTGTAAGAGACTGTGAGGCACTGTGTGAGACTGCGAGAGAGACTGTGTGAGACTGCGAGAATGTGAGACTGAGAGTGTGAGACTGTGTGAAAGTGTGAGACTGTGAGAGACTGTGAGAGTGTGAGAGACTGTGAGACTACGAGAGAGACTGTGAGAGTGTGAGACAGAGTGTGAGACAGAGTGTGAGACTAAGTGTGTGAGACAGAGTGTGTGAGACTGAGAGTGTGAGACAGAGTGTGTGAGACTGAGAGTGTGAGACTGTGAGAGTGTGAGGGACTGTGTGAGACTGTGAGAGAGACTGTGTGAGACTGCGAGAGAGACTGTGAGAGACTGAGAGTGTGAGAATGTGAGAGAGACTGTGTGAGACTGCGAGAGAGAGTGTGAGAGACTGTGAGAGTGTGAGGGACTGTGTGAGACTGCGAGAGAGACTGTGAGAGTGTGAGGGACTGTGTGAGACTGCGAGAGAGACTGTGAGAGACTGTGAGTGTGAGACTGAGAGTGTGAGACTGAGAGTGTTAGACTGAGAGAGACTGTGTGAGACTGCGAGAGAGACTGTGTGAGACTGCGAGAGAGACTGTGTGAGACTGTGTGAGTGTGGGAGACTGTGTGAGACTGCGAGACTGAAAGTGTAAGAGACTGAGAGTGTAAGAGACTGTGAGAGTGTAAGAGACTGTGTGAGACTGCGAGAGAGACTGTGTGAGACTGAGAGAAAGTGTGAGACTGAGAGAAAGTGTGAGACTGAGAGAGAGTGCGAGACAGAGAGAGTCCGAGACAGAGAGAGTGTGAGACAGAGAGTGCAAGACTGAGAGTATGTGAGTGTGTGAGACTGAGAGTGTGAGACTGTGTGAGAGTGTGAGTCAGTGAGACAGTGTGAGACTGTGTGTGAGAGTGTGAGACTGTGTGAGTGTGTGAGTGTGAGACTGTGTGAGTGTGAGACTGTGTGAGTGTGAGACTGTGTGAGTGAGACTGTGTGTGAGTGATACTGTGTGAGAGTGAGACTGTGTGAGAGTGAGAATGTGTGAGAGTGTGAGAGTGAGAGAGTGTGAGAGTGAGAGACTGTGTGAGTGAGAGACTGTGTGAGTGTGAGAGACTGTGAGACTGCGAGAGAGACTGTGAGAGTGTGAGACAGAGTGTGAGACAGAGTGTGTGAGACAGAGTGTGTGAGACAGAGTGTGTGAGACTGTGAGAGTGTGAGGGACTGTGTGAGACTGCGAGAGAGACTGTGTGAGACTGCGAGAGAGACTGTGTGAGACTGAGAGTGTGAGACTGAGAGAGATACTGTGTGAGACTGCGAGAGAGAGTGTGAGAGACTGTGAGAGTGTGAGACTGAGAATGTGAGACAGAGTGTGAGACTGAGAGTGTGAGACAGAGTGTTAGACAGAGTGTGAGACAGAGTGTGAGACAGAGTGTGAGACAGAGTGTGAGACTGAGAGTGGGGGACAGAGTGTGAGGGACTCTGAGAGTGTGAGGGACTCTGAGAGTGTGAGGGGCTGTGTGAGACTGCGAGAGAGACTGTGTGAGATTGCGAGACAGACTGTGAGAGATTGTGAGAGTGTGAGACTGAGAGTGTGAGAGTGTGAGAAAGTGTGAGAGTGTGAGAGACTGTGTGAGACTGCGAGAGTGTGAGACTGTGTGAGGCTGTGAGAGTGTGAGACTGTGTGAAAGTGTGAGACTGTGAGTGTGTGAGAGACTGTGTGAGACTGTGAGATTGAGAGTGTAAGAGACTGTGAGAGAGACTGTGTGAGACTGCGAGAGAGACTGTGTGAGACTGCGAGAGAGACAGTGTGAGACTGCGAGAGAGACTGTGTGAGACTACGAGAGTGTGAGACTGTGTGAGACTGCAAGAGTGTGAGCGTGTGAGGGACTGTGTGAGACTGCGAGAGAGACTGTGAGAGTGTGAGGGACTGTGTGAGACTGCGAGAGAGACTGTGAGAGACTGTGAGTGTGAGACTGTGAGTGTGAGACTGAGAGTGTGAGACTGAGAGTGTGAGACTGAGAGTGTGAGACTGTGAGTGTGAGACTGCGAGAGAGACTGTGTGAGACTGCGAGAGAGACTGTGAGAGACTGTGAGAGTGTGAGGGACTGTGTGAGACTGCGAAAGAGACTGTGAGAGTGTGAGGGACTGTGTGAGACTGCGAGAGAGACTGTGAGAGACTGTGAGAGTGTGAGACTGAGAGTGTGAGACTGAGAGTGTGAGACTGTGTGAGACTGCGAGAGAGACTGTGTGAGACTGCGAGAGTGTGAGGGACTGTGTGATACTGCGAGAGAGATTTTGTGAGACTGAGAGTGTGAGACTGAGAGTGTGAGACTGTGTGAGACTGCGAGAGAGACTGTGTGAGACTGCGAGAGAGACTGTGTGAGACTGTGAGAGCTAGAGAGACTGTGAGAGACTGTGAGAGACTGTGAGTGTGAGACTGTGTGTGAGAATGTGAGAGAGACTGTGTGAGACTGCGAGAGAGACTGTGTGAGACTGCGAGAGAGACTGTGAGAGAGACTGTGTGAGACTGTGAGACTGTGTGAAAGTGTGAGACTGTGAGAGTGTGAGAGACTGTGAGAGTGTGAGAGACTGTGAGAGTGTGAGAGACTGTGAGAGACTGTGTGAGAGTGTGAGAGACAGAGTGTAAGAGACTTTGTGAGACTGCGAGAGAGACTGTGTGAGACTGCAAGAGAGACTGTGAGAGACTGTGAGAGTGTGAGACTGAGAGTGAGACTGAGAGTGTGTGAGGGACTGAGAGTGTGAGGGACTGAGAGTGCAAGGGACTGTGAGAGTGTAAGAGACTGTGTGAGACTGCGAGAGAGACTGTGTGAGACTGCGAGAGTGTGAGACTGAGAGAGTGTGTGAAACTGTGAGACTGAGAGTGTAAGAGACTGTGTGAGACTGTGAGACTGAGAGTGTAAGAGACTGTGAGGGACTGTGTGAGACTGCGAGAGAGATTGTGAGAGACTGAGAGTGTGAGACTGAGAGAGAGACTGTGTGAGACTGCGAGAGAGAGTGTGAGAGACTGTGAGAGTGTGAGACTGAGAATGTGAGACAGAGTGTGAGACTGAGAGTGTGAGACAGAGTGTGAGACTGAGAGTGGGGGACAGAGTGTGAGGGACTGAGAGTGTGAGGGACTGAGAGTTCAGAGTGTGAGGGACTCAGAGTGTGAGGGACTCTGAGAGTGTGAGGGGCTCTGAGAGTGTGAGGGGCTGTGTGAGACTGCGAGAGAGACTGTGTGAGATTGCGAGAGAGACTGTGAGAGACTGCGAGAGTGTGAGAGTGTGAGAAAGTGTGAGAGTGTGAGAAACTGTGTGAGACTGCGAGAGTGTGAGACTGTGTGAGGCTGTGAGAGTGTGAGACTGTGTGAAAGTGTGAGACTGTGTGAAAGTGTGAGAGTGTGAGAGACTGTGAGACTGAGAGTGTAAGAGACTGTGAGACTGAGAGTGTAAGAGACTGTGAGAGTGTAAGAGACTGTGAGAGTGTAAGAGACTGTGTGAGACTGCGAGAGAGACTGTGTGAGACTGCGAGAGAGACTGTGTGAGACTGCGAGATAGGGTGACCACGGGTCCCGGAACGTCCGGGACTGTCCCTTATTTTAGGGCTATGTCCCGCGTCCCGGGTCCCCTTCAACCGGGACAATGAAGTGTCCCGGAATGAAGCCAAGCCGCCCTGGATGTCAGCCTGCAAGTGGTGTGTCACATCATGGACGCCGCGAGCGGCGTCCATGATATGACACACCGCTTGCAGGCTGACATCCAGGGCGGCAATGCAGCTTACCTGGAGGCAAGCGCTCTAGTAATACAGAGCGCTGGGAGATGACATCATCTCCCAGCGCTCTGCATTACTGAGCACAGCGCGCGGGAGCTTCAAGGACCAGGGACTTAAGGTATGATGGGGCAACTAGGGTGACCACGTCCCGGAATGGCAGAAGGGAAATGTGGTCACCCTACTGCGAGAGTGTGAGACTGTGTGAGACTGCGAGAGTGTGAGGGACTGTGTGAGACTGCGAGAGAGACTGTGAGAGTGTGAGGGACTGTGTGAGACTGCGAGAGAGACTGTGAGAGACTGTGAGTGTGAGACTGAGAGTGTGAGACTGAGAGTGTGAGACTGCGAGAGAGACTGTGTGAGACTGCGAGAGAGACTGTGTGAGACTGCGAGAGAGACTGTGAGAGACTGCGAGAGTGTGAGGGACTGTGTGAGACTGCGAGAGAGACTGTGAGAGTGTGAGGGACTGTGTGAGACTGCGAGAGAGACTGTGAGAGACTGTGAGTGTGAGACTGAGAGTGTGAGACTGAGAGTGTGAGACTGAGAGTGTGAGACTGTGAGTGTGAGACTGCGAGAGAGACTGTGTGAGACTGCGAGAGAGACTGTGTGAGACTGCGAGAGAGACTGTGAGAGACTGTGAGAGTGTGAGGGACTGTGTGAGACTGCGAGAGAGACTGTGAGAGTGTGAGGGACTGTGTGAGACTGCGAGAGAGACTGTGAGAGACTGTGAGTGTGAGACTGAGAGTGTGAGACTGTGTGAGACTGCGAGAGAGACTGTGTGAGACTGCGAGAGAGACTGTGTGAGACTGTGAGAGTGTGAGGGACTGTGTGATACTGCGAGAGAGACTGTGTGAGACAGAGTGTGAGACTGAGAGTGTGAGACTGTGAGACTGCGAGAGAGACTGTGTGAGACTGCAAGAGAGACTGTGTGAGACTGTGAGAGCGTGAGGGACTGTGTGAGACTGCGAGAGAGACTGTGAGAGACTGTGAGTGTGAGACTGAGAGTGTGAGACTGTGTGTGAGACTGTGAGAGAGACTGTGAGAGAGACTGTGTGAGACTGCGAGAGAGACTGTGTGAGACTGCGAGACAGACTGTGAGAGAGACTGTGTGAGACTGTGAGAGTGTGAGACTGTGTGAAAGTGTGAGACTGTGAGAGTGTGAGAGACTGTGAGAGTGTGAGAGACTGTGTGAGAGTGTGAGAGACTGAGAGTGTAAGAGACTGTGTGAGACTGCGAGAGAGACTGTGAGAGAGACTGTGTGAGACTGTGAGAGTGTGAGACTGTGTGAAAGTGTGAGACTGTGAGAGTGTGAGAGACTGTGAGAGACTGTGTGAGAGTGTGAGAGACTGAGAGTGTAAGAGACTGTGTGAGACTGCGAGAGAGACTGTGTGAGACTGCGAGAGAGACTGTGAGAGACTGAGAGTGTGTGAGACTGTGAGAGTGTGAGGGACTGTGTGAGACTGCGAGAGAGACTGTGTGAGACTGCGAGAGAGACTGTGAGAGACTGTGAGAGTGTGAGACTGAGAGTGAGACTGAGAGTGTGTGAGGGACTGAGAGTGTGAGGGACTGAGAGTGCAAGGGACTGTGAGAGTGTAAGAGACTGTATGAGACTGCGAGAGAGACTGTGTGAGACTGCGAGAGTGTGAGACTGTGTGAGACTGAGAGAGTGTGTGAGACTGTGAGACTGAGAGTGTAAGAGACTGTGTGAGACTGTGAGACTGAGAGTGTAAGAGACTGTGAGGGACTGTGTGAGACTGCGAGAGAGACTGTGTGAGACTGCGAGAGTGACTGTGAGAGACTGTGAGTGTGAGACTGAAAGTGTGAGACTGTGTGAGACTGTGAGAGTGTGAGGGACTGTGTGAGACTGCGAGAGAGACTGTGAGAGACTGTGAGTGTGAGACTGAGAGTGTGAGACTGTGTGAGACTGCGAGAGAGACTGTGTGAGACTGCGAGAGAGACTGTGTGAGACTGTGAGAGTGTGAGGGACTGTGTAATACTGCGAGAGAGACTGTGTGAGACAGAGTGTGAGACTGAGAGTGTGAGACTGTGAGACTGCGAGAGAGACTGTGTGAGACTGCAAGAGAGACTGTGTGAGACTGTGAGAGCGTGAGGGACTGTGTGAGACTGCGAGAGAGACTGTGAGAGACTGTGAGTGTGAGACTGAGAGTGTGAGACTGTGTGTGAGACTGTGAGAGAGACTGTGAGAGAGACTGTGTGAGACTGCGAGAGAGACTGTGTGAGACTGCGAGACAGACTGTGAGAGAGACTGTGTGAGACTGTGAGAGTGTGAGACTGTGTGAAAGTGTGAGACTGTGAGAGTGTGAGAGACTGTGAGAGTGTGAGAGACTGTGAGAGACTGTGTGAGAGTGTGAGAGACTGAGAGTGTAAGAGACTGTGTGAGACTGCGAGAGAGACTGTGAGAGAGACTGTGTGAGACTGTGAGAGTGTGAGACTGTGTGAAAGTGTGAGACTGTGAGAGTGTGAGAGACTGTGAGAGACTGTGTGAGAGTGTGAGAGACTGAGAGTGTAAGAGACTGTGTGAGACTGCGAGAGAGACTGTGTGAGACTGCGAGAGAGACTGTGAGAGACTGAGAGTGTGTGAGACTGTGAGAGTGTGAGGGACTGTGTGAGACTGCGAGAGAGACTGTGTGAGACTGCGAGAGAGACTGTGAGAGACTGTGAGAGTGTGAGACTGAGAGTGAGACTGAGAGTGTGTGAGGGACTGAGAGTGTGAGGGACTGAGAGTGCAAGGGACTGTGAGAGTGTAAGAGACTGTATGAGACTGCGAGAGAGACTGTGTGAGACTGCGAGAGTGTGAGACTGTGTGAGACTGAGAGAGTGTGTGAGACTGTGAGACTGAGAGTGTAAGAGACTGTGTGAGACTGTGAGACTGAGAGTGTAAGAGACTGTGAGGGACTGTGTGAGACTGCGAGAGAGACTGTGTGAGACTGCGAGAGTGTGAGACTGAGAGTGTGAGACTGTGTGAAAGTGTGAGACTGTGAGAGACTGTGAGAGTGTGAGAGACTGTGAGACTGCGAGAGAGACTGTAAGAGTGTGAGACAGAGTGTGTGAGACAGAGTGTGTGAGACAGAGTGTGAGACTGAGTGTGTGAGACTGAGTGTGTGAGACAGAGTGTGAGACAGAGTGTGAGACAGAGTGTGAGACAGAGTGTGTGAGACAGAGCGTGTGAGACAGAGCGTGTGAGACTGAGTGTGTGAGACTGAGTGTGAGACAGAGTGTGTGAGACTGTGAGAGTGTGAGGGACTGTGTGAGACTGCGAGAGAGACTATGTGAGACTGCGAGAGAGACTGTGAGAGACTGAGAGTGTGTTACTGAGAGTGTGAGGGACTGAGAGTGTGAGGGACTCTGAGAGTGTGAGGGGCTGTGTGAGAGTGTGAGACTGAGAGTGTAAGAGACTGTGAGAGTGTGAGGGACTGTGTGAGACTGCGAGAGAGACTGTGTGAGACTGCGAGAGAGACTGTGAGAGACTGTGAGAGTGTGAGACTGAGAGTGTGAGAAAGTGTGAGAGTGTGAGAGACTGTGTGAGACTGCGAGAGTGTGAGACTGTGAGACTGTGAGAGTGTGAGACTGTGTGAGAGTGTGAGACTGTGTGAGAGTGTGAGAGACTGTGTGAGACTGTGAGAGAGACTGTGTGAGACTGCGAGAGTGTGAGACTGTGTGAGACTGCGAGAGTGTGATAGTGTGAGAGACTATGTGAACCTGCGAGAGAGACTATGAGAGACTGTGAGAGTATGAGGGACTGTGTGAGACTGCGAGAGAGACTGTGAGAGTGTGAGGGACTGTGTGAGACTGCGAGAGAGACTGTGAGTGTGAGACTGAGAGTGTGAGACTGTGAGTGTGAGACTGTGAGACGGCGAAAGAGACTGTGTGAGACTGCGAGAGAGACTGTGAGAGACTGTGAGAGTGTGAGGGACTGTGTGAGACTGCGAGAGAGACTGTGAGAGTGTGAGGGACTGTGTGAGACTGCGAGAGAGACTGTGAGAGACTGTGAGTGTGAGACTGTGAGTGTGAGACTGAGAGTGTGAGACTGTGTGAGACTGCGAGAGAGACTGTGTGAGACTGTGAGAGAGACTGTGTGAGACTGTGAGAGTGTGAGGGACTGTGTGAGACTGCGAGAGAGACTGTGTGAGACTTAGAGTGTGAGACTGAGAGTGTGAGACTGTGAGACTGCAAGAGAGACTGTGTGAGACTGCGAGAGAGACTGTGTGAGACTGTGAGAGTGTGAGGGACTGTGTGAGACTGCGAAAGAGACTGTGAGAGACTGTGAGTGTGAGACTGAGAGTGTGAGACTGTGTGTGAGACTGTGAGAGAGACTGTGTGAGACTGCGAGAGAGACTGTGTGAGACTGCGAGAGAGACTGTGTGAGACTGCGAGAGAGACTGTGTGAGACTGCGAGAGTGTGAGACTGTGTGAGACTGTGAGAGTGTGAGACTGTGTGAAAGTGTGAGACTGTGTGAAAGTGTGAGAGTGTGAGAGACTGTGAGAGTGTGAGAGACTGTGTGAGAGTGTGAGAGACTGAGAGTGTAAGAGACTGTGAGAGTGTAAGAGACTGTGAGAGTGTGAGAGACTGTGAGAGTGCGAGAGACAGTGAGACTGCGAGAGAGACTGTGTGAGACTGTGAGAGTGTGAGACTGAGAGAGAGAGTGAGACAGAGAGAGTGTGAGACAGAGAGAGTGTGAGACTGTGAGACTGAGACTGTGAGACTGAGACTGTGTGAGACTGAGACTGTGTGAGACAGACTGTGTGAGACAGACTGTGTGAGACTGCGAGACTGCGACTGCGAGACTGCGACTGCGAGACTGCGACTGTGAGACAGACTGTGTGAGACAGACTGTGTGAGACAGACTGTGTGAGTGTGAGACAGAATGTGTGCTTTGCAATGCGTTGCTTACCCCTCTGGCACTCAAAGGGTTAAGTTGAGCTAACATAGCAATATAACACACGGTGGCTCTTCAGTTGAGGCAATGTAGCAATATGCTGAGGTATCAAATATAAAGTGGTGTTTGAGACTTGTCCTCTGTAACATACAGCAAAGCATCTCTCTCCCTTTAAGGAGAAAGGGTGGGAATCACGAAGCAGGAAGTGGAGGAGTGACAGTTGAGACAGTGAGGTGACTGAAGAGATGATGAGTTAAATAAGAGTTGCTATTAAGTTTGTATTTTATGGGAACATTACACCCTCATACTGAAACATAGTGTATGGAGGGTTACAGTTATCTGTGGGAGGTGAAACAGTGTGTTTGTGGGGTCATGATCCTGAGTGAGAGTGTGAGTGGACCAGGAGAAGTTACTGATATCCCTACCTCAGGAGTGAGTGGCAGTTATATATTTTTTTTTTTGTCAGTTGGATACTGGTGGGTGGGCTGGAGGGGGCGGGCCAATTCCCTGTATGATAAACACGCCCCCATTGAATCACCCAATGAGAGCAGTAAAGTCCCCATTCAATCACCCAATAGGAGTTGTGTCTCCTAATGAGACATAAATTATGTAATTAGACATTCTGTTCAATGCGAGTTTCTTTTCTGAGGAGACATAAATTATGTTCTGTGTGTGGGGTACCATAAATTATGCAATGAGGCTTATTCTTTTATATATATAGATATATATATATATACCTAGGGTGAACAAATCACGAACAGCAGTTAGTTTGTTGCACATGGAGAGAGCATCCCAGAGACCAAAACAAAAGTGGGGTGGAGGTTAGGTGACATGGTATGATTAGTAGGTTACAGATGGTGCATGTGTGAGTGGGTGTTGCAGTACAAGAGGGAATGGAAGAGGGGCCACGGTTAGGTGAGATATCACCTGCAGCAAGCAGAAGGAGAAGAGATGGGGACATAAGGTAGGAGTGAGACAAAGCAGCTGGGTTTCTTTGCAGGGGTAGCAAGAGATGATGGTGACAGGGAATGGAGGAAAGAGAAAAGTTAATGGGAGCACAGAAGTGGTGAGGGAAGAAGTGAGGGTGCAATGTGAATGGAGTGACAGTTAATGTGGGCACATGAGGAGGAGAGTCTGATGTAGGTGAGGATAAAGAACCAGACTGGATATAGAGGGGTTAATGAGAGGGATAGGGCTGGGCGAAAAGTGAGAACAATTTCCCGCATTACTTTTTGTGAAAAACAGATAATTTTTCTCTTTTTCACAGATGTTTTCTCCTTTTCGCTAATGCAAAATGTTCCTCCTTTTTGCCTATTCTAGCAAATTTTTTGACTATTCCAACACATTTTTTGCTTATTCCAAAACATTTTTTTGCCTATTCCAACCCATTTTTCTCCTATTCTAACACATTTTTCTCCTATTCAACACATTTTTCTCCAATTCTAAAACATTCTTTGCCTATTCCAACACATTTTTCTCCTATTCCTACACATTATTTGCCTATTCTAACACATTTTTTTGCCTATTTTAATACATTTTTCTCCTATTCCAGCACATTTTCCTAGGTTTAATATGGTGCAACATTTCCCAGCACAGTGTTACTTCTTCTGATGGCTGTAATGGAGAAATAAGTAGCTGGAAGTCAAAGCTGTGAGTCCTACAGCAACATATACCTTGAAAATGTGTTAGCATGCAGAGTGCATTTGTACTTTTCCCACAACACTTACTTCCTGCTTAAGTGACATTGACACGTATTCATGATGATGTCATGTGATTAAAAAAAATAATGCGCAACCTACAATATGGCAGATGTGTATGGTAGTGGTGGTGGGGGACTGGCGTGCTATGATTGGTGGGACCTTGACAAGCTGCATCCACCCCGAGAGGAGAGGGATCATCATCATTTGATGCAAATTCTGCAGCAATTATTGCTGCAGTAAGTTTTTGCACTAACATTTTACTCCCATGTCCCTGCACTGCTCTGCCTTTCACCCTCTCGCTTGTGCATTTGTTAGACATTAATCAACTACTGTGTGTGTTTTTACTCTCTACAGTACACAACTGATGGAGTGTGATGTCTTTCCTTGGCCCTCAACAAAATTCTCAGTCGTCTGCTGTCTGTCAATTCTGCCTCAGTCACAGAGCTCCCAGTCAGCTGTCTAATATATTTGTTTAATTATTTATGTATTTTTTCCTTATTTTTTTTTTTAGTTGTGTTTTTAAGTTGTCCTCCCTATCTTATCATAGTTAGTCCAAAATATATATAATTAAAACAAAATCAACAACTTCTTTCCCCAGACTTCCCCAGCACAGAGACAATAAAAGTAAAATCAGCAAGCAATTTAGACCCCAACTGCCTGTGTCTTGCCAGTCAGGCACACCAAATTTTGGGTGAACCTCCTTCCCCCCTTCTTCTCCCCATTGTGCCCCAGACTCCCCTACTACAGAGAACCCCTACTACCCCCAAATAAGTGATATTTAGTTCACGAAATGTGATGGGTCTTTTATCAAGTATTATTGTAACAGTTTTCAGTACACTCAGAGGCAGGCAATTTGGTAGAACACAGTTTTATTGAAACCAGACAGAATAAAGTAACCCTCGCGGGTCCAGCAATAGATAACAGTACTGACACAGGACAGGTTACTAAATAACATTAACCCACACGGGTCCAGTATACATATATCAGTGAGCAATACATATACTGACACAGGTCAGGAACAGTTCATGTGATATAGTGAGACACTGATGGTAAATGCTATTAGGCCAGGAGGCTGGGAGGCTCTAATAGCGAGGCCCAAGAAGCACTCTCTGTGGATGAGTGCCAAAATAGCGACTAGGCCCAGGAAGGATGAGCGAGGCCCAGATGGATCACGACTACCAGTAGTACTGCAACCGGAGGAACAACGGAACGGAACGACCCAAGGTAACGGTACCGGACAATAGATGTAATAATGCTAGGCTCGATGGCAACTGCTGGGTGACAGAGCCAACTGAGGCGCCCCGGAGACCAACCTCAATAACGGAGTAGTGACTAGCTAGCGTATAATGTGCCATAGAATAGCTCCTACCCGGGTGAGTACCAGACGGCCCTGGTAACGGGCGCTTGGTTTGTTGGAGATTGACAAGAGCGGAGACTAACTGCGGCACCCAAGAAACCAACCACAGTGGTAACAATAACAAGCCAAATGTATAATGAGCAAGCAAGATCAGCGTCAGCCCTGGGTAAGGAGGAAGGAGACAGCAAGGCACAAATGGGTCGCAGTCACGGAACGGTAATGCAGTACTCGAGGCAACCAACTGGGCCAGCACGCTCAAGACAGTGCACAGGAGTTAGTCTCTACCAGATGCTGTAGTGCACCAGACTGGAGGCACCGAACAGGAACGTCAGCCAGGCCAGGTCGGTACACGGAGCAGGAACGTCAGCCAATCCAAGTCGATACACGGAGCAGGAACATCAGCAAGGCAGGGCCGGTACACGGAGCAGGAATGTCAGCCAGTCCAAGTCGGTACACGGAGCAGGAACGTCAGCCAGACCGGGTTGGTACACGGAGCAGGAACAGGATCAGAGAGAGTAGTCAGGCAGTTTGGGTCATACACAGGATATCACACGTTAAAGGCAGCAAGCTCTAAGCAACGGAAACACCACGTAAGGGTCCTGTATGAGTGACAGGGCACAGTACTTAAAGGCTACCACTGGGTGGAGAAATCACATACTAGCCAATAAGAAAGCATCAGAAATAATGTGTCAACATGTCGCCAACAATACACGGGCACCATGATAATTATATGTTTTTAATAATAAACGTAATAATATTCCTACCTATTTGGAGCATTTGTGCTGATTATTCATTGTAGAGATTCCAATCCCTGTCCAGAGTATTGCTATTCTGAGGCAAAATCCAGAACATGGGGTTATTCTGAGAGGCTTAACATAGCCTCTATCTCTGGTAAGTAAAACACAAAACATGGGGTATTCATATTAACTCCTAATACTACACTTAGAGATGGATTGCTCTCTCTTTTTTGGATATTTTGTAGTTTAGGACATGGAGGTGAGGTAGAGTACTACCCTCACAACAGTGGAAGCCGCAGCTCCTGAGGATTCCCTATCCCAGTATAGACCACAAAGAAAATTTTAGCCTCAAACTTAAATTGGTGAATAATGGCACGTCCCACTTGGAAAATAATTTCCCGCAAAAAGTGAAGTTTTCTCTTTTCACCTAGGTCATTCCATCGAAATCAATGGGAACACTGAATTTACACACAACACATGACAAATATTAGTTTGTTTCCCAAAGTCATAGTATAAAAGGGGCATGAGGGTGCCTGTGTTGGTGGGGTGTGGAGAAAGAATCAGTTGAACAGGGATAACAGGGAATTTTTTTTCAGGGGGTTTAACTGGCATTGGGGACAGTTAATAAAAAAATAAATCCTAAATACAATCAAGAAACCCCATAGGACATGGTATAAAAGGGGTGTGAGGAGGGTGTCTTTGTTTGTGGGTGGAGTGTGGGGAATGAATCAGTTGAACAGGGAATTTGATTTGGAGGGTTTTTTTCACTGAAATTGGGGGGACAGTAAATAAAAAAATAAATAAAATAAGTAATTGTATGTAAAGTGACAGAGACAGGAACCCCCCCCCCCACATAAGTGCACACTGAGGTGGACTGATACTTTACTTGATAGAGTATTTTGTAGAGGATGATTTGTAGATTTGTTGTTAGAGGCCTAAGCCCTGAGGAAACATTGATTTGTAGGATGTAAGCTTGTTTGGCACAAGCCCTAAGGAAACATTGATTTGTAGGACTTAGGCTTATTAGAAACAAACCCCCCAAAATTGGTTATTTTTTTGTAGGACTATGTTTTGTTTTTTATTTTTTAAAGCACAAGCCCTGACAAAAAAAATGCTTTACTGGCCTAGTGCCAGCAGGTCATGTTGGCCAGTGGCTACTGACCATAGTCAAATGTCCTCCTGAGTCCATAATTGTGGAATTTGCAACTGCTGTCCTTGCTGCTGCTGCTGAGTTGTTTAAGCAGCAGGATGGTTAGGCATCTGAAAGGGTATGGGATTAACACTAGCAGTAACATGGGTGATGGATGATGAAAGTTCCACTTGCCACGACTATCTCCAATGATGTGTCTGAGGCAGTGTCAGCACAATAAGTAGCCCCCAGTGTATGTGGATAAAAAGAGAAGTTGGCCAATAATTCTTCTCCACCTGCCCCTCCTCCAAAATCATGGGTATGCTGTTATTAGAATATACATTTTTCCCTTGAGACCAGGAACTGTGGCTCTCATCAGCAACTGCACTGTGCACAGTGTGTGTGGTAAATAAATCTGGGGGCACAACTGTATCCAAACACCATGACACCAGAACCAAACTACTGCCGCTGTCACTATACCCCTTGTCCAGACCCCACTAAGGACACTTGACAACTTGCTGATAGTTTAATAGTAATAATGAACCCTCCCTGCCAGAATCCTAGCATATTCTGGGGGATGTAATCTCCTCAGATGCCGCTTTATGCACTGCTTGTGATTTTCCTCCATCACACTGGCATGTGCAATACACAGTGTGCAATGGGTAGAGACGAACTGCCACATCCTAACATCAACAGAGTGACTATCATTTGGCAAGGGAGGTAACAATGAATGAGGTGGATTGGCAGAAGATGTAATTACACTAGAAGGTGATAGCGAGCTAGTTGTTTAGCTCGTCATGGAACTTCCATGACTGGGTTGCTCTATTCTTCCTCCTTTTTGATCTCCGCCTCGCGTCTTGTTGCCTTTCTGGAGAGTCAGGGAGTACAGCAACAGAGGTGCTTGATTTCTGTGGTGGGTGTTTGGCTTTAACATGTTTGACATAGATGTCATGGTGTCTGTGTTTTATGTGGGTTATCATGGCATTTGTGTCAAGGTGTGTTCCCTCTTTTTCTCTTCTCACTGACTTGTCACAAATTATGCACAGTGCCATTGGTGATGACTGCACTGTGCCTGCCCCAAGAGAAAAATAGTCCAACATCTATGACTTCAGGGGTTAGGGATAGGGAAAAGGTGGAGAAGAATGGCCTCTTTCTTCTTTTTCCTCCACATTGCCCTTCAATGTCTGTGGCAGAGGATGATGTTGCTGCTGCTGCCTCAGAATCAGCTCTGCAACTAGGACCAGGAGTATTGCTGCCTCTAGCAAGTGGAACCTGTCCTAGTCCCACATCACTTGTTGACCCCATTCCCACTGTGTCCACGGTGGTCTGTGGCACACTAATTTGCTCCTCAGCATCCTGCTGCCCTTGCAATGCAGCAGCAGTAGCAGCAGGAATTAGAGCACTTGCAAATTCCAAAGGATCACTGCTGGTGGTGGTGATGCCCATCCTCATCCCTGTCTCCCATTCCTTCTCAGTTTTTGCCATCAATTACTCTTCCACCCCAGCTTCTCTACCATCATCACCAGCACCACTATTCCCTAGGTGCTGGTGCTGCTCCATTACAGTCATCTCGCTGCTGGTTTGAAGAGGTGACGAGCAATGTGACAGAGGGTCCCCTAATGTCAAATTTTCCATTTGTTGGTAACTTGAAGAAGAGAGACTGGCAGCAGTAGCAGCAGGCACAGGCAGCTGATCTGTGCTCCTGCTGGTGGTGGTGGTATTATTATTTCTGCGCCTGCTATCCCCCAACAGTTCTTGCTTGTTCATGATCATGTTCCACTTGGACACTGTAGTGAACGGAAGGGGACTCCAAGGGCCAGAGGAATAGTGTGGGCTCACTCAACCACTAGTCTGGATGCTCTCAAATGCTTCCCCTACCACTCCCCTAACACTAGTCCCACCGGTTGCTTCACCAGTACTGCTACTTCTACTAACAACAGCCACATCAAGTTCAGCCACAGAGTCTTCCTCCTCACAGTCTATTAATATGAGGATATTGATTACCCCCTCCTTTACTGTTAACACTAACAAGCTGCTGAACCTTTTCTTAGGAGTAGTAGTACTAGCACTAGCGGGACTGCTTGGGGATGGGAAGTGTGACTTAGGGTCCCCTGCTATCACACTTGGCATCATCTTCTCCTTCCCCCTTCCTGAGTATTACAAGACACACTAGCAGCAGGTTCAGCACTGGTGGCAACAATGTCAGCATCGGCAGCAGGCACAGCACTGGCTGCAGCAGGGGCATCACGTCTGACAGCAGGCACAGCATTGGTGGCAGCAGGTTCAGCACTGGCAGCAGGCACAGTACTGGTGGCAGCAGGAGCAGTACTGGCAGCAGGCGCAACACTAGTGGCAGCAAGTCTTACAGCAGGCACAGCACTAGTGGAAGCAGGGGCAGCACGTCTGACAGCAGGCACAGAATGGTGGTAGCAGTAGCAGGGGCAGCACGTCTGACAGCAGACACAGCACTAGCGACAGCAGGGGAAGCACCCCTGGCAGCAGGCATAGCAATGGTGGTAGCAGTAGCAGGGGCAACACATCTGACAGTAGGCACAGCACTAGTGGAAGCAGGGGCAGCACGGTTGGCAGCAGGTATAGCAATGCTGGTAGCAGGGGCAGCACGTCTAGCAGCATGCACAAGCATCTGACCTGTCCTGCTCTCACTATTACCCTTTTCTTCCTCCCTTCCCATTAAATTCCACAAGATCTCTAGGAATGATATAGGGGGACTGGACAGCATTGGTCACTTCCTCCTCCTCCCCAAACTCAGTGGACACATAAGGGTCTTTCCAGTTTCTTCTTTTATTATTTTTAAAATTTCTCATAGTGATAGCAGACACTATGAGTCTCTTCTGCCTCAATTTTGCTATAAATACACAGCACAACAGCACAGCACTTTTACACCACTCTGTAGCTACTTCTATTGTGTTTCCACTTCGTGGAATACGTCATGTTTTTATATCAAAAAGGCAAAAAACATGTAAATCAATAGGGGGAAACTTTCTAGCCATTGTAAAAATGGCAAAGAATTTTGGCTATGGGTGAAAAATGCAAAGATTTTAAATGCTTGTTTTAAAGAGGACAACAATGTGGTTTTCACAGGATTTCTCTCAGGAACACAGAGAGAGCTTTCACCACCCCTAATCACATTGAACCTGGTTACATTCGGTTGAGTGTGAAGGTCGTGATTGTGTATATTTGCGGAATTTTAAATTTAACCTCTGTACCTTGAAGCAAAGGTGGAAAGCAGTTGAGTTTAGTTATTTGGACAGCAGGACCTTATTATTGGATATGTTGTTGAAGTATGTGTTTTTAAACTTTATGACATCTGTGTGCATACATTTTAGGAAAGGAAAAGTTTAAAATAGTATTTATATTTCATTGGAAGAGATCAAATTAATAGCAAAGTCAAGATCATCAGAATTAGAAGACTTCTTAATTTGTTAGAATTCATGAAGTTCATTAATGAAAAAAACAGTACAGCCATTTAGCCTTTTACAATTATCAGTCTTTGACTGACTGGGATTCAAAACACAGCAAATCATTAGCAAATAAAGCCAGCTAATCAAAGCAGACTAACAAATTTGGAATCTGTAGAAGAAGTACAACACATTCTTTTCATCTCTTTTTTTTATTTTTTTGCTAATGGCTTAAAAGATTTGTAATATTTTAGGCTCTCTTGTTTTTAAGATGTAATGATGAGGAGGGTCTAGGTCATCTGTCTGCCATTTCTGGATCAAGAATAGAAATAAATGCTAAAAAAATTTTTTATGCTTATCATTTTTTTTTATGCTTATCATTACTTTACAACTCAGCATCCCACGGATGGGTTTAATATTTTGCCTCAAAAGTGAAACAGGAGATGAGCAGCACGCCCCACTTTGTGAAAAGTATAATTTTGCCACGTTTTTCTGTTTGTCACCACAGTGAAATAAAGGATAAGAATGGATTCCTCCAGGTGGAGAATATCCCCATAAATCCCCACCATGCTAGGATAAGAAGGGTGTCAGGTTCTCACATGATGCCCATCTGTGCTTCAGAGAAAGAGAGAAAACAGCTGAACTTTGATGCTAGAGGAGATTGGCAAAGAGAATGGGACTGGAGTTGATTTTTAGGACTCTTGTGGCAATTTGTCATCCGTGTGTGGGCAGTGTGCTGGGAGAAAGGAGAGTTAAAAAAGCGATAACACTTTTTTGACTGATAAGTGATAGACAGGCAGTCTCTACTATGATTGCCTTGAGTGACAGTCTGAAAACATACTTTACAGACAGATGAAATGACATCATACAAGATAGTACACAGAGAAGTACAAATTACTTGACACTCATTCTTAAAACTGCAAGAGGAGGGACAAGCATATAGTACTGAGGTGTGGTGGGTTCTGGTGTGCGACAAAATGTATCCTTTATTCCAAACTGTCAATTTGAAGCTAACAGGCCTATCCGTAACCTGAACCGTATTGTAAAAACTAACACTATAGTTAAGTTGGAAGAATGCTACTGCTGAAATGTTGACACTAGGTATGTGTACAGACAGACCGACAGACAAAGGTGGTAAAGGAGTCACTTGTGGGTGCAGGTAGTGTGGGTGTGATTTCTCTGTGACAAAAAGGTACATTAAAAAACATTCTGCCCCCCAGCCTTGCATACTGAGCCCTAGCCCTGCCCCACTGCACTGGTAGACATAGAACCATACATACTAATACCCACCCCAGCTTTGTCCCAGTATAGCCACATAACCACACATACTGACTTGTACCATTGCACTGGTTTAGCCAGAACAATACTGGAAATTACTGGGAAAAGGCAGACATTTTAGCGGGTTCTAGTCACAGGAATTGCACAGGTTTGTCTTTTGCTAGTTTTCTACCAAGATTCAAGGGAGAAAAAAATAGACCTTTCACCCATCCCTTGTATACAAAGATTTTTATTATAATGCACAATGGATTTGCAGTCTAAATACTCTACTGTCAAACCTATGTTATTATCTAAGTCAATGGTTATGACTTCAAGTCCTCAAGGACCACTATTCAGTGTTTATGGTAATTCCTGCTTGAACAAATGTGATTAAATCAGAACACTTAATTATAGTTTGCCACCTGTGATCAATCAGATACATTTAAATAATGGACCATCATTGCTTCTAACGGAATTTATCCCTGAAACACTTATCAAAGTTAATTATGAACATTATTTCACATTAGAAAATAAATATGTCAAGAAATAAAAATGATTAAATTAGTGACATATTCTACAAGATTGTTATATGAAGCATTATACTGTAGATAACCTCTTATTCTAATCAAGTAGAGAAAAGGTCCATCATACATAGGTTTTGACAGCTTTCATCTTGGCTGTTTGGCAATACAATTACAGAGGTACTGCTAGAGCGAAAAAAAGTAACTTCTGGCTCTCTTTGCATAATAAGATATATTATATTAAAAAGCACAACACTGAAATAGTTTTTCACTCTACCAGAGCACAGAATTGATAAATACTGTGTGCAGGTGTGAAAGGTTGAAGTATCAATTGGCAGTCTTTGATCAGACAGACATAACAATCATTTTAATTCACAAATCACATATTTTCCTATTTCTTTCCCTCTCTTTCTCTCTCTCTCACAGACACACACACACGCACACACACACACACACAATCTTACTCTCTATTTCCAGTTTTAAAGGCTATTACTTGTAGGATAAGGGAATTAAACAGGGGTTGTATGTAAGGAGTTACTAGGTTCCTAGTAGACCAGGAGTTGGTTCACTGATAAAATGTTGCATAGAAAATATTGTGTAAGTACACAGCTCTTTTAGCATGTTGCCGTGATTTAATGGGCAACATAAGAATCTAGCCCCGCATCATAGCGCAAGATTTTCATTTTTGTGTGCTTCCGACCTTATGAAGCAGTCCCGCAGGGTCATCACATCTGTCTCCTCACTGGCAGCAGGAACTTTTTCTCCTCTACCACAATCTCTAGCGGGGTAGTGATGGAGGTGCATGTGTAGTAGGCAAGATAAATGGCCAGATGATTACGTGAGGCAGTCAGTGGAGGAAGTTGTTTCTGGAGTATTGTGAGGACACCGTACAGGCGAATGACAGCTTAGGCCATGCTCTGGCTCCTGCCCTTTTAATCACAGCAAAATTACTTTCAGGGAGATTGACAACATCACATAGTCTAAGGAAGCAAAAAGTCCAAAGAATTCTAGTAAAAGACCAGGGGCTTTCAGAAAGAAGCCTAGGTGTTTACCCCCACCCCCCCAACAGTAACCAGCAATGGCTCAGGTTCTATGTATGTACACAATATTATTTTTTTTAACTTCTGGACCTAGTGATTTCATACAATTCCAAAATACAATATATAGGTAAGGTATCTTTTAAAATGTATTATGAGAAACTAAAACATTCTTTAAAAAGTCAAAGGCCTTGATTTAAATGTCCCTGGCACAAAAAAAAAACACGGTAAGCAATTCATTCTCCTGTGCTATGAAGAAATGCCAGCAGAAAAATAAGCACCTCAGGTGCTAAATAGATCACCCATCTGACTGCATAGAAACATGCTACAAAATGGAGGACTTTACCATTCAGTTCAATGTATTAGTCGTGAAAGGGACCCAACTTTAACGTGGGAAAATCTGCTGCCAGTTTTTTTGGGCACAGAGTCCCGTAACGCATCTTTAAACAGCCAGCGCATTAATTGAATGTGCAAAAATTAACAAAAATGTCCCCAGTGGATGTATTGATATCGGGTCCTAAGCTCCATATCCATGCATCCAAATCACACCCAAAATGTGTCCAATGTTAGTAGAATTAACCCTATGATTGCAAGTGGGGTATTCGTACCCCACCGGCACTCACAGGGTTAATCCGACTAAGTGACAAAACAACAGCCTCTGAAAATAAACAGTTACTAGTAATCCTGAAGTCCATTGGGGTCTTCAGCATCCTGATCAACTACTGTCCATCTTCTTCCTCTCTCTTATCTCTTCTTTCTTCGTCTGTTCTGTTTTTTTCTTCTGAGTTCCATTCACAGTCCTGTAAAATAAAGAGAGATATCAAATTTGTACCACAAAATAACCCAGACATATATTTGTATAATTTAACCTCTTGAGTGCAAGAGGGGTGCGCAACGCATTGCAGAGAAATGCATTGCGTACCTTTCTGGCACTCAAAGGGTTAAGCATTGAACATATGTCCGAGTTACAATTGTAGAAGATACCAAATGATCAAAAAATATCTCACCATTTTTCCGCTCAGAGCAAATACATGTTTTGAAGTCAAAAAATAAAGTTTAGCGGGAAAATTAATAATTAATAAAATGCCCCCTTTGTGTTCTCCACTGCAATTGGTGGTGGTGGAAGGAATAGCCCCCTTCTAAGTACCTTAGAGGCCAATGCCCATTCCAGTGTGAGGGAATTTTGAACAGAGATGTGTGCGGGGGTAATAACATAAGATGCAGGAAAAAAAAGATAAATCCCAGAGATGGGGAGAAACAAACAATAAGACACATTCAGCTATTTATTTCTTAAACTTATTAAATCTGTACTTGTTAATAATAGTGTAAACAATACTGAACAGAAGAAATAAAAATAAAAACAATCAGATCTAATATGCACTAAAAAGGCTTTTAACATAAATATAGAAGGGTTGCTAGACAAAGAATAAAGTGTTCATATAAACAATTACATGCATTTGAGTGTGTCAAAGTGTAAAAACAAGAAACACAAATATACCTACCACCTATATGAAATTTGGTTTATATAACTTTAATGATCATTTACTTAGCATATGTAAAAATCGTATGCCTGATACCTAAAATATAATACTAAACTTGCATTTTTTATGACTGTATAAACTGCCATATTCATAGAGCATTTAATTCATTGTTTGTGCTGTTTGTAATGAGGGATAGGAGCTAAAGTTTAATGATTTGATTCCTCTTGCATTCAGAAATGCTATTATCTTATCTCAGCCCATGTACAGACAGTCCTGGACAATGACTCCAAGACTGCTATAGTACTCGAATGCCTGGAAAAGGCAAGAATGTATGCCACCTCTGAAAACAAACTTAGTTTTTTAGATGCTAGCACTGAATATAGGATGTTTAAGTGTGTATATTCCCAGATTATTTTATGTGTCCTTTTAATGGATTCTGGTTCTGTATGTTACTAATTTTAATGTATATGTCTCACTTATGCAATGCCAAAAGTTGAATGCCAAACTTTAATAGTGTTTTTTGGGTTTCCGTGATGACTGGATATGGTATAAAATGATAGCATTGCATTTATGAATATCTCTTGAGAAACTGGGCTTTCCCCACAAAAAGTACGTAGGAAGTAGAGTACAGCGGTAATCGGCCCATAACAGTGTGGGGGGATAAGAATGCATCACTATTGGAGTGTGCTGTGAGGGCAAGAGTCGAAGGACAACCCATCGAAGTGACATCACCAAGGGGGAATCTAGACCTGATGAGAATACAGGACGCCAAGTGGGTGCTGGAAAGGATGATATCCTTTGACTGTTGGCTTTACTATTGTGCCATTATTGGTTTGTGAGTAGCTTCCAAAGCATCTATTTCTTGTATGTTTACACCCTGAAGGGGTTTGGATTTTTATTTTTAGACACTGCTATTTAAGTTTGTAATACTGCATTTAGGGTAGATTTAAAGGCACTCATTAAGATAGCCAGTAGGGCCAAAGTGAACACCGAATGAAAAACTAACATGTCTAACATGGTATTCAGAGGCCCTACCAGTTAAAATCACAAAGGGCATTAAGCCACAGAAACGTCCGTTTTGCGAGTTAAATTTCCAAAACGCTGCTAAGAGCAGCGATATTAGAAACTTCACAGTAAAAAACAATTAACTATCGGTGCCTGACATACTGCCAAGCACCGATCGTTAACTAAACCATGTCAAACGTACCTGTCATCCACTGTCCTTCTGTCTTCTTTCTTCTGTCTTCTGCCTTCTCTTCAGTCTTCTTTCTTCTGTCTGTAAAAGAAAATAAAAGATTAAATACCAGGCATGAACGAAGACATTGTTAACCCTTTGAGTGACAGAGGGGTTCGCAACGCATTGCAAAGCAATGCATTGCATACCTCACTGGTACTCAAAGGGTTAATTAGTATTGTGCCTTAAATATTCCTCACATTAAATGCCTCTATATAATGCCAAAATATATAATTATGCCAAGAAGAAATAGTATCCATATACACAGAAATAAATGTCATGCATTAATGCTTAGGTAAATTCTTCATGCAGTGGAGACACAGATGACCAACACAGCCTCCTTCAGTCCTGTACGGGCCGATGCCCGTAACACAATGAGGGCATTGGAAGTGAGCCTGCCTTTATATATGGGCAGGCTCACTTCCATTTCCCTTACAGCCATTGGCTGGGATGTTCTTACTCATCCCAGCCAATCAGATTCGAGTGGCTTTTTTAATCTTTAATCTGATTGGCTGGGATGTGAGTAAGAACATTCCACCCAGTGGCTCTGAATCAGAATCCTAACCATTTAGGCTCTGCGAGTATAAAAAGTTTGAGCTATTTTTCCATGTATAGTCTATGCTGTTTTGTCAAGGAATAAATAAGCATACTTTTTAGATTGACTTTATCTCCTGCTGTAGGTATTTGGAACTATGATTTAAAATCTTCTACAAATCAATGCAATCAAATACCTGGTACTCAAAATCTAAGGGTTAAACATGCCTTAAATTCCTCCTGTATACTTTTTTTTGGGGGAAGGGGGCATAAAACCTATTAAAAAAGAGAAAATGGTTAGTCCAATTTCTGTTACAGTTGCAAACTGTATATGTCGTAGCATCTTCAGCAAGTTTCCAGCAATTTCAGCCTTGTGTTTTCTTTTGCCAATGTACCGCAACAAATTTGGCAATTTCATCTACCCATCTTGTCTTTGCTCTTTTATTTCAAAATGTGTTTGGTCTTCTTGCTATGACCTGCCCTTTTCCATTTTAGGCACTTTACTATTTCATGATGCCATAAACCTTTGCTGATAACTTCATGCATACATTTTTGGGATTATTTTTGTTTTGTTCACAATTTGACGTTCCATACTCTCTCTGTAACCTTAATTTTCTTGTATGGCTTGGACATTTAGTGTCCATGTTTCACAGCCATACATAAGAACTGAGAGGATATTGTTTGGTAACGATAAATAAATTTATGTACCAGTGTATATTGCTCATCCAGTAGCTTGAGATTGACGCTAGGGATCGTAGCTCGGTGTTTTTGTCAGTTACAGGATTTCCCATGCTGAGACAAAGTCGGATAAAGATGCTGGCCATGAAGCCAAATGTCCGACCCCAGTGGAGCTAGGGCCCTGACCTGGATGAGAAACCTGTATAGAGGAAAAGAACCAGACAACAGACCCCAAAATGCAGAGACAGGCAAGAAGAAGAAAGGCCGCCAAGGAGTACAAAAATAGAATCAGGAAAAAGATGTGTCTAGACCCAAAGGCGGACCACCAGGGAGGATGGAGTCCGTACATGGAAAGGCTGCAATGTCACTGGATAAGGAGTGGCACTACTTAGTGAACCAAAACCACCAAGAGGAGCAGGGCCAGAGAGTGGGCCACGACCGCTACAAGGATCTAACTCAGAAGGTAGAACCAAGAGACTCTAGGTACCAGGGAGAAACAGTGAGATAAGGTCACCACAAAAGGTAAGTCAGAGACCAAAGGAAACCCCCACCCAAAGAGCAAGGCACCAGGGAGAGGAAGCAGGAGGAAGGCAGGACCACAATCAATGGAGATCAGAAGAATCTTCCCCAGATGCAGTGCCACGGAGTCGAGTTGCAGAAATAAACAAATGGCAAGGCCGCTAGCAAAGATTAAAAAAAAATAATAATTGCAGTTAATCCACCAAGAATAAAATGGAGGCCGGGCCAAGGGTATACACAGAAGCGGCAGGGCCACAGGAAGGGTCAGAAGTAGTAGGGCCACTAGGTCAAAACAACGGAGGCGGCAGGGCCTCAGGGATGCTAAAGTGGTGAGGCCTTTGGGAGAAATAAGCGGCAGGACCGCTGGCAAGGAACATGTAGCTGGGCCACAGGGAAATTGGGAGAGACAGCGAGGCCACAGACAGAAAGTGGCAGGACCACAGGGAAAAAATAGGTGGCAAAACTGCTGGCAGAACAAAGCGGCAGGGCCACAGGCTAAAAGATGACAAGTGTCAGGGCTGTAGGCAGTTGCAAAAAATAAGCAAGGAGGTGGAGACTGCTAGCCGGTTGCAGATGCAGAAGAGGAGGAATGCCTCGGACAGACCAGGAAACAATCAGGAAGCAGTCAACAAACTGAAGTCAGGATACAAGCAAGGAATCAGCAACCAGGTAGTCAGACAGGAGCTGAAAGAATAATCGAGTAAGGTATGCAAGATGACCAGGCTAGATAAAGCAGAGGTAGCCCAAACTTTTCATGTGAGGCAGACTGGCAAATTTGGCTTAAAGGCAATACTACGAAAGATTCCAACTTCTATCTCAATTTTATTTGTTGATCAATTTGCATCATGGTGTTTCCATATGTTGACATTTCCTGTTAAAGGTAAACATTCTTCTCCACTTCATCTAATTCTTGAACATCAACTGTACTTTTCCCTGGTGTGATAAATTTGTTAGACCAAAGTTTTTAATTTCCTGTTGTAGTTCGCCAATGTTTTCTTGCAGTTCTTCAGGACTACTGGCAAAAAGTAAGATTTAGTCTTCTTCTAAACAAGCAGAAAATAGTTTTGGGGAGATTGTGTCTCCTCGTGGGACACCTTTTTATATATTGATCTGAACATTGCATTTTCATATATGCATTTTCATATATTGATTGGAGGATATTGATATAAACTCTTGGTTCCTTGGATGATCAGGGCATTGGTTATTGCTTTATCACTGAGCCAAACACCTTTTCATAGTCAATGAAGGCTACACATAAAAGATTGTATTAATTATGCTGCTCTATAACTTGATGCACTATCTGGATGTGGTCCATTGTACTGAAATCATTCTGAAGCCTTCTTGTGTCCATTCTTTCTAATATTACCTTTGTGAAAATCTTGCAGATGACTGGCAATAGGCTTGTTGGGCTGTAGTATTTTTAATCCAACTTATCACCTTTTTTGTGTAGTAGGATGACTTCTGCATTTTTCCATGTACTTTTGAATACCAGGTATTCTGCAATGTTTAGAAATGGTTATGAATAAAGATTGTCCTCGCTTTCAACATTTCATTAGTGACTTTTTCATGCCCAGCTGCTTTGTCATTTTTTTTTTTATTTGATTGCAGCTGCTACTTAAAATGATTACACTCGTTTTAGGATTTGTTGTTGCATTTTTGCTGTTGTACCATCTTCAAGCTTTAATGCAAATGCTTGGCTCCTGTGTGTAGCCATCTTCTGTTTTACTTTCTTTATCCCTTGATTTTCTTCCAGTGTCATTTTGATGAGCTCAGCATTGAACTTGCGCATATCTTTTTTTTCATGTGCTTCCTTACGATCTTGTACATTTCTACAAATTCTACCTTGTTTCGAATATTACCATTTTGCTAAATCCCCCATCACTTTTTCATCATGACAGCTGTTTCTTTTGATATTCATGTTGTTGTCTTTTTGTTTCATAATAGGTGCAAGGGCATGGGCAATACCTACGATGGTCTCAATAATGTTTTATTGTGCATTGAAATGTCTGTGTCTGGAAGATCTTGCAGCACACTGAAGTGAATGGACAGTGCTAATTCAAAATCATTATGATTTTTTAATAGCTGGCTCTTCAAAGCTATTGGCTTCAACTCACCACAAAGCAATGCTTTTTAAGCCTGTTAAACAAACATAATACAGATAGGGGAGACTGAGGAAAAGAGTGTCTTTTACTGTGCTCTGTGATGTGTTGCTTACCCCACTGGCTTTCAAAGGGCTATGGGGGATTTTGACCATGACTGTTGTTGCATAGAAAACTATGGGGAGATCCCAACTTCACAACCTCAAGTTGGCTTAGTTGGCACTGTGTTCTCTGACAGCCTAAGCAGCTATTGGAGTGTGGGCATGTGATAGTGCCACAATCGCATGTAAACACATCCACAGGAATATGATAATGCTTCATTAACATGCATTTCAGTATGCAAATGAGCCTTTGTAAAAATAGTCACTGTAAATTCATAAACCTGGTGATGGAATTTCAAAAGGATGGAGATGATAGTGTATTTGTGGAGTATTCACTGGAATATGATTGCAAAGACATGTTAGTGCATTTGTCAAGATGTAATCAAAGCAAATACAATGCAGTATTGCAAAAAGAAACACACGAGAGGGTGCCCGATAGTACCTGTTATCTTTCAGAAGGAAATCTTTCAAATAACCAAAATTATACTCACAAGAGTGATGGTTGTGAGGACATACGCCCAGACGCCACAAATGAGCTTACAGAGAAATGTTCCTGTCTATGTTCAGGCGACCCCAGTATATAGTTTAGAAGGTCCACAACATGCAGCTTTTTTTCTTTAAAAACGTGTTTAATTTATCCAAGATATGACAAAATCAAATAAAATGATAAAAATATCTATTTTTTTCTACAATGCAGTATTACCAACCTGGCCCCCTTAGTGCATCTCCCCCATCTACCAATATAAGTTAGAGAAGGTTGACTGGATTCATAAATATGGTGACTCCACCTTCTCTGTGGTTAACTCTAACAGGTGCATTCACTGGCAAGTGGACCACTGAAAAGGCACATTTGAATGACCCTCTCTCACTGCTCTAATTTTAACTTGCACAATTTGAATGTGTGTCACTGCCCTATACTAAATCTCACATGACTGACCCTCATTAACCTAACCCTAAGTCACACACACTTCACACACACTGCAGAAATGACACATTTTATTTTATGACCTGTCTCTTCTCCTGAAACACCTGTGCTCAACTCACTACTAAAAAACCCACAATTAAGTGCTAGAAATTCTTGTCTTTTATAGTAGAAGCCAATGGAAAATGAAAGGGTGTTTTTCCTGCCTCCAAAAATCAATAGTATAAAGAGGTGGAAAATCTGAAGTTGCAGGAAATTCTATCTGAAACAAACAATAGAGTGAAAATTCACTGGTAAACATTTCCTAGTAATTACCCACTGGGAAAGAGGACATTTTTCTATTTTCCCAACATTTCACACAGAACTTTTCTACCATCCCTAGTGGCTACCAGTGGGGAAGTGTAAGCAGCATAAGGTTTCAGATAGTGTATGTTCTGTTCTGTAGCTACCAGTGGACTGTGGAACAAGGCTGAAGTGTCAGATAGTCTATATGTGGTTCTGTAGCTACCAACGGATAACAGATCAAGGCTAGGGAAGCAGACACTGCATGTTTGGGTCTGTGACCCAGTGGACAGTGGAACAAAGCACACGACAGTCTGTGAGACTGTATTTTACAGGCTTTGTTTATCTCTTTGACAGCATGGAAACCCAGCTGCACTTTAGGGAACAAACATAAACATTAGATTGTTTTAAAGAAGGATTTTTAACAAATTGAATTCTAGATAGGTGTTTAAAGCAATTGATTTGCTGCAGAACTGCACAATGTCTCTCTCTCTCTGTGCATGCTTGCATGTGTGTGAGATAAAATGCAATGTGTCTCTCATGTATGAAGGCATAGTGAAGACATTCTAGGGCAAACAACTGCACGTTCTCACTGATTTATTGGGTCCTTTTACCTCTTAATTCTGCAACATCTTTAGCATTCAAGGGTTGGAAGCCCTATTGAAATCAATAGGGATTTTTATTTGTCCTCTGTTGTGTGGCTGGTTTGACAGATAATTTCTCCATTTTGTCTTTATACATAAGGCTCAATGAAAATGTTGACAGATAATAGTAGTGTTATACCCATAATGCATCACACAGTGAGATATCATATGGACCTAATTAGGACTCTCATGGATTTTTGTTAACACTCATACATCCAAAGAAAGTTCAGTTTGAAGTCATGTTATAACTACTTAATAAAGCTGAAAAGTCCAACAAATTGAATGCAAATTATTATTATTTAATTTTTTATCAGGAGGTCAAAAAAAGCAAACTGAAGTCCACACAAATTTGGCTCAGGAAGAATGTAAATCAGAGACTGCTGACAACTCCACTGAAGAACATGCTGAAGGAGGACATGATGCTGATGGAGAGGAAATGACTGATGGTATCGAGGAAGACTTTGATGAAGATGGCAGCAATGATCTGGTGAGATATCACAGCAATCGTGCTATGAATTGTGAACATTTTCATTCTTTTGTAGTTCTTCTAATCTTTACAGTGTTAGCATTTTTCAGGCATAGTGAGACTGATGTACTAAGAAGAATTGTAATGATTCTGGAACAAACTCACAGTGCGTAGGGGACAAATAAAACGGCCCATATTTATATTGATTTAAGTGGTTCTTTCAAAGTTTTGAATGTTAGAGAGGTATTTAATGCATTGGGAAGTGTTGGAGACCTCTCTGTTATTCATGGTGTTAAAGGGATAGTAATACTTAAAAATGTAAAAAAAAAATGTTATACGGTTTATCCCCCTGAGTAAAACAAGGGTACTCTCACTGAGGAAAGGTGTTTTGATTCAAAACTTATTTCAGCTCAAACATAATTTTTTTTAGGTGCAGTATTACAGTGATCTGATATTTTACAGTGGCGCTGTTGCTATACCGTCCTATGGAGATTTATGGTCAACTGACCAGAGCTTTCCATAGGAGAGTGTAGCAACAGCGACACAATTTCAGGCCACTGAGATACTGCTCCTTAAAAAAAACAAGTTGGAGCTGTAATAAGTTTTGAATAAAACACCTCTCAGCTGTGGAATGCACACTAAAATATATATTTTTTATATATTAAGTGTTACTATCCCTTTAAAAGACCCAATTAAAGGACAACTGTCAAGTGGTATTGGCCTTACAGGCATATATACTCCCTTGTTAGCAGACATGCTGACTAAACCATAATAACACATTTTTACATAGTGTTTTTCAGGATGTACTGACTCCAGCCAATGGTATTGCCCTGTGAGGTATCTGCCTACCGATTTTTTTTTTAGTAAGGGAGAAAACAAGGGTGCGTATTATAGATAGGCACTCTTGTATATATAAAGGCATATTATACCTGAGATTTTACAGTACACAGACAATACATAGCAAATATTACATTATTTCCAAAAGGAATAGTATAAAAGGGGTGCCTGTGTGGGGAAAGAATCAGTTGAATCTTTTTTTTTGGGGGGGGGCTTGTTTACTGGGATTGGGGAGCAAATAATAAAAAAAATCCTATATACAATTAAAAACCCCCATAAGACATGGTACAAAATAGGTCTGAGGAGGGTGCTTGTGTTGGTGGGTGAAGTCTGGGGAAAGAATCAATTGAACTGGGAATTTGTTTGGGGGGTTGTTGACTAATATTGTGGGGACGGTTAATAAAAAATAAATAAATAAAATAAGAAATTTGTATGTAACGTGATAGAGACAGGGACCCCCTGATGTAAGCTGCCACTGGGGTAGACTGATACTTGACATGACAGAGTGTTTTGTAGAGGATGATTTGCTGTTAGAGGCCCAAGCCCTGATGAAACATTGATTTTTAGGACTTAGACTATTAGAGGCCAAAGACCTAAGGAAACATTATTTTTTTGTAGGACTATGGCAGATTTTATTTTTTTGTATGTTTTCAAGCACAAGCCCTGAGAAAAAAAAATGCCCTGCTGGCTTCGTGCCCCTGTTCCAAAATCATGGGTGTGTTGTTACAAGAATATAATTTTTTCCCTTGAGAGCAGGAACTGTGCCACTCATCAGCAACTACAATGTGCACAGTGTGTGTGTGTGTCAAGGTAGACTTGTAAATAAACACTCATGCAGGTACATAAAATCAATTCCACTTTATTTAGAATAATCACAGCAAATAAATAAGACACTTCCCCAACCTTCCCGGGGTCAGGTGTGGGGACAGTGTGCAGTCCACTACCAGGAGCTGACACTGAACCTTAGCCAGACAAAGGCACCAGCTAGGAGCAAAACAGAGCGAGGGCAGAACCACTGAGGTAGAGGAAAGTGGTATGCAGTACCCTAGAATGCTAGAGTTACAGAACACCATGCACCCTAGAACGCTAGAGGCACAACAACCCCGGAAAACTTAGGCGCTGCTGCACTTCTGACTGGACTTACCCGACCAAAAACTGAGACTGAGTGCCTGCAGGGGCCTTCCAGGCCTCAGGAAGCGACAGAGACTATACAGCCAATGGTCAGGTGGTTTGTGTAGTAGACAAGCCAAAGTACTTAGCATGGACTGGGAAGTCAGATAACCCACAGACTTAGCACGGATCGGGTAGTCAGCCAGGCCAGAAGTCATACACGGAGCGCGTAATCGGACAAGCCAAGTTCAGCATGGAGCGGTTAGTCAGCCAGACCAAAGGTCATACACGGAGCAGGTAGTCAGAGAAGGCCAAGGCCGGTACGTAGCGGACATTAAGTTAGGCAAAAAATGTTCAGGCACAAATCGGTAGTCAGGAGGAGCCAGGGTCATACACAGATCAGATTCAGCAGCCAGGAACGGATCACAACAGAAAACTCAGAACGTGCTCAGGTACACCACGAAAGGGCACTAAGGCAATGATGGACAGCAGCATATAAGACCTCTCTAGGAGGCGGAGTCACATAGGTCAATTAAGGTGGAAACTATAAAATAGCGAGTGCTCAGAATGATGCATGAGTGACCAGGAAGTAGTCACCCGCCATGCTGTCACCAGGAAAACACAGAAAGCGATCAGACCGGCAACAGGCCAGAATCACGGGCACCGTGATAGTGTGGTAAATAACACCTGGGGGCACAACTGTATCCAAACACCATGACACCAGAAACCAAGTACTGCTGTTGTCGCTATACCCCTTGTCCACACCCTGCTAAGGGCACATGACAACTTGCTCACAGTATAATAGTAATGATGAACCCTCCTCACCACCATCTTAGCATATTTTATGGGATGGAATCGCTTCAGATGCTGCTTGATGTCTTGTTTGCGATTCTCCTCCACACACATTGGGTGAACACGAACTGCCATCTACAGAGTGACTATCATTTGGTGGGAGAGGTAATGATGAACGAGATGGTTGGGCAGAAGATGTAGTTAACCTATAGGAAGAAGGTCATCATTGAACTTCCAGTCTCTGCCAAGGTTTCTCTATTCTTCCTCCTCTTTGATCTCCACCTCACCTCTTGTTGCCTTCTGGAGGGTCAGGGGGTACAGTAAAAGTGGTGCTTGATTTCTCTGGTGGGTGTTTGGCTTTAACATATTTGACATAAATGCCATGGTGCCTATTTTTCATGTGTGTTATCAGGGCGGTTGTGCCAAGGTGTGTTCCCTTCTTTTCCCTTCTCACTGACCCATCACAAATTGTGCACAGTGCCATTACTGATGACTGCACTGTGCTGTCCCAAGAGAAAAATAGTCCCAAACCCATGACTTCAGGGGGTAGGGAACAGGTAGAGAAGAATGACCTCTTTCTTCTTCTCCTCCACATTCCCATTCACTGGCTGGGGCAGGAATGATGTTGCTGCTGTTGCTGCAATGGCGTCAGAATCAGCACTGCAACTAGAACCAGGAGTATTGCTGATGCTGGCAAGAGGAACCTGTCCTAGTCCCGCATCACTTGTTGACCCCATTCCCAATGTGTTCATGGTGGTCTGTGGCACACTAGCCTGCTCCTCAACAGCACCAGGAATTAGAGCAGTTGTAAACTCCACAAATTCCAAAAGCTCAGTGCTGGTGGTAGTAGTGATGCCCATCCTCATCCCTGTCTCTCATTCCTTCTCAGTTTGAGCTAAAAAGTCCATCAATGTCTCTTCCACCCCAGCTTCTCCACCATCATCATCATCACCACCACCATTAGTCACTCCGTGCTGCTGCTGTTCTGTTACAAACATCTTACTGCTGATTGGAGGAGGTGATGAGAAACGTGACAGAGGGTCCCCTAATGTCACACATGCCATTTATTAGTGAAATGAAGAAGGCAGACTGGCAGCACTAGCAGCAGGCACAGGCAGCTGATCTGTGATCTTGGTGGTGGTATTATTGCTGCTTCTGCTATCCACCAGTTCTGGCTTCTTCAGGATCATGTTCCACCTGGACAATGCCGTGGGGAGAATGGGACTCCCAAGGTCCAGGGAATGGTTTGGGCTCCCTTGACTGCTAGTCTGGATGATCTCAATTGCTTCCCCTACCACTCTCCTAATGCTATTCCACTAGCTGCTTCACCATTACTGTTACTACTACTAACTAGGGATGGGCAAAAATGTTTACCTCAAACTAAAATTGGCAAATAATGGCACTACCCTCTTGGCGAATAATTTACATTATAAAATTATTAATTACTATTAATTTCCCTCCCTTCCACCATGTTAGCATATTCTGCGGGATGGAATCTCCTCAGATGCTGCTTGATGCCCTGCTTGTGATTCTCCTCCACCACACTGTCATGTGTTGTCAGTGCACCACACAGTGTACAATGGGTGGGCATGAACTGCCACAGCATAACATCAACAGAGTGGCTATCATTTGTCAGGGAGGTAACGATGAATGAGGTGTATTGGCAGAAGATGTAGTTACCCCAGGGAAGAAGTTGATGGCAAGCTAGTTGTATCACTCATCATGGAACTTCCAGTCTCTGCCTTGGATTCTCTATTTTTCCTCCTCTTTGATCTCTGCCTCACCTCTTGCTGCCTTTCTGGAGAGTCAGGGGGTACTGCAACAGCAGTGCTTGCTTTCTGTGGTGAGCGTTTGGCTTTAACATGTTTGACATAATTGTCATGGTGTCTGTGTTTCAGGGTGGTTGTGCCAAGTGCTACTCACTGACTTCTCACAAATTGTTCACAGTGCCGTTGGTGATGACTGCACTTATCCTGCCCCACAAGAAAAATAATTGCACACCCATGACTTCAAGGGACAGGGAAAAGGTGGAGAAGAATGGCCTCTTTCTTCTTGTCCTCCACATTCCCCTTCACTGTCTGTGGCAGTGGATGATGTTGCTGCTACTGCCTCAGAATCAGCACTGCAACTAGGACCTGAAGTATTGCTGCCACTGGAAAGTGGAACCTGTCCTAGTGGTGCATCACTTGCTGACCCCATTGCCACTGTGTTAGCGGTGGACTGTGGCACACTAGATTGCTCCTCAGCATTCTGTTGCCCTTGCAATTCAGCAGCAGCAGGAATTAGAGCAATTGCAATTTCCAGAAGCTCACTGCTGGTGGTGGTGGCGATGACCATCCTCATCTCTTCTCTCATTCCTTCTCAGTGTGGGCTAAAAAGGCCATCAATGTGTCCTCCACCCCAGCTTCTCCACCATCATCACCACCACCACTAGTCCCTACCTTCTGCTGCTAGCTCAATTACAGCCATCTCACTGCTGGTTGGAGGAGGTGATTAGCAATGTGACAAAGGATCCCCTAATGTCACACTTGCCATTTCTTGTGACGTGAAGAAGGCAGACTGTCAGCAGTAGCAGCAGGCACAGGCAGCTGATCTGTGCACCTGCTGGTGGTGGTGGTATTATTATTTTGTGCCTGCTATCCCCCAACAGCCTCTTCAGGATCATGTTCCACTTGGACACTGTAGTGAAGGGAATGGGACCCCATAGCCAGAGGAACAGTGTGGGCTCCCTTGACTGCTAGTTTGTTTGCTCTCAAATGCTTCCCCTACCACTCCCATAACACTAGTCCCACCGGCTACTTCACCATTACTGTTACTACTACTAACACCAACCACATCAAGGTCTTAAAATATTGATTACCCCCTCCTTCACTCCTAATGCTAACAAGCTGCTGGACCTTAGTAGTAGTGTAGTAGTACTAGCACTGCTTGGGGATGGCAAGTATGACTTAGGATACCCTGCTGTCACACTTGGTATCATCTTCTCCTCCCACCTCCTGAGTATTACAAAACACATTAGCAGCAGGTTCAGCACTGGTGGCAGAAGGTTCAGAACTTGCAGCAGGCACAGCACTGGTTGCAGCAGGGCAGCATGTCTGACAGCAGGCAAAGCACTGGTTGCAGCATGGACAGCACGTCTAACAGCAGGGACAGTATTGGTGGCAGTAGGTTCCGCACTGGCAGTAGGCATAGCACTGCTGGAAGCAGGGGCAGCATGTCTGACAGCAGGCACAGTACTGGTGGCAGCAGATTCAGCACTGGCAGCAAGCACAGCACTGGTGGCAGCAGGGGTAGCACTGGCAGCAGGCATACAACTGGTGGTAGCAGGGGCAGCACTGGCAGCAGGCACAGCACAAGGGCAGAACATCTGACAGCAAGCACAGCACTAGTGGCAGCAGAGGAAGCATGTCTGACAGCAGGCAGAGCAATGGTGGTATTAGATACAGAGCCAGCACGTCTGACAGCAGGTACACCAATGGTGGCAGCAGGGGCAGCACGTCTAGCAGCAGGCACAGGCAGCTGACCTGTCCTGCTCCCAGTACTACACTTTTCTTCCTCCCTTCCCATTAAATTCCCAAAGATACCTAGGGGTGACTTAGGGGAACTGGACAGCAGTGGTTCTGTAGTGCTCACGTCCTCCTCCTCCTCCTCCTCCTCAGTGGAAACATAAGTGTCCTTCCAATTCCTCCTTTTATTGCTTTTAAACTTTCTCATAGTGATGGCAGTCACTATGAGCCTCTCCTGTCTCAATTTTGCTATAAATACACAGCAAAACAGCACAGCATGTCTTCCTCACTCTGTAGCTGCTTCTATTGTGTTTCACTTCCTGGAATACATCACTTTTTATAGCGTAAAGGCAAAAAACACATAAATCAATGGGTGGAAACTTCCTAGCCATTGAGAAAATGGCAACGAATTTTGGCAAATGGGTGAAAAATGCAAAGATTCTAATTGTTGGTTTTAAAGCAGATTTTCCTGCAAAAAAGCGGTCAACAATGTGTTTTTTCACAGGATTTCTCTCGGGAACACCTCTACTACTAACACCAATCACATCAGTTTCAGCCTGTGAGTCTTCCTCCTAACAGTCACTAGTAATATGATGATGACCTCCTCCTTCACCCCTAATGCTAACAAGCTGCTGGACCTTCTTATTAGTAGTACTAGCACTGGATGGACTGCTTGGGGATGGCAAGTGTGACTTAGGGTCCCCTGCTGTCACACTTGGCATCATCTTCTCCTCCCCCTCCTCCTGAGTATCACAAGAAACACTGGCAGCAGGTTCATCACTGGTAGCAGGCACAGTACTGGTGGCAGCAGGAGCAACACTGGCAGCAGGCACAGCACTTGGGGCAGCAAATCTTACAGCAGGAAAAGCACTAGTGGCAGCCCGAGCAGCACATTTGACAGCAGGCACAGCAATGGTGGTAGCAGTATCAGGGGCAGTAGGCATACCAATGGTGGCAGCAGGGGCAGCATATCTGGCAGCAGGCACAGGCAGCTGACCTGTGTAACGGTATCACGGTGCCCGTGATTCCCTGTCAGTCACACTGATGGTACCTGTGCATTGGTGCAGATTGTTTGGCCCGCCCAGGATGTTCCTTTTTATACTGTGACAGCTGTCTGGTGCCCTTTCGTGGTGTTCCTGAAGTTGAGCCTCTTGCTGAGTTACTGTGTTCCTGTGTACCGATTCGGCTCGTCTGACCATTCTCTGTTCCTGCTCTCTGATTGGATTCCTGCGCTGTCTGACGTTTCCTGCTCCGTTACCGACCTGGCTGTGGCTGACTTCCTGCTCCGTTACCGACCTGGCTGTGGCTGACGTTCCTGCTCCGTTACCGACCTGGCTGTGGCTGACGTTCCTGCTCCGTTACCGACCTGGCTGTGGCTGACTTCCTGCTCCGTTACCGACCGTTCCGGTCATCGTTGCCGGTTGCTCATCAGTTCCTGAGTTCCTGTGTTTCCAGGTCGCCCGACGGCGACATTCTGAACTGTAGTAGTGGGGCTCCGTTCATTCACTCTCATTGGCGCTACACCGTGGCCTTCGTTTACCGAGCTGTTGTATGCTAGCTGAGCTGCCCCTCTGTGGCCGTACCTGCCCAATCCAGTTACTGTGTGTGTGTTGCCTCCATTATAGAGCCGATTACACTTGCCAAGCTTTATCATACTATCCGAGCCACTTACACAGTCTGAGCTGCTCTGTGTACCTAGTCTGTCCGTGGCTTAAGCAGAGCAGTTTAGTCCCGGTACGTGGTTTACCGTGCATGCATCTCCCGGTGCAGTGGCCTCCGTTTGCTCTCACTGTATGGTACTGATACGGCACCGGAAGGGTGTCTGGGCGCTAGTCATTGCTCGTGTGTAGTATCACTCATCGCATTCCTGTGCGAGGCTCGCGGTGGCTGGTATAGTGTTACTCCTGTTGGCACCTGGTGGGTGACCTGGCTCTGATCTCCTTTGGCTCACAACAGTACTCCTGTAAGGGCTTGACAGGTTACGTTTACCAGCTCTGCTAGCGGCTCTTCCATTCACTCCTCCTGGAGTTTTACTCAGCTCTGGTTGCTTGTGCAGTCTCCTTGGGCGTCCTTTTGTAACAGCTATATGAGAGTGATTTGAGCAAGCCTACTACTGATCGTGTATTCTTCCAGAGACTTTGGTTCAGCTGGGCGTTGTCAGCCTACCATCATTGTGACTGATCAGTGGGTTATTCCTTAACCCTTGTCTATCCTGTTATACAGTACTATTCCATATTTGGTACTATTACTGCTTTATACCAGTCTGTCTATGCCTGACCTGGCCCCCAGGGGCGCTATTCCTGATTTTCAGTTCAAAATAAACTGTGTTTTTACTTATAACCTTGTCTGAGTGTCAGAAAACCGTAACAAACGGAGCTTACTCCGTTACTGGCCGTTACTGGTCCAAGAGACTGTGGACATTTCACCCTATGGGACACACTTATGGGAAGGGTCGTATGACCGCTCAGGCCATTATTGTGAACTAAGAGACTTTGGCTAGACTTTATGTGAATAGGCAACTGTGTTGAACAGAACTTAATACACAGAACTGCCTTGTGTTCAGAGTGTTGAACGCTCTATGAGAAGAGACTGTCGAATAGTCTGTGTGTAATGTATTTTTGTGGCGAGGTTTACTCATTCTCTGACTACCAGTCGGAGGTTGCTGGCTTGGTGTGCGATCATCACCATTGGGTTGAATGCTCGGTGGCGATGGCAAGAGGCGAAAGCTTGTTGGAACGAATCCCTGAGGTGGACATGCAAATGACTTCCATAGCCTAACATGGAGAACTGTAGGCAGCGCAGTGATTGGTCAAGGTTGAAGCCGGACATTCAAAGTAGTCAAACAGCCATTGTCCCCAAGATGTGTATTCTAGCTACTCCAGCCATTGTATGTTGGTGAACTGTAGTAAGACCCCCTGCTGTGTGTTAATTAGATCATGTCTGCCCTATTATGTTTCTCTGAACCAGTTGTTGTGTGTTCTTTGTCTTCTGTATTATGATTGGATTATCTCTGTAACTAGCCCATTGTGTCATATCTGCCATGTAATGTCAATGTGGTTAAACTGTATAAATATGCTGTGGTTGTTTCAATAAAGAGTCAGTTATCTAGAAGAGAACAAGGAGTCCTGGTGTCTTAATGCTCTTGTGGTTTAAAGTATCCCCTCTGATGCCCATCTGAGCTGAGTATCCTGTATTGTCGACCATCTGGTGGCAGCTATCTGTGGATCCGATTCTGAATTGGGACTTCGGGCTTTCTTTTGCTGTCAGGCGACGACGTGGACTCCATTCGACGTCCTTGTGTTTCCTGCGACATCCTCCAGCTACCTTTCGACCGGGAGTAGAGGCCTCACTCTCTACGGCCTATGGTACCAGTTTGCGACCTGACTCTGGCTGTGAGTCACTTTGACCCTTTTCCTGTTCACCTGTATTTCTTCTGACTCCGACACTAAGTCGACGACGCTACCAGACTTCATCCGGCTTCGACGCGGAGTATACAACACTGCGGATGTTCGATCTAGCCAGTCATTGCTAGACTGGTAAGATTCAAGCTGTGTAATCCACCTTTGAGAAGGAGAGACCCGGAACGATGGCTGTGGGTGACACGGTGCCTTCCAGCTTCCGTTACAACCTGTCCTGCTCTCACTACTACCCTTTTCTTCCTCCCTTGACAATAATTTCCCCAAGATCCCTAGGGGGGATTTAGGGGGACTAGCCAGCCTTGGTTCTGTAGTACTCACTTCCTACTCCTCCTCAGAATCAGTGGATAGTCCTTCCAGTTCCACCTCTTATTATTTTTATACTTTCTCATAGTGTTAGCAGTCACGATGAGCCTCTCCTGCCTTAATTTTTCAAAAATATCAGAGCAGAACAGCACATCACATCTACCTCGCTCTGTATATTCCACGAATATGTCGAGTTTTTATAGCGAACAGGCGAAAAACACATAAATCAATGGGCGGAAACTTTCCAGCCATTGAAAAAATGGCAAAGATTTTTTGGCCAATGTGAGAAAAAGACAAAGATTTTAATCACTGTTTTTAAACCGGATTTTCCCATGTAAAATCGGACCACAGTGTGTTTTTTGCTGAATTTTTGCGGGAACATGGTAGGACCTTTCGCCCACCCCTAGCTATAACTAGGGATGGGCGAAAACTTTTGCCTCAAAACAAAATTGGCAGATCATGGCACTTTGCGCTTGGAGAATCATTTCCTGTGAAAAGAGTTGTTTTCCCACTTTTTTCACGTAGTTCATTGCTGTCCAAGTTCAGTCCTCAAGGGCTACAACAGTCCAGGATTTAAGGATTTACTTGATTAAGCACAGGTGAGGCAATCTAAATGAATGAGCACTGATTAACTCACCTGTGCTTAACAAAGGAAATCCTAAAATTCTGGCCTGTTGGTGACCCTAGAGGACTGAACTTAGACAGCCCTGACCTAGCTCATTGCAATTAAATCAATGGGAAGACTGAATTGTTTTCCACCACATGAAAATTTTCTCTTAATTTCTACAGGCGTATAAAAGGGGTTCTGATTTTGTGAGAGATGAAAGCAGCACAATTATGAGCTAGAGAAGACAGTCAAATAAAGAGGAATTGGAGCTTAGTTTAAGGAATATTTTAGGTAGGGCATTTGTTCTCTGTATTAGGGGAGTCTGGGGGCACACAGTGGAAGAAGAAGGGAGGAAGGAGGTTGATCCCAAATACCCCAAAATTTGGTGACTTACTGACAAAGCACAGGCAGTTGGGGACCAATTTGCTTGCAGTGCTTGGTGTTATTGTCTCTTTGCTAGGGATTTCTGGGGAAAGAAGTTTTTGGTTTTTAGTTATAATTTTTTTTTGGACAGACTGTCATAAGATAGGGTGGACAACTTAAATAAATAAATAAATAAATATGAAAAAAATAATAAAAAATAAACAAATAACCAAATATATTATGTGACAGACAGCTGACTGGGAGTCTGACTTAAGCTGTGTGACTAAGGCAGTATTGATAGACAGCAAGATATAGAGAATTTTGGTGAGGGCTAAGGCAAGACATCACACTCCATCAGCTGAGTTGTGCACTGTGGAGTAAAAACACACACACAGTAGTTGGGCAATGTCCAGCAATTGCACAAGGGGCTGGGGGAGAAGGAAAGGTGGAACAGTACATGGACATGAGAGTAAAGTGGTAGTTCAAAAACTGACTGCAGCAATGGTTGCTGCAGTCTGTGCAGTAAATGATGATGATTCCTCTCCTCCAAGGGAGGATTCAGTTTGTCAAGGTCCCACCAAAACTTCAAGCACTGCCAGTTCCAGTACAAAAAATGAATCATATAAGAACACAGAAGATGACATCCCATTCTAGTGTTGACAATGTCAACAGCATAATGGAGGAAGGTGTAACAGCTGAACCATCCGAGAGTGAGACAAGCAAGCACTAAAACACCTATCCTCAAAGTAGTAAGAAACTTAGTGAAAGTAAAAGTGAAAAGAAATTGTTTGAGACCTCTAAAAGCTTAGAGAAGCATAATGGTACTGGGCGAGAAGTGGCAGGTGTTGGTAATGACTGATGATGATGATGATGAAGATCTAGAATATATCCCTCCAGCATCCTAGTCTGGTTCAGTTATAGATAAAGTTAAGAGTGTGAGAAATGATGACATGGCCAGAAAGTTAGCAGAAAGGCAAATGCTCAATCTTCCACCACTGAAAAGGAGCACTGTGCCTGTCCATAAACTGTTTGAGAAAACCGCTGGAAACTCTGACCCTGGACAAGCAAGGATGGCAAAAAGTACACAGTCACCCTGTCAATCATAATCAGCATCATCCCCTCATCCAAGTCCCACTCAGCCACACACATCTATGTTGGGTACCCAGCAGCAACAAAAACAGCAACACAGGTTATTAACATCCACAATGTTAGACATGATGAGTGCCTCTTCTGCTGCTGGAATTGCTGCACCTTTGATACCTAGTAGTATTAGCAGCAGTATAATTGCATCAACATCTAGCCCAAGTAGTAGTAGCAGCAGCAATTCAGGAACCCTCAGTCCATGAAGTCCACAGTAAGGAGATACTTCACTCTGGATCCTAAAGCTAAGCATGCTATCTGTTATCTGTTCAAAAAGCAGGCTCACATCTAGGCACCTCCTCTATGAAATCCTATCTGAAGCACAACCACAGGTCTGACTGGGAGATACACTATCAGCAGGTCAGAGATGCCACCACTAGCAGCAGCAGAAACACTCCAAAAGATTCCCAGGGCTCTGGGGCAGATATGAAAGGTAGTGATGTTATTTATGTGTCAGACAGTGTGCTACTGCCAACAGTTAGTTCATTCCAAATAACACTTTTGGCTCCTGAAGCACAGGAGTATGATGACTCTGGGTTTGCTGTAGGAGATGGCAATAGTCATGCTGCCACTATCTCCAACATCTCCTCTAGTCATGTTGTTAAAGCAATAAAGTTCCAGGGTTCTTCTGCCATGTCCTGCCAACCCACAGTGATTGAATTCCTGGGAAGGAGTCAAAAACGTCACAAAAACAATCCCAAAGTATACCGGTGGAATGGCAAGGTTGCAACGATGTTGGCAGTGGACATGCTGCTGTATATAGACAACCGAGATTTCAGAGAACTGATGTCATGTGTAGCTCCACCCTGGCAAATCCCAAGGCACTGTTATTTTTCCAAGATGGCTGTGCCTGAATTGTACAAGCAGGTGGTTAGTGTGGAGGACAAAGGGCTGGAAAGTGTATACAGCAAGAACATAGACTTGTCAACAGATATGTGGACAAGTGGGAAGAGCACAGACTATATGACTGTGATTGCTTACTTGGTTTCCATCACACTGCCAACAAAGGGCAACACTTGCTTAGAGTATCAGGTGACAGCCACCTTGTGCATGCAGTGTTTTGAGAGACAGTCCCACAAAGCTGTAGATATTTTAATAGCTAGAGCAGATGATAGAGGAATGGCTTGTACCCCTCTCCTTAAAAGCTGGTTTTGTGTCTGCTGATAACAGCTCCAACATAATCGCTGCCTTGAGAATAGATGATATGGTGCATGTGCCCTTCTTTGCTCATGTGCTGAAATTTATTTGTGACCAGATTCCTGGCAGAATCTGAAACCCTCAGAGAGATGTTTACTATTGCCCACAATATCTGTGCCCATTTTAGTTGCTCCTACAGTGCACACAACTCTCTATATTCCATATAAGAGTCTAACAACCTTCCCCATCACCAGCTGAAAATGGAGGTCCCTATCAGGTGGAATTCTACACTGTACATGCTAGAGCATTTGTATGAACAGAATAAGGCCATTACCAATACACCATGCAAAACTGGAAGGTTTTGGAGGGAGCCGCTTTGTCACCTGGTCAATGGCAACTAATCTGTGAAGCATGTGAGCTGCTGAAACCCTTTGAGGAGGTAACCATGCTGGTGAGCCGTACAGGGGCAGGAAAAAGTGAAATTCTACCACTGATATTTTCATTGCAAAAAAAAAAAAAAGGAGCAAGGCTGAGGAATCTTCCCATAATGACAACACAGACATGCACCAGCTGGTAAAGGACATGTTAGCGTACTTTGAACGAGATCCTTGCATAGTATTCATTTAAAGCAATGATGAATATTTGTTTGCCACTTTGCTGGACCGCCGCTTCAAACACAAAATTTCAGAATTACTGCCAAAGGGCCATCAGCAGTTTGTCATTACAAGGAGTCATGAGGATCAGCAACTCTCTGAGAAAACAGATTCTGTCAAGGAATATCAAGATATGCTTATTGATCGAGTCAAGTGTTGCATTGTGGTGGATGAGAGGGAGAAAGTGAGGGCACAAAAAACATCTAGACATCAAATAGCAGAAGCACTTAAGTACATCATAAACCAGAACATCCCATTCTGAACACAGGGCAATTCATGAGTCTCAGCAGGGGTGGCAAAAATCCAACATTGGTGGTGGTAGCACATGTCTTTGGTACCTGCTCCCTGAGTATGGGTTGGTAACTGACCCACAGGAACACCACGTAGCTCCTAGAAGTAGTCCCATTGTATGTGAGATGGTCTCTGCATACTTGCAGTATAGCTACGGTCTAGGCAGAATCAATGACCCCATGGACATGGGCACCATTCCAGTCCCCCACCACCACTACTATACACATCTGCTACATTGTAGATTGTACTTTTTTATCACTTGACATCATTATGAATATGTGCCAGTGTTGTGGGCAAAAGATAAAGGCACTCTGCATGCTAACATATTTTCCGAGGCATATGTTGCTGTAGGACTCACAACTTTGACTTTCAGCTACCTATAGCTCCCTCAAAAGAAGTAATATTGCAGTGGGAAATGTTGTACCCATAGGAAATATAGGTGAAACATTTGTTAAAATAGGTGGAAAGGAGGAACATTTTGCATTGACGAAAAGGAGAAAACTTTCTCGAAAAAAGAGAAGAATTCGGACAGTTTTCGCAAAAAGTCATGCAGGAAATGTTTCTCATTTTTCTCCCACCCATAGATATGACTCAAATCTGCACTGCCAAAATACCAAGGGGCATATTATTTATAGTAAAGAGGAGCAAACCAAATGCGCCATAATGGACAAATGCAAATTCCCAAAGTTACCATTGAGTTATCTGAGGTATTTGATCCTTTAAGTGCTAGAGAGGCCTTCAATGCATTGTGAATCAATGAGCTGGAGGCCTATCTCACATAGATGCCCTCAATGGGCATTTTTATTTTCCTTCTTGTGCAGTTAGTTGATGCAGTATTGCACCCTTTTATCTTGATGAATAAGCCACCCAATGCTGCACTATAATTTAAGATAAAGACCTACCATAAATGTATATATGGAAGTATTAATACTTAGGTCATAATTTGGTCTGGAATTTGCACTGTAATATGCCAATACTTTATTAATGTATTTGCTTTAGAGTAATCTATAAGGAAAAGAATTGAAAAAAAAAAATTAATATACGATTTATTTAAAAGGCATGATACGTCCAAATAAAAAAAAAATCAAAGGTTAAAGCAATATACTTTATATCACTGTAATTCATACATCTCATTTCGGCTAAATACAAATATCAATTTTGGAAAATTTATTAGAAATATATCCTGGCAATATTATTGATATTGTAACACATTTATTTCCTCATTATTAGGGTAAACTACCATATTTGTCTTAAGATCGATAAGAATGAATCCAGACAGCCAATTTAAGGTTATTTTGCAGTGCTGAGACAGAGACTATAGTTCTGAATTAACAGGGTCATTAATATTTTTTAGCAGGTGTGACAAACAGATGTCTGCAGTGTTGCTTAAGCAAAATCATTTTCTGCAGACAGCATTTTGCTATCCGTGGCTTACACATAAAAGATGGTATTGCATTCTAAAATTCATAAAATGAATGTAATGAGGTTTACGTTTCATTAAATCTTAAAATGTAGCAGAGCATGGCAAACATAGCAATATACAACTGCATTGTTTCACTGAAAATAAAGTTTGAACAATACTTCAGGGAAAATATGTAAAGAAATGTTGCTGCTGAGAATTGTAAAAAGTTATTATAAAGATAACAATAATAGTTTTGTAATCATTTATTGATGGAGTTAATTAACCCCTTGGTATGGATCAGGTATAGGTAAATTTTGCGTCTTCAGATGATGGAGACTTCAACTCCCATCATCTCCAACCAGTTGTTAACTGTCTGGGAATGGTGGATGTTGTACTTTCAAATGCTGAGAATCAAAGGTAGTCAACTTGTTATAGGCTTCGCTGAAAGAGGTGGACATTGTGGATTCATGTTTCTGTTATGAAAACAAGTGAATGATGCAAATATGCATTCACATAATTAATTAAATGTATCATGCCATGAAATTTAAATGGAACTATATTGTAATAAGAAATCTCCAGCATTTACCTCCAGTGAAGCTTAAAGTCAAATACATCTGTACTACTGGAGGAGCGCAGGTTTATGGTATATTCTATGTTTACATCTGTACTCCTTTTGATATATTGCACTACCCATCTATGAACATTTCTCCCTGCGTAATATCCCACAATCAAGGTTTAAACCTTTTTAAGAGCAAGAGGAGTGTGCAATGCATTGCAGAGCAATACAATGCATTCAAAGGGTTAAAAAAAACACTAAATCAAAAAATCTAAATCAATGAAGATGTTTTATGTGTTCACTATGGAGCAGTGGGTTTGACTCAGAAATTCTCCCTTATAGGAATATTGCTAGGTACAAGCTGAGAGGGCTGAAGGCCTATAACTTATGCTTTTTTCCTGGTTGTTTTCATCTTCGGCCATCTAATGGTAACCTCCATATTAGTGATGGTGCATTGGGCTGTACTGTGCACTAATAGTGCATTGAGTTAGTCCAACTCCTGGGAGGTTATTCACTAAGGCAGGAAAAAGAGGTGATAAAGTGTATATGACTTCTCCAGTTCCTATGTTATGCCAATTCACTAACATTTCTTAAGTTTTTGAGATCTTTGTGCATAGGCTCCATAGAATAACATAGGAACTGGAGTAGTGATATCACTGGAGAAGTGTTCTATACTTTATCCCCTCTTTATCGTGCAATAGTGAATAACCTCCCTAGTGTTTTGAGAACCTAGAAACTCTCCTTCTCCCTTACCTATGCGTACAGAACATAGCTATGATATGATTAGATTCCACTGCAGTTGATGTGATTTCACTTATCTAACTGATTCCTATTGAAGTTTATGGAACGTGTATATAAAACCCTTGATAAAGTTATCAGCTGCAGTGCAATCCAGGCCATCTTCTGAATTCTGCCATAAAACTTAGGATCTTTAAAAGCAGGTCATTTCAAATATATTAAGTAACATAGTAACATAGTAATTTAGGTTGAAAAAAGACTTGCGTCCATCTAGTTCAACCCTTTTCCTAATCCTGTTTACCATCGTTGATCCAAAAGAAGGTAAAAAAAACCCCTCAATATAGCAATTTCAAATTCTGCCTTGAATTGGGGGGGAAAAAATTCCTTCTTGATTCCAAATGGCAATCAGATTTCTCCCTGGATCAACAAGCCCTAACTAAATATTAATCCCAATACTAACGTACATAGGCCTCTATGTTATGCTGTTTTAAATAAGTATCCAGGCCCCTTTTAAAGGCATCTAATGTATTCGATAGCACCACCTCCTCAGGCAGTGAATTCCATAACTTTATTGTCCTTACTGTAAAGAAACCCTTCCTCTGTTGCAGATTAAATCTCCTTTCTTCAAGTCTAAGCGGGTGGCCCCTTGTCCTGTGTACTGTTCTGTTAATGAACAGGTCTTTGGACAGCCCTTTGTATGGGCCCTGAACATATAGTGTTATCATATCCCGTCTAAGACGCTGTTTCTCTAGTGTGTACAAGTTTAACTTTTCTAGCCTTTCTTCATAACTAAAACTTTCCATTCCCCTTACTAGTTTTGTAGCCCTCCTCTGCACTCTTTCTAGTTCCATAATGTCCTTGAATATTGAACAGCATATTCTAGGTGGGGTCTTTCCATGGACCTGTAAAGAGGCATAATTATATCTTCCTCCCTTGAGTCATACTCCTTTTAATACATGCCAATATCTTATTGGCCTTTGCAGCTGCCAGCTGGCTCTGCATGCTACTGCTAAGCCTATTGTCTACCATAACTCCCAAATCCTTTTCATTTGTAGATTTCCCCAGAGAAACACCATTTAAACTATATGTTGAATTTTTATTATTATACCCAAAATGCATAACTTTACACTTGTCTATATTGAATCTCATTTGCCATTTTTCTGCCCAGTTACTCAATTTGTCCAAATCCTCTTGTAATGAAGTTCAGACTTTATTACCTTACTTAATTTTGTGTCATCGGCAAACACTGATACATGGCTCCCTATGCCCTCTGGGATGTCATTAATAAACAAATTAAAAAGAAGAGGACCCAGGACAGATCCCTGAGGTACTCCACTTATCACGTTTATCCAACTGGAGAACTTGCCATTTACTACCACTCTTTGCATTCTATCTTTCAGCCAATTTCCAATCCACACACAAACATTTTACCCTAGGCCTATTTCATTCAATTTGTACAGTAACTTCTTGTGTGGAACCGTATCAAATGCCTTGGTAAAGTCTAAATAGATCACATCAACCGCCGTTCACGCATCTATATTATTACTCACTTTTTCATAAAATGCGATCAAGTTAGTTTGACAAGACCTGTCTTTCACAAAGCCATGTTGGCTATTGCTAATGATATTCCTGTTCCAGCAGTATTCTTGAATATATTCCCTTAGCAACCTTTCAAACAGCTTCCCTACCACAGATGTCAAGCTTACAGGTCTGTAATTTCCTGGCTGTGACTTTGATCCCTTTTTAAATATGGGCACCACATCTGCTTTACGCCAATCCATGGGCACCATACCTGAAATAAAAGAATCCCTGAAAATCAAATATAACGGTCTGGCCAGGGTCTTGCTTAGCTCTTCAAGTACCCTTGGGTGTTTACCATCTGGCCCCGGAGCTTTGTCGACCTTAACACGATTCAATTGTTTTAGCACTTTTTCTTGTGTTAGCCAGTCCCATGCTTGCTGTGACTGTTCTGTAAAAGTAGTTTGCAGATTCTTGTCCATTGGGTATTCCTTGGTAAAAACAGAAGAAAATAAATTATTTAAAATATCTGCCTTCTCTCTGTCCCCCTTGACCATCTCACCCGTTTCAGATAACAAGGACCCAACATTATCAGACTTTAATTTTTTGCCATTAATGTATTTAAAGAATTTTTTGGGTTGCTCTTGCTCTCCTTAGCAATATTTTTTTCATTCTCCAGTCTAGCTAATTTAATAGCCTTTTTACAGGTTTTGTTGACATTTTTGTGTTCTGCAAATGCCTCTGCTGATCCCTCAGCTTTGTAATATTTAAATGCCGATTTCTTGTTATTTATTTCATGAATTACTTTACTGGTTAGCCATATTGGTTTTAATTAGCTTCTTTTGTATTTGTTTTCAACAGGGATACATTTATGTGTGTTTTTTTGCAATGTTATTTTGAAGGCATTGCACTTACCTTCTGTGTTTTTTCCTGAAAATATTTTATCCCAGTCAACGAGACCAAGGGATGAATTAAACCTGCTAAAGTTGGCCTTTTTAAAATTCAGTGTTTTGGTGGAACCCATACCAAATTGCTTTTTTGAATTAATCTCAAATGATACCATGTTATGGTCACTATTCCCCAAGTGCTCCCTAACTTAGATGTTAGAGATAAGTTCTTCATTGTCAGTTATTACCAGATCCAGACATGCATTCCCTCTGGTTGAGGTCTGCACTAGTTGAGACAAAAAGTGTCATTCAACAAGTTCAGAAACTTTCTGCTTTTAGCAGAATTAGCTGTACCATTTTTCCAGTCTATTTCTGGATAATTAAAATCCCCCATAATTATAGTTCTCCGTATTTCATAAACCTTTTCTATTTGCATTAATAGCTTTGATTCTTCAAGGTCACCAATGTTTGGTGGTTTATAACAAATACCCACTAATATTTTCTGGGCAGTTTTACCCCCAGTGACTATTTCAACCCACAGGAATTCCACATGTTCACTACTATCACATATATCTTCCCACAATTGTGGCAATAATGCTGGTTTGACATACAGACAGACCCCACCACCTCTTTTATTTGACCTATCTTTTCTAAATAACATGTAGCCCTCCAAATTGATTGACCAATCATGTGTGTCATCCCACCATGTTTCTGTTATGCCTATCAAGTCATAGGTTTCAATTTCAGCTACCAGCTCCAGTTCCCCTATTTTACCAGTTAAACTTCTGGCATTTGCAAGCATACAATTTATGCCACTGCTATGTTCCATTTGTGATCTAATTTTGATGTGGTTTATAGGCTTCTCCCTATCATCTGTACTAACCCCGCCCCCAGATCCTCCCACCTGGTTATTAACTACATCGCCTTCCCTTTCTATACTATCTATCCCAGTACTTATTGGCCCCTCCCCCCTTCCTAGTTTAAAATTTCCTCCAACCGTCTAGTTATCCTCTCCCCAAGCACTTGAGACCCTCTTGCATTCAGGTGCAATCCATCCCTGCTATAGAGATTGTACCCCAAAGCAAAATCAGCCCAGTGCTCTAAAAACCCAAAGCCCTAATTCTTACACCAAGACTTCAGCCATGCATTGAGCTCCCTAATCTCCAGCTGTCTCTCTGGCGTAGCGCATGGTACAGGTAGTATCTCTGAGAACACTACCTTGGAGGTCCAGTTCCTAATCTTACTGCCTAAATCCCTAAAATTACCTTTTAGGACTCTCTAACTTCCTCTTACTTTGTTATTGGTACCAATATGCATCAAAACAGCTGGATCCTCTCCAGCCCCTCCCAATAATCTGTCCACCCTGTCTGCAACATGCCGAACCCGGGCACCCAGGAGACAGCAAACCATTCGGTTGCTGCAATCAGAGCCACAGATTACCCTATCTGTTCTCCTAATAATGGAGTCCCCTACCACCACAACCTGCCTAGGCTTCACTTTCCTCTGGATCCCCTCTGTGCTAGAGGAGCTGTTCTGCCGGCTGTTAGGGAGAACAGTCTTCTCCAGCAATTCCACTTCTGGGTTTGCCTCCCCAACATCTTCACTTAAATGAGCAAATTTGTTGGGATGAAAAAACTCAGGACTGGTTGCCCTCTTCCTCTTCCTCCCCCACTGCAACCACATCTAACTGTCACCCAGCTATGTGCCTGGTTCCCTTCTAGCTGATCTCCTCCCTCTTTGCTAGGTGACCCAGCTAGACTCTGCTCAGTTAGCAAGAGACTCCTCTCAAGGTTGTCAATATCTCTCAGTGTTGCAATATGACTCTCTAGAGCTCCAATCTGAGCTTCTAGAAGGGCCACTTGCTCACACTTGCCACAGCGGTATGGACCCTTGAACTGCTGTTCCAAGCATGCATACATATGGCAAGATGTGCACTGAGTGAGATCTCCAAACTTGCTCATCATGTATGGTGCAAATGTGAGTTCCTAAAAATGTAAACAATTAATTTACCTTTGTTCCTCTAACTCCTGTGTTGCACTAACTGCTGTGTTTCACAGCAATGAAATACATCATGCTATCTGTTCCACCTCTACATACACATTAGCTTTGAAAAAAGTTATTGTGGCATCAGCTATGTCACATGCAACATCAATATGCTATTGATAGACTGACTTCCTTGTTTTAATTAAATCTGTGGATTCATTGTCATGTAGTAAACAATACGACTATATCAGATTATAATTCCTTGCCTGGTATCTTTGCAGTCATATGAATCATTCATTCTCTTCAGTCCAGGAAACTAGAAATAATAAACTCATTCATGTGACTGTCTTGTTAAAATACATTGTTTATTTACATTTGATTTTGAAGTATTTATATGAAATATAGAAATAAAAATACAACTTTTATGTGAAGAAGAGGATGATAAAATATCAGAATTCTCAATATAAGAAAAGAAAGGTAGGAGAGTTTTGTTCTGAAACAGGCATATAGTTGTACAGTTTTTAGCATCTTAAATTGTCACTATACGGATGTTCAAGGCATTGTAAAGAAATGTTCTTAAGATCTGCTGTCTCCTGCTAAACAATATTCTTCTTGAAATCTTCAGCTATCTAGAGAATTCATTAGTCTACATGTGGAGTAAAAAGGATACTGTGAACAGTTAGGTGACTGAACAGTGCAACTCTTTAGGGTTCTCAGGGGAGTTGGGGATCTGTGGCCTATGTTGGTTCTGGTTATTTGGAGCCACCAGATACTGTACCTAACAGCCCTGGATGCATATCTATAAATATAAAAGAGAAAGCCTCATTGCATAATTTGTTTCTTCAGGACACAGAACATAATTTATGTCTCCTCAGAAGACACACACACATAGAACAGAATAGCTCATTACATAATTTATGTCTCCTTAGGAGACACACACATCCAGGGGCGACAGTAAAGAGGAGTTACTGCTCCCATTGGGTGATTCATCGTGCAGTGAGTTGGCCTGCCCTCACTATCTTGCCCGCCCACAACTATACAACCTAGCAAAAAAACAAAATGGCTGCCACTTGATCCTACACCACAGACAAACATATGCTATCCAGCTCAGGAAAGAAAAAGCACACACACACACACACACACACACACACACACCACACCACACATACACCACACACATATACACACACACCACGCACATATATACTTTGACACACACACACACACACACACATATACACACACACACACAGTCACTCACCCTGACTCCCAGTGGCCTCAGCAGGACCTGTAGTACAGCCACTGAAAGGAAGCTGCAGTGCCAGGGGAACAAAATGACACTCAAAGGGTTAAGGTAGGTCCTCATTGCTCAATTATTTCTTCACTGTCATCATTTGCCATACAACACAGAGGACAGGCAGACATCAGGTACACACTTAACCCACTGACTGCCACAGGGTTGTGTATCACGTTTTACCCCTCAGGGAGTGTGTTCAAACCCCTCACACTGTAAACTTGCATTTCCCTCCCATTTCTCCTCCTTCCCCAGCCTATTACTAACACGTTTCCGCATTTTGTTAAGCCACTCCCCAACTCGTGATTAAGCCCCACCCACTTTTACCCCAAATTGCCACATTGGTCTCTCCACATCAGCACCACATGAGTCCCCTCCAGGGACTCCACAAGTCAAAGTTATCAGGTATGAATACATTTCCCACTGACCACCACTATCCAACCAGGAAAAAAATAAAATGGCTGCCACTTCCTCCTACACCACCCTAATACACACATGCCCCACTCACATAGCACCAACATGCTATTTAACTTTGACATGCCACTCTATACCTTAACCCTTTGAGTGCCAGAGGGGTGCACAACACATTGCAACACACTCTGGCATTCAAAGGGTTAACATGCTGCTATAAAGCTCCTTTTATTGTCTGATTTCCATTTGAACAACCCAAACACACACAGGCACAATACTGCAATTCTGTCCCAAAGTAAAGGAGAAATAAAATGCAACATTGCATAACTCCCAAGTCTCCCTTTTTAGGAGAGATTACTGCTTCATACCTCCCAAGTGTCTCTCTTTAGGAGATATTAGTGCCACATGTCTGTGTTTATCAGTGTGTCTACATTTCACAAATGTACGGCCAACGGTCATAACATGACAGGCAACCCCGTCCCACATTGCTAGTACTGTATAAATATATTGCTCTAAACTATATTTTGTTTAATTACATTTTAATATTATTGTTATTTTCATGTATTTTAAAGTGGCAGCAATGTGCAAGCTGTTTAATTAAATTTTAATATTCTTGTTATTTTCATGTATTTTACAGTGACAGAATATTTTGCAGCAATGTACAAGTGCAGACATGTAGTGACACATTAGAACAAAGAAAGATCAGAGCCCTGACTGGTACAACATACAATCAAGACAAAGATCAAAGGAATAGTCTAAAAACCCAACAAAGCTACACTTCTCTAAAAATTATTGAGCAATTCAGACTTGATTGCCTTTTCAGATGGTCACATTTCACAGTGGTAGCTTGGATCCCATTGCAGGTTATTAACATTGTCACTGGTTTTGATTCAGAGATTCCAATTAAAGTCTAGGGGTAATTTAGAGATAAGGATGATGACGTCACCTGCAATTGATTACACTTCAAATTAATCAACAACTTTCAATACAAATAGAACTGTCCAAGGTACATGTTAACCCCTTCAGTGCCAGAGGCTTGGGCCATTTCCTGTACCCTTCAGGCCAGACACTTTTTCAGCGTTTTTGCTATCCTTCTGTTTATGCTTGAATTCCTCTGGGGATTTTTAGTTAAATATGGAAAACTATATATTGTTTTTTTTTCAGAATGAATTGAGCTTTCTCATGGTACCTTACATGAAGAGAATTTTACATCGTGCAAAAAGCTATGATGTCATAATGACAAAAAAAGTGAAAATTTACTCATTTTGCTAAAATCACATAAAATGTATCAAAAACATTTACCTTGATTGAAAAAGTTTCAATTATTTGAAAAAGCTCCGAGTCCCCCGAGTAAAAAAAAATACCAAATTTATATAGTTTTACCTACGTCCATGGCTAGCGTAGAGCCCTAATCACCAGCAGCGCAAAATGACATTTTCAACTATATAAAATAATATTCGCATTCTAGGGTATTTGTGATAAAGCTACCCTAAAACAGTGGAATAACTATATAAAACTATATATTTCTGGAAAGTAGTCAACTGCATCTAATGAGGGGAGACTTGCCTTGTTAACCCAAGCCTGGTGTGCACAAATGCCTCCAGAATATGGCACTAATGAAAAAAAAAGGCATTTTCTTACATTTCTGCCTCTTCAAATGTACTGAAATTTGTGCAAACCATGGCATTTCCAACTGTATTCATTAGCTAGTGCTCTTAGGAGAAAAATGACAGCCACTGGTATGAGTTTAACTACCTCAGGGGGTGCTAGAAGTGCAAAAACGACACCTACTACAACCTTAAAATTTTTCTAACATTTTCTCAAACATTACTTGTCTGTACACAAATGGTTATAACAACTACAGAAGTGAAGAAAGGGTACACAAACCATACCATTTTGAAAAGAAGACACCCTGCCGCATCTAATGATGGGTGACTTGCCTTGTTACCCCAAGCCTGGAGTGCACAAATGCCTCCAGAAAGTGGAGCTAATGAAAAAAAAAAGGCATTTTCTTACATTTCTGCCCCTTCAAATGTACTGAAATTTGTGCAAACCATGGCATTTCCAACTGTATTCATTAGCTAGTGCTCTTAGGAGAAAAATGACACCCCACTGGTATGAGTTTAACTACTTCAGTGGGCGCTAGAAGTGCAAAACGACACCTACTACAACCTCAAATTTTTCTAACATTTTCTCAAACATTACTTGTCTGTACACAAATGGTTATAACAACTACAGAAGTGAAGAAAGGGTACGCAAACCATACCATTTTGGAAAAAAGACAACCTGACGCATCAAATGAGGGGTGAATTGCCTTCTTACCCCAAGCCTGTTGTGCCCAAATGCTTCCAGAAAATGGCACTATAGGAAAAAAAGGCATTTTCTTACATTTCTGCCTCTTCATCTGTACGGAAATCTGTGAAAACCATGGAATTTCCAACTGTATTCATTAGCTAGTGCTCTTAGGAGAAAAATGATACCTCACTGGTATGAGTTCACCTACCTTAGGGGGCGCTACAAGTACCAAACTACACCTATTGCAACCTCTAATTTTGCTAACATTTTCTCAAACATTACTTGTCTGTACAAAAATGGTTATAACAACTACAGAAGTGAAGAAAGGCTACACAAACTATACCATTTTGGAAAGAAGACAACCTGCCACATCTAATTAGGGGTGAATTTCCTTATTACCCCAAGCCTGTTGTGCCCAAATGCTTCCAGAAGGTGGCACTATAGGAAAAAAATGGCATTTTCTTACATTTCTGTCCCTTCATCTGTATGGAAAGCTGTGAAAACCATGGAATTTCCAACTGTATTCATTAGCTAGTGCTCTTAGGAGAAAAATGACACCCCATTAGAATGAGTCGACCTACCTTAGGGGTGCCAGAAGCACATAACCACACCTACCTGTTTGCTTCTTCAAAAATGGCTGTTTGTACTAAAATGTTCATAACTGTTAGAGACATGAAGGAAAGGTATAAAAGGTATACCATTTTGGAAAGTAGACATTCTCCCGCATCAAATGAGGGGTCACTTGCCTTTCTACCCCCTGGGCTGAAGTGCACAAATATTTCCAAAATGTGGTGCTATGGGAATAAATACATGTTTTTTTACATTTCCACCACTTCAAAGATACTAAAATCTTTGAAATCCATAACATTTCCTGCTGTATTCAGTACCTGCTACCAACATGAGAAAAATGGTAGCCCATTTGTGTGGGTTAACATACAATATGTGGGTGCTAGAAACACGTACATAAACCTGACACTTTTGTTTTTTAAATTATCTGCTTGCACTAAAATGGTTATAACCATAATAGATATGCAGGAAAGGTAGAGAAACAATGCCATTTTGGAAAGAAAACAACCTGCCGCATCTAATGAGGGGTCACTTGCCTTCTTACCCAAAGGCTTGTATGAGCAAATGTTTCCAGGAGATGGCGCTAATGAAAAAAAAAGCATTTTCTTAACATTTCTGCCCCTTCAAATGTATGGAGCTCTGTAAAAACCATGACATTTTCAACTGCATTCATTAGCTGGTGCTCTTAGGAGTCAAACGACACCCCATTGGTATGAGTTGACCTACTTTAGGGGGTGCTAGAAGTAGAAAACTACACCTACTACAACCTCTGATGTTTCTAACATTTTCTCAAATGTGACTTGCCTGTACAAAAATGGCTATAACACCTTCACAATTGAAGAAAAGGTAGATAAACCATACCATTTTGGAAAGAAGACAACCTGCTGCATCTAATGAGGGGTCATTTGCCTTCTTACCCCAATAATGGTGTGCATACATGTTTCCAGAATGAGGCGATATAGGAAAAAAATTGCATTTTTTTACATTTCTGCCCCTTCAAATCTATGGAGCTTCCTAAAAACCATGGAATTTTCAACTGCATTTGTTTGCTAGTGCTCTTAGGAGTCAAACTACACCCCATTGGTATGAGTTGAACTACCTTAGGGGGTGCTAGAAGTAGAAAACTACACCTACTACAAACTCTGATGTTTTTAACATTTTCTCAAACCTGACTTGCCTGTACGAAAATGGCTATAACACCTTCAGAATTGAAGAAAAGGTAGATAAACCATACCATTTTGGAAAGAAGACAACCTGACGCATCTAATGAGGGGTCACAACTATTTCCAGAATGTGGTGCTACAGGAAAAAAAAAAACATTTGTTTTACCCATCAGTCACTTCAAAGATACTAAAATTGTTCAATGGTGTGGGATTTCCTAGGAGGACTTCTTGCCAGACTAAGAAAAATGGTACCCCACTGCTGTGGGTTGACATACCAATTTATGCTACAGGAACGTAGCTACCAGTGAAACAGGAATGGGAAAGCAAACAGTGTATGTGTGATTTAATGGCTAACAGATGAAAGAAGCTAGGGCATCAGCTGGTGTACGTGCGGACCTGTGACTACAAGTATAACAAAGTGTGTGGGAGGGTGAGGGATTAGGCAGTGTGTGTGGTATGAGCAGAGGAGCAAGGATGGTGGTGATGGTGGGGCAGTGTCTGGTAGTGTGTATGGGAGATCTGTGACTACCATTGTGCACTGTATGTCCCCCTCATACAAAGCACTGCGTTGGACCCCCCCTCCTGTGGCACGTGCATTTTTTGGGGCTTTTTCTCCCAATATTTTTGTGTAGACCTCGTTGGGGGCATCCGAACCCATACAATGAGGTCTAAATAAAAAATAAAGGGGGAAAAAAATCCTTTGTGTGCCACAGGGGTGTCCAGTGGATTGCAATGATCCCTGATGGAATCGAAACGTTGATCCACAAATAAATCTCTTTTGTATGGTTTATGAAGTTTCCTGAGTGTGCTGATCTTTCAACCATATATATATATATATATTTACTATTCATATGCCATAGATGGTACGTAAATATAAAAAGCATATGATTTGTAACAATCCATATAATTAGTAATTCCATTCTAACTAGCAGGGTATATGATATGATTGCAATAATAAAAGCATTACATACCATTAGTCTTGCATAGAGATAATATCTCTCCTTCTCCCTCTTTTTCTCTGTTTCTGTTCACCAAAATAAATCACATCTATCGTCTTATATAAATGTACGCTTTACCCTGCCTTATCTCTACTTTAGCTCAGGTTATAGACATCAGTTGTAACATAAAACACCATCTACACATCTGTGCAATTTTCAATGACAACATAAAAAATAAAAATAAAAGGCCTTGTCCGCATGATGTAAATTTAGGCAGGAGATGATCTATAAACAAAAACAAGAGCTACGGCGCTAGACAATCTTAGATACTACGTGCCCGTGCTAAGTATAAATAAAGTTTTTTTGCAGCACATTCTGCAAATTACCTTGTACACACACAGTGCTATAAGATAATCAGTAGTTAAAAGGTAACTATTAGAAACCCAGAATTCATTTTTACTGATCTTAATAACAGACCTATCATTATCCATGATAACCTATGACAAATGTAATTTCAGCTCTCAGTTTTTAACATTCCTTTTGAAAGAGACCTAATGGTTATGAAGGTTTGCACTCTAAAGCTACTCAGCCATTCAATGTATCAAAGTTTGGTCTGCTTGTCTTCTGCTTTATTTATAGCTGGCACATTACCACAGTTACATAAAAAGCATTAGCTGTTTAGTCCAGTGGTTCCAAAAACTGTCCTCAGAGATAAATACTAGGCCAAGACTTTAGGATGTCAATGCTATAGCACAAGTGACTGAATAAAAATGACTGTGCAACTTATTAACTCAATTGTGCTTGTTCAGAAAAAACTTTGATCCTCAAGTCATGGCCTGTTACTACTTTCTGAGGAAAGGTTCAAGAGCAACTATTCTAGAAAACACATGTTCCTTTCTGTATTATTGACTATATATGTGCTGACATTTTCTTTAATGTGGCCCTACTGATCTATACATATACTCACACCCAAAGCTGCCTACTCTATACATTCTTCCAACATTAGTGACCCTTCACCTAAGTCAACTCTACATCTCTTTTCCCGTCTCTTTGCGTCATCTATGATAGTAATATCTTAAGATATATCAAATTCTCCCAGGATGAGGATCAGTTTGACAGTCTTTGTGGGTCTAAACCTGCTGGCAACTAGGCGGTTCTTAGTTCCCACTGATGGCAGAAATCAAGAGTCAATATCTACTACATAATGTAATAGCATTTAAAGGGATAGTATTACTTCAAAATTACTATCCCTCATATTGTAGCCCTTAATAAACTGAGTTAAATGACACCAGCGGCATCTCTCAAACCTTTATGGTTTAAGAGATAGCCGCTTTCAAAGTTTCCACTCCCCTGCTGTCAGCGTTCTGCTGCCAGCAGGAGAATCCGGTCTCTGAATCAAGAGGAGGCTCTTCAGCAGAGCCGATATCTCGTTATGGAAGGAAAAATGATTAACTGAAACAGTCTTGTATGTGTGCTTGGTAACCAAGCACACGTAGAAGACTGTTTCAGTTAATCATTTTTCCTTCCATAACGAGATATCAGCTCTGTTTAAGAGCCTCCGCCTGTCCCGGGACCGGATTCCCCTGCTGGTAGCAGAACGCTGACAGCAGAGGAGAGGAAACTTTGAAAGCGGCTATCTCTTAAACCATAAATGTCTGAAAGATGCCGCTGGTGTCATTTAACTCAGTTTATTAAGGGCTACAATATGAGGGATAGTAATTTTGAAGCAATACTATCCCTTTAAGGTAAACATGAACAAAATAAGAGTTCATACTGACTATTGCATGTAATCCATAGCTAGGCTAATATACTGCACTGCTTTTTGCTAAATAAACTTACATACTCAGCATTAAATGTTTGCCAGATTGCTGTAATTTACCTAAGAATTAGTAGGTTTTGAACCAGAACACAGTTTTATTGTTTAATTAGTCCCAGTGGACTGACCATACCCAAGGGTCATAAATGGACTCTGGACCTTAGTAGGGAAGGGGCGAAAGGTCTCATTTTTCCCATGGGAAATCTTGTTAAACAGCATGATTTTCTACTTTTCCACTCGAAAATTCCTGCAAAACTTTTTGCTGGTGAATTTCTAGCCTATTGTTTTTTCAGAAAGGAATTTTTCTCAACATAGAATTTTACACCATCCTATACTATTGATTTTTTTTTCCCATAAAAAACAAACCTTAATTTTCAGAAAAGCTGTTAATAAAAAAAATCTATTATTGACATTTATGAAGTGTGAGTTAGTGAGAGTCAAATTTTGTGAATTAGTCTTAGGGCAATGAGGGTCATTCAAATTGTGTGAGTTAGCATTAGGACAGTGAGGGTGATTTAATTTATGTGAGATAGTATAAGCACAGTGTGAGTCATTCAAATTGTTTGAGTTGCTGTTAGGGCAGTGAGGATCAGTGAAGTGTGTGGTAAGTTAATACTTTGAGACTTGTGTTCAATGTCAAGCAATATAATTTGTAGCTGATGGGGAGGATTGGAGCATCATCCTTATCAGGGTTGCACAGGCTGCTTCAAAATGAGGGTGTTCTCTCACTTGCAAAGATGGAAGGAGAGGCAGCAACTGTTATCAGCCACTTGCAACAGCAGTGGAGGTGACACCTGAGGCTTGCAAACAATTTTTTTCAGGGATAGTTTTGCCTGAAGCCAACAATAAATTATTGTCAATCCCAGACTACTGGATTCAGTAAGCATGCCAACAATTATTATTCTGGCTTTTTTATGTTATTCTGCTGTTATGCTATAGCTAAGCATTATTTTTAAAGAGGGAAAAAAAATCTACAATAAAAAGTGGGTGATTATGGTGGTGGAGGTGTCATGATTAAGGTATATATATAAATCTTCCTTATTTATTATCATATTTGAATCCACTTTAACATTCCATTATTACTATATCCTATAATATAAAAGGCCAGATGTATGTTTGTCCGATGCGGCCATGCACAGTAGAGACTGCTGGAAAGCAGGCAGTCACGCGCAGTAGACACTGCCTAAAAGCACAGAATGCTGGGAGGTGTAGTACTGCATTCGGCTGGGAGATGTAGTACTGCATTCAGCCAGTCTATGTATTATAGGATACGCCCGTGTACAAGGACTTTTACACTAATTATTAATAAACATTAATCAGTGGTCTTAGCAGTGTGTCCAACTGGGGTAGATGACAGAAACCCTGTAAATCCCTCCCCCTTCTCCCTCTACTCGGGGTTGCTGTTAAAAGTACATGTACTATGGGTTTCCCTGTTTTGTGTGTTTTTTCCACTTCTGCTACCTGGTACTCAGATGACATTTGTTGCTGTTTCATTTTCAGAACTGTAAGTCTCCCCTCATCGCTGCTTGATGGCTTTGTCCTACGATCATTAACCTCACTGAAAATCCTGTTCAGTCTGCATGATTGCTGGTGGGCAGCTATGGGTTTCTTAGGCAGTATGCTTCATTGCTGGCCACACACGGCTTTGTTTGCCAATAGTCAATGGGGTAAACATTTTGGCCTAGAACATATCTATACTGCAAGTATGCTATAAACATCATATGCAAGTGACCAGTCCTAGAAGCTACACAGTATTTGGGTGTATCAGTTACCCATACTCTGGGATATGTGCTGCCACCACAAATGTTAGATTGCTGCCCCTGAGAATTACTTTCTTTGATGATGATTACAGGCATTCTGAAATGTTTTTGGATGTTCCTGTTGGAGTTTTTGCTCTTGATGATGGTATAAACCCTTTGCTTATATCTTTTTCACTATTCTTTCTGTTACTTTTTTGCCCCTACTTTATTCTTTCTCATCAACCACAATGCAAACCTCCACTCTACCAGCATATATTTATATTCTTTCACATATTCAGATTCCTCCAAGCGATGCTGCTGTTCAAGATTTGATAGAAATGTTATGTTTAAAGTTGGGGTCCAGCAAGTAGCAAAATTTGTAGTCAGACCTACCTAGAGACTATGAGCTAAGGTTATGTCAGAAGAAGTATGCTCTTGTCCGATGTAAGTAGTGGGCCTTAAGAAAGGGCCCACCATGTAACATTGAGAAGAAGAGAGTCTGAAAAGAATAGGGTGTGGGTTGGGTGGGCCTTCTTGATCTCCTTTGTCGGCAGCCACATCTTTGATAGAACAGCTGCCAGGATTTAAGGCATACATGGCCCTCCCACAATTACAGGCTAACCAAAAGCCTTCTCATTTTTAGTTGGGCCTACCTAAAGACTATGAGCTAAGGTTGTGTCGGAAGAAGTGTGCTCTTATCTGACGTAAGTAGTGGACCTTAAGGGAGGGCAAAAAGAAAACAGATATCCACAATATCTGCATGACATCTTTAGTTGTGAAAGAAACACAATACATCACATCTTCAAAATCAGTTTGCTAACACATGGAAAACCTGCCTAACTTCTGTGATAGGTTGTGGAATATAAGTCATATAGCTTGATGACTTCTAATGACCAAGCTTCTTAATGATGTACTCCGGAATCTTGTTCCATGAGGCCAAAGTGGCGGCCCCTATCCTAAATGAGTGTCCTGAAAATGCTTTTGGATCTAGACCTAATCTTTTAATGACCATCCTGATATATTGTATGAATTTGGCTGTAGTAAGTGGTTTTCCATAGTATGGAAGTAATGAATTAGTGGGTGGTTTACTCTCTAGTGATTGTAGATAATTATCTAGAAACAACACTAGACACCAAGCATTGTATGATGGATACAGACATACCTCAGTGGGTGGACCAACCTGACTGGTTTGGGATTTATGTAATAACAACACATAATGGTCTGATCAGCATATCAAGTCTGATATGCTCAAGAATTTCTCTGACTCTCTTGTGACCGTGGCCTCTCCCAGTCTCAAAAAAGCTATAGAACTCCAAAAATATAGCTGACAGCAAAGAGATGTTCACCTGGCATTCAAAAGGACCAGAATTTAATAAATGGCATATCTTCCTAAACAAAATCCCGTCTATAGGCAGTTGGGTAGTTATATTGTTAGGGGATGATTTCGCAATGCCCCTTAACACCAATTTGATGAGATGGTAAGCAAGGCGTGACCTGAATTTTGCATCTTTTAGTTGGCAGAAATGTTGAATTCCCACCAAATATAACTTGATGGTAATGTAGGCTAACTGTAAAGAAAAATGACAGTATGAAATTAAAGCTAACATAGTATTGACTGAAAAAGGTTGTAGAGGACTATAAATTCCAATGAACCTTAGGAATAACTTCCAGACTTGATAGTATGACCTGCAGTTATTAGCCTCCAGAGCTTGGCTCCCTGCAGGTGATTATCTAATCCAACATCATGGACTGAATTGCCGGAGACTTTGTAGGAAGCGGATTGGCTGACGGTTGGAGTCTGTGGAATTTCTGAAAGTTGAAGAGAGAGAGGGCATCAGCTTTACGATTAAACCTACCTGGTAAATACTGACAATCTATAGAGAATTTGTAATATAAAGACACCATGTGAGCTTCCTTACAAAGGGCATAATAATAACAGAGGAGGATCTACCTTTGTTTACAATATGACTGGTAGCCTGATTATCTGAACTGAATCTGACGGTTTGTCCTATCCATAACTGGCCCCGTGTGATGGCTGCTGCCATGATAGGATGTAATTCGAATAGGGCTGAGGTGAGGTAAAAATTAGGCATACTGAAAACTTTGGGAGGCCATGCTTCCGCCAGCCAATGGTTTCATAAATAGCTGCAAAGCCTCCAGAAATCACTACATCTGTAGTCACGGAAGGTGACGTAATGGAAGCCCTTGGAATGAACATGGAGTATCCATTCCATGTCCACAAGAACCACTCCCACATTTCTAAGTCGGACTTGATGGTGTCATCCAATCGCACAATGTCCCCTGCCTCAGAACCGCCAGAGAGCAGGGACAGCAGGTGAGACATAAAAGAATGACCCTGAGGGATAATCCTCATAGCGAAGTTCAATGTACCTAACAAAGGCTGTAACTCCACTCTCTGACAGGTCCCCAGCGTGGCAAAATGCTTGATCATTTCCAGAATATTTGTTAGTTTCTCTAGAGGCAAACTGGTCTCTATGCTGATGGAATCCAGCTGGATACCTAGAAAACATAACCTGGTAAATGGTCCTATGGATTTATCTTGGGATAAAAGTATGTTAAAATCAGAAAATAGGTTAGAAATCTTAGCTAATCCTACTGACATTAGGTGAGGAAGTTCGATGGTGAAAAAATCATCTAAATAGTGTATGACCAAATGAGAGCGGCATAATTCAATAGAATCCAACACAGGGTTTCAGCAAATAGGTCGAACAGTTTTGGGCTACTCTTTGCCCCAAATGTGAGTTGCATGGAAAAATAACATTTTTCTCTCCATTGAATCCCATGGAGATTCTAGAGGGAGGGATGCAGTGGAAGCAATTTAAAGGGATAGTAATACTGAAGTATTTCTAATCCCTATAGTAAAGCCTTAGTAAAAAAAAAAACATATTGCCCCCAGTGTCATCTCTCAAACTTTTATGGTTTGAGAGATGAACGCTTCTAAAGTTGCCCTCTCCCTCCCCCTTCCCCGAAGTCAGCTTTGTAGCTGACTGAAGGGAAATCCAGTCATAGATCATCAGACGGCTCTGCAGCAGAGCCGCAATCACGTTAACTAAAAAAAAAACTTTCACTTAAACGGTCTTCTTCGTGTGCTTGCAAACCAAGCACACGTTGAAGACCATTTCAGTGAAAGTTTGTTTTTTAGTTAACGTGATCAGGCTGTGCTGGAGAGCCGCCTGAAAGTCGTACGACTCTCTTCCCTGCAGTCAGCTAGAATGCTGACTACGGGGAAGGGGGAGGGATAGGGCAAATTTAGAAGCGTTCATCTCTCAAACCTTTATGACACTGGGGGCAATACTTTTTTTTTTTACTAGGGCTTTACTATAGGGATTAGTAATACTTAAGTATTACTATCCCTTTAAAAGCATTTGCTATGTTTGCTTTTGATAACCAAGACTCCCTTCCTGATTAGACAATCAATTATATCACATTACCTACTGTGGCATAGGCTAGAGTGAACTCCTCCGAGGGTATGAGAGAGTTCAAACTCAGGTTAATGGTAGAATGAGGATCTGACAAGTAATAGATCAAACATTGTTTATGTGAAAATTTTCCGGTGGCAGGTCCCAATGGATTGATTCTCCAATTAGCAAATGGGGAATGGTCGAAGGGACCTATGACATACTCTTTAGTGACTTCTATGTGTAACAACCTATTCATTCCTGATGGGTCCTGTAATGCTGATAGCAAGAGTGAACACGCTAAAGCCTCTGATGGTAGGGTAATCAAACCAGAATGGAAGCCTTCTGAGAATCCCTGTACTATGAAATCTGCCATGCCTGAGGAAGGGTGGGACACAAGGATTTTGGAAAAACCGTTGGGGACAAATGGTCTTGGGGTGAGCCTTATACATATGATGCATACCTGCAATAAGTGGCAAGTGCTAAACACACATCCTGTGGAGTTGAAACTGTTGCATATTTGGGATTTACCCAAATATGCTATCGGTCTTCCTGAATGGTCTGCTGTTTTGTGAAAAGGACTAGGAAGCAGCCTGTGTGCTCATCTGACTGGTGGGGGGGGGGGCAGGTGTGGCACAAATTGGTGGTATGCTCAGCGACTGGCACATCAAACAGGACGGAGCCCGCAAACCTGCAAAATGACAGCAAAAAAGTTCTGTGTCATGCTGGCTGCAGTCCGTGGTGTGATTAAATTGTGCCAATTCTGCTGCTGTCTTTGCCAAAAAAGACCAGTGATAGTCATAAAAGGCGAACCCACCATACTTGTGCCCCAGCTCAACCACTCTGTACAAAAAATGTACAAATAATGATCTAATTCTTCCTTACGCGGAGGATGAATGGTACAGACTGAATGCCAATATGAATTCTGGCTTCTTCCCCAGCCTTGGGTCACTGGCTTTAAGGACAACAGACACCTGATCACATGAAAATGACTTATTCTCCAGACTGTCTCGTGAGGAGACTAATAAAGACACTAAAAGAATGTCCTTACCTTCAATAATGTCTTTCCTAAGGTGCCCTGGAATAAAATGAGCCGGAGTAATAGTAGGGTGACCCCTGCCTGAGGTACTAACCATGCTTATGCCACTTGATATGTCAGGACGTGCTACAGGCTTCAATAGGATAGTGACCTAGCTCCTCTACTGAAGGTGTACAGGGAATTAACGTAAAGTATGACCAGAAGGTTTAGCAAACCTGTTTGTTTGAATAGAAAGTATGCACAGTCCAAGTCTTCACCCACCCTATCTGTGTCAAATATATCCACCTATATATATATGGTGACTCATAGTACACGGGTACTGATTTTCTCATAGCCATCTGGCTGCCGTTATACTCAGGTGATTGTCTCCCAGTACGCGGGTACTGGTTTGCTCCACGAGGGTTTTTGGTGTCAAGTCCTAGACAGCTATGTTGGTTGCCCAGTACGTGGGTACTGGTGATTCCCTGTGATTCCATGATTTACCACTTCTGCTCATTTAGCCTCCGTATATCATCTTTATGGCTATCGTTATCATCTGACGGTCATTGAGGCCTCAGTGGTTGCCTCCATCTCCGTTAAGGCTGCCTTGCCCGGTATAGTGGTAAGGCCGGTAGAACCTTCCTTTCATTTTCATCTTGGGTTGCCTTACCCGGTATTGGCAGGGCCGGTAAAGCCTGTATACATCTTGTGCTCCGTTAGGCTGCCTTGCCTGGTATATTGGCAGGGCCGGTAGAGCCTGTATACATCTTGTGTTCCGTTAGGCTGCCCTGCCCAGTATATTGGCAGGGCCGGTAGAGCCTGTATACTCCTTGTATTCTGATAGGCAGCCTTGCCCGGTATATTGGCAGGGCCGATAGAGCCTACTATCCTTTAGTCTTCCGTCCTGACTGCCTCGCCCGGTATATTGGCAGGGCCGGTAGAGCCACCTATTTCTCATTGCTTGTCCAGGCTGCCTTGCCCGGTATATTGACAGGGCCGGTAGAGCCTTAGTCGCTATTATTACTGCTTTCCTATCATTTCTATATATATGTATGTATGTGTATGAGATCCTATGGGATTGTCTTAAACTTTTCAATAAAGTTGTGTTTTTACCTAACGTCTGAGAGTCTTAACAAACCGTGACAAAACATTAATGAGACATGACAGTGAAAAGTGTTACTACCCGTGCAGAGAGAGGGGAATGTTAATTGACAAGGTGAATTATATGTCCTGATACCTGCTTGATATCCGTTAGAGTAAGACTTTAACCAGATGCTTCAAGACAGTAAGTAGTAATTCAGAAAACTGTAGTGAGATAAATGTACAGTAGTCAAAATCCGCTAATGATAGTGAACTTGCACTATATGATTCTTGCTAGTTCTGAACAAACAATACTACCTTATAATGTGGACACCCTTATGTTACGAGTAAGAGGAATGTCCATGATACCAACGTGACACTATATACTAAATGACTTAATCCAAATCTTAAAGATACCTTGGCCCACACTCATGCAGTTCGTCTAATTCAAAGGTCAATAGGAATGAATTCATTCTTATGCTGTACTGAAAATAAAAGACAAAGCAGAACCCAGAAAAGAGCATGTGACTATACTTGAAGAAAATTACAGTCTGCACAGTCCAAGTCTTCACCCACCCTATCTGTGTCAAATATATCCACCTATATATGAACCAAACATCTTCATATAACTATAGAAAGTCATGAAATAATTATGCAAATAGGCATGCATCCTTCCAACCTATATAATGAACAGTGGTTCAGACATGTCCGATTACTATCCCCTATACCTCTCATGTTGTGATTCCGCATATGTTTGATCATATAAATAACTGTGACATCTGAAGTATATACTATGAAGATTATGTGAAATAAGCTAGTAAGTCCAATGTGGGAACCTGTATGTAATATATGTGCCTGTACATAGTGATGAGGATATTTCCCCTGTTTCATCCCCACCCTTGATTGTTTATGTAACTGACTAAAACATATGGTAATGAACCTGCAATATCTGTCATAATAACTATGCCCCTTATGTGATGCCAGAACTGTAAACGGGCTACTGTGGTACCCACCCCATATGGCAGAGGTAATGTGGCCATACATAATGAGTCCCTCTTATGTATCCAGGTTTCTTTTGTGCTGAATGATGGGTCAGGTATCTGTGCTATATCCTGTACCAAAAGTCCCTGTGCGACTGAGCTTAACCTGCAGTTCTGGACACCAAATTGGGACCATGATATGAGGGATCCCCTTCTTCCCTGTTTGATTTGTGCTGTGCCCCTTATTGCCTACCTGTTGTCCATGTTTGTGCAGCACTATTCCCTAATTCCCCTGCAAAACTATCCAACAATGCAGCCTCCTCAAGGTTTCAGCAGCTCACATAGGTCACCATTACCCTAGTGAAAATGATTATAACTCCAAATTCTTCTAGTTTTGCATTGTGTATTCGTTAATGGCCTTATTCTGCTCCTACAAATGCTCGAGCATGTATAGTGTGGAACTCCATCTGGTAGGGACCTCCATTTTCAACTGGTGATGGGGCAGGTTGCTACATCATTTTAAGGAATATAATGCATTGAGAGCACTGTAGGAATGATTAAAATGGGCACACATTCTGCATGTGATATTCATCATCTCTCTGCAGGTTTCAGATTCTGAGTGGAATATAGTTACAGCAAAATTTAGTACATGGGCAAAGCAGGGTACATGACTGCTATTATTTTGGAACCACTATGAGCAGCTTTCAAGTAGAAGGGTATAAGCCATTCCAATATCACTTACTCCAGTTTATTTAAAACATCTATGAGTTTGTAGGATGTCTCTCAAAACTCTGCATGCACAAAGTAGTATGATGATGGTATGGGCTATACTACTGCTATCTTTTAATAATACTGCCAGAACCAGAGGCAAAATTATTTACTGTGACCTAATGCTGCAAAACCCATGGAGAGTCATACAGGGCTCGATCCAAATGTTGGCGTTATGGGAAAAAAAGGCCATTGTGACTTAACCAAGACTGGGTAACGAGAGATTCAAATCTCCGTTACCCAGAAAGGCTAACGGGCGATGGCCTACAAAATACATCTCAAAACCTGTGTTTTCTAAAATCTGACCTCATCTCCATCTCAAAACACATGATAAATAACGTGCGATACGCCCCTATCAAACAAAGAAGTGAACGTTCAACGTTACCCTGTGCCTCAGCCAATCACAGCACCCCAAAGTATCAAGTTCAGTCGAATAATCTATATATAGACCCAAAATAACCAACACACCTTTGTCTGTGTTTCGAGTTCAAAGAACTAGATCACAGGACCTAGGTGCAGAGGTTAGTATTTAGAGAAACGGAGATAGGAGTGTTCACAGCAGTCAGTTTAGGAGATGGAGAGCATTGTACACCAAAGCGACACATATCAAACTTTTGCACATATCCACAACACGCATACAAACACACATAGCTAATTTTGTTTTGATAATATATCACATATACTTTTATATTTTTTTTTGACAGTGTGAGTGTAAGTGATTGATGGGGAGTGAATGAGTCTGTGTGTGAGGGCCTGAGTGAGTGCCTGTGGGTGAGAGAAATGGAGAGGAGAGGAGGACAGGAGAGAGGGATGGGGCGAGTAGGAGGAGAGGAGGAAGATGATCAGGTGGGCATCCCTGGTCAGGGTAGGGAAGGGAGAGGGAGATCCCTGGGGAGGAGGGGGAGCCCAGGCGCTGGCAGTGGGATGAGAGGTATGTCAGGAGGAGCACTGTGCACAGCCAGGGCCATCGCAGGCAAGGCTGGAGAGCCACAACCAAGGCTCCCAACAGTCTCCCAGTGGCGCTGAGGAGGAGAGATACTGTGACCCAGATATACCACCGACGATTATAGGGTCCTGGTGGAGGCCATCATGTTGCAGGAGAGGATCCTGTTCCCCAGGGGGAAGGTCCCCGGAATGGGGGCGAAGAAGAAGGATGCCTGGAGAGAAGTGGTGACTGCAGTCAATGCTGTGTCCAGCTGTAGCCGCTCTCTTGAGTCCGTCAAGAAGAGATGGCTGGACTGCAAGAGAGTGGTGAAGAAGAAAATGGGGCTGGAGGCACTACACGTGAGATGCACTGGAGGTGGCCCGCCCCTGCGCATGCAGTACGAAGACTGGGTGAAGGTGCTGCAGAGAACCATATCTGAGACAGTGAAGCAGGGTATCCCAGGATGGTCTGACACCGGGGACAAAAGCAGCCTCCAGGCCACCGGTAAGTGCATTAAAGTGTACATAAACAAGCATGGCCAGCATTCCACACCACAAATCCAGCAACACAGCTTGGAGGGGGTTCAAACAAGGACTGAATACATGACAAATCCAGCATAAATGGGAATGGTCAAGTCCCTGTTTAACCCCCTTCATGCTTTCTACAACAACCTCACTCACAGCACAAAAACAATGCACACCATCATGTTTGAGGCAAAGATATAACTGTTATGTGTATCACAATGTCATACATAGGGTGATAAAGAAGTCAGCACACAACCCATTGAGTGCTAGAGGTATAAGCAATGCATTGTTTGACAATACATTGGCTAGTCCCCTGGCACTCAAAGGGTTACAGAGGATAGCAAGGAGTGGAATTTATGTGCTTCTTGGAGTATTGTTACTGCATTCCAGGCCTAGGTGTTGTACATGTAGGTAGTTAGTCCAAGTGGAATAGTCAAGGTTCAGCTTTCCGCATCATATGTAGCCTGAAGAGTATGGATGGCCACGGGGCATTCACCGCCATTACCACTCTGCTGGACATATGTGATTCCCAAGGCTCAACCATGCCAGGGGGGACATTCACTAGGGGTGAAGAAAGAGGTGACAATATGTACTTGACAACTGCAATGTTATCACTTCTGCAATCCCTGTGTTAGTCTGTGGAGCCAATGCACTGAGATTTAAACAACTTGGGACATATCAGTGCATAGGCTCCATAGCCACACACTGTGCTAATGCCTCTCCATGCCCAATATGGCCCAACAGTAAAACTACAGCAATGCATGTGGCAAGAAGTCAGCCAGGGAGCATCCCAGATGTGGCCACTGGACTACGTACATGTTGGGCTCATAGGAGATCCACAGCGGCCCCTGGCCCGGACTGACTTTACCCCACTACCCCCACCAATGACATCACCCCCACCACGCCACCACCAGCGATCCGCTCTGTGGTTGGCGCATCACAGTGGAGTGAGGGGTGACCTAGGGATGTCCCCACGCCCATCCATGCAGGTTCTCTCCCTCCTGAGGCTCTCCATGTGACTCTGCTACCACCATCATCTCCACCAGCCTCCACACCAGTCATACCCATGCCCAAAGCAGTCCTGGGTGTGGAGTGTGTGGCCATCCAGAGGGAACAAGTAAGGGAGATCAGGAGGTGTACACGATCCCTCAGGTGGATGAAGCGCAACACTGAGTGGATCATGGAGAGCCTCAGGGTCATTGAGGCCCAACAGGTCATCCAGAACACCCAGCAGCTCCAATTCAACACCGGCATGCTGGATGTCCTTGGGCAGATGTTGGTGGATATACGCAATGCAAATAGGCAGAAGAACCAATGTCAGGACATGGCCCAGGCCGCACGTGAGGGGTCCAGTAACACCTCCCCGTCCAGCACTGCTCCACCACCACCACCTGCCACCACCAGACCCCCTCGGGTAACCTGGAGGAATATGAGGGAAACCACCCCTGCAGCCCCTCCCAAAGCCCTTCCCAAAAAGAGGAAGAAGTAAGGGCAACCTTCTTTTGGCCCCTCAATAAATAGGCACTTCTTCATCACATCTGTGTCCATGTATGTTTCCTATTCAAAAAGGTTGTTTGTATGGCAGAGTTGTCTCCAATGCATTGCACAGCTATGCAGTGAACACAACTAATGCATATTCAATGGTGTGTTAGGGTGTCACAGCATGGGTGAGCATGCACATCTCATGCAGAAACTTTTGTCCAGGTTCAAATCACAGGCCACATCGCACAGCCACATGACATCAGGGTGTGGTGTTCCATGATGTTGTTTGAACCTGAACAACATACACCTTATGGATAGATCATGGAATCCAAGACATGGGGCCGGTTTGAAATGCAGGAGATGGATGCTAACGTCCATCACATAAATGAATGCCTATTAAGGTCCGTGTAGATACATGCAGATAGCAGCAGAGATACAGATAGCGCCTGCCTTTGAATCCAGCACATGATCTGGATGACAACATTGATGCTGGAATGGTAATCAATTGAGCCTGGCAATTAAAGATGCTCATTGTTTGGAATTGACATATGTGGGCAACAGGTGATCGTCATGGACGTGGAATCAACATGTGACCGGGACATACATCTGGACCATCACAGTACATGCCAAGGATGCCTGTGAAAAGTGAAGACAAGACTTGCAACAGCACTGTAAACACAACAGCCATGTTATTGGTAAACCATCATCATAGGTGTGAGTGCCAGAGTGGTACACAACACATAGCTCATCAATGCGCTGATGATCTCTCTAGTACTCAACTGGTTAACAGTTGGTATTGTACGAGTAGTACACTATCCATTGCTTATCCATGTGTTGTCTAGCTATCATGTGGCCAGGAGTCTCTAATCAAGGGGATGGCAAGCGGACATTTATATATATGCCTTGGTCATTGGGCACACACACCTTCTCAGTATGTGTGGTCAGGGTTCATGTCACATGTACATATTTCTGCTTGCCATCCCCTTGTTCATTACACCTTGTCGGCATGACGGCTAAACAACACATTGCCAAACACTGGAGTGACATTTTCACTATGCTACACACACATGAACAGGTCAGCATGTTTGGCCTTGCAACCTGACTCACAGCTTATTATCTCTACACTGTAGCAAACACCAACACAACATGAGCACACATGCTAATTCCATAAGCCATTTAACCCACTGAGTGCCAGAGGGGTATGCAACACATTGCTTTGCAATGTATTGCTTACCCCTTTGGCACTCACAGGGTTAACCCCTAATATTCCAGGGTGGTATCCATTACATTGCATTGGATATCCTCTCTGACTCCAAGGGTTGCAGGGGACTTATGGGAATGGTCCACTTAATTGAAGTCATGGGTCAGTTCAGGTTGGGTTATGTTGAACATGAAAATTTGGGGTCACATCAACATGGACAAACATGCTTTTTACCCACAGGTGACATAGTCCCTGATGAGCCTGGTTCATGTCTGCATCACAACCAGATATCCACATTTTCATCAATGGTGACTGAGACCTCCATGGGCTGTTGTGGCTTCACATCATCAACTAGACATGTGTGTTCAGCAATATGTGTCATGGGCACACGCCAAGATCATGTCACATGCTTTACAAGGTGCATATTTTGGAGTAGCCCCTAAGTGATCCGTGCAACACAAGCTGGCTTAGAGCAGGCCATAGGTGCACTCTATGGCATTCCTGGTCCTGACATGTGCCTTGTTATGGCATTCCTGCGCTGGTGTGTGGGGATTGGCTATTGGTGTGAGCAGCCACAACTATCACCCATAGGTGGGACCACCTGTGGACAGTGAGTGGCATGCTGACATGGGAATACAATGTTATTTGGATGATGTACACCAGGTCAGTGTTTGCTTGTGTGTCTGTGGTTGGTGGTGTGGTTTCTTGTCCCTGGTATGTACCTGTCAGGTGTGTGTGATGTTGTGGAGTGCATGTTGTGTCTCCACTGGCTGGTGCAGTTGCCTGAGTGAGTTTGCTTTGTTTTGTGTATGACAGGTGTGATTGTTGTGTTGCTTTTAACCCCTGTTGTTCCAGGGTGTGTTGTGATGGCTTACGTTGTTCTGCTTTGTGTTACCCCTGTCCCTGTGTGGTTGCTGGATTCATATTTGTCTGTGACTTGTTTGTATGGTGTAGGCCAGTGATTTGCAACCATGGTGTTATGGCATGTTGATGTGCACCAGCTCACTGTGCCTCACTTTTCCCATAATGCTTTTTTATGCATTACTAACATTCATTTGACACATTTTTTGGGGATATCTGTTTATGGGATATATTTTATGCACGATATTCTCCTCATTGTCATTCATACTGTGAGACCTAATGATAACCATATGTTCATTTCTTATTGCTTTCGTTGCTGACTTTGGGTTTACTTGTGACTTCAAGGGGTGCCCTGGAACATCCAGATTGCATGTGTCTTAGATGGAAGGATTGTGAACCACTGCTCTAGGCCTTGTTGGTGTATTTGCTTGGCATTGCAGGGGTTAATTTTTGAACTCTGTATGCTAGGGTTATGTAATTGTATTGTATGAGCTGCTTCTCTGTTTTGTTTTCTTCTACGGTGGTTTTTACTCTGAGATGTGTGATATGCAGCTAAAAAAATAGGTGTTACATTTCTGCTGGTAAATGTTGCAATTTATCACTCGTTCCTACCGCAAACATTTGAATGGCTCTGGGGTTAGCTTTTACATTGGCCTCAATGGGTGATATTTTGATGACTGTCGTGTTTTGAGAACCGTCTTTAGTTCTTTGTTGTCGAAACATTTGCATCGCTTACTTGGCTTTCAAAATCACCTTCGGCAGTTTTTTCTGCTGATGCTAACATTTTGATTGAGCCCATAATCTGTAGTCTGCCAACTTGTCCGCATATCTGTTGTCAGGTGAGTTTTCTTTCCGTGTGAGGTTTCCAGACCTTTGTCCACCACTCTAACCACCTGCTTGTACTATTCTGGCATAGACTTCCTTAGATAAATAGCTTGTGATATTCCAGCGGGGTGCAACACATGACATAAATTCTTTAAAACCTCTGTTTTCTACAAAAGAATACCTCAGTCTGTCAACTGCCAAAATCTTTGCAACTTCGCTATTCCACGGGCTTACTTTTTATTACTGTTTGACTCCTTCCGAAGAACTCAGAAAGTGCGGGTTGGCAGTACATGGCAGAACTTTGTAACTTTTGCTTTTACAACATGACTTGAGGTGCTGGTAGCCACTACCTGTTCTCCCTGAGTGGGCGTGAAGGGGGAAAGTTTAAATAAATAAATATATAAATAAATAAAAAATTTTGTTAGTGATAAGAGACGGTCAGAAAGGAAGGTAATTGAAGTTCCTACCTGAGCTGGCATAGTCTAAGACTCTGATGAGGCAGAGTGAGTGATTGACTGAATGATAGACATAAAACATGCTGATAGACATAAAACATCTTGCAATCAAGACGAAGAAACAGTTACAACTTGAAATACTGTGTATTTTTCCACAAGCTCTCACTCTGACATCATCAAGAATAAGAGGGACACGTTTATACTGAGGTGTAATGGTGATGCACTCCTGCACCAGCTTCTTTGCAGTGAAGTTTAGCCTTTGTTGCAAGCTGCTGATTCTGAGGCTAACAGGTATATCCTCAACTTCTACTAGTACTGCAAAAATGAGTACTGCAGTCAAGTTGGGAGAGAAAGAGAAAACTGTAACTGACGTTTTGAAACTAGTTTTGTGTAGAAGCAGCCTGTCAAAACTGGGAGCTAGGATTTCCTGCCTGATGAAAATGAAACGTTCCAACACAGGTAGTTCCCATACTGACCTATTATATTGTGAAAAAAGAGATTTTAAAGAATTTATGTGTTTTTCATCTCATGGCATAGCCCAAGCCTCAGTTATTTTTAAGGATGGCGAAATCTGCAGTTGAGTGGAAAATTGCATTTAGGAGGATAATAAAGAAATGTAGACACCGAACTATTATAAAATATTGTAAAAAGGAAGCAAGCCAAAGAATTACACCCACAGCAGCATCCAACATCTACATTGGACAATTCTAAAGAACGCATCATCATCATCATCACATAAATCAATTAATGTGTCTCAGGGAAGCTAGTCTAAGAGTTGTGGTGGTGATGACACTGGCACATGTCTGTGAAATGTTCTCCCATAAAAATGGGTTGGAACCCCTGTCTGTCTTCAAGGAGTGAACCCACTGTAATTAAAATGATTTTAGCACACTTGAAGGATAACTATGAGATTACCCACTTGAGTACTGGTAAACAAAACAGTGCATGTGGCCAATGCTCATTCATACTGTTGTGAAAACTCTTTGTTGCTCACCAGCAAGTGTGCAGTCAGAGCAAGTTTTCAGTTCATCTGGTTATATTGTAAATGACTGTAATTTATCATTCCTATTCACCACCATCATCATATACACCTCCACCATCCACCACATTAAATTCAACTTTTCACTTTATAATTATCTTTATGTGGATAAGGTTTTAATGTCACCATCACAGTGTTATATTGTTTATGATTTGAATATAATTTTAAAATTACACTAGTAATAGTAATAGTGTTGTGTGTGACTAGTCACACTTGTGACATACACAGGTCAGTAAGTAGCAGCATACCTTTCTTAACCCCTTAAAGTCCAGTGACTTGTCAGGACCACTGCTGTTTTTTCCTTAAAGGAGCAGTAAACTTTTTTTTATGAAAAAATATATATTGTAGGGATTTTCCTATTGAGTAAAATAAGGGTACTCCCACTGCCGAGATATTTATATTTCCAGAGTTATTACAGTTTAAACCCATGTTTTTTTACTTAGCAGTGCCCTCTAGTGGTCAAATTCTAATTAGATTTCCTGTTAGATTCTAATGGAGAGGAAAGTCAGAAAAGTCAGAGACATACAGTTCTCCACAGAATATGATAGAAACTGCCTGTCACTTCCTGTCAGTTAGAACTAACAGGAAGTAAACACAGTAAATCCACTTCCTGGTTATTTGAACTGCTATAAATTTTGAATAAAACATCTGACAGTGATGGGAGTGGCCTTGTTTTATTCAGCAGGAAATGCTCTGTAAAATATGTGTTTTCATAAAAAAAGTTTACTGCTCCTTTAAGTACCAGGGATTGTCCTGGCATGTCACTTATTTGTTACTCACAGCGCTCCTGCGGGATCACTGTGAGTAGTAATGGGGACTGAAACTGACCGCTCCAACACCGGAGCAATCACTATCAGTCCCCCGTTCGCCGTGACAGCACACGGTAGCAGTTACGTGTGCCGGCACGTCAAACTTAAAGGACCACACACCCTGGGGCCGCTGGTCCTTAAGGGGTTAAAATTACTATATCATCATGGAGGTGGAAGGAGTGTACTAGAGGTACATTGTATAATACTAGGTAATCCTTTATAAACAAATCTTTTTGTAAACCAGGTATATGCCCCTTTATAAAATTGTAATTTCAGAAAGTACTTTACAGGTGGGTTATCCAACAGGCTTTTCAAAACATTTCTAATTTACAGGAGGTTTACAAACATTAGAAAAGTATAACAGTGATGTACACACTGGTGAGCCTTTGCAAACAAATCATTAAAACCTTTAGAGAATTTTTAGCATAGCCTACTAGCTGACCCAGGTGGAATGTAACACATGGAGGTCTTGGGCAGGATAAACTGAAATTTTCAGGAAAAAGTGGTAGGTGTCACATTATTTCTGGAAGTTAGAGTAAGTTAAAGTCATGGGAAAGACAAGACCTAAATGAAGAGGAGGTCATAGAGATATCTCATTGAAGGGTTTGATGCACAGGAGTAGAGATTGTTAAACTAGGCACCCAACAACACTGAGTAACAGATTGGACAGTAACTAGATGATAACTGAGATTGGGATGTGAAAGAAGGAAGTCTGCACCCTGCAGGATCAAAAATTCTGGAACAATATACTGAAACTGAAAACCATATTGTATCCGCATGGTATGATGGAAAATGGGGGAGGTATAGATAGACTCATGAGTACCTTAAACTGATTCTTACTTTGTGCTGTATCTTGAATTGGATTTGAGTCATCAAATGCTTTACTACGTTGTCTCAGATTATGTTCATAATTATGCCAAACTAATGATTATAAAATGAATGTACTTGAATTGACATGTACTCCCAATTAGTAAACAACAGAATTTTAGTTGATTCAAAGAGTTATCTGTTTCTTGAACTTCTTCAATCAGATAATTGTGTTATCTGCTTTTGTCTTTAGATGGAGAATCATGTGTCAGACATAGAAGACACAAGCAACTGAATTCAACTTCCCTGGTAAGTATAAATGGTTTAGAAACAATGTATGTTTCTGTTTCAAAATAAATACTAAGGGATCCTTTAATTTACAGCACTATCAAAATGACTAGGGGGCAGATGCTCAGAGCTGAAATTCTGTGGGGAGCTCTACCAAGCAATCTCTGATTAGAAAATGTCAGTATGCAAACAGTAATCTTTATAGATAAGAGTCATATGATTCTTATATAACTACTGAAGTGTTGATTCTGGATAGTGTAGACATTATCTGGATAATTTGGTATTATTTAATGTGCCTGTTTATAGTCAGTTGGGCGAAAGTATGAGTCTACCAGAGCAGCACTATTGGCTTTAGACTCCAACACCAGGGTTTGCAGTTCACTGTAGACATACTGGTAGACACACTTAGGGATGGGTAAAATTTTCACCTCAAACCAAAATCGGCAAATGATGGCACTTCCTACTTGGCAAATAATTTCCTATGAAAAGTGACGTTTTTCTGCTTTTTTTGCCTTCTTAGTCACACTCTGCTAAGGACACATTACAACTTGCAAACAGTTTAATAGTAATGATGAACCCTCCCTACCACCAGATTAGCATATTCTACGAGATGGAATATCCTCAGATGTCGCTTTATGTCCTGGTTGCAATTATCCTCCTCCACACTGCTACGTGTGGTCAGTGCAGCACACAGTGTGCAATGGGTGGGCACAAACTGCCACATACTGACATCTACAGAATGGCTATCACTTGGTGGGGGGAGGTAACGATGAACAAGGTGGATTGGCAGAAGATGTAGTTATTGTAGAGCAAGAAGGTGATGGCGAGCCATGTGTTTCACTCGTCATCAAACATTCAGCCTCTGGCTGGGTTTTTCTATTCTTCTTCCTCTTTGATCTCTGCTTCATCTCTTGTTGCCTTTGGAGAGAGTCAGGGGTACAGCAACAGTAGTGCCCAATTACTGTGGTAGGTGCTTTAACAAGTCCAACATAAGTGTCCTGGTGTCTGTGTTTCATGTATGTTATCACTGCGCTTGTACCAAGGCACATTACCTCCTTTCCCTTTTTCACTGACTTGTCACAAATTGTGCACAGTGCCATTGTTGATGACTACACTGTGCCTGCCCCAAGAGAAATATAGTCCCACAACCATGACTTCAGGGGGGAGGGGAAAGGTGGAGAAGAATGGCCTCTTTCTCTTCCACATTCCCCTTCACTGGCTGAGGCAGAGGATGAGGCTGCTGCTGTTTCTTCAACTGCTTCAAAATCAGGACTGCAACTAGGACCAGGAGTATTGCTGCTGGCAAGTGGAACCTGTCCATGTCCAACTTCACTTGTTGACCCCATTCCCACTGTGTCCACGGTGGCCTTTGGCACACTAACCTGCTCCTCAGCATCCCTTGCAACTCAGCAGCAGCAGGAATTAGAGCATTTGCAAACTCTGCAAATTCCAAAAGCTCAGTGCTGGTGGTGGTTGTGATGTCCATCCCATCCCCGTCTTCCATTCCTTCTAAGTTTGAGCTAAAATGACCATTCATGTCACTTCCACCCCAGCTTCTCCATCATCATCATCACCACCACCACCAGTCCCTCCATGCTGCTGCTGCTCTATTACAGACATCTCACCAGTTGGAGGAGGTGATAAGAAATGTGACAGAGGGGCCCCTAATGACATAATTGCCATTTCTTGGTGACCTGAAGAAGGCAGACTGGTAGCACTAGCAGCAAACACAGGCAGCTGATCTGGTGGTGGCCTTCTTCAGGATAATGTTCTACCTGGACAATGTCGTGGTGGGGAAGAGGAATCCCAGGGTCAGGGGAATGGTGCGGGATCCCTTGACCATTAGTCTGGAAGCTCTGCATTACTTCTACTACTACTACCCTAAAACTCGTCCCACCAGCTGGTGGCAGCAGGCACAGGCAGCTGACCTGTACTGCTCACACTTCCTACTGTGAGATAAATTTCCCCAGGATCCCAAAGGGTGATGTAAGGGAACTGGCCAGCATTGGGTCTGGGGAACCAGGGCATCCAGACCCTTTCATGTTGGCTGTAGTGGTCACTCCCTCCTCCTCAGACTCATTGGATGCATAACAGTCCTTCCAGGTCCTCCTTTTATTGTTAGTAAACTTTCTCAATGCGATAGCAGTCATTATGAGTCTCTTCAGACTCAATCGTGCTATTTATTTCACGGTACAACAGCCTACCATCTCTCTTTCACTCTGTAGCTGATTGTATTATGTTTCGCTTCATGGAAAATGCCATGTTTTTAAAGCGAAAAGGTGAAAAACACATTAATGAAGGGGCAAAACTTTCTAGCCATTGAAAAAATAGCAAAGACGTTTTGACAATGGGTGGAAACGGAGAAGATTTTAAGCACTATATTTATAGCAGATTTTCCCATATAAAAGAGGACAACCACTTGGTTTTTGTGGATTTTTTTCTCAGGAACACGACAGGACCTTTCGCCCACTGCTAGACATAATGTACCATTGTTTAGACTGTAATTCCAGCTCCTGTTCCATAGCATGTGCAAGAAAAAAAAACCATCATGAGACACTGGAGCAGTTCATTTCAGCCAATCTACATGGCTTCCAGACATGTAATTTGCTTCCGGACATGTGAATCACATGTACTAAGACCCAAATGACAGGCAATATTTGTAAACATTTCCTCTGTCACTTCTCTCTGTCTCCTGAGTCCTCACACAGATTATGAAAAAGAGAGAGAAGAAGCAACTTTATGCTCTTCAAAGAGCTACACTGTATACAATTGTTTTATTTTGTTTAAATATATATATATATATATATATATATATATATATCGCCTTCTGATTACTGTACTTTATAGTGTTCAGGTATAGCAGATCAACATTTGCTGATCTGTAGTCCATTTTTGTCTCCCCCTTTTTTATTTTTTTAATATAATTCATTAATTCATTACTTATGATTATATAGTTGGGGTGGGTAGGTGTTTGAGAGGATTAGGTCTGACGTGGGTTAGGGTAAGGTTTAGGGTTAAATTTAAGTTAACTTTAGGCTTAGTGTCAGATTTAAAAAAATTACAACAAAAATGATATTTATATAGGGATATTTACAGTTTAGGCTTTTTTCTGTAATGTTTATTTGTTACTTAGTTCTGTAGTTTGGGTGGGTAGTTATTCAGTGCGGAATAATGATTTAGGTAGATAATTAATTAAAAACTACATAGGTAATATGTGTGGGCGGGTGGGTAGTTATTTAGCAGAAATTAAGCATTAAGTTGTTTAGGGCAAGTACATAGTAATGCAGTGAATGTATACTGCTGAAGATATGTATGCCATTTTGGTATCAGATTCTGAGGCCACTGAATCTGCATCAGATTTTGATGCAGCCCAATTTAGTGGTACTTATAGTGGTACCTCTAGTGATCATTCTGGGCCCACTGATAAAAAATAAGTTGTACGCTACCAAGTACTATCCCAAGTACTAACACTCATCCTGACCCTATGAAGTGGGTACCACCAGCACACTTTTGTCTGGAAATTCCTGCATTCACAGCCAACCCAGGAATTACATTGGATTTGTCAGAATTTACCACGGTACAGTTTTTTACATTTATTTTTGGGGGAAGATATTTTAGGGGAAATTGTATCCCAAACAAATAAGTATGCAGCCCAATATCTTGATGTTAACCCCTCATGTAATATTGCAAGGCAGCATTCCTGGCAACCCACAAATATGGAGGAGTTCAGTACATTCTTGGCCTTAACAATGGCTATGGGCATAATTAAAAAAAATAATATTTGGTCATATGGAGCAAAGTCACACCTGTGCTATCCCTATTTCCCCCAAAACTACAACCAGGGATAGATTTGAAATGCTCCTGAGATTAATGCATGACTGCCAAAATAACATCCACAGTATACCAGGTTGTTTAAAATTCAACCCTAATAATTTACTTACAGGCCAAATTTGCAGATGAAACCTAACCCAGAAAATTACGGATCCCTCATGAAATACAAGGGAAGACCAGGTTTTAAATAGTATATTAGAGTTACATTTTACAAACTGCGAGAGTGTCACTGGATATAATTAAGCTTTCAGAGCATATGAGGGCAAGCACAGCCACCTTGATCCACCCAGACTTTCTGAGAATCAGTGTAAAGTTAGTTTGGGGCTTTATAAAGGATATAATTTATGCATTGATAACTTTTGCACCAGCCCCCTTTTATTTAAGTTACTTTTTTGTATAGACACAGTTTAAAAGGAAAAAATAACAAAAAACACATCTCTACTTAGATCTAAGGCTATGAAAAATATAATGGGAAACAAATTGCATGTCTAAAAGTGAAAACACACTGGTTCCAAAATTGACCCAGTAGCTCCCTTAGAACCTGACAAACTTATGAATATGGGGCATTACCGCACCAAAGTAGCTGAATACTAATCAATGCATTTTTTACATTTGCAACTATACTGTGTTTCAAATCCACAGCAACACTTAAATATAAGTGTGAAAAACGCTGATTGTTTTTTCTTAGTGCTGGTTTTGGAAGGTATAGATGGTAAAGTGGCTATGTGAAAAGTGTCAAAATATACCTAGAATAAAGCCCTGGGTTATTCAGTTTTCAAAAATATACATTTTTGTGGAAAATTTTAAAGTTGGGAACTGCTAAACAGCCCAAATGAGACATGGCACCAGTTAAGCAAGCTGTGAAAAGGGAAACACACATGTTCCAAATTTGGTCTTTTTGGGCCTTATAGCTCCCCCAAACCCTGACAAACATATGCATATAGGGCACTGCCATACGCAGAGTAGGTAGCTGAACATTAATCAATGTATTTTAAAAAAAAAATGCAAATATCCTTTGCTTGATAAACTCCAAAATTCTACTGATGATGAAGTACCCTATAGTGTCTTTTTTTCAAAAACATATAATTTTGTGGAGCATTTTTTGGGTTCTGACACTACGATCCTCACATGCCAAATTTTGAAATCTTACAGTTTCAAAACAGTGGTGTTCATCTTGTAATATTTAGCCTGGAAATGTGAAAAAAGACACTGAAATCCTAGGCGTATGGGGTACTACTATATTCAGGACAATAAATGAATATATTTGGGGGTATTTTTTGATGAACTGTAGTGTACACATTATGACAGGAAAACCTATGCAAAACAAGGAGTTTTTTCTTTTTTGTTCCCTCTTTTTTATTATTTAATCAAATTAAATGATAGGTTAGCCATATAAATGTGGTATCAAAAGGTATATTAATTGTGTGGGTGCACTAAATGAATTATAGGGAAAATATGGTTGAATAATGAAATACAAAAAAGTTCAAAATTGCTCTTGTTCTCTAGTGTAAAAAAAGGCCCTTTTCAATCACTAAGGGGTTAACTTTCTAATGTCTTTGTTGTTATTTTGGTCTGATAAGCTAAATTTTCACCATTGTTTATGTATATATATGTATTGGTGCATTTAAGAGAACAAATTCTATGTGAATAACCACTTACCAACATCCTAGTAGAAGTTATAAAGAAAAATGAAGAATTATTTCCTCTGTAACAAGTATATAGCACACATCTGTGCATAGTAAAATAATACACACAGAGACACCCATACAATCCCATCTGCCCAAACCTTGGAGCATGTGGAGTAAATTGGTCATTTTGTCACGCAAAAATTTAGTATTTATATTTTCCAATAATTATTTTCTCTTAGTCAATTTGAAGGATGCAGGAACAAATGTGACATCAAAATCTCCCCCTTGATGCAGGCACTGAATGTTTAACTTCCTCCCATATTCTGCCCTATATACCCCCAATAGCCAGCTAATTCATCTCAAAGTATTGAAAATAGGAGCTTTCTCAGAGTGGGGTGTCCTGCAGGCTTCAGTTTGACCAAGAGAAAAGGATGTATCTGTAAAATCCTCTTTTCTCTAATGTCATTTGAGGCATGGGACCAGTGTAGATTTTCCAAGTAATTCCCAACAACACAGGGAGGGGGACACTAGAGAACAATGATCTGCACAACTTTGCAAGCAATCTTCAGATGCCAAAATGTTTTCTCTGTAGTAGTACTTCTTGGAACTTGATCCACACTGTTGACCAAGTTGCAGCAAGCTGTGTTGACCTGAAACATGCACTGAAAAACATTTGCTCATGTGAACAGTCTCATAAGATACAATTTTCCCAAGCTCAGTCATTTTTCTCCTGCATTCAAAACACTGAGAAAAAATTGACAACGTGAACTTATCTTCAGTAAGTTAATTACAGTTGTTAGAACTAATTCCTTTTTTGTTATTTTACACTTTCTTTTATTTTATGGAGGAATTTTTGAAAATACAAGCCAGTAACATTGGGTGGTTACATTTTACAGGAGAGTTAAAAAGCCGAAAAATAGCAATGCAAGGGTGGAGAGAGGCAGATAAAGCAACTCTCTGGCTAGGAAGGCAAAAAAAACATAATTATTCATGTTTTCATTTGAAATACCCTAGAAAATTGAGGTAAAACTAATATTAGCAGGTGTATAGTAATATATAAATCATATTTTTGTTTTAAATTATAGCTTATTCTTAATGCAACCAAATAATGATTTGCTGTACTGTATTAGACACTGGAAGTAAAAGGCGTCTTAACAATCTAGTAAAATGTTTGATGCTGCATTGTTTTCAAGAACCTCTAAGCTTTTCCTTAGTGCTCCATAAGTAGTAGGAGTTAAAAATTATTTTTCGGTTTGGGTCCTGCATAAACTGATAGATTACTGACAGTTCTTCTTCAGAACAGTGTAAGCAGCAACACAGTCCAGCATTACACATGATGTTGAAAAAATACATGGTGCTATCAAGTTCATATTTTGCCAGATGGGTCAATAGGAAGGCAAACAAAATCTTCACAGAAGCCATTTCCAATTCTGGCCCCATGTGGACACATGTAGATGGTTACAAAATACCAGTTCCTTGGAGTTGATCTGGAAATATCCACCTTTGATTGTTAGCAGGATTGTGGCTGGGAAAACTAGAAGTTGCCGAGAACCGCTATACAACAAAAAACAAAAAATCAGATCAGTGACTTTATATCCCCTTTCATACTTTTGTTTGTCTCTTACTGTAAAATTAACAATGTACCAAAGCAATATATTCATTGTAATCCCTAATAGACCAGAATTAGAAATTCCAAGGAAAGGAAAGAAAGTATGATTAAAAACATCCATTAAAATGTAAAATGAAAGACCTATTTTCGTTCACACATACACAATATTACTACAGGAACTTCACCTTTTGTGCCAAGGGAAGAAAATTGCTAAATCTGTCTTCTTAATGATAAAAGCTTCCTACTGTCATTTACAACAGCATTTAATGTCCCTGCCTTCAAAAAGGAACAGGAAAAGTGAATGTATATCTTAAAATTGAGTGAGAAATGGGCATTCATTAAGTTTAATTAAAGCCATCTTATCTTTAATACATGTTGTAGCACCTCCTTATTATGCCCTGTAGCAGCTTCTAACAGTCACTGAAATTCTTTATATTACTTTTGGACACACTGTTTTAGGTGCTGCTTTGTGTTACAATCTGACAGCCACAGTGACAAGGCTTCACTGGCTAAACATGTTTTCCTCCATGCTGTATGTTCAAAGCACATTCTCTTAGCACCACATTAAAGAAGCAGTAGATATGTCTCCAGAAATCATATATAAGCCTTTTCATGTTTACTCAAAATAAGGTAATCTTACTGCTGGGATATGTTTCATTCAAAAGTTATTATAGCTAAAATGTATTTTTTAAAATGAAACTGTTATCAACAGAGCCAGCTGATATACAAAAGGCAAGTAATATTTTAAATGCATTGTTTGTTTCAGCTTAAACTTATTTTAATGAAACTGCTAGTAAAAGAAACAACTGGGGTACAAAAGAAAAAATATATATTTAAATGCATTCTATGTGAGGCTTGTGTCAAAAATGACATGGGGTGATGAACTAAAGTTCATTGCAATAAAGGAGTGTGTTTGGTGATGTGTGGAGGTCACTTTGTCATGGAGAATATGTCACACTTTGCCATATGCACTAAGAATTATCCATGTAAGGGAAGGGGGAGACACTTTGATCATTAGCATGTGAGGCTGGTATTATGCTGGCGATGTGTTGGGATGGGCAAGTGGGGGAGCAGAGAGAATGCTCTCACCCTCACATTTCAACACCAAAAACAGCATCAGGCCTCCTCTTCCCCAAAACATACAAAATGCCATCCACCGCTTAACAGCTGATTTAGATGCACAGAGAACTGGCAGATCAACTGCTACTTGAAACAGCCGATCTGCTGTTTTGTGTGTATTTGAGAAATGCATTGAATATCATTATGGCACTGAAAGGGTTGATGGGGGACACTGCTTTCTTTTTTGGCTGCATAGAAAGCTATGGAAAGATCCCAAAGTCATCTTCCTCAAATTGTCAAATATGGGTCTGAGAAAACCCAACAGTGCAATCTAGCTATTGGCGCTTAGTGCAAGTGGAATACTTATAAACACACCTACAAGAACACAATAATGGATTATTAGGCTACACTTCACTATGCAAATGAGACATTATTAAAAGAGATACTGCAGCATTGTAAACCTAGAGAAGGCATGGCGAAAGCATGGCAATATATGTGCATGTTTAAGGTTTAACTGCAGAGATGAGCTGACCTTAGTGCATACAACAAGATGGATTCAGATACAGGTCACCACCATAGCTAGACAAACTGGACTTCAATAAAAAAAAATGCAGTTTAGTATTAAAAAATGAAGCTGTAATAAATTTTACATAAAAAAATTCCCAGCACTGGGAACATCCTTGTTTTAGTCTCCTGGAAAACTATTAAAATACATATTTTTCATTCAAAAAAGATACTACTCATTTGAGGGCCTTATGCTGGAAGTAAAAGGAGGAATTCTAGAAAAAGCCAGCTGCACTATAGGGGACAAGTGACAATTCTCAAAATGTCACATTGCTTTTAACCCTTTTAATGGACGAGAGATTTCAAATATGTTGTGAAGCAATGTGTGGTAGACCTCTTGAGCACTCAAGTGGCTAAGAGCCCCATTCAAATTAATGTGAAATGTTGTTTTTCTCCTTTGGTGGAACAGAACCTCTTTAGCTTCCCGTGTAAGTCAATTTGTTTCAGAAGTGACAACAGCAAAGTCTAGATTGGGCTGTCTGGTCAGTACTGAATTTGCTTTATTCCATGAAAATGGCCTTAATGAGAGACTCAATTCTCAGTAGATCTTGTAAATTAAAGAAATGCATATAACACACCCCTTGATGAAATGTGCTTCTGTACAACAACAAAATTGGTTCAAAAATGAACTGTAATAATTTGTGCACCTTTACTATAGACTATCTATCTATCTATCTATCTATTGATCTATCTATCGTCTACCTCTCTGTCATCTATTTATTTAGCATATAGGTATATTGGGAAATGCCTGATAGGTGAATGAGGAATGCAATGAAGACTGGAGGCTCGATTCTATTACCAGTGCTAAAAATAAAACAGGTGTTTTTTTTAAGTCAGGTTTTAGTATCCTATTACCCGACTTGTGAAAACAAAACCAGCGGTAATTATACTTACCGCCAGTCAAAAAACAGCCCATAGAAAACAACTAAAAACAACGTGCAATTAGTAACCTATTACTCATGCTCGGTATTAGCGCCTGTTTTATGGTTAAATTTAAGTTGAAAATTCTGCGGCTCAGTGGTTGAGGCATAGAAGCCATAAGGACAGTTTCAAAACCATGTTGTTCGAACAAAAGCAGTGCAGAATACAGAAATCAACATAGAAATCCGACATAAAGTGCCCCCCATCGACATATTAACCCAACATTTAAAAGTCGACTTGCAGTGCTTTCTTTCACCATTTTAATTTGACTAATATTGTTCACATTCCACATTTTAACCCTTCCCCTTCAAAATTCGACTTACAGTGCTTTCTTTCACCACATTAATTCGACAAATATTATACATTTGGCATTTTAACCCTTCCCCTTGAAAATTCGACTACAGTACTCCCATGACTTTCTTTCACCATTTAAATTCGACAAATATTGTTCACATTCCACATTTTAACCCTTCCCCTTTAAAATTCGACTTATAGTGTTCCTATGATCATCTTTCTCCATTTTAATTCGAATAATATTGCTCCCATTCAACACTGTTTACTCTCCAATTTTACTGCAAAATACAGACTCTTTATGTGTCACAGTGATTCCTGTACAAGGATGTATAACTTGCTGTGCTAAGTGTGAAAGACATCTCACTCCTACTATTTGATGGTTAAACCCATTTGATGTGTTAATGCTACAGTAAGAAGTGATACTAACCCCTCCTTTACTTTTGTAAGGAAGGTTACTGAATAAGCATGACCCAATTTACATAACAATAAGTGAAACTATTCTAAAAATGAGTCTCCTTTTTAGAATAGTTTCACTTATTGTTATGTAAATTGGGTCACACTTGAAATCAATGGTAACATTGAAGTTTCACACAACATAAAACAAATATTATTTAATTTCCCAAAGGCATAGTATGAGGGTGCCTGTGTTGGTGGGGTGTGGTGTTTGGCACAAGCCCTAAGGAAACATTGATTTGTAGCACGTTAACTTCTTAGAAACAACCCCCCCCCAAAAAAAATTTTTATTTTTTTGTAGGACTATGGGTTTTTTTTATTATTATTATTTTTTATTTATTTATTTTTTTTTTTCAAAGCACAAGCCATGGGAAAAAATAAAAATGCCATACTGGCCTAGTGCAGGCAGGTCATGTTGGCCAGTGGCCACTGGCCATTGTCAAGTGTCCTCCTGAGCCCATTAGTGTGGAATTTGCAACTGCTGTTCTTACTGCTGCTGCTGAGTTGTTTAAGCAGCAGGATGATTAGGCAGCTGAAATGGAATGGGATTAACAATAGAAGTAACATGGGTGATGGATGATGAAGGTTCCACTTGCCACGACTATCTCCAGTGATGTGCCTGAGGCAGTAGCAGCACAATAAGTAGCCCATAGTCTATGTGGAGGAAAGAAGAACTTGGTCAATATTTCTTCTCCACCTGCCCCCAAAATCATGGGTGTGTTGTGATTAGAATATAATTTTTTTCCCCTGAGAGCAGAAACTGTGGCTCTCATCAGCAACACAATAACATCTGGGGGCACAACTGTATCCAAACACCATGACACCCAAAACCAAGTATTGCCCTTGTCACTATACCCGTTGCCCAGACACCGCTAAGGACACATGACAACTTGCTGACAATTTAATAGCAATGATGAACCCTCCCTGCCACCATCTTAGCATATTCTGCAGGATGGAATATCCTCAGATGCTGCTTGATGCACTGCTTGAGATTCTTCTCCACCTCACTGGCATGTGTGTTCAGTCCACCACACAGTGTGCATTAGGTAGAGATGAACTGAAACATCCTGACATCAACAGAGTGGCTATCATTTGGTGGGGGAGGTAACAATGAATGAGGTGGATTGGCAGAAGATGTAGTTACCCTAGAAGGTGATGGCGAGCTAGTTGTTTCACTCATCATGGAACTTCCAGTCTCTGCCTGAGGTACTCTATTCTTCCTCCTCTTTGATCTCAGCCTCAACTCTTGTTGCCTTTCTAGAGAGTCAGGGGGTACAGCAACAGTGGTGCTTGATTTCTGTGGTGGGTGTTTGGCTTTAACATGTTTGACATAGATGTCATGGTGTCTATGTGTCATGAGTGATATCAGGGAGCTTGTGCCAAGGTGTGTTCCCTCCTTTCCTCTTCTCACTGACTTGTCACAAATTGTGCACAGTGCCATTGGTGATGACTGCACTGTGCCTGCCCCAAGGGAAAAATAGTCCTGCACCCAAGACTTCAGGGTACAGGGAACAGGTAGAGAAGAATGGCCTCTTTCACTTTGTCCTCCACATTCCCCTTCACTGTCTGTGGCAGTGGATAATGTTGCTGCTGTTGCTGCCACTGCCTCAGATTCAGCACTGCAACTAGGACCAGGAGTATTGCTAGAGCTGGCAAGTGAAACCTCTCCTAGTCCCTCGTCACTTGTTGACCCCATTCCCACTGTGTTCACAGTGGTCTGTGGCACACTATCTTGATCCTCAGCATCCTGCTGCCCTTGCAACTCAGCATCAGAGGGAATTAGAGCAGCTGCAAATACCTCAAATTCCAAAATGTCATTGCTATTGGTGGTGGTGATGCCCATCCTCATCCCTGTCTCCCATTCCTTCTCAGTTTCTGCTAAAAAGGCCATCTATGTCTCTTCCACCCCAGCTTCTCCACCACCATCATCATCATCATCATCACCACCACCTCCACTAGCCCCGAAGTGTTACTGCTGCTGCTCTATTTCAGACATCTCACTGCTGCTTGGAGGAGGTGACAGAGGGTCCCCTAATGTCACACTTGCCATTTCTTGGTGACGTGAAGAAGGCAGACTGGCAGCAGTAGCAGCAAGGACAGGCAGCTGATCTGTGCTCCTGCTGGTAGTGGTATTAATTGTGTGCCTGCTCTCCCCCAACAACAGTTATGGCCTCTTAGTCTTCAGGATCATGTCCCACTTGGACACTTTAATGAAGGGAAGGGGAGAACTCTCAGTCCTAGGTTCAGAGGAATGATGTGGGCTCCCTTGACCACTATTCTGAACACTCTCAAATGTTTCCCCTACCACTCCGGCTGCTTCACCATTACTGCTATTACAGTCACTAGTAATATGAGGATATTGTTGTTGATTACCCCCTCCTACACTCCAAATGCTAACAGGCTGCTGAACATTAGTAGTAGTACTACAACTGGTGGGACTGCTTGAGGATGGCAAGTGTGACTTAGGGTCCCTTGCTGTCACACTTGGCATCATTTTCTCCTTTCCCTCCTCCTGAGTACTACAAGACACACTAGCAGCAGGGTAGTATTGGTGGCAGCAGGTTCAGCACTGGCAGCAGGTACAGCACTGGAGGCAGTAGGGGTAGCACATCTGTCAGCACGTACAGCAATGGTGACCACATGTACAGCACTGGTGGCAGCACATCTGGAAGCAGGTACAGCAATGGTGACTGCAGGTACAGCATTGATGGCAGCAGGGGCAGCACATCTGGAAGCAGGTACAGCACTAGTTGCAGCAGGAGCAGCAAATCTGGCAGCAGGTACAGAAATGGTGGCACTGGCAGCAGGGGAAGCACGTCTTGCAGCAGGAACAGGCAGCTGACCTGTCCTGCTCTTACTAGTACTGTCCTTTCCTCCCTCCCTTCCCATTCCCTTTTCTCCCTCTTTTCCCGTTAAATTCCCCAAGATCCCTTGGGGTAATTTATGGGGACTGTACAGCATTGGTTCAGTACTGATAGTCACTTCCTCCTCAGTCTCAGTGGACACATAATAAGGGTCCTTCCAGTTCCTCCTTTTACTGCTTATAGTGATAGCAGTCACTATGAGCCTCTCCTGTCTCAATTTAACAAATAATTCACAGCAGAACAGCACAGCACATCTACGTCTCTCTGTAGCTGCTTCCATTGTGTTCTACTTCCTGGAATATGTCACATTTTTATAGCGAAAAAAGTGGGCGTAAAGACACCAGGACTCCTTGTTCTTTTCAATATAACTGACTCTTTATTGAAACAACCACAGCATATTTATACAGTTTAACCACATTGACATTACACGATGCAGACAGAACATAATGGGCAAGTTTCAGAGATAATACAATCATAATACAGAAGACAAAGAATCAACAACAAATTGTTCAGGACAGCACAATAAGACAGATGTGATTGCATTATTATACAAAAGGCTTGACTAGGGTAGACAATAGACAACAAGGACTGAGGGGCATGAATACACATTCAATGAACAATGGCCAGGGGTTGAACAATTAAGCAAAAGGGATTGAGGGACCGCAATACACAATTGAAGAAACATTGCCAAAACTCAAATAATTAACCCCTAACTGCCCATTCCCTGTAAGCCAGCAGGCTATGGTTGTTAGTCTTTTTGGCATAGAAATGTCCACAGTTCCTTGTATATGGGCTGATAAGCCTGATGCCCAGTAACGGAGTAGGATCCGTTACACTAATAATAATACAAATAAAAATACGCTCATATATCAACACGCATATAATCCCAATGTATAAAGCATCACAGCTGTCTATATCAATATAAGTATATATGTAACTGGATGCACGGTATAAATATGGGTTTAATCCCATGGAGGAGATCCAGTTTTTATACATAAGTGGGAGTAGGTGCGTATTCAATCTCCCCTTATCTTTCTGTAGAATAATCAGATACTATTATACAGATGTTAGGTGCACCATAGAAGCTGTGTTGCACACAGTTGTAGTCCATATAGTGGAGAAAGCCAGTATCTGTAGCAGGCAGGGTTCTTCTCCCCTGTGTCTTCCTTCAGGACTTTCTGTATCTTTCCCCTTTTCCAATCGGCACTGTGTGTTTAATCTTCAAAGAATCGGTAATCTCACTCCAAATTTCTTGATTATTTTTTAATAAATATTTGTAACTTTTCACCTCATTCTTATAATTTGCAATATATATTTAGGTATTATTGGAGTGTCTCCTGACTATTAGTATCTTTTGCTTGCTCATGGACTGACTTGGGTCAGAGCAGGATAGTAACTAGCCCATTTTTCTTTTTCTTCCTTTTTTTGTTTAACCCTTTGAGTGCCAGAGGGGCACGGAATGCATTGATTTGCAATGCGTTCTGTACCCTTCTGGCACTCAAAGTGTTAAATTTTTTGTGTTTATTGGTTTTAGCGCACCTGGGGTGCCTGTTCTACATATCTTTCTCTCTCTCTCTTTTCCTCTCTACCATTCAAGGGGTTAAAAGCTTAAAGGATAAGTAAAATTCTTAGAGTTTTGTAGAGGTTCAAAAAATAAACTCTGTGGCAAAAACCCTATCTCTCATACCGCTATGGTTTGAGAGATATTCGCATTGAAAGCTCCCCCTCCCTCCCCTTCTCCTGACATCAGCGATATGCTGACAGCAGGAGATCCCGGTCTGGGGACCAGCTGGTGGCTCTGCAGCAGAGCCGAAATAACATTATTGGAAAAGGATTACTTCTTTGGAAAGGTCTACAAAGTGTGCCTGGTTTGCAAGCATACTTTGTAGACCGTTCCAATGAAGTAATTCTTTTTAAATAACATGATTTTGGCTCTGCTGAAAAGCCTCCTCGAGTCACATGACTCAAATCTCCCGACAGCAGGAAAAGGGAAACTTTACAAGAGAATATCTCTCAAACCATAGCGGTTTAAGAGAAAGGATTTGTGCCATAGAGTTTCTTTGTTGAAGCTCTACAAAATTCTATTTTTGGAGGACATTACTGACCCTTTAATTTACATTTAGTTGTTAACAATTTCTCTACTCTTTAATAGTGCATCAGTCTATCTCTTCTCCCTCTGTCTAGCTCTATCTATCTATCTATCTATCTATCTATCTATCTATCTATCTATCTATCTATCTATATCTGATTTATGATACTTTCCTTTTGGCAAGTTTACATCTTTTTTTCCTTTTTCTCAGTTGCTCTGCTTTTTTATTATTATTTTTTTTTTAATAAAAACACATTTCTTCATTTTTATTCCTTAACAGGCATAATGTGGAGAAGTGACCAATTGTCCTGAAGGTTCTGGGAAGATTACAGACAAGATGTGTTTGTATGGATGCTCCGGACTCTGAGGAAATACAGTACTACATACATGTTATATTTAAACTCATGCCTTAAAACTGAAATATTATCATTGTTTATTATTTATTTCAGTGGTTTCTAAACTTATTCTTAGGGGAACAGAAAAGGATAGGCCTTTAGGATTTCCCTGCTTGAGTACAGTTAACCTTTTGAATGCCAGAGGGGCACACAAAGCATTGCATAGTAATGTGTTCTTACCCTTCTGGCACGCAAAGGGTTAATCAGAAGCTCAATCATATAATCAACTCACCTTTGCACAACCAGAGAAATCCTAAAGTCATGACTTGTAAGTCTACCCTTTGGGAGAGGGCTGGGAATCACTAGTTCATATGATTTTCTGCAAAACGTTTTGTTTTTTTTTATCATTAACATTATTAAACCAACTGTACCATACCATGGAGGGAGCTGTGATGAATTATTTGCGTGAACTGTATGCAGATGTATATTTGCAAGAGCTATTTTCTAATAGCGCATTCTCTGTTTATTATCAGTACTGTTAGTTACTATTGCAATTGGTCAGTGCACTTTCATCTTTATTTATTCAATGGTGTTAGTCTTACTAAATATTTATATCTTTAGTATATTTGCACTAAAGTGCTTTATTTGCATAATTGTTCATTAGAATGTAAATATTTAAAATTAACAATTATAATATTTCGTCTTAAAGGGTATAAGTAAAAATGGGAAGCAATTGTTGTCTGCTGTACTTTTTTCTTAAATTGTATTACTTTGCATTAATACAATTAAATGTATTATTTAAGTATAAAGTGTGAATGATGATGTACACTTTTAATTACAATTCTAGCTAATTATTTCCATTGTACAACACTAACCATACTATATCAGCAGATTGTATTTCAAAAGAAACCAGTAATTCATCCAATTCTTTAAATCAGGAGTAGCCAAACCTGTTCTACAAGAGCTATTGACAGTGCATGTTCTTGGGATAACGCTGACTCAGTACAGGTGAATTCATTAAAGTGACTGAGCCTTTGATTGATTCACCTGTTCTCAATCAGAGAGATCTCAAAAACATGCACTGTTGGTAGCTCTTCAAGAGCATAGTTGGCTACCCCGATTTGATTTATGCTACCACTTCCTAATAATACAATAAAACAACGAACAGGAGGCAAGCGCCAACAAATAGTACTAAAATTTACACTTTTTGTTCCAAAGTATACACATTTCGTTTTATTAAGGTCTGCAAAGCATTTTTTGCTTCTATTTTGATTCTGTCGATTATCCTGTATGTGGTCCTGTTGTGGGGAGGATCGGCCCTTATGTTGTCTGCTGGTTCTTATCCTGGATGAATGATATTGAAGCCAGTCATATACCTATTATGTTAGTATTGCTATTTGACCATATGTGAACAATACACCTTGTGTTGTCCACTTTATTGGGGGTCTTCTCCTGTTCGTTGTTTCCTTGTGTTGTTCCTAGTGATCCTGTTTGGAAATCTGGTTTAGAGTGATAGTGCAGGCTGACATCTCAACATCTGTGTGAGGGCAGTGTCAATATCCCCCACATCCTCATTTGCTACTACTCTTCTGGCAAACACGGTCAGAATGTGAGTAATATTATTTTCTAATTTGATATTCATCTCTGTACATCAAATTTACTACACTATAAGACTCTCCCCCTTGTCAGTTCTTTCACTTCCTATTAGTAACTATCCACTTATCTTACCATGGCCAGACATCCTAAATGTGCTTATGAGTTATGCCCTTGTGCTTTTGTTCAGGAAATAACATCTTCAGTCAATCCTAGATGAGACATTTATTTACAGCAGATGGACACAACAGTTGCTAGCAGTACCTATAAAGCTACTCATTGTATATAATATTATCTCTTTAATGGCCAGAGGAGTTGCAGTGAATCGGTTTCTAAGGCGTTGTGTACCCCACCGTGTACGGCTGGCATGTAAGGAGCACAGAGCTTTTTTTTTTTTTATATAGTGTCCGATTCAGGTCGTGCAACTGCGCGGGGAGTCCTGAAATCCATGACGTACATGTACGGCATGGGTCCTTTAGGCACTTTTACCCATAAAGTACATGTACTTGCTTGGACCTTAAGGATTAGGATTATGAACAAATGCCAGCTGTCATGTAGTCATCCATAAACATGCCATCTAAGACTGTTGAACATAATCACAAGGGAAAAATTCATAGGAGCAATTAGCATTTTCTGTTCATCGTAAGGTAAGTGTGGGGCAATTAAGTGGTGTCATTTGTCCTTTCAGATGTCATTCCATTTCATGTATGTCCTGAGTAAATAAGTATTCATACCTGGGTGCAGGGGCCAATGCAGGATTTCCAGAGAGGTGTTTCACACAAGAACAAAAAAAATAAGAATACAATAGCAATACTTATTAATTGTGGGTAATTTTGCACCAAAAAGATATTGCAGATGCTTTTGGATTGGTATATCTCATTTTTGGAATGCTATAGAATTGTGACTCCGTGATCTAATGGGGAAGTAGAGTTCAATAGGGGATATCTTGGTAATTTGAAACCTCATCTCAAATTACTTATAGTTGCGTTTTAGTTAATAATTCCATGAAGACACTGATAAACTGTACAAAAATCTATAAATATTCTATGATGTCTATTAACCTTACTGAACTTATTATATAAGCTGTTCATTTAATTATTGCAGTGCATGCCATTGTGAGCCTCATCATGGGTTCATTGCATGTACTGGACCACCCTTAATACACCTGCTTTACTACAGGGACTGTATGAATTGTATTAGGCACTTAAACATTTGCAAATACCTGGTTTTTGAGCTGAACCTAATGTCTCAGTACAAATGTTTTGTGGAACACAGTGGCCACAAAATGGTGGGCAGTGCAGGAGTGTGTGGGAATGTTTGCTTTTCTTTATAAACAATGTGCACTCTATGTATGAAAAAGCAGCACAAACTTGATAATTTTCCTTATGCCTGATATGGCAGTGGTGTTAAAGGAGAAGCGACACCTCCTAATACCCCCCTCCCACCACTTATTTTCTGTTGTCACAAAAATCTTAGTGGTCCTTTGATATTTTCTCTTGCTTTTTTGGTCAAAGAGATAACATTTTGAATCAGTCCTGAGACGATATGCACTAAATTATGATAAAGAAGTAATAAAGAGCTGTTTACCCTGGTGTGATATATTTTCCATTTCCGTAAGCTTATTAACCCCTTAATGACTGGTGATGTGCCAAGACCATCACATGTGTCCTTGCATAAAGGACTGATGAAGGTCCTGGAACATCACATATTTTATGCTCACATCACTCCTGCAAAGCAGTCACTATCAGACTCCTGTTCGGCGAGCTAGCACACATGATCAGTCACTTGTGCCGGCTTGCCAAATAAGAGCAAAGCGGTCCTTAAGGGGAATCCACTCCCCAGACTGCTGGTCATTAAGGGGTTAAAATAAAATAGGAAATGGAGAACTGAAGTTATAGCCTCCTTTTGACCTCTTTATCACGATTTGGTGTATAACACCCCTGGATGTCACGTCCATGGAGGGGGATATGGTATTTGTAGCAGAAGAACAGGACAAACTCTAAGGACTAGCAGAACATGTAAAGCATTGCTTATCAATGCATTGCGCACCCATATGATCCTTATAAGGGCTGTATTTTCAAAGAAAGTGGAGGCATTTTGCGGCAAACTAATTGCACTATAGGAGAGAACAAAACATTCCAACAATTCTCTATTCCCGATTTAAATCAATGGGAATTTATGGGTCTCCCCTACAGTGCAAATGGTTTGCCTCAGCATTCCTCCATTTTTCTTTTGCACATGAGTGATGAGAGGTAGCAATGCATTGGTTACTTTTCTGGCACTCAAAGGGTTAAAGTTTTAAAGGGATAGTAATACTTCATTTTTACTAATGCCCTTTAAGCTGGTCTTGAAAAGTTATGTACAGTGTTACCTTTCAAATGCTCTGAAACAGTTTGGTTTGTGGTAAATTTTACATTAAAATTTCCCCTCACCGCCCCTTTTCACATCATCACAGCTTTACCTCTTGGCCTGAATGCTGGACATACGACTAGACGGGTAGCACTGAAAGACAAAAGTATTATGTTGCAATGCAAAACCCAGCCCCCTTTATACGTCATGCTCCCGTTTGTAATAAGTTGCCAGCAGTGACCGGAACTACTTTCTGTCACTTGAAAAGTTGTATAGAATCTGCTTTGAAGAGGAGCCTGCCTATGTAATCTAATCTCAAGCAGTTCATCCATTCGGTAGTTGTATTCTTACACCTTTGGATTTTTCCTGGGCTTCAGCGCCCATCATCCTTACCATTTTGCTCATCACTGCGCTGCCCCGGCTCTCTCTCTCTCCTTCTGCTTAACCTCTTCTCAGTCTGGCTGAACGCTTCCTTGGCTCTATCTCCCCTGTCACTCTGCATGCAGAGAAGATGAGAGCGAACTGAGGCAGTGTTCAGCCAGACTGAGAAGAGGTTATGTTCAGAAGGAGAGAAAGAGAGAGCCGGGGAGGCGCAGCATAGCAATGAGCAAGATGGTAAGGATGATGGGAGTTGGAGTGCTGCTCGTTCGTTGCAACATTAAGACCCAAAGCTATTAATCTTAATGGTCATGGCATATGATGTTTTCGTTTGCTGTACTTGTTCTGTTCACTTTTAACCCTTTAACAGCCAGAGTGGTATGCATTGCGTTACGTACCACTTGGGTACTCAAAGGGTTAAAAGTGAACAGAACAAGTACAGCAAATGAAAACATCATATGCCATGACCATTAAGATTAATAGCTAGTGGGATGCTTTGGGTCTTAATGTGGCAACGAACGAGCAGCACTCCAACTCCCATCATCCTTACAATCTTGCTCATTGCTGTGCTGCGCTTCCTGGCTGAACAAGTACAGCAAACAAAAACATAATATGCCATGACAGAGTGGTTAGCTTTTAGCTTGGGCACCAGACACTCGTTGCAATTCAGACTTTGCATATTTTTTAATGCAATGACAGGCAGGCAGGGTACTTGACTGCTGGAGACTGGAACCAGCACCAGCATTGAGTGCATTGATCCATAGGCGCCTCATTCTCACGGGACTTCACAGCCTCCTCCTCAGTGATGCGGTCACCCCCGCCCAAACAGAAAAGCAGAGGATCGTGCACGTTTAGAGGATGATTGCAAGAGCGCGCTTATGCTTGGATTAAAAAACATGGCAGACGTTTTAGGATTTTGCAGAAATTTTTATTTAAAATTTACCACGAACCAGACTGTTTCTGAAAATTTGAAAGGTAACACTGTACATAACTTTTCAAAACATGCTTAAAGGGCTTTAGTAAAAAAGAAGTATTACTATCCCTTTAAGTAGGCTTACACTTTCTTCCATACGTCTTCCTCCCTGAATATAACTTCCAAGACTGACTAAAATGTTTTTGTATAAAAACAAAAAAAAATAAAAAGGGAATAGTGGCAAATTTCATTGCAAACATTAGGATTTTCTGACCATAGTAAGGGGTGGAGTTATTATTAAGAGGTGTTAGTTCTCCTTTAAGTGTTTATAAGAAGGTATGTGCTGGAGGAGTGGTGTGCTGAAATATTCCAATATGTCTATAAATAAGCACAGACACTGAAAGAATAGACAAGTGCAACTCATGCTCTGCACCAGTGTTTCATACATCCCCCCTACTATGATTTATAGATATATTTTTGTCAAACATGAAAATACGACAAACATTATCACTTTATATTTGAATCCTTTGAGTGCCAGAGAGGTATATAACAAGTTGCATTGCAATACGTTGGGTACCACTCTGGCATTCATAGGGCTAGATTTAAAGCCAGCCATTAACATAGCTGGTAGGGCCAAAGTGAATACCAGCTGTTAAACTAACATGTCTAACGTGGTATTCAAAGGCCCTACCAGCTAGAACTCCAAAGGACGTTTGGTGCGTTTAGCTCCCAAAATGCCGCTAAAAGCAGCAATATTCGAAACTGAACAGTAAAAAACAATTAACTAGCGGTGCTTGACATACTTCCAAGCATGGATCGTTAACCAATCCATGTTACACTTACCTGTCATCCACTGTCCTTCTGTCTTCTCTTCTGTCTTCTCATCCTTCTGTCTTCTTTCTTCAGTCTTCCGCCTTCTCCCTGTGAAATAAAACACATATATTAACATTAAGTATGAACAAATACATTCCAGAAACCTTTGAGTGGCAGAGGGGTACGCAACGCATTGCAAAGCAATGCGTTGCGTACCTCACTGCCACTCAAAGGGTGTAATATTAGTGTCTCATAGATAGAGCCACATACGCCTTCATGTAATGCCCCATAAAATATATGCCCATAAATAAAAAGGTTCAAGAACAGCCACTCAAATCTGGTTGGCTTGGATTTGAAGAACATCCCAGCCAATGGCAGTCAGGGCAATTGAAGTGAGTCTGCCCATATATAAAGGCAGGCTCACTTCAAATGCTCTCAGTGTGTTACGGGCATCGGCCCGTACACAGCTGATGAGGATCGTCGTGGGACATTTCTGTCTCCGCCGCCGCCACCCTCGCGGCCGCTGCAAGCGGCGGAGACAACAAATATAAGCTAAGTTACATTGGGCATGTGTGAATTACATGGATTGCTGTATCTATGGACCTTTTTATTCATGGGCATGTATTTTATGGGGCATTACATGGAGGCATATGTGGCTCTATCTATGGGACACTAAAATTACACCCTTTGAGTGACAGTGTGGTACGCAACGCATTAATTTGCAATGCGTTGCGTACCCCTCTGCCACTCAAAGGTTTCTGGAATGTATTTGTTCATCCTTAATGTTAATATATGTGTTTTATTTCACAGGGAGAAGACGGAAGACTGAAGAAAGAAGACAGAAGGATGAGAAGACAGAAGAGAAGGACCAGCAAGCCGAGGACTCCGCTGGACATCAGGATTAATGGTAAGTGTAACTTGTAATGTGATGTTGTTTTTCACTTAGTCGGATTAACCCTATGAATGCCGGTGGGGTAATTATACCCTGCTGGCACTCATAGGGTTAATTCTACTAACTTTTGACACAATTTAGGCACTTTGGATGTATTGATGTGGGGCTTGGGGCCCCATATCAATACATCCACTGAGGAGTTTTTTTTTTTTTTGCCAGTTAACAGCTGCATTAGCTGGCAAAAGATCCGATGAGGGGCTCTACGGCCAAACAAACTGGATCTTAAATTTTAGGCGGTAATGAGTCCCTTTTCGGATCTTTTTCAGCGAACACAGTCTATTGAATGGCAAAGTGGAGAATTTTTTTTTGTTTCTGTGGGCCAAAACACATGTTAGTGTAGCGGCCAGTACACTGGATGAACTGCCGTTAGCAGTTCATTACATGGCCCTTTGAATGGCCTACTGCATGTAAAGACACCCGTTAGTCTTTTTTTTGGCTAACAGCTGCCTTTAAATCGAGCCTGTAGGGTTTTAATCATACATTTATCAACTTTCAGAGCCTATAAAGACAAGGTGGAATGATCATGGAGCAAAACCAGCTGCACCATAGGGGACATATAAAATATTCCCACTGATTTAAATGGGCATCTGGATGATAGGTCTACAAACATTGTTTTCCAATGTGTTGGTGACCTGTCTAGCATTTGAGGGGTTAAAAGTTAAATTTAGATATAAAGGTGAATTTTTAATTTTTCCCTTTGATGAAAATGGTTTGCTCCAGAATTGCTGCACTTCAGCTCTGTGTTCAATAAACTAAAGTGTTGCACTTCTACAGCCAGTCAGCTGCACCAGAGAGGACAAATTAAAATTCTCATTGATTTAACCCTTTGAGTGCAAGACCAGTATCCAATGCATTGCAAAGCTCATAATTTGTTCGTCAGAAGGACTTACGTAGATAGGTGTCCTTCAAACAGCCATCATGTATATCTGTTTATAGTTTTATTTGCATTTCATCTCTGGCTCTCTTCTACTTGCTTCAGTTTCAATATTAGGGTGGAATACAAGAAAAAGAAGCATTTGCTATTTTTTGAAAGCCATAAATATATGTGCTATTTGTGATTGCTCATGTTTTTATGTAAAAAACAAACTCCTTGATGCTGAATAGCAGATGTTCCTAAATCATAGTTAGCACATGTGCTGATATTAATGACAAAGTTATCCAGTGTGTGCTCCTTCCTGAATTAGGCGCAATTGCTAATTCTCTCACAAAATGGCTGTCATCTAGCCACACCCACTTTTTGCTAAAAAATGATCAAACATTCTCTAATTCAGAATAACAATTTTCAGTTCAGTAACATTTTGGTGTTAATAATTTTGCCATCAAAAATACACTGTAAATAGCGATTGCACATGTTTCTTGTATTCCGCCCTTAAAGTCGTACCTCAGCAGAGATCACAAAGATCATCATCTTCAGCCATTGTCAATCCACTGCAGGATGAAAGCCTCCTCACGCAGCAAGCCTCCAACAACTTCAGTCCTGTGCTTTCTGCTGCACTGTGCACCAACAAACTTGATAATTTCATTAATCCATTGTGTCTTCTATACACACATACCTGGGAAGTTTTGTGCACCAGGTGCCTGGAGTGATTCTTAAGACTGGGAATGGGTGGGTCCAAATGACATGTTTTGTGTCATAATAGTGGTGGACACAATCAGGGTAGGTTGATTTGAAAGGTTGAGGGGAGGCATTTTACTAGAAATGGGTAAGGGAGTGGGGCGATGGGGCAGGAGTAGGCGAAAAGTGAGTGGAATTGTCACTGAATGTCTCAAACCAGAGAATCAGACTCTGTCACCAGAGACCACGTAATTCAGAAAATCCAGAAAACTGGAGTCTCCAGGGCAGATCTGGAGAGTTCCAGGTATAGAGATATGATAATAGATAAATAGATATATGATAGATTTGATAGATAGATAGATAGATAGATAGATAGATAGATAGATAGATAGGTATACCACACTGCTGTATAAAGGATATGTACCAAGACAAGTATATATTTTCCCTTTACGCTTTTGAGTACCAGATGGGTGCCACTGCCCAATGCAATACAAAGCTATGTGTTGGGCTTACGTCTGGCAATCAAAGGCTTATTTTATTTCTTAATGCAGAGGCAATTATTTAATTATAAAAGATGTTTGAGTAAATTGTTACAATAAATGCTGGCCATGTTATGTTTGGTAGAGTGCTACATTTTTTGTTCAAATGTGTAATATACTTTTTAAATGTTTGTAAATAAATATTTTCTTGAATTTATGCATGTATTTCTCTGATTTATCAGACTTACGTTTTTTGGTGCTTTGTATTTGACAAAATAATCTTATTAGGATGACTAAAAAGATGAATCTGCTATGAATTAAGATGGGGTAGCTTGATGCTGGACCCTCATAGGAAAACAATCTGGAAGGATAAGGGAAGTTTAGCCTCTCCAAAAGACAAACACAATAAGATATAGTGGTAGCGGGCAGTGGAGTAAAAAGGCATTAGAGGGACTTGATGCAAATAATTTTGGGCCCCCTAATAAAAAAAATATTGTCTCAGTTGACTAGAACCTATTGAAACCTAGTGCATGTGTGCCCCCCTTGGATGGTGGATCTTGGTGCAACTGAACCTATTGCACCTACTGTAGTCATATCTCAGGTAGAAGTCATCCAATATAATATTATTAGTAACCCTTAGGGCCATATGTTCAAATGGATAACGACAAAAAAATGTAGTAAGAAAGACAAAAATAAGTAATTGTATGTATGAACGTCATATTTTCTGTAGAGGATACGACAAAAAACTAGTAATGTCCGTTGTGTACGACACAACTCCAGAATGGATGGACAAAGGGGCATGGCTAAACTATTCTCTAGTGTAGTATAGAGGAAAAGAAAATTTGTCGTAACTAATGACAAAAAAATGTCTTTCAAAAGACCAAATTTGTACGTTAAGAAAAAAGTGGAGGGAATGTGAAGTTCTGAATGTGAGAATTTTTGTCTTTAGTTAAGACATTATTTAAGACATTTTTTGACGTTAGTTAAGACATTTTTTAGGACATTTTTGTCTTTAGGTAAGACTTTTTTTGTCGTTACATACAACAATTTCAGTGAGGACAAACAACATACTTCTGATCACAACCGGCACTCTCTGAAAATATTAATGATCCCAATGACACTGTACTTGGAAAAGTTGTTACAAACGACAAAAGTTGTTTCGCTACTTCTTTGAAGATATGGCCCTTAGAATGCCAGAGGGGTGTACAATGCATTGCATAAAACTCAAAGGGTTAATATTAATTAATCCCCAAGGCCAAAAGACAACCAACTCCTGCATGGACCATTTTAATCTTCAGTTTATACCAGCACTAAAGATATAGAACTCATTTAATCTATTCTTAGTAGGGTTGCCACCCAGCTGGTATTTTACCAGCAGGCCGGTAAAAAATTAGCTTCTGTCCAATGTTAAGTCTATGGAGGGAATGCCATGGCTGGTATTTTTTTGAAGAAAAGGTGGCAACCCTAGTTCTTAGCTTTTTCAGTAAATATAAATGGAAAAGATTGTACACCCTATATGTATGCGCCTGAGAGGCCTCACTAGGATGTACACACTAACATCTAAAAGAGAGAGAGGCATAGTGATTAGGGATCATTAGAACTGCTGATTGGAGTTCATAGTCTCAACATTGTGTAGCTGAGGTTGGCCGCATTGGGATCTCCCAGTAGATCACCCTTAAGCCAGAGCACAGTTTGCTATCTGTGCTAAAGGGAAGAGACAGCAGCTTCTCACCCTTAACCCCTTCAGTGCCATATGATGTGTATTGCATACCCCTATGGGACTGAAAGGGGTAAGAAAATTGGAAAAAGTTTGTTAAAGAGTTGTGCTTTAACCTCTTGAGGACCGGAGGTGTGTGCAATGCAATGCGTTGAAGACCCATTTGGTCCTCAAGGGATTAATCTAAGTTTACAATTAGTGATGATACAAATTTTAAAGTAGATGTTCTATTCACAAACATTGTGTACATTATCATGATTATCACCCAAATACAATTCAGTATATAATGATTAATCAGTGGATGCTACAGATAGCTCTGTAAAACAAAACAAGATCTGAGGCATGTTGTCATGGACACAACGTTTTCTGAACAGAATCTATGCAGGTGAGAGAGGATGCTTCGCCAACCTGCATCACCGGCATTTGCTCACATCCGCTCACCTCGCCATATAAATGTATTAGAATACGCCCTCTGTGTAAGTAGAACAGAAGAAGGGATCCTCAGACCCCCTCCTTGATCAATTTTTATTAATTAATAAGGGGGATACTGACCCCATTTTCATTTAATTTATTGCTTTAGATTTTTTAAATAAATAATAGGGGGTATGTGGACACTCTATTAGTTAATTTCATTAAAAATAATGTAAAAAAAAACATTGGGTGAATGCACTGCCGTTTGTTTAATTCATATGGAACTAAATATCCCTCCCTTCATCAAATAGAGAGTCAACATATTATTTCTTAACACTCTCCATCCTGATCTCATCACAATTAATAGATGGGAGAATAATGTTATTCCACCCACACACACACACACACATACACAATTTATTTAAGGTGATTTTAGCCTTAAATTGATATTAAATCTTATATTTAAACATGATTAATCCTGCTATTGCTAAAGTTGCTGGAACACATTGATAGCAATGCTTTCCAAGCTAATCTGAAAATGGAGTGTTCATGGTACGTCAGATTAGATGTGAGGTTGCGTATAGCAATGTATTGTAAACTTGTATGGCATCAAATGGGTTATCGCTGAATTATGGGAGTGTGGGAAAAGTGCTTAAATGAGTTTGGGGACAAATGGGATGTTCTTATGGACAAGGTTTTTTGCTGGTGATAAAGCCTATTTTTGGAAGGTCCACTGTAATGTAGTGTAATTTCTAGAATGACTAGTTTGAATGGGTTTTTTTCCACATTGTTTTTGAACTTGCTATGCATCTTGAATTCACCTTAACAGAATGCATTGCAAAGCAAGCTGAATGTAATGAATAGTTGCAAAAAGGCAAACAATTTACCCTTTTAAAGTTTTGTCAATGAGCATTTTGACTGCAATGTAATTGAGCCCTAAGTTAGAAGGGGTTATTCTCTTTACAGAGGTAGTCATAGAAGATATAGTATATTAGGGGGTGCCATCAGATACATTAAGTGAGTCAGAGAAAGTAGTCATTATGATGAAGCTGTTAAGGGTTAATCACTGCTGGAAAATTAAGATAGGATATACTGGTATGGTTGCTGTGGGTTCCTGTGGGTAGGAATAATAGAGGCAGCAGGTGGTGAGTTGAGTAAGTCTTATTAATAGGGTGACTACATCCTGCCTGAGTATTTGTGTAGAGTAAGTATCCTGTGCCTATTATGGTGTTTAGTGTGAGTATGATTCCAAGAGGCTCCTGCATGCCCAGCAGGTTCCTAAATAGAATTCAAAATGGAGAGAGACCAACTGGAAGACCACCAAAGAGCAATAAAAGCTCCACAGAAACTGGTAAATATATCAGCAGCCTCAGCACACCCCTAAAAGAACTTACTATGAGTGGAAAAATTTGACAACTGCTTTGGAAAGGGATCCCTTGGAGTGTATTTTGAGAACTTGAACTAGGACTGAAATGTGGACTTGAAAATACTGATTGTCTGTTGTCTGCTGTCAAAATGTTCGAGTATGTTCTTGTATTAATACAACTAAAATTTGCTTTTAAAGTATCCGTCTGTGTTTGTATGGTTTTGGTAGAGAACAATAGTTCTTTATAGTTCATACATCTGAGTGGAGGTGTGGCACCACTAGATTTGGACTATCTCAAGATCTCAGGAGTCAGCCAACAGATGAAGAACCACAGCAAGACAATGCCGAAAAAGTGCTATACATGTAATTACAATATATGTTTTTGCTTATAAATATCCTGCTTAGTGAGCTTTCTTGGCTTGCCCTTTCTTTTTTACTGAACTATATATATATATATATATATATATATATATATATATATATATATATATAAAATGAAAGAATATGATTGCATGTTAAAATAAGCACATGGACATATTATTTCCCTGCTGCTTTCACTTAGGTGTAAGCAGCATCAAGGGGAGAATTTTAGGTTTACAATACTGAGTAAATTGACAAGTACAACATGCATTACTGGTACATTTAGGAATACAACATGAATTCCATCACCCGAGGAAGTTACTTTATGTATGATAAAGTGGATAAATTCTCCATTTCCTGTTATTCAACATAGAAGTTGCATACATTTTATGCACAGGCTACATAGAATAATATAGGGATTGGAGAGGTTATCATGAGAGATGTTATCCTCTCTTTAGTGCATAACCCCACAGGATTAGTTTACAGTCAAATTAGTACATCCTTCCTAATGTTTCAGTTCTACACCACCACACTGTCAACTGTCTGAAACTCATTTCTAACAAATAGGTAATTTTGAAAAAAAATTCAGAAGCACCTATAATAATGCTATTTTTTTTTATTTAAAGCAATAGATTATGGTATATTTAGCTTTATTTATTTGTCAGTAACCCTTTGACTGCCAGAGGGGAATGTGGTGCATTACAGGTTAAAAGGTTAATGTAAATTTGCCTGGCATGCCTGGCAGATACTTACATTTTGCACATTGCCAACAACCATCTCCTACCATGAAGTACTAGTTCATCTTCAAAAACTGACAAAGTTAACCCATACCTTCCAAGTGTCCCTCTTTTAGACCCAAATCCCTCTGTCCCTCTTTCTCACCCTGATGTCCTTCTATTTAGGAGATCAGATTGTGGGATGTGTATATAAATGTATCACATTGCTCTGCAGCAATAAATCTCACAATAATGTTTGTTTAAATGTCAGTATATGTGTATATAAATTAGTCTGTGTAAATGAAATACTTTGGTCTTGTTATAAACCATTTATTAGGTTACACAAGGAGGTGTTAATAGGTCATAAAATAGCCTAAAAACTTTTGCTAATGCCCTGCCCACCAGCCGCACCCCAAGCCACACCCCCTAAAACACAAGTGTCCCTCTTTGACAAATTGAAATGCTGGGAGCTATGATTAACCCTTTGAGTGCCAGAGTCCCCAGAGTGCCCCACTGACTCTCCTAACAGAACAAATGTCCTACCTAAAGATTCCCTAAACTAAACTTCAATTCCCTTCTCTGTCATCTGTAGCTCAAAAAACCCACTGCTCTCTCCTCTCACAAACACAAAATGGCATACTGTGAGAGCCTGTAAGCCTTTTATATGCCTGTAGGAAACTTTCGTGTGGTGTAAAAATATTTTACTTCTCATTGATTTCAATGGTCGAAAAAGGTGTGAAAAAGCAGAAAAACAGCACTTTTCGTGGGAAATTATTCACCAAGCGGAAAGTGCCATTATTCACCAATTTCAGTTTGAGGCAAAAATTTTTGCCCGTCCCTAATTATGACCCTACAAAAGTGTGTGTTGCAGTTCTTATCAATTAAATAAACCTTTACTAATGAAACCTTTGTCCATTATTTGAAATGATCATAACTAGAGTATTTCAGATTATGCACAAAGGTTTCATTAATACAGCTTTGTTGCATTGATAAGAACAGCAAGCCAACACTTATAAGGCATGGGACATATGATCAAAGGAAAAGTGGAGCTCTGAGGTAAACCATTTCTACTATAGTGGAGAAATAAAAAATCTAAAAAAAGCCCATTCATTTAAATAGGGATTTTCTTTTGGACATACTGTAGCTTTAAAATTCTTAAACAATGCCTCTTGCTGCTCACCTCTCCTGAGCAGGTCTTCTTAGTACAACTTCTTCCCTGTGATGATCAGTTATGCAAGATTACAGAGCCATAAAACATTTGTACAGTAACTTAGAGGTCTGTGACAGTGCTGTGCAAGCTGTTATTGCTCTTTATTTAAACATCCATTTCAGCTGGTGCTTATAACATCCCCCTATATGTACAGACAGAATTATTAATGACCAGTCAGTCTTGCAGTTTATGAAGGTGAAAAATGCTCTGTTATTAAAGGGTAATTGTACCCTAGTAAAGCTTATCTAGGCAGGTACCCTACAAACAGGAGTCAGCTATACATGTATCTGTGTGGTTTCCTTTGACCTCAGTTGTAGTCAACTGCCTGCTTTAATTTACAATGTATTAAACGGATATACCTTCTCTAGATCTAATCTAAACAATTCATATTAAAACTCATTCAGGTACTATATACTATGTATTGCTTGTACCTAGAACTGAAATATATTTTAAACTATGTGCTTTTGAAACTGTTGGTGTGTTTGCTTCTGCACCTGTTAGTAGGAGCATTAAGGGGACCGGGAGGGTTTGGAAGGAGGAGGGAAGTCTGCAAAGCAGTCAGTGCGCCAGTTCTTCCCAAAGGATGAGCTCACACACCATTGTTCTACAGAGCAGCAGAGTGAGGATCTTAAATAACTTTATTGCTATCTGAATGCAGTGTGATGCTGTGGCAGCCTTCCTCATACAACATTCAGACTGGGCAAAGATACACAAATTGCCACTCATTAAATGAGTGGTGCATAATGAAGCATGGGTGAACCTACCATCTGAAGAGAAATCAGCAAGGGTACAGAGGCTTTACCTTCAATGCAGTGTTGGTGGAAAACCAGTGTTGGTGGAATACCAGAAATCCATGATATAAAAGATGTTATAACTTTATATATACAAATCTGCAGCCTGTCAGAAAGACATAGGGTTATGCTTTAAGGTGTGATAAAGAGGTGATAAAGCAGCAATGATTTCTGTGGGACCAATGCATTAAGATCCCTGCAGTATCACTTGGGAAGTCATCCTCAATTTAGCACCTCTTTATTACCCCTTAGTGCATCTCACCCCTAGTAGTATTAAAGCACCCAATATGTGCTTTAATACTAAAGTAGGTTGTTTGGGAGTGTGAGTGTCCCTTTAAAGACAATTTACCTTTATGTTAAGAGGAATATATTAACAGAGATAACTGTAAAATTTCAAAACTGTAGAGCAAGATAGATAGATAGACAGACAGACAGACAGGCATGCTTCTTTGCTATATAAAAGACACCTACTAATTTAAATCAATTTGGTAAGCAAATTAATAGCAACTTATGACTGTGGTATAGTTCCCTTCAAGAATTTCTGCCTCAATTTATGCTTCCAAATAATATATGCCACAGATACCCATGTGGGCTGCTGCTACATTTCGTATGTACAGGTTAATCTGAACAAATAAAAAGGCAACATGAGCACTTTGTACTGTAGGAAAAATGAAAAGTAGTTCCTGTAGGGAAACATGTTACTTAGGAGATGGAAAGGGAAGTACACAATCCAGATAAATCCTTGCTAAGATATTGCTATAAAATGCATTTTGATTATGCTGCTCCATTCCGTACCTATTCTGTCTTGCTATCTGCTCTTATTTTAACACTGGAATTTTCTTTCCTTTTATGTTCTGAATCAGAGAAAAGTTCCATTGCCTGTGCTACGAAGACAATTTGCTTCTAGATGTAGAGTTGAAAAATAGTTTATTATTGCTCCATAATGTGTTGGTGACATCTTTATTATTCAAAGGGTTAAAGGAGAATTAATGCATCATAGTAATAACCCAACATTTGCCTTTGTGTGGTCAGCAAATCCTAACGGCCCTTATGAATTGTGTCTTTGTTCAAGAGAAGACATCTTTAGTTTCTGTAGACAAAGCAGTTCTAATAGAGACACAGGACCTCAACTCTGCTCAACACACATGGTAATCTTAACCCGTGAAGGACCAGAGGGGAGTGCAATGCATTGTTTCACAATGTGTTGCACACCCCTCTAGTACTCTGTCTGATTTGGTTTGAAAAAATTGCTGGCGACTGCCTTACCTGTCTCCATGTACATGATCCCCAGAACCGATTGAATATGTTATCACTTGAACAAAAGCCCAGAGGCAAAATTCATAGGGGCTATTAGGATTTTTTGGTCTTAAGTTAAATGGGATGGGGGGGTAAGTGTGTTGGGGTTATTATTAGGAATTATTTGTTGTTAACATCTGACACCTGGAGGGAGATGCACTAAGTTGTGATAAAGAGGTGATAAAGCAAAGATGACTTCTCCAGTGTTCTAAACTCTTTAAATCCTATATTATTCTATGGAGCCAATGAACTAAGATTTAGCCAACACAGGCACCATAGAATAACATAGGAGCTGGAGAAGTGATATCACTTGAGAAGTCATCTCCACATTATCACCACTTTATCACACTTTAATGCATAACCCCCCTTGAATATTTGGTTCACACAAAGAGATCATGTTCTAAAAGGTAAATACCAGATCACCTCATTCTGTCGCTGTCTGATGCCTTGCTGGTGGTGTGTAATTCTGTAGCACTCTGAGAGTCACATAATATCAGAAAAAGGTGTATTGACCTGATAGAGGTCTCTAATGAATTGCTTCATCTCGTATAGGGGACATTTCTATAATTTAAGGTATTAAAATCCCCATTTAAATCAAAGAGTATTTGTAGTTCTCTCCTACATAGCCTATATAGCCTATACAGGGCCAGATTTGCAGACATGCCTAAGCAAAGACAACAAAGTCGCATACCTCCACCCATGACCACACCCCTACTTCTCACATGACTCCAACCCAGCCCCACCCACTATTGCCTTTCACAGAAAATACATTTAGCCTACAACATAAAAGTACAAAAAAGCTCTTAAGCCCTTGGCAAAACAATGAGTTAGAGATCTATCTATGATCCAAGAGTTTAAATAATATCCAGTAAAGTGGTATACTGATAAATTGTGATAACTAGTAGCTTACAAGCTCCTACTAGAATCCCCAACCCCACTGAGGAGTATAGGATGAAGATCAGATTCCTCCAACAAGAGATAGTAGTGCAAGATGCTAGGGAGCGTCGCTAGAGATCGAGGCTAGGGGGCGGTGGTTGCCTAAAGGGAATTGTGCTGCGGCCTAGCCCTATAAAGTTGCTAGCCAAGAAGCTAGATTTTCCCCAAGATAACCCCCCTCTAGACAAATTATACAACCACTATCCCCAGGAAGAAACAAACTCCAACAGGAACAAGGTACTCACTTAGATAAGGGTGGCAAGAACAGCAGGAGTCCAGCACCAGGTGCAGATGGGAAAATCAACAAGCAGGTTCATACAAGGGAGTGCTCAGCAAATGGTACCAATTCAGGAGGCACAGGCATAGTCAGGAATCCAGGCAGGGTCATAGACTGGTCACAGCAACCGACACCAAATCAGGAGGCAGAGATGAAGTCAGTCCTCCAGCTTCTGACTTCCAGCATCTGCCCCGGCCTGTGCAGACACTCTTGGCACAGGGCTCACACTCCATACCCAGACCCTCCACTAGTGAGGATTTGCACAGATGTGCACCTCCTTCTACTTAGACTCCAGCCCCAGTCTGTCTATCAGGTACACAGTTACAGTCTCTAATGCATTGTGTTGTTGGTCTGACCCAGAATTGTTCCTCTTTGCCTTGATGCATAAGGCCCTTAGGTCTATATTTATAAAGGTAAACTGGTGCTATTCTGCAGTAAATCAACTGCACCATAGGGGACAAATCAAAATTCCAAAATTCCTGCACAGGATTTATTTATGTGTCCCCTATCATGTCCCCAGCTTGCTTTTATAAATATAGGCCATAGAAAACCTCTTTAGAGGGGACAGTCCTACTGTGAGACCCACATCCCTCTGTCCCTCTTCCCACCCTAGTGTTCTTCTTTAAGGAGATCAGACTATGTGGTGTGTGTATATGTGTATCACATTGTTCCACAGCAATAAAACTCACATTAATGTATCTTCAAGCTTCACTACATGTGTTTATAAATTACTCTTTGTAAAATAATTTGGTGTTGCTCAAAGTCATGTATTCATTTACACAAAGAGGTTTCAATAGGTCATGAAATAACCTTAAAATTATCAGTAATGCCCCTACCACCAGATGCACCACCAACAACAACACCTAAAACAAAAGTGTCCCTCTTTGGTCATTTCAAATGTTAATATGAATTAAATTCAGAAATAAATACCAAGTTTTGCTGATTACATCAGGACAAGGTGTTTCTTCTCTGCAGAGGAATTTGGACAAACTTGAAGACTGGGAGGGTAAATGGCAGATAAAGTTCAACACAGATAAATGCAAGGTCATGCATTCAGAAACAGCCATGAAAATTATGCAAGAAGTGGGATAATGATAAGGGAAAACTTGATGGAGAAGGATTTGAGAAAAGCTATATACAAATAACTTTACAAGAGTACACGTCAGTCAAAAGCAGTTGAAAATGCCAGCAAAATATTAACATGCATGCAAAAGTCTCATGGGAAGGAAGCACGATTTTACCTCTATAATTATTTGGTGAAAACTCTCTTTCAGGATTTAATATAGTTGTAGGTACCCCTTGTCAATTCCTTTAATTTAGTAGCACAAATGTGAGACTCTGCTCCCAGGTATGATGGGAAACTTTGAATAGGACCTCCTACCATTCCATCGTTAGTGTTTGAAAGGTCATAAACACAAGGGCAGGAAGTCTGTGTGGTACTAAAGGAGACCTGAAGGAAAAGAAATTGACAGATACAAAATTCTCTCTTTCCCCAAGGGTCTTCATGCAGTACACTTGAGACAGAGCACAGCAAAACTAAAGGAGGAAAACTGCTTGCAGGAGTATGAGACCAAAACCATCCTCACCTAAATCACTAAGGTTGAGTCTGTAATGCTTCAGGAATGTATGAACATTCTTCCACGTGGCGGCTCTACAAATCTGCTCAATAAAGGCTTTTACTTTTTTTCAGCCCATGATGTAGCAATATCTCTGGAAGAATGAGCTTTAAGAATTTTCAGCAGAGTCTTCCATTGGGCTGTGTATGCTTCAGTGATGTACCCTTCTAGTAATCGTTACTGTGGAAGATCTCATGCCTATGGAAGGACCAAAGAAATTAGTGAGCATGAAAGGAATATTCCAGAATGCTTGAGTTCTGTGGAAGAGAGAAGCCACTTAAACAACTGTTTTCAGTGACGTAAATTTTCAAAGTGCAGCTTTGCATAGGTTCAAAGGCATTCTTGCCCCTTTGTGCCCTGCTTCTATAAATAAAAACTATTTTGTTGATAATCTCTTCTTCCAACTGAGCATCTCAGAGATGAGTTGCTCTAGCTCCCTTCAAACTGAAGGATGTTGCCCCTGATTTATAAGGGCCATTTCAATTATAGTGTCCATCTTTGATGTGAATGGCGATTTTCTTGAACAGTCTTTTGCCACATTGACATCTACTTTGAAGACATGGTCCCAAAAAGCTTTGGGATCATTGCGATCAAATGTGAATAAAGCTTTATGTTTCCAGAGAAAAAATAGCTTCTTTTCATGACAGCTTCTTTCATGTTAAAAAATAGATGTGACTACCCCAAGTACTGGCAAGACATTATGGCACTTCTTATACCCGGTATCCTTTTGAAATGTTGTCGCTTACATGGCGACCCTCAAAAAGGCAACATCAGAATGTTGCCCGCTAAAGATGCAGCAACATCAGAATGTTTCCTGCTTAAAGGCCGCTATGTAGGAGCTCTCTGTGTGGCATCTGAAGCCACTCTGAGCCCTAATTCCTGACTCACACATAAGCTGCAATGAATTCTATCTAGCAACGACTGAAAAGGTTGCCATGTAGGTGCTCAAAGCTGCAGTGTTGGTTTCTTCCAGTGTAAGACTGCAGCATGGTTTTCTCACCCGATCCAGTGCACATGCTTCATCTGAAGAACAGTTATTTTTGTTTTTAAAGCACATTAAAAATTCTAATTCATGCAATCAGTCAAATGCTGCAGAACTGAGGAGGAGAAGAATCCATCTGTCACCCTTCTGCCGGGTTTCACGTCCAGGTTCTCTGCTTCCTGCCTCCGGTCCTTGCGCAGGGTTCCATTGGCTCTTGACAATGCTTGCCTGGTTCCTTCCTTCCATGCAGTCCTGCAGCCACCACCCTCTGTGTGTGTGCGAGCACCTTACTGGCCTTTTTCTTGTCCTGCAGTCAGCGTCACGTGCGGGTGACGTAGTACTCAACGCCTATATCTGATTGCCGGTCCCTAGTTTCGGTGCACTGTTATAGTGTTTCTGAAGCCAGCTAGACCGGCTGTTATGCCTTCCAGCGTTAAGCCTGTTCTCCCTTGCTCCTAGCCTTGGTCCTAGTTCCTTCTCTTTGTCTACAGTGTATGACCCTGCTTGCCCAAGACCACCCCTCTGCCTGCCGAACAGAGACCACTCTTGCCTACTGTGTATGACCCTGCTAGTCCAAGACCACCCTTCTGCCTACTGAATAGAGACCACTCTTGTCTACTGTGTATGACCCTGCTTGTCCAAGACCACCCTTCTGCCTGCCGAATAGAGACCACTCCTGCCTACTGTGTATAACCCTGGTAGTCCAAGACCTCTCTTCTGTCTATACCAGACATATCAGCCCATAGGATAGGTACAGTCTGGTCTAATCCTTTCGGCCCTTTCCACCCGGCCTCTCACGACTTAGCCTAGTATTCCGTCCCTTTTTTCTTTTTTGGAGAGTTTCAGCCACTGTTGTGGTCTATGCTCCCCAGCGACGACCCCTACTCTTCACTCCCCAGCCTGCCCTCTCCCCTGCAGGAGAGATTGTGCTGTTTATTGTCAGTCTATCCTGGGCTTACTTCCAGCTCCTCTGGAGTTAGCCATCCAGCCTTGCGGCTGGCAACTGTATCCAGCCGTAGCCGCAGCAAAGCCTGACAATAGGCAGCCCACGCTCGACCAGCCATGCACCCTAGCGATGCTCCCCAGCAATCGCTCTCTTGCAGGATTCCTGCAATTGGGTGACACCACCTCCCCTAAAAACAAAAATAACTCAGTTCTTGCTCTTTTTGCTGACAGTGACAATATTCCTCCCTGCATCTGCACCAGATTGGGTGACAGCACCTACATGGCGACCTTTAAGCAGGCAGCATTATGATGTCACCCTTTTGAGGGTCACCATGTAAGCGACTACATTTTAATAGTAAACCCACTGAAACTGATCTGGGCTTGTCATTATTTTTTCTGTCCAGTCAAGAGCTGATATGATTAGTTAAGTCATCAATACACTAGGCTGGAAAGATGGAATCTTCCCTTTAGCCCTCCTAGGGTGACTTTTTCAGACTCTGACACAGAAAATTCCACCTGATTTCTATAGGTGTAAGAAGAGGACCATTCTTTGTTCTTCTGCTTTAAGACTCTTAAAAGGATCCCTTGTTATAGACTTTACAATAAATACCATGGACATTATATCAGCTGCAGGAGAGACCAGCAAGACAGATGGCATGGTCAATTCAGAGATGCATTTCTGAGTCAGCTTACATTGGTTACTAACATAGCCAGGCCATCATCCATAAGAGCAGACATCTAAATAAATACAAACAAGGAAACCTCTAGGGGTGTGAGAAAGGGCTAGTTGGGTTCCCATGAAAAAATCTATGAAAACCACATGGTTGTCCACTTTTTCAGTGGACAATTTGCTTTAAATAAAGGGACTAAAATGTTTGCAATTTTTGTCCACTGCCAAAAACAATTTGTTATTTTTTCAATGGCTACAAACTGTACACCCCTTTACATACATGCTTTTTGCATTTTTTGCTATAAAAACATGATATTTTCAGGAATTGAAACACATTACAAGCAGCTACAGAGAGAGAGAGAGAGAGAGAGAGAGAAAGGGTGCTAGGATGTTGTGTATTGGAAAATTGTGAAAAATTGAGGTAGCAGAGGGTCATAATTTGTGTTATCACTATGAGCACTTGAAATATGAATATAAGGAGAAGCTGGAAGGACCTTATGTGTCCAGTGAGTCTGAGGAGTAGGAAGTGATCACTACCATATTAATGTGTCTGGATGCCCTGATACCCCAGACCAAATGATGGCCAGTCCCCTTACATCACCCCTAGGTATCTGGGGGAAATTTGTGTTCGGGCACAGGAAGAAGAAGATAGTAATGCGAATAGGACAGGTCAGCTGCCTGTGCTCGCTACCACTGCTGAGCCTGCCTGGGTGTCTTATGATTCTCAGAAGGAGGGAGGAGGAGATGATGCCAAGTGTGAGAGTAGGGGACCCTAAGTCACACTTAACAGTCCTGCCACTACTACTACTATTAGATACAGCAGCTATAGACTCGGAGTGTTTGGAGTGAGTGAGGGGGTGATACTATTAGTAGTGAGGAAGACTCAGAGACTGAAATTGATGTGATTGGTGTTAGTAATAGTGATGGTGAAGCAGCTGGTAGAACTAACATGACTACAGTAGACACTCCTGTTGATGCTGAGGTGGTTGGGGAAGTATTGTGGAGTGACCAGACTAGCAATGAAGGGAGCCCGCAACATTCCCCTTCCTCCCACGACATTGTCCCTATGGAACATGATCCTGAAGAAGGCAGAACTGGCGACTAGCAGCAATAATACCACCACCACCATGAGCACAGATCAGCTGCCTGCGCCTGCTGCCAGTATGCCTTCTTCAGCTGAACACAAGATGACAAGTGTGACTGGAGGGGACCCTTTGTCACATTTGTCATCACCTCCAACTGGTGAGATGTCTGTAATAGAGCAGCAACAGCAAGGAGGGACTGGTGATGGTGATGATGATGGAGGAGAAGCTGGGGTACAAGAGACATTAATGGCATTTTAGCCCAAAACTGAGAAGGAATGGGAGATGCATATTTGGATGGGCATTATCACCAGCACCAGCAGTGAGATTGATGAATTTGCTGCTGCTACAATTAATGCTGCTGTTGAGTTGCAAGGGCATCAGAATGCTGAGGAGCAGGCTAGTGTGCCACAGACCACAATAGACACATTGGGAATCGGGTCCAGTCATGCAGAACTAGGACAGGTTCCACTTTGCAGCAGCAATACTCCTGGTTCTAGTTGTAGTGCTGATTCTGAGGCAGTAGCAGTAACAGCAGCAACATTATCCTCTGCCCCAGCTAGTGAAGGGGGATGTAGAGGAGAAGAAGAAAGAGGGCATTCTTCTCTACTTTCTCCTCCCCCACTGAAGTCATGGGTGTGGGACTATTTTTCTCTTGGGGCAGGCTCAGTGCCATCATCAGAGCTTGAAAGTTTGATGGTGAGCAAAGCACGTAGCTTGCCATCACCTTCTTGCTCTAGGGTCCTGCAATAACAAGATGTAGCTACATCTTCTGGTTATCCACCTTATTCATCTTTACCTCCCCCAACCAGCTCATAGTCATTCAGTAGATGTCAGGATGTGGCAGTTCGCGTCCACCCATTGCACACTGTGTGGTGCTCTGACCAAACATGTCAGTGAGGTGGAAGAAAATCATAATCAGCGCATCAAGCGGCATCTGACGAGATTCCATCCCGCAGAATATGCTAAGCTGAAGGCAGGGAAGGTTCATCATTACTATTAAAACTGCAAGTTATCACGTGTCCTTAGTGGGGAGTGGACAAGGGACATAGTGACAGCAGCAGTATTTGGTTTCTGGTGGGATGATTTCACATTGGGGACCCTAAAAGTATTGGTGTTTGGTTACAGTTGTGTCAGGTTTTTGATGTGAGTGCAGATGTGCCCATTGTTCCCAGTCCTTCACTTATTTATCACACACACTGTGTACATTACAGTTTCTGATGAGAAGAGTAGTATCACAGTGCCCGTGATTGCTGACTTCTGCTGTCAGTCAGCTGTGTGTACTCTCCATTGGCCACCTGTCTTTTACCTGCCCAGTATTGCCTATATAGACTGGGCTGAGGCACCCTTTGGTTGCCCTTTCGTGGTGTCTCTATGTCAGCAGTCACCTGCCTGTTCCAGTACCTGTTCCTTGGGCCTGTTCCCTTTGTTACCAGTGTCAGCGGTCTCCAGTAGTCAGTGCCTCTTCTGCATGGTTCCTGCCTTCGTCCAGATCCGGTTGGCCTGCCGTTCCTGCTTCCGTTCCTGACCCCGTGTTGCCGTTGTTCCTGCTCCGTTCCTGACCTGGCTGGTGTTGCCGTTGTTCCTACTCCTTTCCTGACCTGGCTGGCAGTCCTGTAGTTCCTGTGGGCGTCCTGGCTTGTCTACTGCTCCTGCGCTGTATCCTGACCTCATCCACTGACTATTGGGTCGCCTGGGCGACATTCTGATTACTGGTTTACTCCACACTACCGGTTGCTGATTCACTGTATAGAACCGGTCTGGCGCTCTTGTAGTCCATTGCACCATGCTGGTTTACTCCACACTACCGGCTGCTGATTCCGTTGTATAGAACCGGTTGGGCTTCGCTGTCTCCCAGTACGTGGTACTGGTTTACTCCACTCTTCACCGGTTGCTGATTCGCTGTATAGAACCGGTTAGACTCTATTGTTGCCCATCACACCATACTGGTTTACTCCACATTACCGGTTGCTGATTCGCTGTATAGAACCGGACAGATGCTATTGTTGTTCTTTACACCATACTGGTTTACTCCATATTACCTGTTGCTGACTTCGCTTTTAGAACCGGTTGGGTGTTCCTGTCTTTCAGTACGTGGTACTGGTTTACTCCACTATTACCGGTTGCTGATTCGCTGTATAGAACCGGTTAGACACTATTGCTATCCAGACATGTTACTGGGCTCTCCCCATTTACCAGTTGCTGATTCTGCTTTATAGAACCGGTTGGGCTTCGCTGTTTCCCAGTACGTGGTGCTGGTTTACTCCACTCTTCACCGGTTGCTGATTCGCTGTATAGAACCGGTCAGATGCTATTGTTGTCTATTACACCTTACTGGTTTACTCCACACTACCGGTTGCTGATATGCTTTATAGAACCAGTTTGGTTTCCCTGGTGGCGATACTGGTTTGCACATCCTATGCTGCTATTCCATCTATTCAACATTAGTGGAGCTGTCCTTCTGTCCTCCTTGCTGCCTTGCCCGGTATATTGGCAAGGCCGGTAGAACCATATTCAGATTGATTGTTACCCTTCAGGCTGCCTTGCCCGGTATATTGGCAAGGCCGGTAGAGCCTGTTTCCATTCCTCTGTGCCAGCTTACAGGCTGCCTTGCCCGGTATATTGGCAAGGCCGGTACAGCCATATTCAGATTGCTTGTTACCCCTCAGGCTGCCTTGCCCGGTATATTGGCAAGGCAGGTAGAGCCTGTTTACATTCCTCTGTGCCAGCTTACAGGCTGCCTTGCCCGGTATATTGGCAAGGCCGGGAGAGCCATATTCAGATTGATTGCTACCCTCCAGGCTGCCTTGCCCGGTATATTGGCAAGGCCGGTAGAGCCTGTCTCCATTCCACTGTGCCAGCTTACAGGCTGCCTTGCCCGGTATATTGGCAAGGCCGGTAGAGCCTACATTCTGTATCTTGATAATACTACTGTTTGTAATCATTATGTACATGAGAGATGTGTGTATGTTCTGGACCCATGAGGGTTCCCATTAAGAAGATGACAAGAGTTATAGATCGCCTACACATACCGCCACCACCCAGACCTCAACAAGTCATGTCATTAAAGTTACACAGTTCTTCTATAATGTAGTGCCATCCCACACTTACTAAGTTCTTAGAAAGAAGTCAAAATCTGCAAAACATAATTCAGAAGTATTTGTATGGAATAGTAAACTTACCAAAATGTTGTCTTTTGACATGCTGCTCTTTTTGTTTTGTTGAAAACAGAGGCTTTAAAGAACTGATGTTATATGTTGCTCCCTGCTGGAAAGGCACAGTTATTTTTCAAGGATGGTTGTGCCAATGTTACATAAGAAGGAAGTTAGTGTTGTGAGCAAAGGACAAAGGCACTCAGCCTGCTAACAACCTTTTCAAGATATATAAATTGCTGTAGGACTCACATATTTTACTTTCAGCTCATTTTTTCTCCACTTTAGTCCTCAGAAATAATATTGTGGTGGGAAATGTTGCAGTCATAGAAAACATATATTGTCAGTGGTGAAAAGGAGACAATTTTATGTATTTCTATGGGAGAAAAACTTTCAAGAAAAAAGCCATGCTGAAAAATATCCTACTGCCAGGATAAAATGCCCCCCCCCCCCCAACACACACACACACAAGTTCCCCATAATCTTTGTCTTTTTGTATAGCTGACCAGTACCTCTGTACAATTTTCTGTATCTGTAATAAATGTATATTGTTTGCACGAAAACTGGTAATCTATCAGATTTTGTGGCTCCAGTACCAGCATTGTTCAAAAGGGTATTTTAGTGTTTGTAACCTATATTTACAAATTTATTTTAGAATAAGTATGACTACTGCTTGCTAGGAGTAAATTATTCTTGTCAGTGGGTTTTGTGAATAAATCTGAATTGATTTTTGAGTTTTCCTTTGTGTACCATCACATCCAAAAAATTCACACTCAGTCTGTCATTAATGTGGATTGTAATATAGGATGCAAGGTGTTAATGACATTACTCATTTTCAGCAATGCATTTTCAGAGCAATGCCTTTGACTACAAATCTGACATCTTTCAAATACTGTGAATATTGTGTATCAAAAAATGTTGTTCTGTAATGGAAACAGATATGTTTGCATAAGTAGGGGCTACATTCAAACCCACTAATATTCCTTTGGTTTGTAAGTAAAAAGAATAATTGAATCTGACACAATTCTTAGTAAGAACAAACTTCAGGGACTCAATTTTGAAGAATACCCTATTTGTTTCATATTCATATTAGTATAGTGTTTCTCCAGTGCTTTCATTGTGTAGGATTGATCTGTATAGTGACTGAATATCATATGTGCATAAAATATATGAGTTTAAGTCTTCTAGACTGTCCTGTCTTTTAAGAAAATCAGTAATTACTTTGTCAGTTATTAAAGATTAACCCTTTGAGTGCCAGAGAGATTTACAACACATTGCTCTGCAATGCCTTGTGCACCTGTCTGAAACTCGAGGGGTAAAAATATAAGATCAAGTTGACTAAGTTGTAGTAGTAAGGAGCCTGTACCTCCTACAATGATGCCCAGGTGTGTTTGTAGCATGTCTATGTATCTTTGGCAGCAAGTACTAGACAGGTACAATGAGATGGTCAGTAATTATGAAGTCTTTAATATTTATATCAAGTAGATCATATGAAAAGCAGCATCATTTAATTATTAAAAATTATCATAGGATCACCAGACAATACTTTATAATGTGTTCTATTATTTATATTTTCTAATGTCTTAAATTCATTTGAGATAGATTAGTCTTTTTAAGTCTCTTATTTCTCCATCCCAGTTTGGATATATCTGTAAGAACTTAGTTGGAAAATGGTTCCACAGAAGATTTAGTCATTGTTTGGTTAAAGGAGCATTTCGTTTGAAGACAGTTATATTTATAATACTCAATGTCTCAGTTTCTTCAATAGTTATTAAACCGCTTTTTAATTTGACTGTCTGCATAAATTTAAAGAAGCCTACTTTGAAGTCACAAAGATTACCTTTATATATTGAAACAAAGTCAGGTCCTTTATGAATGAACTTGATTTCTGCATATGTTAATGCTGTACTTGAAATTTTCACAACTAGGTCTGCTGTATGATTTTACTGTCTGTGCTTTAGAGGTATTCCATTCTCCTTTCCCAGATCTCATGTGACAGGTGGTTCTCTTCCTTCCCTTCCTTGTCTTCCTTTACCTCTTCTTCCCCTGCCGGTGTGCAGGCTGTTTTGACAGTAATCTACTTGCTGTGAAAATTGTGTCCATCTGCCTTACAGTCCTGGTATCTGGTAGACTGGTTTCCATTTGTCATGCTGGCTTCAGATACAGAATAGTTGTCAAGGGATGTAGAGTCAGTGTGGTTCAACCAGCAAACAGTGGAAGCAGACTGAGAAGCAGACATTATAGGTGTAGCTACTAGTGGGCAGTAGAACAAGGCTGGGGTGTCAGACAGTGCATGTGTGGTTCTCTGGCTACCAATATATAGTGAATTGAGGCTGAGGAAGAAGACAATATATGTGTGGTTCATTGACTAACAGTGGAGAGTGGAACAAGGCTGAGGTATCAGGCCATGTATGTGTAATCCTGGGAAAGCAGACAGTGCATATGTGGCTACCAGCGGACAAAGAAACAAGTCTGGGCTGCCAGGCCATGCATGTGTGACAGTGTGTGTGTGTGTGTGTGTGTAAATACATGTGGCTGTGGCAGTGTGTGTCTGATGTACTAAGAAAAAGTGGTGTAATTCTTCATTTTAGAGAGAAACTAAAACTACCATTGCTTTTAATGAGGATGTTTAACACAAGTGCAGTGTTGGACATCTCTCTATCATTCGGGGGTTAAAATCCCTATATATCCATTAATACTGCTTTTAGCTTTGTAAAATTACCATTTTTAAAATTGCAATAAATGATGATGATCCCTCTCTTCTGGGGAGGATTCAGTTTATCAAAGTACCACCAAATGTTCCACCACCACCAGCTCCAGTGCAAAAAATAAACATATAAGAACACTGAAGATGACAACAAGTCACATTCTAGTGTTGATTATGGAAATTGCATAATGTAGTTAGGTGCAACATAATGGAGCCATTGACAATGCAGACATGCACCAGCTGGTAAAGGACATGTTAATGTTCTTTGAACAAGATCCTTGCATAGTGTCCATTAAAAGCAATGAGGAATAAATTCTTGCCACTTTGCTGGACTCCTGCTTTAAAAATATAATTTCAGAATTTCTGCCAAAGGGCCATCAGCGGTTTGTCACAACATGGAGTCATGATGATCAGCAGCATTTCTCTGTTGAATCAGATTCTGTCTAGGAATATAGAGATATGCTTACTGATTGAGTGGAGGGTTGCATTGTGGAGGATGAGAGGGAGAAAGTGAGGGAACAAAAACATCTATACAGCATAGAGAAAAAGAAGGCAGTGAAGCACTTCAACCAGCAGCAGCAGGAGCACCTATATCATCAACCAGAACATTCCATTCTGAACATAGGGCAATTCATGGGTCTCAGCAGGGGAGGGAAAAATCCAACATTGGTTGTGGTGGCACTGTTGGTGACACATCTCTTTGGGACATGCTCCCTGAGGATAGGTTGGTAACTGACACACACAGAAACACTGTGTAGCTCCTAGGAGTAGTCCCACTGAATACAAGAAGGTTTCTGCATACTTGCAGGATAGGTACACTCTAGGCAATAACAAGGATACCATGGAATGCTGACAAACAAAGCAGTGTGACTTGAGTCTGAGCGGGTTTTCAGTGTAGCTGGTTACATTGTTAATGAACATAGGACACGGCTATCAAGCAGCAATGTTGAGAGACTAACATTCTTAAAAATTAGCCAACATCTCACACCATCTGAGTATCAGGTAGCAGAAACCACACATGACAGAGAAAGACAGGTCAAATGTATTAACAGTAGCACAGATGATGAGGAGGAGGGTTACTACCATCTACCACACTTGGGACCACTGCTACGACCAATAAGTAATGTGTATCAGTAATCTGAGAAGAAGGATAGCTTATATTTGTCACAAACATGTCAATTACACCATGCCAGCCCCCCACCACCACTACCATACACGTCTGCCACATTGTAGGTTGTAAATTTATTTTTATCTCTTGTCATCATCATGAATATTTGCAAATGTAACTTGAGCAGGAAGTTAGTGCTTTGGGCAAAGTACAAAGTCATTTTGCATGATAACAAATTTTTCAAGGTAAGTGTTGCTCTAGGACTCACAGCTTTGACTTTCAGATACTTATTTCTCCACTATAGCCCTCAGAAGAAGTAATATTTTGTTAGGAAATGTTGCACCATAGGAAACATAAGCAAAAAGTGTATTGGAATAAGTGAAAAGGAGAACATTTTGCATATACAAAAAAGGAGAAAACTCATGAAAAAAAGCAGAAAATCATCAGTTTTTCATGAAAAGTCATGTGGGAAAGGAGGGAACAAAAGTGCCTTCCTTTTAACAAAAAAAGTGTTTTTAGGTTCCAGGACCTCCTTTATTTTTGAACAAGGATGGAGATATGGGGAATATTATCCAATAAAATATTTAGTCAGGGTCATTTTGCCCTTAGATTTATCAAATGCTTAATTTTTAACTTGTCTGTTTAGCCACTCCATTGGTAAGCTGGATGGAATGCATTGATACCCAGCCAATCCAACAATGGAAGGATTGATGGAAGACCGGGTTAGACTAGAGGGCCTGGCAGGGTAGTGAACACTTACTGACCATGCAATTAACACCTTCAATACCAGATTGTTTACAATATAATGCACAGCAAGGATTGAGGGGGGGAATTGTATGAGAATAAGGATGTTGATTGGGTGCACATCAGGACATTGAGGGGACTATAGTGGTTGCATAATTTTGAAGTAAATAGGCTTTTTTTTTTCTTCAATGATTTTGCAGCCCTGCACTATTGAGCCTTGGAAGGTCTATCTGACCAGACAAGGGAATCAACTTGTTTGATACATTTTGGTAGTTTTACCGAATTGCAAAATTCAATATACATAATGACCAGAATGAATTGGCAGAAGTAGGAAGGTTAGAAAAAAGAACCTTACTGATAACATTATTTTTACCCTAAACTCCCCTACAATTCCAGTTCCCTCTGTTCTTGATGAATTAGATCAACAAACTTATCCATATCTAGACATTTTTAACCTTAACATATGTGATACAACCATTTACTCTCTTAAGAAATTAGCCCCTTACAAATGGTTGTCATCTCATCTGAAACATTTGGGCATTCAAATTAAATTGGGCTTTTAGCCATGTCCACTCTTTGAAATGCCCACTTTTTGAAATGCTAACAAAAAAAGTTCAAACATTCACCAATCCAGGACCACTCCCCAGCCGGAGAGGCTAGCATCCGTCATCACCGTGGTCCAGAAGGATATCAGGAAGGACTTGCCCTTCAGGAGATTGGAGAGGTTAAGCCACCATGACAAACCCACATGAAGAGGGAGGGGTACTGACATCTGCAGAAGGTCCGGCTGACCCTTGCATACCTGGATCACAAATGGCTGGAGATCCCTGGTGTGAGCCATGGAAAAAGGGACTGCTTCCATGGTGGAGATGAATTTCCCCAACAGAGAGGATAGCTTCTTGGCTGGAACTGGATCTTGAGCTTGAGCTAGAACAGCCGAAACCATGTGTGTAATCTAGTGTGCCACATCCTCCGTGAGAAACACCATGCTCTGCTGAGTGTCGAAGAGAAGGCCCAGGAAGACCAGACGTTGGGATGGGACAAGATCTGACTTGTCCATGTTGATGTTCCACCCGTGATGGGTGAGAGCATGAATGCAGTCCTGAACCTGTTGAGAAGAAGTTCCAAAGAAGGGGCTTTCAGAAGCAGGTCGTCCATGTATGGAGTAACTCTGATGCCATTTCGGTGGAGGACGGACACTAAGGCTCCCAGGACACGGTTGAAGACCTGAGACACTGTAGTCAGAGCAAAGGGAAGAGCTAAGAACTGAAAATGCCCTTGGTCGCAGGCAAATCTGAGATACTGCCGGCTCTCTGGATGAATGGTGATATGTAAATATGCATCCTGAAGGTCCAGAGAAGCAAGGAATCATAGCAGCAATCACTGTCCTTAGGGACTCCTGGTGATAAGGAGACCGGATCACAAAGGAATTGAGATGCTTCAAGTCCAAAATTGGACAACAACCGCCATCCTTCTTGGAAACTATGAAGAGGTTTGAGTAAAAACCTGTACCTCTATCCTGAACTGGAACAGGTTTCAGAACATCCTTGTCCAGAAGAGACTGGATAGCGCCGTTGAAGAGACTGCTTTTTTCCATGCCCTGGGGCGTATGAGAGGGAAAAAAGCAAAAAGGAGGAAGAGAGGCGAAAGGGATCCTGTACCCTTCTGCCACTACTTGTAAAACCCACGGGTCCACCACTGAATCCTCCCAAATGCTGTAATAATCACGAAGACGACCACCCAGAGCTGAATGGGGACCTGGGTTCAGCGAGTCATGCCGGAGAAGTCTTGGAAGCCTTGGGGTTGGAGGAGAACTTGGGCTTCCATTGCTGTTTGGGCTTGGGGAAGGCACATGGAGCTGAGGGAACCGACTGGTTCACCGGACGTGTCTCAGTCTGAAAGGGATGAAAAAACCTGTTACGCTTGAGAGGAGGTTTCTTCCTGGGGACCAAGGGCAGATGAATACTCATACCCCCAGTGGCCTCACTGATCAGATCCTTAAGATCTGGCCCAAATAAGGATGTACCCTGAAAAGGCAAGGACAACAAGGCTTTCTTAGAAGCGGTGTCAGCAGCCCAGATCTTGAGCCAAAGAGCTCGTCTGGCAACCACAGACATGGTGGAAACCCTGCCACCAGACGTATAGCATCAAATAAGGCAGCAGAAACATAGTGCTGGGCCTCAGATATGTTGGCAAGAAGCCACAACATATCCAAAGATGAATCACCCCGACGTACAGCTAGGGTGAGTTGTTCAGACCAGATTGCAATGGCCCGGTTAACCCATGCCGCAGCAAATGCTGGTCGCATGGCAGTACCAGCAGTGGCAAAAAACCTCAAGCTTCTTGTCAGTCCAGTCTTTCAGAGAGGACGCATCAGAAACTGGTAAGGCGGTGGACTTAGATAGCCTTCAGACAGGAGCATCCCCCTTAGGGGGGATGAACCCATTGAGCAAGTGCCGCCTCAGAAAAGAGGTAAAGCTTAGCAAACTTCTTGGAGACAGAAGGCTTTCTGTCTGGAGATTTCCACTCATTGGCCACTAGGCGGTCCAGAGCGGGGTTAGGTGGAAAACAAGTATGGGACTTTATAGGCTCCTGGAATACATCAGAGGGATCTGAGGAAACCTCCTGAACTGGGGGAATGTTTAGTGTGTTTAAGATGGCCCTGATCAGACCCTCAGCGGAGGGTTCTGGATCAACCTCAAAGGAATTCCCAAAAAATTGAGAGGAGCCCACAGCAGAACATTCCTCAACATCTGAATCCACCAACAGTTCCTCTTCAGAGGAATCTGAAACGTCAGGTACTCCTTGCGGTTTAGGCAGGGAAGATCTGACTGTGGAAGGGGTTTGCCAGGAATGGAAGACCCCCTGTAACTGGGATGGAAAGAGTTGCAATGTAGACCTGAGATCCCTGGTAGCAGCCTTGAACTCTTGCATCCAAACTGTCTCTAATGCATGGCTGGAGGTCCCTGGGATAGACTCAGGGACATCAGAACATGCTGGGCATAAATGACCTGAGAATTCTCTAGGCAACCCTGCATGACATGAGGAGCAATAAGCAATTGGGGGATACAGAGACCCAAGTGTCCTTAGTCTTAGGCCTGGCCCCAAGCTCCAATTGAGTAGACATTCTCACAGTGTCAACAACGTTCAGAATAATTAATCACCCAATTTACAGTGTGTAAGATTAAATTTCCCCCCAGAAATTGCTAAAATACACCTATCTGGCAAGTGAAGGGTTAATCTGCGAAGGAGAGTCCAAGCCCTGCATAGGATACTCATTCTGTAAAGCTCACAAGATGTCTGCTGTGGCGGGAGCCAATCAGAAATGAGCGTGCGAAGCAAGCGCTCATGGGAAATGTAGTTTTCTCAGAAAAAGTACCCCAACAGTGCCCGAAGCCACCTGAGCCCCCCAACGCACTTGCAATGTGAACCAGATGATAGAGCAAGGTCAGACAGTTAAAATGAACCATCTCTGAAGTCGCTAGGTTGAACGGTTGCAGAGATATGTCCCAAACTGCAAAGGTCCCATAGAAGTGAATGGAGCAATGGTGTCTATGCGGTAAAGTGCGCCTTAACCCAATTTTGTTAAAGTTAGAACTGAGAAATAAAAATACATGAAACATCACTAGAAAATGTAATCAGACCCAGAAAACACTGAACCCAGTAGGGAAAGTGCTAATAACCACCCCAAAAGATGCCAACCAGCAATTAAAGGGTTAATTTACCACATAAAGTTGCTCCAAACACTGACAGACATAACAGAAAGACCCAGTGAGTGCAGGAATGTGCAATAAGAACTCCTAGGAATAAAGCCTGTGCAGAGGGGCACTGTGGGACAAGTGGACCTGCAGCACTCAAAGGGTTGCTCACCTTTCCTGCAGATCTTCTGTCTTCAGATTACCATGTAGTAAGAAGTAACCTAAGTGGGTAACTCCTGGGGACGCACTTGGAATCAAGATTTTCCCCCTCAGGGCTTAAAGTCCACAAAAAGCACCTTGATTCTGAGCTAGCCACATCTAAGGGCATTGTCAGTCATGGTAATCTGCCTTGGTATTCCATATCTAACAGAAAAATAAAAAGTTTCTAAAACTATAGCAGAACTGTTCTCTTGCCTGTGTTATCTTCACCAAGGAACAAACCTTTCTGGAGCTGGTTTGCTAGCTGCAGCCAAGGAGGGAAGGTAGGCTCCACCCCCTGTAGTCATTTCTAGAATTGTTCCTGCCTACTTAAAGGGGCGGATCGCCTACCCAAAGTTACCAGTAACCTGTATTGGACGACAAAGAAAACAAGTTATATTTCGCATGTTTGTAGGTGTTACAAGTGATAATGGTTCATTAGATTTTTGAATGAAAACTTTTATGTTCTGTTTTTTACAGAAGGTATAAGTTTATGTGGGAGTGAATTAGTACTAGTCTTATAAACTGTATTGTAAAATATTTCATTTTTTTCCCTCTACCATTGTATTTGAACATATAGAACAGTATGCACAAAGAAAGAAGAGCATTCTGGATCAATCCATCTGTACATTAGGAATCAAATAACGCTTCCCATTGATGTAAATTGAAATGTTAACCCCTTAAAGTCTAGGTAGATCTCCAGTGCATTTGTTGGAAACCTCTCTAATGTTGAAGGGGTTAAAAATGCATTTAATCAATAGGGATTTGGTAATTTCTCTTTGCCATCTATGGTGCAGATGGTTTCCCCCAGATTGCTCTGTTGCATTGTTGATACAGCGCTTATGTCAATTAGACATTCGCTGTATTTTCTTAAATCACTGGCTGCTATGAAAGTTTATAAATGAAGGGCGCAAGACAGAGATTCCATCTAAAAGCAATGTTTAATAATTTTGAACCAAACTGCGCATGTATTAAGAAACAAGTACAGAAATATAAAAATACAAATCGCTTATCTGTCTCCCGGTGTTAACGTCCACATTACTGTGTGCTTTTTACCCTTGAGAAAGAGGACAGGAAGCCCGCGATACGCGTGGGGTTAAAATTGTCTTTTAATTTATTTTTACTTTTAATCATCATCTCCCGGACTAGTCCCTCTGTGGGATATCTACCCCCGTGACATTTACCGAGTGAATACCTAAGGTTGCATCCTGTATTGGCCTTCTGATAATGTCCCTCGGTACATTCTAGGGATGCTTGCCATCTTTGCAAAAGGACTCTGGTGATTTTTAAAGAGCTGGAGAAGTCCAGAGAGGACTTGGATAAACTGACCTTTATGGGAATTAGAGGAATATAGTAGAAGATCTGAGTGAACTTAAGGTGAACACACGGAGGAGTAGACACAGTAATGTGGACGTTAACACCGGGAGACAGATAAGCGATTTGTATTTTTATATTTCTGTACGTGTTTCTTAATACATGCGCTGTTTGGTTCAAAATTATTAAACATTGCTTTTAGATGGAATCTCTCTCTTGCGCCCTTCATTTATAGATTTTCTGTGGATGTATGTGTGAAAGAGGACGCTCAGAAGGTGCTGCAGAGAGAAGAATCCTATGTGAATACGTGCCATCTCCATCATCTCCATCATATTTCATTTCATCTTGTCATTTCCATTTCATTCATTTATCCCATTCATTGTTGTATTTGGACTAAAGTGTATATGGATGATTGAGATAAGTGATTGTAGACACGGGAAGACATACTTGTTTTATTTATTATTCTTTTATTATTTAGATCAAAGAATCTAATAGAGAACTATTAGAAGGTGTTTAAGAAATTTATTCTTCCTACAATTTTGGGTTTATACGCAGGTGAATTCTAATATTTAGTTATTTTTGCTATGAAAGTTGCTTTGGAAAACTCACCAACATCCAAGTATTCCCTAAAAAGTATCCCCTCAAATAAAAATGGCTGTATACCCTCTTGAATCATAGTCTTATTTACACTGTGTGCACAATTATTAGGCAAGTTGTATTTTTGAGGATTAATTTTATTTTTGAACAACTACAGTGCTCTCCTTCAATCCAAAATGTTAAGAGACCTTTAACCTGAATATTTAAGAAAGTAAAAGTGAGGTTTTTGGATTTCTTAGGAGAATATCTGTGTGTGCACAATTATTCGTCAACTATTAGTGTGCACAATTTTTATGCAACTAAATGAAAAACGATAATTTTCCCATCTTACATGTTTATTTTCATTTATTAAAGTGAGAATACTAAACAAACAACTCAATTTACAAATAAACATTTGTGAAATTTACAAAAAAAAAATCAGTGACCAATATAGCCAACCTTATTTCCAATAACAGGCATAAGCCTTCCATTCATGGAGTCTGTCAGTTTCTTGATCTGTTGACGATCAACTTTTTGTGCAGCAGCAACCACAGCCTCCCAGACACTGTTCAGAGAGGTGTACTGTTTTCCTTCAGCATAAAACTGCTATTTAAGAAGGGCCCTCAATAAGGTTTAGGTCAGGTGAGGAAGAGAGCCATGTCATTATTTTATCATCTTTAAGGCCTTTACTGGCTAGCCACACAGTTGAGTACTTCGATGCATGCGGTGAAGCAGTGTCCTGCATTAAAATCATGGTCTTCTTGAAAGATGTAGACTTTTTCCTGTACCACTGCTTGAAGAAAGTGTCTTCTAAAAACTGTCAGAAGGTTTGGGAGTTGAGTTTGAGTCCATCTTCAACCCGAAGAGGTCCAACTACCTCAGTTGGGATGGGCAAAAATTTTCGCCTCAAACTGAAATCGGCGAATAATGGCACTTTCCGCTTGTGGAATAATTTTCAGCGAAAACTGCAGTTTTTCCGCTTTTCCCTGCCTTTTCCTCCCATTGAAATCAATGGGAAGAAAAATATTTCTCCACAACAGGAAAGTTTTCTACAGCCATATAAAAGGCAGTCAGGCTCTCACAGCAGCCATTCTGTGTTTGTGAGAGGAGAGAGCAGCATGTTTTTGAGCTAGAGGAGACAGGCAAATAAAGGGGAATTGAAGCTTAGTTTAGGGAGTCAATTAGGTAGGACACTTGTTCTCTGTATTAGGGGAGTCTGGGGACACGCTAGGTGATAAGAAGGGAGGAAGGAGGTTGACTCCTAAATACACCAAAATTCCATGTGACTACAGGCAAGACATAGGCAACTTATTTGCTTGCTTATCTTGCTGTTATTGTCTCTGTGCTGGGTGGGGACGTCTGGGAAAAGACATTGTTGATTTTGTTTTTCAGTTATAATTTTTTTGGACAGACTGTGATAAGACAAAAGGGTGGACAACTTAAATAAATAAAAAATAATAATAATAAAAAAAAAAGAATAAAAAACTAAATATCTTAGGTGACCATGACAGACAGCTGACTGGGCTTAGGCAAGACATCATACAGCTCCATCAGTTGTGTTGTGCACTGTACAGTAAAAAACACAGTGTAGTTGCGGAATGTCCAGCACACACACAAATGGAAGGGGGAGGGGTGGAGCAGTGTAGGGACGTGAGATTAAAGTAGTAGTCCAAAAACCTACTGAAGCAATGGTTGTTACAGAGTGTGCAATCAGTGATGATGATCCCTCTACTCCAAGGGAGGATGCAGTTTGTCAAGGTCCCAGCAAAACTAGTTCCAGCACCACCAGTGCCAGTAGGAATATAGAAGAACACTTAAGACGACAACAAGTCACATTCAAGTGTTGGTGATGCTGTCAGTAGCATAATAGAGTAAGATGTAGCAGCTGAATCGCCTGCTGCATCAGACAGTGAGACACCAAAACACCTGTCCTCAAATTAGTAGTGAATTTTGTTACAGTAAAAGTAAAAAGAAATTGTTTGAGACCTCCAAAAGCTTAGAGGAATATAAGGGTAGTAGTGGGAAAGAACTGTCAGGTGATGCTGATGCTGCTGAGGATGACCTAATGATGACTGATGATGACGCAGATCTATAAAATATCCCTCTAGCATCCTTCCCTTGTTTAGATACAGATGAGGTTGAGAGTGAGGATAATGACAGGGCTATAAGGTTAGCAGAAAGTCAAAGGCAGTATCTTCCACCACTTTTAAGGAGCATTGTGCCTGTCTATAAAGTGTTTAAGAAAGCCATTGGAAAGTCTGACCTTGGACAAGTACAAATGTCAATAAGCACACAGTCATCCTATCAGTCATCCTCAGCATCATCACCTCTTCAAAGTCCAAGTCCCACTCAGCCACACACACCTGTTTTGAAAACCCAGTAACAGCAGCACAGGTTAACATCCACAGTGTTAGATATGACGAGTACCTCTGGTGCTGCTGCTGTAAGTGCTGCACCTTTGACACCTAGTAGTAGTGGCAGTAGAATTACATCAACATCCAGCTCCAGTAGTAGTAGTAGCAGAAACCACACATGACAGACAAAGTCAGGACAAATTTATTAACAGAAGCACAGATGAGGAGGTGGAGAAAGGATGTGAATAAGGGTTGCCACCATCTACCCCACTTGGGACCACTTCTATGACCTATAAGTAATGTGTGTCAATAATCTGAGAAGGAGTATGACAATGGTAAAAATACGTACACAAATCACACCATGCCAGTCCTCCACCACCACTAGAATGCACATCTGCCACATTGTAGGTTGTACTTTATTTTTTCATTACACAGTCATCCTATCAGTCATCCTCAGCATCATCACCTCTTCAAAGTCCAAGTCCCACTCAGCCACACACACCTGTTTTGAAAACCCAGTAACAGCAGCACAGGTTAACATCCACTGTGTTAGATATGACGAGTACCTCTGGTGCTGCTGCTGTAAGTGCTGCACCTTTGACACCTAGTAGTAGTGGCAGTAGAATTACATCAACATCCAGCTCCAGTAGTAGTAGTAGCAGAAACCACACATGACAGACAAAGTCAGGACAAATTTATTAACAGAAGCACAGATGAGGAGGTGGAGAAAGGATGTGAATAAGGGTTGCCACCATCTACCCCACTTGGGACCACTTCTATGACCTATAAGTAATGTGTGTCAATAATCTGAGAAGGAGTATGACAATGGTAAAATACGTACACAAATCACGCCATGCCAGTCCTCCACCACCACTAGAATGCACATCTGCCACATTGTAGGTTGTACTTTATTTTTTCATTACTTGACATCATCATGAATATGTGCCAGACCAGTGTCACTTAAGCAGGTGGTTCGTGTTGTGGGCAAAGGACAAATACATTCTGCATGCTGCCACATTTTTCAAGCCATAAGTTGCTGTAGGACTCACAACTTTGACTTTCAGCCACTTATTTCTAAACTTCATCCCTCAGAAGAAGTAATATTACTTTGGGAAATGTAGTACCTCTAGGAAATATAGGCAAAAAAATAGGTGAAAAATGTGTTAACAGAGGAGGAAAATTTGTTAAAACAGGCGAAAAGGAGGACATTTTTGTGTAGGCAGAAAGGCAAAATTTTTCACACTTTTTGCCCACCCCTACAGTCCAGTACCCCTTCTCCACCTTGCTGGTGTCTGAGTCGAAGTGGAGCTCTGTGCCTGTGTCTGATCCAGCCACGGGCCCATCCATCTGGACCGTCAAGAGTCACTCTCATCTCATCAGTCCAGAAAACCTTTGAAAAATCTGTCTTCAGATATTTCTTGGCCCAGTCTTGATGTTTCAACTTATGTGCCTTGTTCAGTGGTGGCCGGGTTTCAGCCTTCCTTACCATGGCCATGTCTCTGAGCACTGAACACCTAGTACTTCTGGACACTCAAGGTAGGATGCAGTTCTGGAAAATGACAGCACCGGAGGATAATGGGTTCCTGGTAGCTTCATGTTTGATTCTTCTCAAATCTCTGGCAGTTAATTTGCGTCTTTTTTTCTCAACACGTTTCTTGCGACCCTGTTGACTATTTGCAACAAAACGTTTGATGGTTCTGTGATCACGCCCCAATGTCTTAGTAATTTCAAGAGTGCTGCATCCCTCTGAAAGACTTTTTAAAATTTTTGACTTTTCAGATTCAGTTATATCTCTTTTTCCTCTCATTTTTCCTGAGGAAATGAAGCTGCCTAATAATTATGCATATGTTCACCTCCTTAGGCCACACCCTCTCTCATTACACAAATTCACATCACCTGATATGCTTAAATCTAATAAGCATTCAAGTTTATACAGATTGAAGTAGGAAAATATGCATAAAATTTATGATATGGTCAAAATACTCACTTGCCTAATAATTGTGCACACAGTCTACATACCTTTCACTCTCGTCTTGGCTCTCTCCTAAAATGATCTACACCCAATCAAGGCAACCTGGCACACTGAGTAGCTCCCTTACAACTTACATCTAGGGTTATCCTGATACTGCTTTCCCTTTCTTATTACCTGACATAGGTAGTTTCTGCAGTGTAGTACTTGCATCTGAAGATCTGGAGCAATACATTATTTATTATTATTATTATTATTATTATTATTAATCCTTATTTCTATAGCGCCAACAAATTCCGCAGCGCTTTACAGTAGGGAATAGACATACAGAGGTATTAAATAGTACAATCAAATGTGGAGAACAGAAGGATCAGAGGACCCTGCTCGTGAGAGCTTACAGTCTAGAGGAGGGTAGGTTTGGCACAGAAGGAGTAAGTACCATTGGGTGTAAGTGCCTCCTGCCAACTGACCTGCCAGTCATTGGGTGGGAGTGAGAAGTGCTGTTGAGTGCAGTGGTCCAGGGAAGGGGTGAATCTTGGTGATAATGGTTATGGAGGCAGTTGATAGGCTTCCCTGAAGAGGTGAGTTTTCAGGGAGCGTCTGAAGATCTGAAGGCTGGGGGAGAGTCTGATTGGGCGGGGGAGGGAATTCCAGATCTGAGGTGTAGCACGGGAGAAGTCATGTAGGCGGGAGTGGGAGTATGTGATAAGAGCTGTGGAGAGCAGAAGGTTGTGTGCATTGTGTGTATTTGGAAATGAGAGATGAAATATTGTGTGATGCCGTATTAGTGAGGGCTCTATAAGTAAGCACCAGAATTTTGAATTTAATTCTGTATGCTAATGGGAGCCAGTGTAGGGATTGACAGAGGGGTTTGGTGTCAGAGAAGTGATGAGTAAGGTAGATTAGTCTTGCAGCAGAGTTCATTATGGACTGTAGTGGGGTAAGCTGGGTGAGAGAAGGCCAAATAGTAGTGAATTACAGTAGTCAAGACGGGACATGATGAGTGTTTGGACTAGAATGTTGGTAGTGTCATGTGTGAGAAAGGGTCGGATTCTAGAGATGTTGCGGAGGTGGAGGTGGCATGATTTGGAGAGTGACTGGATGTGAGGAATGAAGGATAGGGCATATACATAGAGATCTGTTATCCCATGTACTGCTGGAATTGTGGGATTTCTCTTCTATCTATTTGGGGTGTACCCAGAAACTCTACATTTATAAAACAGTCACTGGGTTCAAATTATTGTAGCAATAGAAAAGAGCATAACACTCTATTATCCAGGAGAATCCCTATTCCTAGTTGACACAGGTATAGGACATCACATCAGGATGTCAGGGATGGGGTAAGGGTATGGCTTCCCTACCCTGTATCCACATAACTAAATAAAATAGATTAACCTGCCCTATATTCATAGGTACAAGGATAGGACCATGAATTCCCAGGCACACCCAGACCCCGCTAACAATTGTGCTGACTGCTGATCCTAGGGGAATAAGTAACACAGAGACAAAACATTTTTGAAGGCCCTACATATCAATTTCTCCTAGACTACACTTGTAAAAATACTTAATTGGTGCATGAGCCTTAAAATATTTGATATGTTGTATGGATTTGTAGGTAGCTATGGGTGTCTATTTGACCTCTGTTTTCTTCTAATGGATGATAAGAACAATATAGTGTTATTGAGTTTAACAACCAACTAAGATAGTAGTGGGGTTGGGTGGAAATTTTGGTTACAAAAGCAAAACATGGAATTTTTCACCCACTTGACTCGACAAGGAGTTTTCTGTTATGTATTTCTGCCATGGTAACTCAGTATAAAAATTAAGACATTGCCTTCTGTATTGTTAGTCTGTTCTGGAAGAAGGAAGGAGAGCTGCTTAAATGTTGAACTAGTATATAGTTTCAGTTTGAACAGTGTGCTGGAAGAGAGAAGAAAGCTGCTGATGTTTGAGCTAACTACTGGGGCAGACAGGCAAAAGGAGGAAGCTAGAGTAGCTTTGTACCGGTGTTAGTCATAGCTAATAGTCCTCTGTCTAGAGTGAGGGTGCAGGGGGAATGTGGGAAAGGAGTAGTATTGTGTAAAGAATGTTTGTAGCCGTAGAAAGTATAGGTTTGTACTGAAAAATTCCTGTGGGAACTTAATTGACAGTAAAGGTGGAAATATTATTAATTTTCTACTCACAAGAATTTTTGCAAAAAAGCTGCAAATTGTGCTCTTTCATCAAATTGAACTAAAAAAGGGACGTTTTATCCATATCTATATGAGAGATTTACATGTTTATTAAAATGGCAATACATAGCTACAAGTGTGTATTCATATTAAGATATGCTACACTTTATTATCCCATATTAAACTTTTCTTTGAAATAAGGAGTTAGCCATTGGGTAAAATCAGACCCATTCCAAAATGGAAAAAGGAGGGTTCTAAGCTCAGTACAATTCTTCTTTGAGTGCCAGAGAGGTATCCAACGCATTGCAATGCACTGGATACTTCTCTGGCACTCAAAGGGTTAATAAATTGGTTTGTTTGATCTAAAGGGAATTGCATTTGCCTATTTGGGGGACATATTTGCACAGACATTTTGGAGCAAGCCATTTGCACTGAAGGTGAGAACTAAACATTTCCATTGATTTAAATGGGGATTTTAATCCCTTGAATGCTAGAGAAGTCTCCAATGCATTGCTTCACAATACGTTAGAGACCACACTAGCATTCAAGGGCTTAAAATCCCAATTGAAAACAATGGAAATTTGGAATTTTTAGTTCTCCCTTATAGTGCAACTGTTTGCTCCAGAACTCCTCTACTGTTCTTATGAACATTTGGTCCTTAATATTCAATAAACAAGGTTTGTAAAGGAACAATAACACATAAATACTATGTACCTCATGCTAGAAACTTTAAAAAATATATTTTCTGAGGCCTAAATATAGTTTTATATATGCTTTGTGGGGGCAGCCATTCCTGCCTTTTCCATGACTCCCTGACTCCTATTACCATAACACAGATAAGGTAACAAACTTGAATACAGGAGCAGTTGGTGCTAATCTCAATACAATAATGGCCTTCACACTCATTATAAAATTACCAATCAAAATTGGCCAAATGGTTGCAAAATAAGGCACATATAGTGTTATGTGAGAACATAAAATAACCTATGCTAACTGGAAATACATGATATTAAAATTTACATAGCTCAGTTTTATTTTTAGTTGCTAGTATAATAATAGTTTTAAGTTCCAGAGAGGTATCCAAAGCAAAGCAGTGCAATGTGTTGAAAACCTCTCGGGCACTCAAAGGATGGTTTCACCCTTCACAATGTATATAAATGATGCATACACTGGAACAAATGAGGGCAATATTGGGGCAAACCAACTGGCAACAGAGGACAATTGTCATTCCCATTGATTTAACTGGTACTTTTAACTCCAAAAATCCTAGAGAGATGTTCAACACATTCGTTCACAATGTGCTGGATACCTCTCTAGCATTCAAGGTGTTAAAAGCTCCATTTCAAACAATGGCAATGTCTATATGTTCCTTAAGGAGTGCAAGCCATACCCCTCCCCATCTTGTTCTACCCCCCAAACACCACACACTCAACCCAACATGTTCAACCCTACCTAACAGCATCTTGTTAAAATAAAGACACAGACCACATAATTTGTGGGAAAATGGAGGTCACGGTTTATTTAAGCTCTATTTAACTATTTAAACCCCTGGACCCAGGGCCGGCGCACCTATAGGCGAGATAGGCGCCGGCCTAGGGCGCCCATTCTCTGAGGGCGCATCGGCCTCCGCCGCTGCTCACCACATACTGCCGAACTAAAACAAAAATGTAAGTTTCGGTGCCCTCCCTTGGCTGGCTATTTTTTTAATGTAGCACGGCGATACCTGTTTCTCTCTCCCCCTCCGCTCCTTCAATCCTGGACCAGGATTGAAGACGCGGACGGGGAGAGAGAAACAGGTATCGCTGTGCTACATTAACCCTTTCAGTGCCAGAGGGGTACGCAACGCATAGCTTTGAAATGCGTTGTATACCCCTCTGGCACTGAAAAGGTTAATTAAAAAGCCAGTCAAGGGAGAGCACCGAAACGTACTCACTGTGGGAGACAGAGATGTGCACCAGGAAGAGTAAGTGGAAGGGGGGGTCAAGAGGGGATAAATAGATGGGGAGAGAGAGAGTCAAAGGGGGATCAGCAGTCAAGAGGGGGATCAAGAGTCAGACGGGGAGAAAGAGAGAGAGAGTCAAAGGGGGGATCAGCAGTCAGGAGAGGGATCAAGAGTCAGACGGGGGAGAGAGAGTCAAAGGGGGGATCAGCAGTCAGGAGAGAGATCAAGAGTCAGACGGGGGAGAGAGAGAGTAAAAGGGGGGATCAACAGTCAAAAGGGGGATCAAAAGTCAGACGGGGGAGCGAGAGAGTCAAAGGGGGGATCAGCAGTCAAGAGGGGGATCAACAGTCAGACGGGGAGAGAGAGAGTCAAGGGGGGGATCAGCAGTCAAGAGGGGAAGAGAATCAAAGGGGGGGAGTCACATATAGAGAACATACACTCTGTCACACTGATACACATATAGAGAAGCACACACACACATACTTACACACTGATATCCTTACACAGACTCACACACACTGACACACATATAACATATAGGGAACACACACTTATATACATACAGGGAACACATACTGACACACACATACTCATATAAAGAAGACACACACAAACTGACACATATAGGGAACACACTGACACTTAAACACATGCAGAAGCGGGGCATAAATGGGTAGGGCACAAGGGGTGGAGCCAAGGGGTGGCAAAATTAGGTTTTGCCTAGGGTGGCAAAAATCCTTGCACCAGCCCTGCCTGGACCCATCCTCATAATGTGGTGCTCCTGGACCATGGTGTTCCATTTCAAACAATGGCAATGTTTATATGTTCCTTAAGGTGAAGTTTGTTTGGCCCACAATTAATTCACTTTTCATTAATACAAACGGCATGCCCTATTTTACCTCCTGTTGCTGTAATACCACTACCAGTATGTGGGCACAGTTCTTTTCTATACAGAGTGTGTTCAGAGCCCCTCCATCCAGTAAATTTTAATTTTTGGCACAATGATCCTGGTTTCATTGTAAAGGACAGTCACCCGCACACTGGACATATATACTTTTACACATTTCTAGCATTTGGCTTTTCCCCAGTGACTTATAAATTTGATTTATTTTAAGGGCTCAGTTTACATTTCAGGAGCCCCTAGGCAAAATGCAAGCACAGTGCCCTTAGCCCTGCCAATGGCAACACCTCTACTCATAACATGAGTATACCTGGGAACTCTCCGGATTTGCCCCAGAGACTCCGGTTTTGACAGAGCTTTACTGGGTCTCCAGGGCAGAGACAGATTCCTCTGGATGTGGGTAGTTTCTATTGAAACTCTGCACACATCTGCTGTTTCTCCTAGTGTTCCTCCTTCCCCAGCCTTCTGTGCGTCACCTTTAAGCCCTCCCCCCCAACTTGCATCAAGACCCACCCCTTTTTGACGCGATTTGCGTCATTATTGTCACACCCTGCTGCACCAGAGGACTCCCCTCCGGGCCGACGTCAATTGGAAGTTCCCAGGTATGAACATGAGCCTGCCCCAGATCAATTCCTTTCACAGAAAGTGCATTCCTCCTGTAACATACATGCATATGACACCCATTAAGCAATGCATTGGAGACCGCTCTAGCATCTGAGGAATTAAAACATGACCAGAAAAGGGTGTATAAAATGGTCACCATAAATCAAATGTGTGAAGAGGTACTGGAATTGCCCAGGTCACAGCCACAGCTCAAAGGATGGGTGTGGTATGCACAGTTTAGAAGCTTCCTCAAAACTTTGACCTATAGGCAATTGGCTACTCTGCCTAATGGAAAATCAGGCCATGCTTATTGCTCTGTATTCCTCTTCTTCATACATATCTCCACTGGACTCATAAAGTAGTTACTGTACCTTCAGTTGGGGAGTTTATTTGATTTCCTCAGGATCAAATGAAAGAAGATCTACTATAGGCTAAACATTATACACAACTTTTTAACCTTAGCAACTATATAAATAAATAAATAAATATATTTGGTGATTTATAAAACTTTCAGCACTGTATTGTTTCTATTTCAGTTCATATCATTGAAATATTACTTGATTTTCTCTTTACTGCCACTGACACAATAGATGGGCACAATCTCACAGTACGTTTGAAATGCTTGTCTGGCAGCGCATAGATATAAAGCACAACAGTGAGCAGGTAGCTTCAGGACAACATGCTTGGAAAATTAAACGTTGGAATTCTACTCTCTTGCTCATTTAGTCCTAACCTTGAAAACAATATTATTTGTTTTCATTTTGTTTCACGGCTGAAAATCTTGCAATGACTTCCATCCAAAATGCATTCCTTTACTGAATCAGAACAATAGAGGGCAAAGGATATAATGTCACAAAAAATAATGTGTGATATGATTTAATTCCTGAAAGATTAAATGATTAAATGTTTAACATTATGACACCTGCAGTGTCTGAACAATGGAGATGCTCTATTGAAATCTTTGAGTCCCACTTAAAATCACGCCTGTGAAATATTAGTAGCATTGCATTATGCACTGTTTCCTTTGCAAGATTTGTATTCAGTATTGTGAAAATTAATTCAAATAATATATGCTTCTCTTGACATTTATTCAAAGTTATATCTCAGTGTAATTAATGGCTTGCTATAAAAAAGCCATTTCATTTTGTTATGAACTGTATGAATTTTTAAAACGTTGAGAATGTGAAGTTTAATCTTGCACCAATTCTTCCATTCACATGTTCACTGTATTGAGGAGTTTTGTATGTCAGTTAGGTTAAATGGGAAATCTCGGTGACATTAGCTCCTTAAATGCTAAAGAAGTCTCCAGTGCTTTGCTTTGCAAAGGGTTGGGGACTGGGTGGCTCTAGGTTTGTGGTGGCCCTAAGCAAAAAATTCCCATGGGGCCCCGTTGCTGATAATTCTAATAAGACATAACATCTGATTTTATTTGCATGCTTCACACAACTGTATAAGATCCGAGGGACCCTCAGGTGGGGCCATAAGCAGCTGCTTAGTCTGCTTCTATTAGCACCGTTAGGGAACAATTTAGAATAAAATGAGCACATATATATATATATATATATATATATATATATATATATATATATAATTTGCTAGAATGCGTCGCTCCCCATGTGCGTAACATGAACATGAGCAGTAGAGACTGTCTGAACGCACCTGCCTCCATCCGGAGTGGGGCTCTCCGAATGGCCCACCGGCTGTCTCTCCTCCCGGCTAAAAGGCCGCTGGGTGGCACTTTGGTCTGTGTACATGGGCATTTATACTAGTATATATAAATATAAATATATATATATATATATATATATATGTGTGTGTGTGTGTATCTCATATTATTATAACTAAAGACAGGTTAAAATGAAACTCAGCAAATACAGGGAAATGCATATGCAATGCAAACTTATAAAGGACTAGATTACACAATTGAAAAATGGCTTATTGACTAGGAAAAAAGCATTCCATTAAGTTGAATATGGGATGCATAGACCTTTAAAAGGGCCCATATGAATAGTTATTGTGATAACATTTCACTAGGATGGCCTTTCCTGTCTCAACAGTTCAACTCCTTTTGAAGCCGGCTGCAAAAGGCCATGACCCTAAGTACCCAAGTGCTATCAAATTCATTTTCCACACTCCCCTCATCAACCTCTATGATTTTGTATGAGTTTGAAACACATTGCAGTGTAATGCATTGCAAACATGCTGGCAATGGAGAGGTGACATTACATTAAATTACTATTAAACTACCCCACACTAGCCTAACCCAGACTACTATTAACACCATTCCAGGGGCGGACTGACCATTCGGGCATTCGGTCACGGACCGAGGGCCCGCGACCGAGGGGGGCCCGCCTCCACCACCAGCAAGTATAATTTTAAAGTCCCATCTGCTTGGCTGCCTGCCATTTAGGGGCCCGCGGCCGTGCTGATTTAAAAACGTGCTGCCTGTTGCTCCATCTGGCCTCACATTATAACCTGCCAGATGATGCCACATTGCCACCCACACAGCAAGATCCACTGCTTGCTGCCAGAGTCCAGACTCACTTGTTAATGTCTGGCTGGCAGCAAGCGCTGCTATGTGCCTCTTCCTCCGCTTCTAGCCTGCCAAGAAGGACACACAGGATAAGGACTACTGGGGACTCAGTGATTCGCCAGGAGCTGGAGGACCAGCGTAGCAGTGACACTGAGTGAGTGACAGCAGTACAGCCACAGAACAGAAGACCCACCATGCAGCGCACACAGCACAGGAAAGCCAGTACAGTAAGCCAGTAGTACTGGATGGCCTGGGGGGGGGCGGGTTACTGGACGGCTTGGGAGAAGTAATGGATGGCCTGGGGGGTAATGGATGTCATGGGGGGTACTGAATGGCCTGGGGGTGGTAATAGATGGCCATTCAGTACCCCCCAGGCCATCCATTACCTCCCCAGGCCAAGGATGCCATGGGGTGGGATCAATGATGTAATTGGGCAGGGGGCCCAGACCTCTTTTTGGACCGGGGCCCTGCACCATTCATTGCCATGAACAGAGAAGTGTTAAAGAAAACTTATGTTTTTACTCTAAGGCCCAACCGACCTTAACCCCTTGAATATCACTCAAAGGGTTAAATAATTTGTGCAGATGATAACATTGTCCCCCCTGTTCACATCAGAATGGAGTGTTAAAAATAATATGAGATCCTGAGACCCCATACCTTTTTGACTACTGAGGTAACTTTAGTTACCTCTCTGAATTAATTAAATGAGATAATCAAAATGGGGTGTATACTATGGACCCCATATTTTATATTATTTTTATACTATGGATGAATAGATCATTTATTATTTTAAAAAACACTCTATTCTGATCTCATAAGGATAACGCAATGAAGTATTCTCACTATCATTTTGTGGGGTCATTCTGATCTTAAATAAATATTTGTATACTGGTTTTAAAGCACGTGTACACGGACCAACACTGGCGGCGCTGGAGTCATGCACAGTAGTGACTGCCTGAACTCGCCAGGAAGGTGCGCAGAGAGGACTCCGGTCTGAATTCGGAGGGACCAGTTCCTTATCAGCTGTGGCGTGAGCATTCAGTACTGAGCATGACTGCAGCGCACGCAACCATCTCTACTGCGTATAAGGGCTTTTGACAAACATCCTTAGCGAATTATAATATAGGATATGTTTTCATTTGATTAACCCCTTAATTGGCAATGTGACTAACCTCAGTAACAGAGGGGTAAGTAAAATTCAAAATATAATAATGTGGGGTTGTTGGGGAAATAGCTTAATGTTTCAGTTTTAGTTAGCTCCTCCATTTTCAGGGCACAAACTCACTGCAGTGCAGGAGAGGGTTAATGAGGCAAAGTGTATATGTGGGGGAGGATGTTTGGGAGCACTATGGCTGTAACTGGTGTTTCAGACCGAAGACCAAATGATCCTAAAACAGTGTCTTTTTTTTTTTTAATTCAAAAATTCTATAATTCATGGGCACAATGTAATGGTTTGAATAACCGGCCACAACGAGCCTAATGCAGCAAATAACCAATCAGTAAATCATTTCTGCTCCAATATAATCAAGGCCATCATTAGATATGCTTAGTTACTGTATGAAGGACACAGACCTAAGTAAGTCCTTTTGTAAGATTAAGGCAGCAATTTATTCCTAGCAGAATTCCACTTTAAAGAATGCTAACACCTAAAAAAAATGGGGTTCAATACTTTTGTCTATCATGTTTAAAAAAACATTGGCTCATACATATATAAGCAAATTGGAGTTATTCTGGAGTAAACAAACTGTACAATGCGAACAAATAAACATTCCTGTTAAATTAAATTGGGCTTTTAACTAATTGGAAGCTAGAGAAGTCTAGAGAAAACTACAGGAGCTCATGCCTTACACCCCCCTCTTTTCAGTATTGCCCCTTCTGTGCCTACTCTCAAGAAGCAGATCTGAGTTAAAAAAGGCTTAGGATAATACTGAATGACTTTGAATGCAGTGCTTCAGACTGTAAGAACCTTGTTCCAGCTTTCCACCTCTGTGATTTGCTGTATTTCTCCTGTCTGAACTGGACACACTTTTCAGACCTTTTTAAATTCACACTTGCAGCACCTCATCACACATTTCTAGTGTTACCTTGTATGGCCTAGTAACTTCTATTACAGTTTTTCTCTTGTATTCTACCTTGAATATTACATAGTTGATGAACACTATTAAGTAACTGGCCATGCTCTATCGGCCACCCCCAAATAACCCTTGTCAATTTACTGGGCACTGCACTGACTGTAACTTGCAAACTTACCCCTGCAAAGGTATCAACCACCACTCTATCTGCTACTTACAAAATGACCCCTGCAACGATACTGACATACCCTCTACTAGCCATCTGTAAACTGACCCCTGCAAAAATATTGAACTCCACTCTGTCTGCCACTTGAAAACTTGGTAACGCAAAGATACTGGCCTCTGTTCTGCCTGCCTCCTGTAAACTGACTCCTTCATATTTACTGACCTAACCCTCCTGCTGCCAGTTTCTGTGAGTGCATACTCAGCAGCTCTATTTATTGTTTATCTGTTTGTATTTTTCTGTCAAATGTTGCACATGTAAAAAAGGCTTCCTGCACAGTTAGATAATTCAGAAGCAGGTGAGGGATAGTGAAATGGATTATACATATTATTTGATTTAATAGAGAAAGTTGTAAATTGTACTGTAGCCTAGTATACAAGTAAGCCCATAACTAGTCTGCTTTCTTCTTTAATGTATGGAGATTAACCCCTTGGATGAGAGATGGGTCACCAACACAATGAAAAACATGGTGCTGTGAACATTTAATAGGGGAGATATTTGTGAGAAAACTGGAGATAATGTAGTGTCCTTGTGGGTTGAAATTGAAGTTAACAGTGGAGTAAAAAGTAAAAAGGTATACGCTATAAACCACTAAATACCGATGAGACTGATGACATCTGTTATTGCAAAAGTTGATCAAGGGTATACTATGACACCTGTCAGAGTGCTAAGGAAAGCAGTTTTATGCCAACAAGAAATAACATTTTATCAGTCTTATAACATAGACATAGTGTCCAACATTAAAGTAGGCTACCATTTAGGGAAAAAAAAGATTTTCAAATACATGAACAGCAAAAAACATAAAGGGATAGTAATGTTTCATAATAAAAGCAGCTCTAATTAATCATAGTGTTTGGATCCTGGAGAGTGTTATTTCAATTCTGTCAGAGTTCAAGAGTAATTGAATGATAAAGTATCCCCCTCCCGCCCCTTTTACTGATGTAACACTGCTCAGCCAGAGCAGAAGGGAGGTGCCGAGGTAGACTGCAGAGAGGGACAATCTTCAATTAAGATAAGGGAAAAACCTGAAAAACTTGTCAAGTGGGGCAGGGCTTTCATTGTTCTCATAGGAAGAATATTGTCCTCTGCTCTTATCTGTCTGGTCTAGCAACCAGATTCCACATCTGAGAAGAGATGGCTTACACTAGGTAAAAGTGGCAGGAGGAGGAAACTTTATCATTCAATTACTCTTGAACCACAACTCTGACAGTATTGAAATAACACTCTCTATGGCTCAAATACTATGAAGATTAATTGGAGCTGCTGTTTTTGTGAAACATTAATATTCGGGACATAAAAATCCATTGGACCTTTCAAAAATGAGATGGGTGAATTTATTAGGGAGGAGTAATGTTTAAAAAAGGTCTCTCTTTTGTGCACTGCAACATACGCAGCATACTTCCCAAAACAGATGAACTAAAAGCGTGGTGTTATGTATACAAGCCAAAAATCCTCATACTCGCTGAATCCTGGCTAAGCGCTAAAATACCAGTTGCAATTGAAGGATACTAATGTTTTAGAAAGGACAGAGAAAAGAGAGGAGGAGGCATAATCATATACACCCAAGAGTCTATAAACTTTACAGTTTTAAATGACTCTTATAACTCTGATTCACATGAATACATTGCAGGAAAAATTAGTCTTCCCTTCTCTAAACAAATCATAATTGTTGGCATCTACAGGCCTCTAAATATGTCAACACAGTCGCTTACAGACATAACCCACCACCTCAATGAGATTGCCACTCAAAATAAGAAAAGTGAACTGTTGGTTCTTGGAGACTTTAATGTTAATTGGATAGACTCCAGGAATGAAAAATTCTGTTGTTAAAGACATCAAACTTATCACAGCTAATTTCCTCCCCTACTCGTATAAATGGTAAAACATCCAACCGCACTCTGCTAGACTGGATCCTTCCAAGATTCAGGTGTACTAGCAAATGTGTTTAGCGACCACTCCATAGCCTACTGTGTTCACAAAATAAAACCAATCATGTCCAAAAGTTCTAACTATTAGATCAATTAGAACATTTAAGCTCCAGTCTTTCCTAAATGACTTAAAGGGATAGAAATGTTTCATAATGAAATCAGCTCCAATTAATCTTCATAGTATTTGGGCCATGTAGAGTGTTATTTCAATACTGTCAGACTTGTAGTTCAAGAGTAATTGAATGATAAAGTATCCCCTCCAACCCCTTTTACTGATCTCACTGCTCAGCTCAGAGCAGCAGGGTGGTATCAAAGTGGATTGTAGAGAGGGACAATCTTCAATTAAGATAAGGGGAAAAACCTGAAAATCCTGTCAATGGGGCAGGGCTTTCATTGTTCTCACAGTAAGAAGATTGTCCCTTGCTGTGAGCTGTCTGGTCTGTGGATCAGATTCCACATCTGAAGGGAGTGGCTTACACTAGGTAAAAGGGGCGGGAGGGGGATACTTTATCATTTAATTACTCTTGAACTACAACTCTGACAGTATTGAAATAACACTCTCTATGTCTCCAATACTATGAAGATTAATTGGAGCTGCTGTTTTTGTGAAACATTACTATCCCTTTAAGAAATTGCCCATGGTATAGAACAGTGATTCTCAACTCCTGTCCTCAGGACCCACTAACAGGCCGGGACTTAGGGATTTCTCTGCTAGAGCACAGGTGTGTTGATCAGAGGCTCATTCACATTGATTAACTCACCTGTGTTCTAACAAGGAAATCATCAAATCCTGGCCTGTTGGTGGGTCCTGAGGACAGGAGCTGAGAACCACTGGTATAGAATACACCTTATACCTGATCTAGTCTCAGCAATTGACTTTTTTGACTCAGAATTCTTACAGGTCTGTAATACCCATGCCCCACTAAGGAATATTAGGGAAAGGGGGCCTATCTACCCTGGGTCACTGCTGACCTGTTTGAATTATACAGTTTCAGAAATGCATTATGGACAAAATTTAAACAAACTGGCTCCTCTAATGATCACACTGCATTCAGGCAATTGTGGAATACTTGCGCAAAGCAAACCAAACTGGCAGAAGCTCAATATTTTTCTGACAGCTTGAACAACAACAATTCAAAACCAACTTCTGGAAGGTTATTAAAAACATCTACAACCCTCCTAACCACTTTTACCCATCAGCTATAACCACAGGCAAAGAAACGATACAGTGCCCCATAGCAACAGCTAATGCATTTAACAACTACTTTATTGGATGTGCCACCAGTCTGATTACACAAAACAAAAGTAATTCTGAAGTAGAAACATGCACAGAACAGCTTATGTCACCTGCTACCTGGTCCAATGATACCAATGAATTTAATTTCATGCCGGTAAATGAGAATGAAATATATGACCACCTCTTTAACCCAAAAATGAAACTGCAATCTGGCCCTGACTAACTACCAGCAATGTTATTAATGCTCAGTGCCTCTGTCACTGCCCATCCTAATGCAACCCTGATTAATGCCTTCCTGTCATCTGGGTATATGCCCAAAGTCTGGAAAGTAGCTAGAGTTGTGCCTATCCTCAAAAGTGGGGATAAAAATGTAGTATCAAATTACAGACCAATATCCCTACTCCCCATATTGGCTAAGATCCTAGAGAAATGTGTCCATGTGCAACTATATAAGTATTACCGGATGACCAGTTTTTTCACCCCACTTCAATCATGCTTTCATTCACATCACTCTATAATCACTGCCCTCCTAAAAGTAACCAATGATATCCATACTGGTATGGAAAATGGTGACATCACTGGAGCTATTTTCTTAGATTTTGCAAAGGCCTTTGATACAGTAGACCATAGTATTCTGATAAGGAAACCCCAAAGTTCAGGATTGAGTTATCATTCCCTAAACTCGTTCCGATCCTATTTATCATATTTGTTCAAATATAAGGCACATTTTTTCAGGCATTGTAGCCTGAAAAAATAACCACCTTATATTCTGGGTTGCCCTTTATTCGGTCTTCCCAGTAGATCCCCCTCCCACTACCTCTACATTGGGGTAATAGAAAATGCAGGCTTCCTGGAGACAGGTCCAGGGAGCTCCATGCTTCAATTTGTCACCCTCCTCCATACTGATGTCACCAGATGCATAAAGGTAATTCCAGGACCTTTCTGTCAATGTGGATAGAAAGGACCTTCCATGACCATTCTATCCATGTAGATAGAAAGGTCTTAGAAGAACCTTTTTATCCACATTTTCAGAGAAACCCTTCCAGGACCTTTCTTTATGCTGTTTCTTCAATGTGGATGCAGGCGGCAAATTCAAACATAGCACCTGTAGAATAAAGGGAGGGAAGGAGGGAGGGAGAGCGAAGAAGGGCATGGGGAAGAGAGAGGGAAGGGGGGAGGGAGGGAGAGGGAATGAGGGCATGGGGAAGAGAGAGGGAAGGGGGGAGGGAGGGAGAGGGAAGGAGGGCATGGGGAAGAGAGAGGGAAGGAGGGCATGGGGAAGAGAGGGGGGAGGGAGGGAGAGGGAAGGAGGGCATGGGGAAGAGAGAGGGTTGCCTTACCTTGTGCTTTGTTTTCCATAATTAAATGTAAAACTTGGGGAAGTCATCCTATATTCAGGGTCACATTTTACGTGGGCAAATATAGTAATAGGTATGTAGTTTAAAAATAATGCATCACATAGAGATGATTTAATATTTTTTTCCTTATCGGGGTCTTGGTGAGGTGTGCTTGTCTCCCTTTAAGTCAAGCCTGGGCATCATGTGGCCCTCCAGATATTGTGTTAATTTGACATCAGTTACCTCTGTACATTGTTAGCACATTGCAATAAACAAGGGACAAAGGAATTGAATACTCAGAAACATCCACGTAGCATAAGAAAGAGAACTTTTCAGAGTAAATACTGTAGCATACTAAATTGGGGTAGACAGGTACTGAAAATTCCAATACAGTGCCTGCTTTTAAGAGTAGCATTGTATTATTGTATTGTACTGTATTTAGCTGGAACATGTTAACTCACTGTATTAGTACATCCCATCCCACCGTATTTAGTTGGATCATGTTAACTTATTGTATTAGTACATCCCATCCTACTGTATTCAGCTGGATCATGTTAACTCATTGTATTAGTACATCCCATCCTACTGTATTTAGCTGGATCATGTTAACTCATTGTATTAGTACATCCCATCCTACTGTATTTAGTTGGATCATGTTAACTCATTGTATTAGTACATCCCATCCTCCTGTATTTAGTTGGATCATGTTAACTCCTTGTATTAGATGTATCTCCAATGCAATGGAGACATCTCTAGTATCCAAGCAGTTAACACCTGATACTCCTACATCGAAATGTGTGCACCACTGGCATTTCATTTTCCATGTCATTAGCTTTGTGAATGGGTTATTAAGTTAGGAAAAGTAATGTTTGATGTTGCTTCAACTTTCGCATTACCTGTTTAACTTAATGAGCATTCATGAGCTTGGTCTGCTGAATGAAACTCATCAAGTGGATAATAGAATAGGTTTTTTTTTTGGCCAACTCGTATTGTAGTTCACAAGTTATATATTTCATTTTTTCATGAATTACTACTAAGTGAGCAATATTTTCAAGCACACTTTAGATCCTAATTGTCTTTTACATAATTTAGAATGAAGGAAAAAGAAAGTCTTCAACTCTCACAGTGTTTATTTGATATGTTCAATCTAAAATTTCATTCACACATGTCATTGAGGCTGATGTGCTTATGAAAAGTGGGGGAATCCTGGAACAATCTGACAGGACCATAGAGACAAAATATATTTTCAAAATTTTCATTCATTTCAAAGCTCTGGTGACCTCTAGTATTCAACACTTTAAAACCCCATTTCAATCAGTGGGACTCTATTGTCCACTGTTTGCATTTGTTTTGTCCGGAAATTTCTCTACTATATGAATCTCAGTGAGGAGAACCCCTCACCATCCCTCTATTTTTATCTGACCACACATTAAATTAACTCCTCTGTTGCTGAAGTGTCTTGTATTAACCAAACTGGAAACAGAGGGTTTAATAGAAAAACACAAACATTCTATTTTATTTAAAGGGATAGTAATGTTTCACAATACAAGCAGCTCAAATTAATCTTCATAGTATTTGGGCTATGGAGAGTGTTATTTCAATACTGTCAGATTTGTAGTTCAAGAGTAATTGAATGATAAAGTATTGCACCCCTTTTACTGATATAACAGTACTGAACTTAGAGCAGCAAGGTGGTGTCCAGATGGATCAGAGAGAGGGACAATGTTCAATTAGCATAAGGGAAAAACCTGAAAAACCTGTCAAGGGGGGCAGGGTTTTCATTGTTCTCCCTTGCTGTGAGCTGTCTGGTCTCAAGACCAGACTCCACATCTGAGGGGAGGTGGCATACACTAGGTAAAAGGGGTAGGAGGGGGAAACTTTATCATTCAATTACTCTTGAACTACAACTCTGACAGTATTGAAATAACACTCTCTATGGCCCAAATACTATGAAGATTAATCAGAGCTGCTGTTTTTGTGAAACATTACTATTTGGGACATAAAAATCTAAAGGAAAAATATACTGTTAAGGGTACTGTGCTGTCAGAGACAACAGAGGAAAGGGATTTGGAAGTAATTATTTCTAATGACTTAAAGGTAGGCAGGCAATGTAATAAAGCAGCAGGGAATGCAAGCAGGGTGCTGGGTTGTATAGCTAGGGGCATTAGTAGCAGAAAAAGGGAAGTGTTAATGCCAATCTACAGATCTCTATTTAGACCTCACCTAAAGTATTGTGTACAGTACTGGAGTCCCCATCTCCAGAAGGATATAGATACTCTAGACAAAATTCAGAGAAGGGCTACTAAAATGGTGACTGGTTTACTGGATAAGACATATCAGGATAGACTAAAGGATCTGAACATCTATAGATTGGAGGAGAGAAGAGAGAGAGAGAGAGAGAGAGAGGGGATATGATAGAAACATTCAAGTACATGAAGGAATTCAACAAAGTGCAGGAGGGAAGTGCATTTCAAAGGAGTAAAAATGTTAGGACAAGAGGCCATAGTCTAAACTGAGAGGGTAGTAGATAGGTGGAACAGCCTACCAGCAGAAGTGGTAGAAGTTAATACAGTGACAGAATTTAAGCATGCATGGGATAGGCATAAGGTTGTCCTTAATATAAGAAAAGACCAAGGACCAAAAAAGGTTTGAGATTTTTACTGTAGGAAAATGGGCAGACTAGGGGCCAGATTCTATTGCAGGTGCTAAATGATAAAACCCATTTTATCAAACAATTTCCTATTGAAGTCTATGGAGAAAACTGTAGATAAACGCAGAGATAAAATTAGCGCCTGTAATAGAATCTAGTCCTATATGGGCCGAATGGTTCTTATCTGCCATCAGATTCTATGTTTCTATGTTTAAGTCCAAAATGGCCTTAACTCTTTAAGTGACTGGGGGTTGGGGTATTTTTTTTTCTTAAAAGGAGGTCGGGCAGTTTTTTAACATTTTGCCATCTGTCTTGGTATTATTCCTGTAGGTAACTTTCTAGTTATACACATTTTCAGAAGTGACTAGCCTGTACTAAAATAGTTGTAACTATAGAAATTACATAGACAAAACCATTTGTAAAGAAGATACTTAAACACCTGCACTCAGAGGACACTTTCCTTTCTACATCTAGCATGGTGAGCACACATGTTTCAGAATATGGAACTATAGGGAAATGTAGACATTTTTTACATTTCAACCTCTTCAAATTTAGTAGAATCTTTGAAAACCGTGGAATTTACTACTATATTCATTAATTATTGATCTTCTAAGAAAAATGGTACCCCATTACAATGTGCTGACATATGCTAGGGATGCCAGAAGCACAAATATCCATCTACCCATTTTCTTTTTTTGAAATTGGCTTCCTGAACATAAATGATCATTACTATTAAAGATATGATGTAAATGAATGCAACACATAACATTTTGGAAAGTAGACATCGACCAACATCAAATTAGGGGTTGCATGCTTTTATATCTGTAGGATGGTATGCACAAGTATTTTCATAATGTGATTCTATAAGAAAAATATATATTTTTTTATACTACTTCAGAAATATTTGACAACCATGGAGTTTCGGACTGTATTTGGTACCTGCTACCAGCCCTAGAAAAATGGTACCTCATTTGTCAGTAGCACTTACCTACACCAGCCACTATTTTTTAAAAAAATCACCTTCCTTCGGTAAAATAGTCATAACCATTAAATAATTATAGAAAAGGTAAGAAAAACATATAATTTTGGAAAGTATACATTCATTTGTATTCACTTATCTTTTGTCCCCAAGGCTTGTGCTCACAAATGTCCAAAGATACATATAGCTTTGAAAAACATGTACTATCCTACTGTAATCATTAGATACTGCTATTCAAAGAAAATCGCACTCCATTGGTATTAGCTGACATACTGTAAGGGGTGCCAAAAGCACAAAATTGCATCAATTACAATCTCTCATTTTTCATACATTTTTAAATATGACTGTGCTAAAATAGCTATTAAAAGCTATAGAATCGAGGAAAAGGTAGATAAAAAATATAACTTTGGAGACCAGAAACCAACTACACGAAATGAAGTGTCACTTTTCTTCCTACCCCTAGGTTGGTGTGTGAAACTGTTTTCAGAAAATGGTACTATAGGAAAAAATAAAGCCATTTTACATTGTTTTAAGGGAACAAAAGACATTTTTTATACTTCAATCAACTCTGATGCTAAAATTCTTCGACACCATGGAATTTTCTAGTGTGTTCAGTACCTAGCGGCAGACTGAGAAAGTGGTACCCCATTGGTATAGGTTGACATACCACAGTGGGTGCCAGAAGCATGACTACCAAAGGAACATGTCTAGGAAAGCAGACAGTGTATGTGTGATTATATAGCTACTGGGGGAACAAGGCTGCAGGGGTGTATGTGTGACTTTATGTAGCAGTGAGCAAAATGTCCCATCGTGTTCCCACAAAAAAAAACCACAAAAACATGTTGTTATCTGACTTTTGTGGGTAAACCGCTTTAAATACCGCGATTCAAATCATTGCCATTTTCTCCCATTGGCAAACATTTGTCACTGTTTTTTCAATGGCCCCTTTAATTAAACGTTGTTCGCCTTTTCGCTATAAAGATGTAGCATTTTCCAGGAAGTGAAACTCAATACAAGCAGCTAAAGAGAGAGAGAGAGTTTGCTAGTCTGTTGTACTGTGAGTTTTTTTACAAAACTGAGGCAGGAGAAATTCATAGTGACTGCTCTCACTATGAGCACCTGGAATAAAAGGAGGATCTGGAAGGATCCTTATGCATCCAGTTAGTCTGAGGAGGAGGCAGTGACCACTACCAACACTAAAGGGTCTGGATACCCCGATTCCCCAGATCCAGTGATGATCCCCCTACATCACTCCTAGGGATCTTGGGGTCATTTGTGTCATGGGCTGAGGAAGAAGAGGGTAGTAGTGTGAGCAGAACAGGTCAGCTACTTGTGACTGCTGCCAGTGCTGTGCCTGCTGCCAGTGCTGCAACTGTCAGGGTGTCTTGTGATTCTCAGGCAGGGGGAAGGAGGAGATGATGCCAAGTGTGATAGCAAGGGGGACCCTAAGTCACACTTGCCATCCCCAAGAAGTCTTCTACTGCTACTACTATGTAGATCAAGCAGCTACAGACTCAGATTGTTAGGAGTGAGTGAGGGGGTGATCATGCTATTAGTGAGAAGGAAGACTTATAGACTGAAAATTATGTGGTTGGTGTTAATAGAAATAGTGATGGCAAAGCAGCTGGTGGGACTAGCTTTACCACAGTAGATCCTCCTACTGATGCTGAGGTGGTAAGGGAAGTAATGCAGAGTGGATAGACTAGCGGTCAAGGGATCCCACAACATTCTCCTGACCCTGGGAGTCCCCTTACCCCCACTACATTCTCCAGATGATCCTGAAGAAAGCAGAATTGTTGCCAAGCAGCAATAATACCACCATCACCATGAGCAAAGATCAGCCTCCTCTGTCTGCTGCTAGTGATGCCAGTCTGCCTTCTTCAGCTGAACAAGAGATGGCAAGTGTGACAGTAGGGGACCCTCTGTCACATTTCTCATCTCCTCCTCAAGGGGAATAGTGATGATTTTGCATTGGGTACCCTAAGCATCGTGGTGTTTGATGTGAGTGCAACTGTGCCCATTGTTCACAGTCTTTCCCTTATTTATCACACACACTGTGCACATTGCAGCTCCTGATGAGAGGCACAGTTCCTGCTCTCAAGGGAAAAATGTATATTCTAGCAACATACCCATGATTCTGGAGGAGGGGCAGGTGAAGAAGCGTCATTGGTCAACTTCTTTTCTCCAAAAATACCTGTGGTGGGGACTGGTTGTGGTGCTGATTACTTCCTCATGCGCATCACTGGAGCTAGTTGTGGCAAGTGGAACCATGATCTTCCATCACCCATGTTGTTTTTGATTGCATTCCCTTTGAGATGCCTAAGCATACTGCTGCATAAAGAACTCAGCAGCAACAGCAAAAACAGCAGTCACAAATTCCGCAATGACACCGGGGCATCTGACAATGGCCAGAGGCCACTGCCACCAATAACATGACCTGCTGGCACTAGGCTAGTAGGGCATTTTTTCTCAGGGCTTGTTCTTTCCCACACAAACCATTGATTCCTCAGGGCTTGTGATGCTAAAAAGATGGATTAATAAAAATGATCTCTGATTCCTCAGGGCTTGTAATTCTAACAAGCCAAAGTCCTACAAATCAATGTTTCCTCAGGGCTTGGACCTCTAACAACAATTCCTACAAATCTTCCTCTACAAAATACTCTGTCCCATCAAGTATCAGTCTACACCAGTTGCAGCTTATATCACGGGGTCCCTGTCTGTGTCACGTTACATAGTTATTTCTTATTTTATTTTATTTTTAATTAATTCATTTATTTATTTTATTAACTGTCCCCCCAATACCAATAACAACCCCCTAAAAAAATCCCTGCTCAAATGATTCTATCCCCAAACTCCACCCACCAACACAGGCACCCTCCTCAGACCCCTTTTATACCATGTCTTTTTTTTTTTAATTAATTGTTCTCTCAATCCCAGTCCTCAAACCTCCAAAAAGATTTCCTGTTCAACTGATGGTTTCCCCACACTCTACCAACACGGGCAACCTCATACCCCTTTTATACTATGCCTTTGGGAAATAAAACATTTGATATGTGTTGTGTGTAGATTCAATGTTCCCTTTGATTTCAATGTAATGAGCTAGGCAAAAAAAGTGCCATTATTAGCTGGTTTTGGTTTCAGAAGAAAATTTACGTTGCTCCCTATGGCCACCAATGGGACAAGGCTGGGAAGCAGACCTTATATATGGGGATCTTTGGCTTTCAATGGGTAGTGGAACCAGGCTGGAGGGGCCCAACAGTTTATTTGGATATCAGTGATTACCTGTAGGCAGTGGAACCAGGCTGCAGAGATCAGACAGGGTATGTGGGAATTAGTGACTAACAGTGGCAGTGGAACCAGGCAAGGAGGGAATCAGGGACTGTATGTCAGGATCTTTGACTAATAATGTGCTTTTGAACAAGGATAGGGAAGCAGACAGTGTATATGTGAGTGTCACAGGGGTGTCTAACACATTGCAATGCATTGGATACTTTTTGCTTCCCTGAATTTTTTAGATAATGTAGTAGGGAATCAGAAACACACCTTATGACTCCCCTTCCTGAATTCATCACATATCCTATTGGACAGCTGACTAACAGGGCGAAATGGAAGGCCTACAGCTGCCTTCAACCACCAGCTTCCTCAACCCGGCAGATTGAGTTTGAGGACCTGGAACACCCAGTTGCATCATGGGATGCCAGTGGGTCTTATAGGCCCTCAAACTCAACCCAGAAGTTTATAGGAGGGGAAGGTAAGGGAAGAAAGTGAGTGCCTTCCAACCTATTCTATTGGTCACTTATCTGAGTAAACAGGTAACCAATATCAATGCGGGAACCTCAGAAGGGGCCCTGATTCAACTGCCCCATAAGATCTGATTTGGTTTTGCTACAATTCATAGATCCCTTGTTATATACAATTAACATATACATGATCACTCTGATGATAATTGGAAAGATCATGCATTTTTTTAGATTTTAAAATATACCCCTGCTGTGTAGGAAAGTCCTTTACTACATGCAGGGCCAGCTTGAAGTTTCACCCTACACCAGAAGTGTTAGGAAACGTTTCTAAGCAGTGCCTTATAAGTTTCACAGGGTTGGCCTTTCAGGCACACTTTGCCAACCTTGTGAAATTATGACGGTGACATCCAAAGGGTAAAATATAATACAGGGGAATCCTCTCACCTCTCCAACCTGATCATAAAATATAATACAGTGGAATCCTCTCACCTCTCCAACCTGATCATAAAAGGATGGCAAGTGTATTACTCCATACCCCTTCAACCACCCATGTACTTGCATGTTTAAGATAGAACATATACTCATCTGGATGTTGGCGGTCTATATGTGACTGCAATGCACTGATCCTCCACTCTGGACACCGAAAGAAATTAAAGAACTTAAAAAAACAGATGCCAGTAAACATAATACAAAATTAACACTGCACTCAGTCACAAAGAAAAAAACGCAGGTTAAAAAAATAAAACAGACATCTCACAATCTCAGTTAAAATATTTTACCGCCCTCTCATTCACCCTGGAGTAATCTCACCTCCCAGCCAGTCACAGAAGATAAGAGTCATACATGAGCAAGTAGTGCCCTCTTTCTCTAGCCAATCAGCAAATGGGTAAAAGGGACACATCACACATGTGCTTGATCCCTTCTTCTCTTCTGTGATTGGCTAGGAAGCTAAATTAGTCCAGGTCAAGTTTTGTACCCTGCTTAACCTCACCTCCCAGCTAGTGGAAGTATGGGAAATTATTTAAACAAGGATTGGCTGTACATAAGGCAATCCATATTTATTTTAAAAATGTTTTGCAGTTTCCAGAGTAATGGCTGAGGCAAGATGGGGGAGGGTTAGTTTTTTGTTTTTGTTTTTATAAAGTGTCTGGAGTGGAGAACTGGGCCATCACCAACATCCCTGAGTCCCCAACATCCAAGTGAGCATGTGTTTTACCTAACACATAAAGACATACATGGGGCTAGTAGGGGTTCCATTGGATCCCTATCTTGGATTTTCTGCTTCAAAGTAAAATAGGTGTTCTGGGCCCCATACTAGTTTATACTTCTCCACCACATGAAAGTTATCTACAGCCATATAAAAGGTTGTCTGGCTCTCACACATTCCATTCTGTGTTTGTGAGAGATGATAGCAGAATGTTAAAGAAGATATACAAATAAAGGGAATTGAAGCTTAGTTTAGGGAGTCATTTAGGTAGGTCATTTGTTATCTGTAGTAGGGGAGTCTGGGGGCACAATGGGAGAGAAGAAGGGTAGAAGGAGGTTGACTCAAAATACCCCAAATACCCCAACATTTGGTGTGACTGACTGGCAAGACACAAGCAACTGTGGTCCAAATTGCTTGCTGATTTTACTTTTATTGTCTCTGTGCTGGGTAAGTCTGGGGAAAGAAGTTGTTGATTTTTTTGGGACCAACTGTGATAAGATAGGGTGGACAACTTAAAAAAAAAAAAAAATAAATAAATAAATAAATAAATAAAAAACATAAATAATTAAACAAATAAATATATTAGACAGCTGACTGGGAGCTCTGTGTTTGAGGCAGACTTGATAGACAGCAGACGACATTGAAAATTTTGTGGAGGGCCAAGGCAAGACATTACAGTCCATCAGTTGTGTGCTGTAGAGAGTAAAAACACACACACGGTAGTTGAGTAATGTCTAGAAAATGCACATGAGAGAGGGGGAAAGGAGGAGGGAGTGCAGGGATGTGGGCGTAAAGTGTTAGTGCAAAAACTGACCTCAGCAATCGTTGCTGCAGCATGTGCAATAAATGATGATGATCCCTTTCCTCCTGGGGTGGATGCAGTGTGTCAAGGTCACACCAATCACAACATGCTAGTCCCTCACCACCACTATCATACACATCTTTATTTTTTTTTTAATCGCCTGACATCATCATGAATATGTGTAGTGTCACTTAAGCAGGAAGTAAGTGTTATGGCAAAGAACAAATGCACTCTTCATGCTAACATATTTTTCAAGTATATGTTGCTGTAGGACTCACAACTTAATTTCCAGCTACTTATTTCTACACTACAGCCCTCAGAAGAAGTAATATTGTGCTGGGAAATGTTGCACCATATTAAACATAGGAAAACTGTGTTGGAATAGGAGAAAAATGTTTTAAGAATAGGAGAAAAATGAGTTAGAATTGTAGAAAAATGTGTTGAATAGGCAAAAAATGTGTTAGAACATGCAGAAAATGTGTTTGAATAGGTGAATTATGTGTTGGAATAGACTAAATATTTGCTGGAATAAGAGAAAAGGAGGAAAATTTTGCATTGGAGAAAAAAAGAAAACTTTTGCGAAAAAAGAGAAAAATTGGCAGTTTTTGTGAAAAGTCATGCAGGAAATTTTTCTCACCATTCACCCACCCTTAATCAGCACCATCACAGTTTCCAAATTCAGCCCCTACCCAGCCACCCACACTATTGCTAAGCAAGCAGCAACACACATCATTATCAACATTCATGATTCTAACTATCATTAGTGTTTCTTCTGCTGTTGGAAGTGCAGCACCTATGACAACTAGTAGTAGTAGCAGCCTTTCAGGAACCCTTTAGTTTGTGTCTACAGTATGGAGACACTTTATCACTATCCAAAAGATAAACATATGGTTGTTTTCTGTGTAAGAAGCATGTGAACGGAGGGGGTGGCAGGATCACACCTAGGCACATCCTCATTGAGATCTCACCTAAAGCTCACTTACAGGCCTGATTGGGAGACATATCAGAGGTGCCATGGCAAGAAGAAGCACTCCTAAAACTTCCTGGGGGCTTGGGGGCACATAACAGAATACGATAGAAGTGCAGTTTATGTGTCAGTGTGCTGAGTTTTCCTTGATTTTCAGGACCACCCATGGCTTGTGCACCTGAGTATCAAATGCCAAACACAGATGAGTATGAAGTTCACATCTTTGAAGGAGATGACAAGGGTCATAGAGTGTCAATACACATGTCTACTACCTCCACCAACAAGTCATGTTCTTGAAGCAATAAAGTTACAAAGTTCCTCAGTTATGTACGACCAACATACATTCACTTACTGAGTTCCTGAGAAATCAAAAACATTCCAAAAATATTCCCAACATACACCTGTGGAATGGCAAACTTACAAACATTCTGGAAGTTGTCATGCTGCCTTATTCTTTTGTAGAAAACCGAGGGTGTATCCCAAGGCAGTTATTTTTCAAATACAGTTGTGCCACAAGTGTACAAGCAGGTGGTTATTGTGGTAGGTAAAGCCCTCGAAACTTCATATGGCATGAACATTCCCCTGTCAACAGATACATGGAATAGAGTACAGACTATATGAATGTAACTTCTCACTGATTTTCCCTTCCAGTAGTAAGCATTAATAGCATGCAAAATCATGCCACAGCCAGTATTGCTGCCTCTCTTTCTGGTAGTATTAAGAAAGAACTGCAGCAGTATAGCCTATACCATCTGCAGGCCACTTTACGCATGCAGAGTTTTCAAAGACAATCCCAAAAAGCCATAGATGTGTGAATTAAACTAGAGCAGGGGATAGAGGAATGGCTTGTACCCCACTCCTTGAAAGATTGTTATGCCTGCTGATATTGTCTCTAACATAATGGCTGCCTTGAGAGTAGGTGATATGGTGCATGTAACCTACATTGCCCATGTCCTATCTTAAATTGTTAGTGTGACCATATTCCTAGCAGAATCCAAAACCCTCAGAGATGACAAATCTGTGTTCATTTTAGCCACTCCAACAATGCATTATATTTTATAGCCTGCACCATCACCAGCTGGAAAAGGAGGTCCCTACCAAGCCTTAAGGAAGCATCTCTGTCACCTGGACAATGGCAACTAATTTGTGACCTATGTGAGCTGCTGAAACCATATTATGAGGCTACCTTGCTGGTTAGTCTGCAGGGATAGGAATCAGTAGGATTCTTTCACTCATATATACTGCAAAAAAAATTAGGAGCATGGATGATGATCCATTTGTACCTATATCTTTGATAAAGTGGTGATTGTGCTGTTACACTTGTTAAGGTGGGTTTTATATTAAATCATCTAGAGGCACTGGTGTATATTAACTTATAAATAAACATTGTATTACATTTAGGAACTAGTAGCCTTGGATCTGTTTGTTTGCAGAGTCGGTGAGACCCTGAGTGGAGGTAAGGCACGGTCTTCACATGTGTGGAAAGTCAGAGTACTCTGACCAACAATAAATGTGAGTGTAGTTCCATTCTCCTTTTGGATATCATTGTGGCATATTGGGAGCCCTCTTTTTCTTTCTTTTTTATGGATGATGACTATTACCATCATGACACCAAAGACATGAACCTGCTAGTGAATGACATGGTAACATGCTTTGAGCAGGATACATACATAGTGTCCATTAACAGCAATGAAGAATACATTCGTACTACTTTGCTAGACCCCCAAACAAAATGTCTGGATTTCTGCCAAGGTTTGATCATCTGCATCTCTTTGAGGAGTTGAATTATTTGGAAGAATATAAAAATATGTTATAGATAGAGCAGAGGGCAGGGGAGGATTGTACTATCTGGCATTCGGGCATGCCCCGGTGGGCCGGTTGCTTCTCGACAGGGAAGGGCCGCTCCGCAAAATTACAGTGTAGACTCCAGCCCCACGGAAGTGTCACAGGCAGTGACAGCAGTGTCACAATGTGAAAGAGACTGCTGCTCTGCATTTCAAAGGTGTTCCGGGTGAAGCAGCCACTTGACAGCCTCAGTTTTTATTTTAATGCTTTCTAACTTAACCCAGTGCTAGAGAGGCTTTTAACACGTTGTAATGCAATATAAAAAGACCTCTCTAGCACTCAAGATGTTAATTTGCTCCTGTACCTGCATTCCTGTTGCTGCCCTGCTTCTGTCCAGCAGACTCAGCCTCCCATTCCCCGGACCTTATCAAGTATGTAAATCATTCACATTCCTTTTCTGTCCTCTTCTTTTCTCCTGTTTTGACTTTTTTTTTTTGAGTCATGACTCATGATCTCATAATTGAAAAACAAGAACCATTTGAATGCCAGAGGGATACCCATGTGCAAAGCATTTGATAATCCGCTGGCACTCAAAGGGTTAAAATCAGAGACGTTCAATGTGAGAGGAAATGTGTCCTTGAGCATTGGGTCAAAAGCCCCATTTAAATCAATGGGAAGATGCAGAATTTTAGTTTCTCTGTTTGAGTAGTTTTCCTCAAAACTTGTCCTCTTTATCTTGACGAGCAATGCTCAAGGACACATTTCCTCTCACTTTGAACATCTCTGATTTTAACCCTTTGAGTGCCAGAGGAGTGTCAAACCCTTTGCACATGGGTATCCCTCTGGCATTCAAAGGGTTCTTAATGTTCTCCGATTATGAGATCATAACTCAGTCACACACACATACACACACACACAAATATACACACACACATACAAATGTAACTATTGTAGCCTCTTCTACCACCCAAATCCCAACTCAGTAACCCTCCATATCCTCCTAAACAGCACACTGGGAAAACTAGTAGCCTCCCAAATGTGTTCCCATCTACTCTATGGCTGCCTCCATATGCCAACCTTTGTACCCAAGCACCTCACTGGGCCCATGTTTAACCATACTGGCCACCATATGCCCCCAAAAATCACCCTGTGCTACTTACTAGTCCCCGTGTGCCTCTGTGTTCAGAATGGCCATCATATGCCCCCCAAACAGCCCACATGCATATATATGCATATATATCTATATCTATCTATATATATACATATACACATACATACATATATGCAAGTATCATGGTATACCAACTAAAGGGCCAGTTTTTTAAAAGTGCCCCGGGCCAGTATCTGCCCACAATCTGCCCCTGGTGGAGGGTTGTATTGTGGAAGATGAGAGATTAAAGCAGGTCCAAAAAAAGCAGAAAGCATAGTGAAAAAGATGCGACCAAAGGGTTGCATCATCATCATCACTGAAAATTAATTAATGTATCTCTGGTGAGGCAATCTAATGTTTGTTGTGGCATGGTGGCACATCTCAATGGAAGTATAAGTTCATAACTGATGGTTACAGCATACAGCGTGAGAGGGTTTTCAGTGCACCTGGTAATATTGTTAATGATCGTAGGACATGTTTATCAAGCAACAGTGCTGGGAGACTAACATGTCTAAAAATAAACCAGCATCTAATACCACCTGAGCATGAGGTAGCCGAAGTGATCAAACCCACTGCACGTGAACTATTAATAGGCTCATGGAGGAGGAGGAGGTTGAATGATTTGATAGGTTGCTACCATCTTCCACAGTTGGAACAACTTCTAAGGACACTAATTAATGATTGACAATAACCTCATAATAACGCAAGGTAAAATTGATAGTGATAATGAAGTATTTTGTCTAACATTCATTCCAATTAATCTTGATGAGGGATATACGTTAACACCATACACGTCTGCCACATCAGTGTAACCTTATTTTTATTGTATTTTATTTATTTCTCTTAATATAATAATGGTTAACATAGCTAACAGAAAGAAACATCTATAATACTTTTGCAGACTTACTGAAAGTGTAACCTTCCAAAAATTAAAACAAATTAATGTGTAACTTTTTGGGCTTCAAAGAAAGCTAGCCCTAAAAAAATAGTTTGCAGGCCACAGGTTTGCAGAAAACAAGTCCTGAAAATAAAAGATTTTCTGCACTACTGGCAGTTGTAAGCAGTTGTCACAGTAATTCAGGCAAATGATCACACAACACAGTACAAGTGAATTTAACCAGTTTATTGAAGCAAATAATAACAGTAATAATAATAATAACAATAGGAGCGAATGCGTCATCTCACAACTCGGTACATGGAGCAGTTGCAGAGATATGTCCCAAAGCAGCCTTTCCCATAGAGATTAGTGATGAGCGAGCACCCCAATGCTCGGGTGTTCGGGTGCTCTGACCGAGCACCCCCGGAGGCTCGAGTGCTCGGCCGAGCACCCGAGCCCCATTGAAGTCAATGGGAGGACTCGAGCATTACACCAGGCACCCCCTGCTCTGATGAGGGGAGGGTGCCTGGTCCATAGGAAAAGGGCAGAAAATGATGGAAACACCACAGAAATGGTTCAGGGACAGCATAGGGAGGATGTCTGGATGCATCTTGGACTCCAACGTCGCTGCTGGGAACGATCTTTCGCCCGTAGTACGCCATTTTTACAGACTGACCGTAAAACACACAAAAAGGCAGATAAAAACGACTTTAGGCGAAAAATTGTTACCAAACAGTATTTGCTGTATATTTACTTGTATATCATCTGCAAATTCTCCCAAAAATTTCCTCGATTTTTCTGAACTGAGGCCATGATTAAGAGGGAAACGTGCGCAGAGGCAAATTCTCCCAAAAATTTCCTTGATTTTTCTGAACTGAGGCCATGATTAAGAGGGAAACGTGCGCTGAGCCGACCATTTAAAACATTATGGGTGAGGGTCTGCTGCGGAGCTGACCATCCTAAACATTATATGCGAAGGCCCGCTAGTGAGCTGACGCTATAAAACATTATATGAGAGGGCCCGCTAGAGAGCTGACCCAATAAAACATTATATGAGAAGGCCCGCTGGTGAGCTGACCTATACAAAAATTGTCAAACAGGGCCCGCTGGTGAGCTGGCCCTATATAAAAATTATATCACAGGGCCCGCTGGTGAGCTGGCCCTATATAAAAATTATATCACAGGGCATATGGAAGAGGAGGAGGAGGACGAGAAGATTAAGAGTCAACCATATACCCGTTTTTTGGGTGGAAGGGGTGAATGGGAATACAGAGTATTCCCATCATTGTAAATAACATATATAAAGTGAGTTTATGTTCCCCCGGGGCTTTCCTCCAGTGGAGTGGAGAAGTCAGGGGAAATCCAGGCCTTGTTCATTTTTATAAGTGTCAACCTATCAGCATTGTCGGTGGAAAGGCGGATACGCTTATCTGTTATGATGCCACCAGCAGCACTAAATACCCGCTCAGACAGAACGCTGGCGGCAGGGCAGGCCAGCACCTCCAAGGCGTAGAGTGCCAGTTCATACCACGTGTCCAGCTTGGACACCCAGTAGTTGTAAGGCACAGAGGGATCATTGAGGACGCTGACACGGTCTGCTACGTACTCCTTCACCATCTTCCAAAACTTTTCCCTCCTTGTGACACTAGGCTGCGCATCAGGGTGAGGGTGCTGGCGGGGTGTCATGAAGGTGTCCCACGACTTGGAGAGTGTTGCCCTGCCTTTGTCGGAACTGCTGTGTGCTCCCCTTTTCTCCCCTTCTCGGTTGGCCAAGGTAGCACGTACTCTGCCGCCAGCGTTGTCAGATGGAAAATTTTGGAGCAATTTTTCAACAAGAACCTTCTGGTATTGCACCATTTTGCTTGTCCTCTCCACCGGAGGAATGAGAGATGAGAAATTCTCTTTGTAGCGGGGGTCCAGAAGGGTGAACACCCAGTAATCCGTGTTGTCTAAAATGCGTATAACGCGTGGGTCACGGGAAAGGCAGCCTAACATAAAGTCAGCCATGTGTGCCAGAGTACCAACAGGCAAGATTTCGCTGTCCTCACCAGGAGGATGACTCTCAATCTCCTCATCCTCTTCCTCCTCTTCTGCCCACCCACGCTGAAGAGATGGAACTAAAGTTCCATGGCTACCCTCTGTAGCGGAGGCAACCGTGTCTTCCTCCTCCTCCTCCGCCTCCTCCAATTGTCGCTGAGAAGACGAAGTGAGGGTGCTCTGGCTATCACCTTGTGTAAGCTCTTCCTCCCGCATTTCCACCTCTTCCACATGCAAAGCGTCGGTTTTAATTGTGAGCAGCGAGCGTTTCAGTAGACACAGAAGTGGGATGGTTACACTGATAATAGCGTTATCGCCGCTCACCATCTGTGTTGATTCCTCAAAATTGCGTAAAACCTCACAGAGGTCTGACATCCATTCCCACTCCTCACTTCTGATTACAGGAAGTTGAACGGAGAGGCGACAACCGTGTAACAGCTGGTACTCCACTACTGCCCTCTGCTGCTCACAAAGCCGGGCCAACATGTGGAAGGTGGAGTTCCAGTGCGTGCTCACGTCACACAGCAGCCGGTGAGCTGGCAATTGTAAGCGCTGCTGCAGCTTCAACAGGCCGGCTGAAGCTGTAGATGACTTACGGAAATGTGCACATACGCGGCGCACCTTGGTCAAGAGATCATGCAAATTGGGGTAGGTTTTTAGAAATCGCTGAACCACTAAATTAAATACATGCGCTAGGCATGGTACGTGTGTGAGCTTGCCGAGCTCCAAAGCCGCCACCAAGTTACGCCCATTATCACACACAACCATGCCTGGTTGCAGGTTGAGTGGCGAGAGCCACTGCTCGGTCTGGTGACTAATCCCCTGCAACAGCCCTGAGGCCGTGTGCTGTTTGTCCCCAAGGCAGATCAGCTTCAGCACGGCCTGTTGACGCTTCCCCACTGCAGTGCTACACTGCTTCCAGCTACCGGCTGATGGGTGAGTGGCGCTGCGTGCAGAGAATTCGGAGGTGGAAACGGAGGAGGAGGAGCCAATAACGTAGGTGCTGGCGGAAACCCTGATGGAGGTAGGGCCCGCAATCCTCGGCGTGGGTAGCACCCGTGCCATCCCAGGGTCCGAGTCGCTCCCAGCCTCCACGACATTCACCCAGTGTGCCGTCAGGGAAATGTAGCGTCCCTGGCCACAAGCACTTGTCCATGTGTCAGTCGTTAAGTGGACCTTCCCAGTAACTGCGTTGGTCAGGGCACGGGTGATGTTACGGGACACATGGTGGTGTAATGCGGGGATGGCACACCGGGAAAAGTAGTGGCGGCTGGGGACCGCGTACCGAGGGACAGCTGCTGCCATCAGGCTGCGGAAGGACTCAGTCTCCACAAGCCTAAATGGCAGCATTTCGATGGCCAGTAATTTGGAAAGGTGTGAGGTTAGTGCTATGGCCTGTGGGTGGGTGGCTGGGTATTTTCGCTTGCGCTCAAATGCCTGGGGTAACGACATTTGGATGCTGCGCTGGGACAGGGAAGTGGATGTGGTCGCTGATGGTGCTTCAGATGGTACAGGAGCAGGGCGGGAGGTATGCGGGCCTGCGCCTTCGACAGGCGATTGGCCGGCACCGAAAACAGGGGAAGAGGAGGCAGTGGTGTGGCCTGCAGACATAGATGGGCGATCCAGGCGTTCCTCCCACTTATTACGGTGCTTGGATGCCATGTGTCGGATCATGCTGGTGGTGGTGAGGTTTCTAGTGTTCATGCCTCGGCTCATTCTGGTGTGGCACAGGTTGCAAACTACAATTCTTTTGTCGTCCGCACTTTCCTTAAAAAAACGCCATACCGCGGAACACCTACCCCTTGGCAAGGTAGATTTACGCAAGGGGGTGCTCCGTGGAACATTTGCGGGCCGGTTTGGTGCGGTCCACCTTCTTTCTGTAGCCACACCACTGCCTCTTCCAGCCTGTTGCGGTGCTGCAGATGGCTCACCCTCAGGACTGCTGTCATCGCTCGGCTCTACACCTTCCCAGGTGGGGTCAGTCACCTCATCGTCCACCAAGTCCTCCTCCACTTCCTCACTCTGATCATCCTCCTCATGTCTTGATCCCACCACATACTCAGTCATTGACAACTGTATATCATCCTCCTCATCAAGGTCTTGAGACAGTAATAGTGGTTGATTTAATGGCAACTGTGTCTCATCATCATCATCATCCACTACTTCCTTTGACCTTAAATGCCGTTCACATCTGTCATCTTCTTGTGATTGGGTACCCTCTAGAAGTTGTGAATCAGGGCACAAGATGTCATGTTCCTCTGCAAGCGTGCTTGGAGAGAGGGTCAAATGAAGGATTGGTGATGAGACGAGCTCCTCACTATATCCCAGTGTGGGATCACTTCTTTGACCAGACCCTCTATGGTGGGAGGAAGGATGATCAGAGTGAGGATTATGTTGACCAGACTCTTGGCTACTGAGAGTGGACTTGGTGGAAGACAGTATCAGCTGACATCCAACCGACCACCTGTTCTCAGTGGTCGGACCTCGAGAGTGATGTCCTGCGACGCCCTGTAAAATGAGACATGAAGCTAGGTATGGTGGATGTCTTTCTTTCTTGTGCTCTGGCACCAGGCACAGTTTCTACGCGTCCTGACCCGCGCCCTGAACTATCAGGATCACGTCCACTTCCCCGTCCCTTTTTACCCGCCTTCTTCATATTACACGGAATATGTGCTGCAAATCTGCAACTTTGCACAGTACACAGAATGTGCTGCTAAACTGCGGCTACGCACAGTGAATGGAATATGTGACTTTGATATTTTACAGTTTGAAGACTTAACAGTATTTTTTCCTATTCTGAAACTGTGCACAGTACACAGAATGTGCTGCTTATCTGCGGCTACGCACAGTGAATGGAATATGTGACTTTGATATTTTACAGTTTGAAGACTTAACAGTATTTTTTCCTATTCTGCAACTGTGCACAGTACACAGAATGTGCTGCTAAACTGCGGCGACGCACACTGAATGGAATATGTGACTTTGATATTTTACAGTTTGAAGACTTAACAGTATTTTTTCCTATTCTGCAACTGTGCACAGTACACAGAATGTGCTGCTAAACTGCGGCGACGCACACTGAATGGAATATGTGACTTTGATATTTTACAGTTTGAAGACTTAACAGTATTTCTTCCTATTCTGCAACTTTGCACAGTACACAGAATGTGCTGCTAAACTGCGGCGACGCACACTGAATGGAATATGTGACTTTGATATTTTACAGTTTGAAGACTTAACAGTATTTTTTCCTATTCTGCAACTGTGCACAGTACACAGAATGTGCTGCTAAACTGCGGCGACGCACACTGAATGGAATATGTGACTTTGATATTTTACAGTTTGAAGACTTAACAGTATTTCTTCCTATTCTGCAACTTTGCACAGTACACAGAATGTGCTGCTAAACTGCGGCGACGCACACTGAATGGAATATGTGACTTTGATATTTTACAGTTTGAAGACTTAACAGTATTTTTTCCTATTCTGCAACTGTGCACAGTACACAGAATGTGCTGCTAAACTGCGGCGACGCACACTGAATGGAATATGTGACTTTGATATTTTACAGTTTGAAGACTTAACAGTATTTCTTCCTATTCTGCAACTTTGCACAGTAAACAGAATTTGCTGCTTATCTGCGGCTACGCACAGTGAATGGAATATGTGACTTTGATATTTTACAGTTTGAAGACTTAACAGTATTTTTTCCTATTCTGAAACTGTGCACAGTACACAGAATGTGCTGCTAAACTGCGGCGACGCACACTGAATGGAATATGTGACTTTGATATTTTACAGTTTGAAGACTTAACAGTATTTTTTCCTATTCTGAAACTGTGCACAGTACACAGAATGTGCTGCTAAACTGCGGCGACGCACACTGAATGGTATATGTGACTTTGATATTTTACAGTTTGAAGACTTAACAGAATGTGCTCTAATCTGCAACTTTGCACACTAAACAGAATGTGCTCTAATCTGCAACTTTGCACACTAAAAAGAATGTGCTGCTAATCTGCAACTTTGCACACTGAACAGAATGTGCTCTAATCTGCAACTTTGCACACTAAACAGAATATATGAATTTTTTTTTTTTTTTTTTTCCCCCCACACAAAATAAACTGCTGCCCCCACACACAGTAGTCCTAAAAAGGACTTTTGGGTCTTTTTTTTTTTTCACAATTGCTTGTCTTCTCCCTACACTGACTTTCCCTTCCTATCCTCATCTCTCCCTGGCTAAGACTGAGCCGAACTCGCTGGTCAGGTGCTATACAGCACCCGACCACGGGTTCTGGCCAGCCAATCAGTGTAATGCCAGCAGCCAACATGGCTGCTGGCATTACACTGATGTCAGAGCCTCCCTGCACGTTTATTGGCTGCGCAGCAGCCGCGAAACGTGCGGGGAGGAGACCCGAACATGGCTGGCGAGCACATGCGGTACTCGTACGAGTACCGCCATGTGCCGAGCAGAGCGATGCTCGAGCCGATCCGAGCATCGGCCGAGCATGCTCGCTCAACACTAATAGAGATCAATGGTTCCCTTAAAGGTACGGAATTCAAATAAAACTTATAAAGTAAAATGTAACTAAAAAGTGCCAAAACACATATAGAACACCTAGTAATCATGAAAAACACATGAATCTAATAGAAAAGTAAGAAAAAAGTCCCCCAATCACCCAAGATATGGCAGGGAAGGGGATAATGACCACAAATCAGCTCAAAATGCTCCAAAGACCCCATAGAACATACAAGGAAATACCCAGCAGGAGAATCATGAACTCCAGAGAGACCCCTGTATGGAGGAGGAATGTGAGACAAGAGACCACGGCACTCAAAGGGTTGCTCACCTTTTTTTGCAGGTCTTCTTTCTTCAGATTACCATTGTGTATAAAGAAGCCTCAGAGAGACTCCTTATGGAGAGAGAGACATGAGTTGCATGATTCTCGATTCTCACCCAGGGCTGCAAGGGTCCACAATAGCACCTGATAACTGGTCAATTCACCAGGGGAAGCCAGTAATGGTAATCCACCTAATGGGGAACTTTGGGCACCCTATATTTAAGAAAAATAATAAAAGAACTAAAACTGAGCAGAATTGTTCACATTCTTCAACCAGGTTGGTGGAACAAATCTATCTGGTGGGGGGAGTGGATAGGTAGCCTGATATGGAGGAGGAGGCTCCACACCTGCACTTCTTCTAGAATTGTTCCAGCCTACTAGGAGGAGCTATCACCTCCCCACGGTACCTGTAAGTTATATTGGATGACAGAGAAAAATGATTTACTAGAGATGTGGTCTTGGTAGATACAACAAAAATATTCAGGATTGTACTCCTTTTTGGCAAATCAAAATATGCCTCTTTATAGGACATAACCCATTTGATAGCCAGAAGGATTCCTGCCACATTTCAAATTAATGTGTTGGGTAGCCCTCTGGCACTCAGATCTAACCCTTTGAGTGTCAGAGGGGTACAAAAAGCAACACAGGAGCGTGAATATGGCCACTGGGTACCCGGTAAGGCTCCTCATGCCCGTACCCCTTCCAATGTACCAAATAATGAAGGTGTGCTCTGACTCTGCGAGAGTCCAATATGGTCTGTACTTCATACTCTTCTTGGCCATTGACTTGAACACTCAGCGCTAACCCTTTGAGTGTCAGAGGGGTACACAAAGCAACACAGGGGCGTGAATATGGACACTGGGTACCCAGGAAGGCTCCTCATGCCTGTACCTCTTCCAATGTACCAAGTATTGAAGGTGTGCTCTGACTCTGTGAGAGTCCAAAATGGTCTGTACTTCATACTCTTCCTGGCCATTGACTTGAACACTCAGAGCTAACCCTTTGAGTGTCAGAGGGGTACACAACACAACACAGGCACGTGAATATGGCCACTGGGTACCCAGGAAGGCTCCTCATGCCCGTATCTCTTCCAGGGAGACAGGGTTAATCTTACGCAGCACCCGGTAAGGAATTACGAAACGAGGGGCCAATTTCCTGCATGACACCTGGAGGTTAAGATTACAGGAGCACAGCCATACCCTCTCTCCCACCTGAAACACTGGGATTGGCCCCCGCAGACAGTCTGCATGTTTCTTGTAGTGCTGACTGGACCTCTGAAGGGATATCTGAACTTGAACCCATGTGGAGCGGAGCTGCCTAAGATGTTCGTCCAGACACGGAATATCTTGTGCCTCGAATTATTTCGGTAGCAAAGCAGGCTGGAAGCCATATTTAATCAGGAACGGAGAGTTCTGTGAAGAAGAGCTTATGGCACAATTCCTGGCAAACTCCGCCCACGGTAACAAGTTCACCCAGTCATTGTGATGGTCCGAAATGAAACATTGTAGGAACTGTTCTGGGCCTTGGTTGGCTCTCTCAGCAGCAGCGTTCAACTGGGGGTGGTAGGCCGAGGAGAATGACAACTGAATGCCCATTTGCCCACAGAAAGCACTCCAGAACTGGGACACAAATTGGCTCCTTCGATCTGAGACCAGTACCATGGGTACCCCATGGAGCCTGAATACCTCCCTGCCAAATATCTCAGCCAGCTCCTTAGAGGAGGGAAGACCCTTCAGTGGTACAAAGTGGGCCATCTTGGAGAACCTGTCAACAATCATAAGAATGACCGTGTGCCCTTTGGATACAGGCAACTTAACCATAAAATCAATGGACAGGTGAGTCCAATGACATTCACCATTAGGAACTGGCTACAGCAGCCCTACCAGGAGGTGTCTGGGAGACCTGCTATGGGCACATGTGGCACAGGCTGCTACGAAGGTAGAGCAGTAATTTCTTAAGCTAGGCCACCAGAAAAGTCGAGATATGGACCAAATCAGTTGGTCATGACCGATATGTCCTGTGGTCTTCAAGGAATGATAGGTCTTCAGTAATAGAGTAAGGCAAGATTCGGGAACGAAACATCTACCACTTGGTTTGTCTGCAGGAGCAGTAGCTTGGGATGCCAAAATCTCCTCTCCCAAGGGAGCGGTAATGCTAGTACGTATGATAGCTAGGATATGATCAGTGTAAATGATGGGCACCAGAGTGCTATCTACCTCGGGATCGATCCAAAGTGTCTGGAGAGAGCATCGGCTCTGACATTCTTGGTACCAGGAAGGTACGAAACCACATAATTAAACCTGTAAAGGAACAATGCCCATCTGGCCTGTCTGGGAGACAGTCTCTGAAAGATATGTCAAGTTTTTGTGGTCAGTGAGAATTAGTATCGGGGAACGTGTCCCCTCCAGCAGGTAGCGCCACTCCTTAAGTGTGAAAATAATAGCTAGCAATTCTCAACCCCAGATATTGTACAGACTTTGTGCCCTAGACAACTTCTTGGAAAAATACCCACAAGGAAGTAGGGTCTTGCCAGGAGCCGAGTGCTAGGACAGGAGGGTGCCTGCTACTGACTCAGACACGTCAACCTCCAGAGTAAAGGGTAGAGCAAGATTGGGATAAGACAAGATGGGAGCCTTAGTGAAGGCAGCCTTTAGATCATCAAAATCTTGGATAGCTGTAGGAGACCAGTTGGACGTATCTGCCCCCTTATGTGTCATATCAGTGAGTAGCTTCACCACTGAGGAAAAATTCTTATTTCATTTCCTATAATAGTTTGTGAACCCTAGAAACCTCTGTATGGCTTTTATTCCTACTGGAAGGGGCCACTACAGAACTGCGGACAACTTAATTGGATCCTTGGCCAATCCTGTAGAGGAAATCACATACTCCAGAAATGTGACCTCAGACTTGTGGAACTCACACTTCTCCAGCTTACAGAATAATTTGTTCTCTCGTAAGAGTTGCAGGACCTGTGCCACATCCACCTGATGTGCTTCTATGGTAGGTGAGTGGATAAGAATGTCATCCAGGTATACTACTACTACACACCTCTGCAGTAGATCTCTTAAAACATCATACTGCCAGAGCATTACACAACCCAAAAGGCATTACCAATTATTCATAATGTCTGCTGCCAATATTAAACACGGATTTCACTCATGCCCCTCCTTTATTCTCACAAGATTATAGGCCGTCCTTAGATCAAGTTTGGTGAAACTTTCAAGCCCTTAATTCTATCAAACAGTTCGGTGATCAATGGCATGGGGTATGCGTTTTTACCATCAATTTTTTAGGCCTCTGTAGTAAATACTTGGTCTCAATTCCCCATCCTTCTTTTTTAAAACAGAATCCTGCACCAGCAGGTGAGGAGGACTTGCGAATGATCCCTCTGGCCAGGGCATCAGACACATACTCCTCCATAGCACGATTCTCCTCCATATACAGTGGATAAACTCGTCCTCTAGGAGGTATGGCTCCTGGGATTAAATTAATAGTACATTCGTACGTTCTGTGTGCCGGCAATGTACTAGCCTCTAACTTTTTAAATACCTCCTTGAACGATTGGTACACTGCAGGTAACGAGGGAGAGGTACATATTATTCTGGTAGGGTGTTGTAGACACGTCTCAGCACAGTGGGGGGGGACCATGACACGATGTTGCAAGTCTACCAGTCTATCCTAGGATTATGTGTCTGTAGCCAGGGGAAACCTAGGATGACCGCATAGTGTGGTGACTTTATGATCTGAAATTGTAGGGTCTCCACATGGAGCGCCCCTACCCTTAGGGATACCGGAACCGTCTCGTGAGTGACATGTGATGGCTGTAACGGTCTACCTTCAATAGCTTCAATGGCCAGTGGAGAAGAGTGAGGCAACAAAGGGATATTGTGCTGGTCCGCAAAGCCAGCATCCATAAAGAATCCAGCAGCTCCCGAATCCACCAAGGCCGGAACCGTGATAGAGGATGTGGACCAGGATACTACTACTTCAAGAATAGGTTTCCCAGGCTGGGAATATGGGGACTGTGGTACTCCACCTAAGGTTTGCCCCTGACACAACCCTAGGTGCGAGTGTTTCCTGGCTGGGTAGGGCAGGAGCACAGCAGGTGTCCTGCCTTTCCACAGTAAAGACAAAGGCAATCTCTCCTTCAAAACGCCCTCTCCTCCCCAGAGAGGCTCGTAAAGCCCAATTGCATAGGTTCCACCCTGCCAGCCATGGAACCAGGAGGTATGGGAGGTGAGGGAGGACAGTGTGGGATCGAAAAGCTGTGAGTTTCTGCCCCTGGCTTCTGAACGCAGGCCTCTCTCTGAGCCTGGTGTCAATTAGAATCGCAAGGGAAATTAGTTCGTTCAGGTCTCCCGGCAGCTCACGGGCTGCTGTCTCATCTTTAATAGTGTTACACACACCCTGAGTAAATGCTGCTACTAATGCCTCATTGTTCTAGCCCACTTCTGCAGCCAAGGTGCGAAATTCAATAGCAAAGTCGGCCACCGTGCGTGTGCCCTGACCTATGGTCATTAGCCGTTTTGCTGCAGATACTGCTCTGACTGGAACTTCAAAAACTATGCGGAATTCCTCCATAAATTCTGAGAAGTTATCTATAATAGGCTTCCTTGTTGCCCATAACGGATTAACCCAGGCTAGAGCTTTGCCAGACAAAAGGGAGATCACCAACCCGTCCTTGCTTCGGTCACTCGGAAAAGCATGTGGTACCATTTCCAGAAAAACGTCCACCTGGCTCAAAAAACGTCTGCATAGAGTGGGCTCCCCCTCGTATCATTGAGGAAGGAGAGCAGTACCTGACAACCCTTGACTGGTACTGCATGCCGGGTTTAGAGGCACTACCGGTGCCAAATATGTGGAGGACACAGATGATGAGAAGTCTGCTCAAGGTGTGCGGTATGGTTTAATAGGGTTTGTATAGCAAAGGATAACTTATCGATCCGCTGATCCTGTGAGTCCATTCTGGTTAGAATGCTCTGAACTGGTTCACTTGTACTTTCAGTACTCCTGGCTCTTTCGTACTGTCACAGTAATTCAGGCAAATAAACACATGGCACAATACAAGTGAATTTAACCAGTTTATTGAAGCAAATAATAATAGTAATAATAATAATAATAACAATAACAATATGAGCGAACACTTACTCATCCTTGGGGAGACAGGCATAAGGACAGTGTCTAGTCCACTACCCAAGAGCTGACACTGAACTGCAATCAGTACAGTAGATATAAAGGGTACAGAACCAGACTTGGCTCTAACTGACAGATAGGAACCTGGAACGCCAGGAATCAGTAACAGAGCATACCCGGACAACCTCCAGAGAGGGATGTCAGACAACAGCTTGGGTAGCTACCTGAGTAGTACAGACTGAAGGCCACAAAGCTGAAGCACACTAGCAGGCTGAGTGTGGAACTCAGGGCGAGTACAGGCAGAGTCAGCAAGGAATAGTATATGGTAGTGTACCAAGAGGCAACAGATCGAGAGATAACAGGCAACACTACCAGCCTGGAGGCAATGGGATCACACAGTGTGGAGGCAACTTGCAATGCTACCAGCAAGGTAGTAGTTGTACCGGATAGGTAGAGTGAGCCAACAGCTATACCTGGAGACAGTGGTAGTCAGACAGGAGCGGGAGTAGCACGAAGCATAAGTCAGACAAGCAGCAGTTAGGAACCGGATTGGGCAGTCAGTCACAGCCTAGGTAAGCACAGAGCGGGTAGTCGGACAAGCCAGAGTCATGGATCAGATAGTCAGACAGAGCCAATGATCAAAACCGGATCTAATAGTCAGACAAGCCAAGGATCGAGAACCAGGAGATATCAGAAGGCAAGCAAGGGTCAAAAAAGCAACACTGGAATAAGCACAGAAACACCACGAAAGGGTGATTAAGCCCCGTTCGGGGGCAGATTATAAGGCCGTTGCCGGAAGGCAGAGCACAATCAGCCAGACAGATAGGAAGCTACAAAATAGTGAGCCCGACATCAGAGATACGCCCACAGATAGCGGGAGACCAGAGGATGCAGTTGCAATCCCAAACCACCAGATAGGAATGCAGGCAAGCAAATTACTGGCACCATGATAGCAGTGCTAGATGCCTGGTGTTAGCAAATGCCAATAGTGACATTATGGCATTTGCTACTGATGTAATTCCTGATGCTGAGTCATCTAAACATCATGAGCATTAGGCTGCTGCATGGAACTGGGGTCATTAGCAGTGACATAAGACATGTGGTGATACAATGATGGTTCCACTTGCCACTAGCCCAGCAACAGCAACATCACACCAAACCCCCACAAGTTCAGATGCATCTAGTGGGAAGAAGTTTGCCAATTATCTTTCTCCTCTTGTACCAACCACCTTGATACAAAGGTCAGCAGTTTTAAACTATACCCAAATACATCAAGTACTGTACTGTCACTGTGGACTTTGTCTGCTCCACTAAGAAAACATGGTTTCAAGAAGACTTAATACAAATAATGACTTCTCCCTGACATCAACTTAGCATATTCAGCAGGATGGAATGTCTGAAAATGATCCCTGATACCCTGTATTCGATTGCTCTCCAACACATTGCCATGTGTGGTCAGTGCACTACACAGTTGCAATGGGTGGATACGAACTGCCAAATCCTTGCATCTACAGACTCAACATCAGGTGGTGTGGGAGGTAAATGAGTCAAAGGTGGTACGCCAGAGGATTAAGATGACTCTGATGATGTGTCGGTGGGAAAAATAGATAAATCTTCCTACATCCATTCTGTAACACCAGGTGACAATGATGGTGCAGGAACCTGTCCAAGTTCCATATCTCTGGTTTCTGAACCCAAATCCTTGGTGGTCTGTGGCCATGGTGGTCTGTGGCACAATAGCCTATTCATCATCATCCTGCTGCTGAGACACATAAACGTCTGTCTCTGACTACTTAGCAGTAGGAATTACAGCAACGGAAATTGCCAAAATGTCTCTGCTGGTGGTTGTTGTAGAATTTAAAAAGACATTAACAACATAGGCAGTAATTGAACCATTATTGCAGGAAAATCTGTGGTATCAGTGAAGCAGAGAAAAATATATGGTTTATCTATAGCAGAAATTCTGGTGGAAAAAATAGAAAATGACTACACCTGTTCTGATTCCTCCTATATACGCAAGTACTTAGCTCACTTTGGAGTTAGCTCATTGTCTTGGACTGAAGTGTCTTGGAGTTAAGTGTAGTTTTAAATAATTAGGAAATGGTATATTAACTGAACTTGTAAGAATGGTGTGGTTTGATAGAAAAATATTTGAAAAGCAAATTGTGTTTTTTCGCCTTTGTGCAAATAGTTAATTGGAAAAGGGCTGCACCTGTGTTTTTTTTCTCTTATACAGAAAGTACTTAGCTCACTGGAGTGCTACCTCACTATCTTGGATTGAAATGGCTTTTGGTAGTTTAGATTAAAAGAAAGACACAAAAGGTAAACTTGTGTTACTGCTGTGCTTAGTTAGAGGGATAAAAGGAAATTGTTTATGGCAAGGACCTCAAGGGTCATACTTTCTGAAACACTGCCAGTGCCATGACCCAATACAGGGAGGTAACGGGAACTCTGGCAGCTTTATGAGTGACTTACGTATTAGTTTAGGAAGAAAGGGGTTGGGTTTTTAAAAATACTGAGCTGATAGGTGTTGTAAAAAATCATAATGTAATTTATGGATTGCACCTAAATGGAATGAGAGTTGCTAGTCTAGGGGAAAGAAGGCTTAGGAGGCTGGAGGATATTTTAAACTAGGAAATGGGGGTGGGTCTGGCTAGTAAACATGGGGTAGATAGTAACTGGTTACAGGTAAATGGTCACTGGGATGGAACGGGGGGGGGGTAGATAAAGGAGGAAACCACTGTTAAATTCAGAAATGGAAAAAGGGCATGAAGCTTATAAATTACAAAGTGACCACAAATTTAATTTTATGTTGACAAATGCAAGAAATATGACAGGCAAAATAGGAGAGCAGGAATAGATAATCACCATCCTATATAATAATTTGCTAAGATGTTTGTCAGAAGCTGTCATGCAGTCTCTACAGTGCATGACTGCATCAGCGCAGGACGCAGATCAGGACAAGCTTCTTAACCCTTTGTGTGCCAGAGGGGTACGCAACGCAATGCATTGCGTACCCCTCTGGCACTCAAAGGGTTAACATCACCTGGACCTTGGCCCGTGTACACGGGCTTTTAAACTAGTTTTGATATAACTGGTATGGTAAGTTGATACACATGATTGAGCTGTAACTATTGAGGGTGATTCCCTGCGTATGAGCGACATTATTAATAAAAGAGGGGGAGGAGTATGACCATACATGGGACCATATCTAAAGCCAAGTTTAAGGGAAGATATACTGTATATGAGTTTGGAAAATGTTGATAATGTGCAGTCCTTGTTGGTAGAAACTGAAGTTAACAGTGGCATAAAAGGTTAAAAAGTGTTGTTGATATGTTCTACAAACTACCAAATGCTGCTGAAAACTATGAGATCAAGCTGTTATTGCAAATGAGAGAACCTGCACATCTTGGGTATACTCCAATTATGGGAGATTTTAACTATCTAGTTATATAAATTGAAGTAATTAAACCTATTAAACAGCTATGGGTAGAATATTTGTGAGCATGATTAGGGATAACAACATATCACAGGTGGGAGTGAAAACAAGTAATAATAGTTTATTGGGCCCAGTGATAACAAATAACATATATATGGTGTCCAATATTCATTACTTCATTTGGGAAGTAATGAACCTGGTTTCACTTGAGATTAGTTTGAAATAGCAAAACCTTATAGACACAACCAAGACTTTTACAAAGGCTAACTTCAAAATCTTAACAACATCAATCGAACAACCAAACTGAGGAAAAATTATCAGAATTCAAATTTAAAATAGAGTATAAAGTATATTCAATAGTTTATCCCTTGGAGAGCAACAGCAAAAAAGAAGATCACAACTAATGTTGTTGATTGCAAATATAAAAAAGAAATGGCAAGTAGAGAAAAAGACAAAGGCCTCGATTTAGTTAGGCTGATGAAAACATAGCCAACAGCATTTTTTCAAGTACGTTAGTTGTTCAATTACCAGTGCTATGAAAAAATTACCAAAAAAAACTGGCAAATGTTCCAGTTCCATTGTGAGGGAATATTGAATAGAGACTGCCTTTATATGTGGGCAGTCTCTGTTCAAAATGTCTCACAGCTATTGGCTGGGATGTGTGATCATGCACCTCCCAGCCAATAGGTTCTAGCGAGGATTGACAGAACCTGTTGAAAGCTGATTGACTGGGAGGTGAATAAGCACACATCCCTGCCAATAGCTATGAGCATACCTGGGAACCTTTAGTAACAGGTCACCCGGAGGGTCAAAAAAAAAAAAAAAAAAAAGTACCACGTTTAACCCAGAGGAGTACGCAATGTTCTGGCACTCAAAGGGTTAAAGCAGCATTTAACTTCATGCCCATCTATCACACCACCATAACAGAATGAAGTAAAAAGAATTTACTAACAACACTGGTGACCAGACCACTACAGGTTCTCCGCTCCCTCTGTTTCTCGCTCTCCTCTTGCCCAGACACCAGGAAAGCAGCATCATGGTCATGTGAAACAGGTCGCACGTTGTCCGCTGACCATGATACCAGAGCAGGGCTGTGATGAAATTGATGTAAATCATGAAATGTGCGCAGGCAGGAGCAGCAAATGTGCGCATACTGTATATGCCCGGAGAATTTAAGGTTTCACCCGGAGGCCCGGAGACACTGCTCTAAATCCGGAGACTCCTGGTGAAATCCGGCAGGTTCCCAGCTATGTCTATGAGGCATTTTGAACAGAGACTGCCAATATATAAAGGCAGTCTCTGTTCAAAATTCTCTCACAAAGGAACGGGCATAGGCCCGTAAGGTACAAAGAGGGGTACTTGGATGAGTGTAAGGATTATGCTTAGGTTTACGTAGGGGCATGAGGGTGGCCTTTTTCCCAGAATCCCAGACTCTGCAGATATGGGCCATCTCTGAATAGTCATTGTTCCCTGATTTCCCTTGGAACATAAGCTATGAATCCCTGGAAGTCATAGAAAGGAAATGGCTTATCATTTGAGTACTATTTCACAAAGCATAGTAGTGCTCTAGGAGTATATACAGTCTGCCTATACATTTCCCTTCCTCACCTCTCTCTCTCCCATTTTGACAACCCAACTTTCCCTAAGGGCATTTTTTCCTGTGGAAGCAGAAGGGTCTGGTAGGAATTATAGAATTAATGGGCAGGTCAAACTTCTGAATGTCCTCTTATTTTTGTCATAATTGCCCCTGCCTCTGACTTTTTAAACCTGTTTGAGTTTGTGTGATGGTAGCCCAGCTCCTCCCTTAAATTATAAAGCTATAAATTGGTAACTGATGCCTCTACTCCTTCCATCCCAGTTGGGAGAGGGACTTGAGGGAACCCCTTGAGGATGAAACCTGGTATAACATGTGGACCTTTGAGACTAACACATCAATTTGTACAACTGGTAGCTAGTATTATTTTTAAGCTATGCTTTGGTGGTATTATACCCCAGATCATCTTCATAAAAGCTACCTTAATTTTTCCCCATTATGTTAACAATAGCATGAAAATGCTCTAAGCTAACAATTTTATGGAAAGCAGTTTCTGTACTATTTAGGATGATTACTAAAGGAAAATGACTCTTTCTCCCTCAGATTGCTTTATTCTTCCTTGACATCCCCATCTATGATAAATATGTCATAGTTTTGATAGTCCATATCCTTTCTGCTATATAGAAATCTCCTAGCCCCAGCACTAACTCAGGATTAAAAAAAGAGAGGTTTGGAAGGTAAAGGTGGCCACAGAAAGGCTGTCCTTTCATGCCCTTGATAAGTCTGTGACCTTTGAAAAAGTATGGTTTAGATAGCATGTGACAATGGGCCTATAACCAGTGTAATGCTCTCATCATTTTGCGTTTTTCCTCTCCCAGAAGATTTTTTGCAAGACCTCAAGTTTGCCTATCAAAGCTGGTACCCTGGTCTGTCAGTCATTAAATTCTGGCAACTTTTGGTAATTGTTACTGTTTCTTGTTCTCTTCCACCTTTATACCTTTTACCTCCCCCCCCATTTCTTTCATGAACCATTGTACACATACATTGTACACATACAGTACAGAGACTTTCTCTTTTCTATGTTCAGCTACTTTATTGTACTTGCAGTATAAACATAGGTAATTATTTTTATTTTGTACTCCTTGTATCTCAACCCCCTTCTCATTTTTTCTTTATCCCTCACCCCATTTTTGAACATTTGAATAAAAAAAAAAAAAAGAATTAAAAAAAAAATGTTGGAGGGAGGTCACGTTTGTGCTGTGCATCACCTTATCGACCTTTGTGACCAGACAACAAAAGTGCATTTGGTACTTTCCTGTTATCCGGAACCATTTTCAAAACTAATTCCTGTCAGAATCTGCTGTTATTTCCTGTCAGAATCTGTTGTAAAATATTATAATAAAGATTTTGTTTCAAAATGTTTGAAAAATGTTTTGAAAATGATTCCGGATAACAAGAAAGTACCGTGCATTTTTCTATTGCTGTCTATTGGAAGCTTCTAGCTGGTCTCTATAAACAGTAGCAGCAACAACAACTGAAAACCAGACAAAAATTGAGATATAATAACTTATGTTTGATATTTAACAACTTTAAAAAAGAAAACCAGCAGTAGATGTACCATTATTTTACTTAACAGTAAAATCCTTAAATTATATCTTTAATAATAACACATTAACATTGATTTGTTTAACATAATGACTTATTTAAGTAGTAATAGTCCTGCTTACTACATTGAAGTACTTGTTTTTTATGTTGTATCTGCATTTATTCATATTTACTGAGCACCATTTAGCCTGCCTTTAATCCCCACTCCCACTTAATAAATAGGCTTTGAACGCCTGAATGAAAAATCATAGAGAGGTCTCTTTAGAACTCTTTTAGCATATCAGATAGAAAAATGGAAGGCAGAACTGTAGACTACAACGCATTGCAATCCACCAAAATAAATAGAAAGATATCCATAACTGTAGCATACATGTACCCTACCCTTAAGTATAATTTCTCTTTGACTTGTAATTTCAACTACAAAATGAATATGTTGAAATGTACTATTTCTCAAACCAATCATCTAATTAATTTGCATTATACTGTTAAATATTTTGATTAGTTTGTAGAGTAGGCATGCACAAGAAAATCATTCTTTGAAAAGCAGCATTAATTGTTTACAATACATATTTTCTCTCTAAATGTTAATTAATCCTAAGTAATCATTTAATTGCTCAAGTTTACCGTGCAACTCATAAGTAATAATAACACTTTGCACATAACCATTTGATTGTGAGAATCTGTATTTAATGACAATAAAAATCATCAAAAGACAGAACGGTAGTCACAAAAGAACAAATAGCACATTATACAGGAACACCAGTTCAGTATTATCCTATATATATATATATATATATATAATAATTCGCTATGATGTTTGTTAGAAGCCGTCATGCGCAGTAGAGACTACCCGAAAGCACGGAATGTTGGGAGCACAGAATACTGGGAGCACGGAATGTTGGGAGCACAGAACGTTGGGAACATGGAATGTTGGGAGGTGTAGTAATGCTGGGAGGTGTAGGAATGTTGGGAGTTCTGTGCTGGGAGCATTCTGTGCTTTCGGGCAGTCTTTGCAGTGGATAACTGCCGTCGGCGGCAGGACGCAGAGCAGGACTGGCCTCTTAACCCTCTGAGTGCCAGAGGAGTACGCAACACATTGCACGGGCTTTTACACTAGTATTATATATCTCAGAAGAGTTTCAAAAGTAGTTCCAAGCTAATCCTTGAAGAATTAGCATTCAGGGAGTTAACAATGTTCAATATCCATGTAATATGCCACATGTCACAGATGAATGAAAATGTTTATTTAAAAGCACCACATATGTATGCAAAACAGCCATTCTATCATCTCATGTTTAACCCCTTGAGTGACAGAGAGGTATCCAACACATTGCAATGCAATGCACTGAATACCTTCCTGGCATTTAAAGGATTATAGTGAAATAACACCAAAAACCAGTTGCACCAGAGGTGACAAATCAAAACTCCCACTGATTTAAATGAGACTTTTAACTCTTAGAATGTTAGAAAGGTCTCCAATGCTTTACTTAGCAATGAAATGAACACCTCTCTAGTATTTATTGGGTTAAAAGACCCATTTAAAACAATGGTCTTTTTTATGTCTCTCCCAGGTGCAGGTGGTTTGTCCCAAATGTACTTAATTTTTCTGTTGAACACTGGGTAAAACAAGAGTTTTTATAGTGAGCTAATAGGAACGAGCTCTTGCTCTAGAGCTCACACTCTGAATTGTCTAAGGAAGACATACAAAGAGAAATGTACAAATAGATCTCTGGACTTAAATATCTGCATATGATTGCTTTTGAGCTCTGTGTCTGCCTAAATCGTATGTCAGAGGTTCTCAGCACTTTTCTTGCTCTGGAAACCCCAATATGTACTCAGGGCTCCTCTATACTTGTATTGGTCATTTGTCAAGATAGTAATGAAAGATGCATAAATATATAGTTTTTTAGGGTCACACAGTATGAGAAACAAGGATGTTGTGCATAATAATTAACACAAATACACATTTGAAAGTGAACTTTAACATTTCTTTCAAAGTCTTCATCGAAAATGTGTGACATCCTAAGCTGGTGCTTCCTCCCTTCTACTGGGATGTGTACTTGGGCACCTCCCAGCTAATCAGCTTCTAATGGGTTTTGTCATCTAGAAGCTGATTTGCTGGGACGTGCGTAAGCACACACCTCAGCCAATTGGAGGCTGTCAAATCATTTTAAAAAGAGACTGGCATATAAAAGCTAGTCTCTGTTCAAAATTCCTTCAGTGGAACTTGGGAAATGGCCTGAGGCATCTCTTGGGGGCATTATATGATTTCAAAAAGAACCTCATTGGATAATATGTTTAAAAAAAAAACTGATTTTAATTGAAGAAGAAGATGTTCAGTGAATGACAGGTAAGTGTTACATTTCTGGGTGTTAGGATAGTGTTAGGGGTAGTATTTTTTATGTTATGGATAGTGTAGGGTTAGTGTATGGGAGGTGGGGGGAGGTTGACTGTTTTGAGCTCACACAGTTTCAAACAACCAGAGTTGGCTTTTTTCCTTTGATGTTTCACAAAATTCACACTATTTAATGTGAATTGTGGGAACAAAAATCGACAATGAATGTTTGGCCACAATGTGAGTGTTGACCACCAGCGCTTGTTGGTCCATGTACCGCTCCAGCTATAGAATAGCAGTGGTGTCACGCTGTATTTTTTTGTTTTTTGTTTGCCTTACCGGCTGTTTTACAGGTAGGCAGAGTATTGAGCCCTGAGTGTTTTGCTTTGTTTTTTTTGTGCTGTTTTTCTTTTGTTTATTTTTTTTTGGGGGGGGGGCATTCCTCTGTACCCTATTACATGACTTGTACTAACAGACTGTATACAAGTAATGGGGAAGAAGCAGTGGGTGATGCTGAGGATGACCTGTTAAATGATCATGATGGTATAGATCTTGAATACATCCCTCTAGCACAGATGTCAAAAAGCACACAGTCACCCTATCAGCCATCATAAGCATAATCGCCTCTTCAAAGTCCAAGTCCCACTTAGCCACACACACCTGTTTTGCGTACCCAGCAACAGCAACACAGGTTAACATCCACAATGTTAGATATGACTATTTCCTCTGCTGCTGCTGCTGCTGCTGTAAATGCAGCACCTTTGACACCTAGTAGTAGTGGCAGTAGAATTGCATCAACATCTAGTCCCAGTAGTAGTAGCAGCAGCAACACCACCTCAGGAACCCCTCATTCCATGAAGTCCACATTATGGAGATACTTCACTCAGGATCCTCACGCTAAGCATGCTGCTATCTGTTGTCTGTGCAAAAAAGCACACGAGCAGGGGGAAAGCAGGCTCACACCAAGGCACCTCCTCTATGAGATCCCACCTGAAGCACAACCACAGGTCTGCCTGGGAGACACACTATCAGCAGGACAAAGGTGCCACAACTAGCAGCAGCAGAATCACTTTAAAAAATTCCCAGGGCTTGAGCGCACAAAATGTATTAGTGAAGTAATTTATGTGTCAGAGAGTGTGCTACTGCCAGTGCCAACAGTTAGTTCAGTCCAAATAACACCTATGGCTCCTGGTTCAGAGGAGTATGACAGACAAAGCCAGGACAAATATATTACCAGCAGCACATATGAGGAGGTGGAGGAGGGATGTGAAGAAGGGTTGCCACCATCTACCCCACTTGGGACCACAGCTATGAGCGACAACTAATCTGTGTCAATAATATGAGAAGGAAGTAAAAGATTTTATGTAAACATGACAATAGTAAAAACTATGTTACTATGTTATACATTATCACTTGGTCCAATACATTGTTATTTCTTGTCTGCACTCCCACTATTTGTGACATGTAGCTATCCCTAAGCATGCTCACAAATCTGCTTCCCTTAGCACTCTGACAGGTCTCATGTTTCCAGTTGATATCTTGATAGTTAAAATCTCCCATGATTATAATATGCCCAAAATGAGCAGCTTTCCACACACTTCTTACTTGCAAATAATAAAATGATATTCACCGTATGCTCAGTCTTAAATCATTTTAACTTTGGAAGTGGCCATCATCTATTGAGACCAAAAATCTAAATTGACTGCTAGAAATAAAGAAAATGATCAAGTCAATAAAGGTGAATATTGAGATTTGTCAGCTGTTGAAAAATCATAAGAATTTTGAGTTAACACTGTTTAATCACTTCCATGTGCTGGAAGACCTTACAGACACAGGTATTTCAACCCACAATGAAAAAGTTATTGAGACTATTGTAGACACTGCCCATGCCCAGGCACCTACTGTAAAACAAGAAAAGCCAACCTGAATATAAAATGAAACAGTTGCCATGATGAAAAAGTGTCAGGAAATGAAGCAAAATGGTAAAATTAGAAACAAGGTGGAATATGTCGAAATGTGCAAGACCATAAGGAGGCGCATAAAAGAACAAATGAAAAGGAAAATCAAGGGCTGAAGAAAGCAAAACAAAAGATGGCCACACATACATGCCAAATTAAAACTCAAAGATGGTACAACAGCAAAAACTCAATAACAAATACTAAAACGGGTGGATGAATTTTAATCAAATCTTTATAAGGATGAACTGCTACAACTGAAAGCAGTGCCAGAGGCTAAAGCTGTGCCAGAAGTTTTGGTAGAAGAAGTAGAAGCTGCAATAAAATAAATCAAAAATGGCAAAGCAGCTGGACCTGATAAAGTTTCTATTGGAATGTTCAAAATTGGAGATCAACGCTTATTCAAAGCTCTAGCTAAATTATTTTCAAAATACCTATTAACTGGCAAAGTGCCTGAAACATAGAAAAATGTAGAATCCTACTACACAAATGCACAAATGCCAGAGATATGAATGCATTGTGCACATACATAGAATACAAAAGGGGTAAAGTTGCATTTTGATTGGAGAGGGTAGGAAAAAGACTACACAGGAGGCGGATCAGGTGAGCTAAGGGAAGTAAATCTGTGACAGCAAGAGACTGTATAGCACAAAAGAAAAACTGTTAATAGCTTTAATAAATAAAACACATCTAACATCACATCTTGATCATTTTAAAACATCCCGCAAAACTACGTAAGTTGTTTTAAAATGGCAAATCTACTTTAAGACTTTTTAAACTTCCTAACTTGAGTGATTACTTATTTACATGATCTCATAGTATTTCTGTATGGTTATTGCAGTTTTTTCTGCAGTATAAGGGAAGTACTTTGTTGTAAGAGATTTTCTGTTGGTGCTATGATGCACAGTACTATATACTGATATTAGTGACATCCTGTAATGTGAATGCCAAAGGAAAACAGTGTCCCTGGAAATGTTTTTTGAAATGTGGCCACATAAGATTACTGCTCCATAAATTAAAGTGCAACTATCATCAGTATGTTATAAATGGTGGCAAAGAGGGTGGTATGCAGCAGAAACAATAGGCTAACAGAGGGAAACAGTTGGACACAGGATGACAGAGGATAACCAGGACAGCCCAGGGAGACAATTTGATAACCAGAGGGGACAAGAGCAATATGAGATGAGAACAGATGACAGGAGGGACACAAGAGGGCAGAAGAGGGTGAAGGGAAAGCAACGAACAAGAGATGACACAGGGGCAGCAGCAGGACATTCTTATCTCCCTCCCCTAAAAATAAATTTGGCATAAAGTAAGACATTTGAAATTACTAATCTATGGAAGATGCAGATCACTGAGAAAAATGGAATAAACTTTTGCATGAAAAAGTTAATATAATTCAGTGAAAAAAAATGTATAATCTGATATCAACATGTTACCAGAAACCTGGCTCTGCCATCCAGATAACATTGCATACCAAGTATATGTAACCCTTCACTTACCAAAGAAATTAGCATTATTATCACACATCTTCAATAAGAGATGAAACTATATCTAATTACAATAGTATCAAGTACTGTTATATGCTTGTGATTACTTTACTTTTCAAGATTTATTTAATTTAATTAAACCTCTTCAAAGTAGGTCAACTCCATTAATTTAATGATATATAATTTTTTATAACAACATGCAGGGAAATTCAAAGTATTACAATAAAGCTAAAACAAAATAGCCCATATTTCTAAAAGCAAACTGGAGTTATTCTGGAGTAGGGGTAAGCAAAAGGTCCTGTTGTGTTCCCACGAAAAAATACACGAAAGCTACATTGTTGTCCACTTTTTCGTGGGAAAATCCGCTTTAAAAAAACAGCGACTGGCAAAAAGTCTTCGCCATTTTTTCAATGGCTAGAAGGTTTTTGGCCCATTCATTAATGTGTTTTTTTCCTTTTCGCTATAAAAAAAAGTGAAGTTTTCCAGGATATGAAACACAACAGAAGCAGCTACAGAGCAAGGTAGATGTGCTGTGCTGTTCTGCTGTGATTATTGCAAAACTGAGGCAAAAGAAGCTCATAGTGTAATTCTTGTAATTCTCAGGTGAGGGGGAAAGGAGAAGATGATGCCAAGTGTGACAGCAGGGGACCCTAAGTCACACTTGCCATCCCCAAACTGTCCCGCCACCAGTACTACTACTAAGTAGGTCCAGCAGCTTGTTAGTTTTAGGAGTGAAGGATGGGGTGACCATCAAACTACTGAGGCAGACTCAGGGGCTGAAATTGATGTGGTTGGTGTTAGTGGTAGTACAAGTAACTGTTCTGGTGAAGCAGCTGGTGGGACTAGTGTTAGGGGAGTGGTAGGGGAAGCAATTGAGAGCATTCAGATTAGCGGTCAAGGGAGCCCACACCATTCCCATGACCATGGGAGTCCTTTTCCCCCCACAGCATTGTCCAGGTGGAACATGATCCTGAGGAAGGCAGAATTGTTTCCTAGCAGCAATAATACCACCACCATCAGGAGCACAGATTAGCTGCCTGTGCCTGCTGCTAGTGCTGCCAGTCTGCCTTCTTCAGGTCACTATGAAATGGTAAGTGTCACATTTCTCGTCACCTCCTCCAACCAACAGTGACAGGTCTATAATAGAGCAGCAGCAGTAGCATTGAGGGACTGGTGATGGTGGGGATGATGATGGTGGAGAAGCTGGGGTGGAAGAGACATTGATGACCTTTTTAGCCCAAACTGAGAAGGAATGGGAGACAGGGATGGGGATGGGCAGCACCACCAGCGACTTTACAACTGCTCTAATTCCTGCTGCTGCTGAGTTGCAAGGGCAGCAGGATGCTAAGGAGCAGGCTAGTATGTCACAGACACTGTGGACACAGTGAAAATAGGGTCAACAAGTTACAACAGGACTAGGACAAGTTCCACTTGCCAGCAGCAATACTCCTGGTCCTAGTTGTAGTGCTGATTCTGAGGCAGTAGCAGCAACAGCAGCAACATCATCCTCTGCCGCAGACAGTGAAGGGTAATGTGGAGGAGAAGAAGAAAGAGGCCAATCTTTTCCACCTTTTTCCTGCCTCCTGAAGTCATGGGTGTGAAACTATTTTTCTCTTGGGGCAGGCACAGTGCAGTCATCAATAATGGCACACAATTTGTGACAAGTCAGTGAGAAGGGGAAAGGAGGGAACATGCCTTGGCACAACCGCCCTGATAACACACATGAAACACAGACACCATGTAATTTATGTCAAACATGGTAAAGCCAAACACCCACCAAAGAAATCAAGCACCACTGTTGCTGTACTCCCTGACTCTCCAGAAAGGCAACAAAAGGTGAGGCAGAGATCAAAAAGGAGGAAGAATAGAGAAACCCAGGTAGAGACTGGAAGTTCGATGATGAGCGAAACAACTAGCTGACCATCATCTTCTTGCTCTAGGGTAACTACATTTTCTGCCAATCCACCTCATTCATCGTTACCTCCCCTGCAAATTGATAGCCACTCTGTAGATGTTAGGATATGGCAGTTTGTGTCCACCCATTGCACTGCTGTTGTCGATTCCATTTCCTTTGAGCTGCCTAATCATCATGCTGTTTAAAAAACTTAGCAGCAGCAAGAACAGCAGTCGCAAATTCCGCATCTACATCTGGGCATTTGACAATGGCCAGTGGACGCTGGCCAGCATAATATGACCTGCTGGCACTAGGCCTGTAGGGCATTTTTTTTAGGGCTTGTGCTTAAAAAAAAAACATAGGCCTACAAAAAATAAACTATTTTGGGTGGCTTTTTTCTAACAAGCCTAAGTCCTACATATCAATGTTTCCTTAGGGCTTGTACCAAACAAGTCTAAGTCCTACAAATCAATGTTTCATACTCTAAAGGCTTGTGCCAAACAAGTCTAAGTACTACATCTCAATGTTTCCTTAAGGCTTGTGCCTCCACAAAATATACTTTCTCTTCAAGTATAAGTCTACCCCCGTGGCAGCTTACGTCAGGGGATCCCTGTGTCTGTTACGTCACATACAAATTTCTAATTTTATTTTATTTATTTATTTATTTATGTATTTAGTATTTATTTTTTATTATCTGCCCCCCCAATCCCAGTACACAACCCCCACAAAAAATAAACATTCCCTGTTCAACGGATTCTTCCCCCACACTCCACCAGCACAGGCACTCTCATGCCCCTTTTATACTATGCCTTTGGGAAATAAAATAACATGTGCTTTGTGCTGTGTGTAAATAATGCTCCCATTGATTTCAATGGAATAAACTAGGCGAAAAAAGCAGAAAAAATGCACTTTTCCCAGGAATTTTTCGCCAAGTGGGAAGTGCCATTATTTTGGTCTGAGGCAAATGTGTTGTAGTTAAAGGGTCAGTAAACCTTTGTGTGTATATATATATATATATATATATATATATATAAAGAGGAAGAAGTCACACTCACATGATTTTGTAAAGGTGAAAAACGTCTAAAGTTTTATTGTTTATGTTTTGGCGAGGCTCGCTGGCCTAATGTTGACAATAGAACTTCAAACGTTTTTTACCTTTACAAAATCCTGTGATTGCTGTTGCTTCCTCTATTTGCATTTATGACTGGCCCTGCATACTGCACCCAGGTATTAATCCTCTACATTGAGAATGCGTCCAATCTTGAATAATAGACTATTTCTGCTGAATAAAGCAAGGGTCCTACTACTGCAATGCAATGCATTCTCTACCGCTCTGGCACTCAAAGGCTTAAAGTTGTTACAGTGAAAAGGTACATTTTTGAAAAGCTTCAATTTAAAGAATTAGTGGGAACGGAACAATTTTTTGTGACTACAAAGAGAAATGCTCGGCCATGCAGACCTCTCTGTTATCAAAACTGTTACATAAGCCAGATATTAAATGGGTAGATAAACTGGTAAATAAACATTTATTTATTTATTATTAAGAAAGGGTTTTGCTAGGAATAAAACAGCAGCTAATTAATGTACAAATTAGATATGACAGAAGTTCAAAACTTCAATGGTTACAATAAATTAAGAGTAAATGTCTGGTGTAGAGGACATTGTTAAATGCAATTTAAACCAAAAAGTGCAAAAGCTTACACACAGTCAATCCACTCCATACATAGATAGAAAAGCCAGTCTGGCAATCAGGTGGCAAAAATGATTTATTTGCTAATGTAGGATGACTATCAAGACACCAAACAGGTTACGGGATGTTAACAGGAACCACAGTCCAATTCAGTGACATGTCGAATGTCTTTGGGGGCATTTCAGAGTTGTAAACATTTTCATTTGCCTCACAGCATCTGCTTGGTTTTCGCGTGGTTTTAGCCTGTGGGTTCTCTGCTCAGTTTGTAATTAACATATTTCCTGGGGATTTCTTTATAGAGCCTCACATCAGGAATGGATCATATTAACCAATGGATTACAGTTTGCATGCTGATAGTCAATGAGTGTGGGGCTCCTCATTTTATACCTGTGTGTCACTCTTCTCTATCACTTTCTGGAACTGGCATTGTACTGATAATTCCTACAACTCAGCATGATATGCATGGGCAGCTCAGTTAAAGTGCCCTTCAGAAACAGTCCTGTATATAGAATTTAATTGAAGTAATATTCATAGATTATTTTATAATTTCAGGTTTAAAAGGGGAACATTCACATAAAAAAAATTGAGCATGGGTTTTAATCCATAAAACAAGGTTTGCTATTTTTTTTTTTAACTTACCTATGAGTGGAGACTAGGCCGAAGCCAGCTGGTAGTCTCAGGGTAAGGCAAATAGGTGGAATGCAACACAGAACCTACAGTCTCCCATAACATAGCAACAAGGGAGACTACTGACTCACGTCTGTAGTCAGTAAGGAAGAACTCGTCTCCAATAAGGATGGCAACAATGGAGACTACTGACTCACGCCTGCAGTCAGTAAGGCTAGAGTCTGCCAGAGCCCCAGGTCTGCACCAGGATGGATGTCTGTGGGGAACAGAGCCACATAGCGAAGTGAACAGACAGAGCCACAGGTCAGCACCAGCTAGGATAGTCAGACAAGCCAGGGTTATACAGGGAGAGGGTAATCAGCCAGAGCCACAGGTCTGCACCAGATTGGATGTCTAAGACAAATGGAGCGTACAGAGAGAATAGTCAGACAGAGCCACAGGTCAGCACCAGAATGGATAGTCAGACAAGCAGGGTCATACACAGGATATAGGAACAACTAGAACTAGAACTGCACTGAACAACAACGAGAGATCCAGTTCTATTTTAACAGGCAAACCAGGAAGTATATGGGTGGAGCTATCAGCCCCAAACAGCACAAAACCAGAGGCCTGTGACATATTGCAACCTCGCGCCCGAAAGTGACCATGAGATGCATCAGAACATAGACCCCACTCCGAGTGAATCTATGGAGCAGACCCGGTTCGCACAAGGACGTTGGACGGCCGCTGAGAATGCCAAACGCGTCTAGGCTCAGTCCTCAGAATGACACATGGGATGAAGCCGTGGCAACATTTCAGGCCATCATTTACCCTATTCAACCCATCAGGCGTTGCTGGATCTAAGGTAATTGTGACATATACACAGAGAAGAAATATTCTGAAGCATATCATATTGGTCCTGCCAAAATGACAGTCCAGTCACGAAATGCCAGATAATTCTCCTTTGAACTAGGGAAATGGCAAACCCCAGACATACGTTTCAGACTTGTTGGGCCTCGTTGGTGCAGCCGATCCCTCTAGGCACTTGTGAGCAAGGGGTCCATCTCTTAATTTCCCCATCGCTCTTAGGGTGACCAACCAAGCTGCTCACAATAGCAGTAGGAGATATGGGTGTGATTTTGACTGAGGAAAATGCCCCACCCACTGAGATATCTACAACACTGCTATTATGTTCCCCTCAGCACTTTGCACTTTTAGACATGTAGGCACTGCTTCTGCTGCTAGATTTTACACCTCTGAAGTGCTCCAGGTGTATCTCCCAATCAGACTTGTGGTTGGTCTTCAGGTGGGTTCTCATTGAGGATGTGCTCACCTACTTTTAACAGAAACAACAGTCAGCAGTACATTTAACTTTTGGATCATGAGAGAAGCATTTCTCTACTGAAGATTTCATAGACTGAGAGGTTCCTTATGGGTGATAGCTTATTATATCATCACAACTGCAGGGGACTAAATGTTGAAGTAGTACTAGTAGTAGTCAGTGGTAGTAGTATTACATCTCAACAGCAACAGAATCTGTTTGTGGAGTTAGGCTTGTTAATGTTGTTGCTTAATCAATAATAGTGGGTTTAACTGGGTGTGGGTTAGACTTGGATGTGATGATGGTGATGATGACCAAGGGGGCTGTGTATTTTTAGGCATGTTTACCTGACTTTCCAGTTAATCTCTCAAATAGTTTATTAACAGGCATGTTGCTCCATTTCAGTGGTGGAAGACTGACGCTTTTCCTCTCAGATACAGTTGTTTTGCCATGTTATCATCTCTCCCTACTTGATCTGTTTCAAAACAATAGCATGGAGGGACATAACTCAGCATCAGCAGCTGCATGGCTACAGTCAGTGTTTTTCAAGTACAACTTTACTACCATCAACATGTCCATGCATTCCTCCTCCTAGCCCTTTACTCTACCATAGTTTACGTATATAATGATGGTTTTCTTGATCTAAACTGTGAAAGTACATGACAGAGCTGTTATCTTGTAGATATCTGAAGTATATAATTAGATGCACAGGAAAACAGCAGCACCAATACATACTTGTATTTTCATTGTCTGAGTGTGTCATGATGTAATCTTTGTTTCCTGTCAGAAAAAAATTTGTGTCTCTAACCGAGGGCATAGGAACTGGGGGAGGGGGTGGGGGTGAGGAGACAAATTCCCCTCAGATTGTAAAGGACCAGATTTTTTTATTGTTAACTGTTTTAACACACTGCCACTTATATGATAGGCTCATGTGCCAGAACCCTTCTTGCTGCCCTGTCACATGTTCATGATAACTAAAGTCTGACAGCAATGGGCTATAGCATGCTTACTAGGTCCCTCAGTGGTGGAAAGAAGCTCTCTATATGTCAGAAACTCTGCCCCTCCCTCCTCCTTTGTTGCAGGCAGAATGAAGGAGCTGCCTGTTACTTGCTTCAGCTCCGTCTAGTCTTTGTGTAGATCCTACTTTTGATGACACTTAAAGCGTCATAGAACAGCAGAAGCCAGGTACAATCTCAAATTTGGATATACATTTAATAAAAGGTGACAGAGCCAAATTTTGCAGGCAATGATGACCGGAGAGCCACAGTTTGGCTACCTGCAGTTTTCTGAAGCTGATTTTTATAATTTATGTTGTCTGCAGATTTTTTGCATGCAATTTTCACTCAGTGCTTAGTTCTCCTATTGACAGCAAGCTCTGATAATTGTTTCCTTATTGATTGCAAGCTTTGATTCAGTTTATATTTGTACTGTAAACTATGTTTATGAGTGCTCATATAGATTGTAAGCTCTGATGACGTTATCATAGTACTAGTTGAAGAGCCCGTGTACACGGGCCACAGTGCCAGGCAGCAACGGTCACGGTGCAGTCATGCAGAGTAGAGACTGCAAGCGCCGGGGCTGATAACGGAGCGGGATGCTCCGAATTCAGACCGTAGTCCATTCTGCGCACCTGTGGTGTGCAGAGAGGACTACAGTCTGAATTCGGAGCACCCCACTCCGTTATCAGCCGCGGAGCGGACAGTTTGTACTGCGCATGACTGCAGCTCGTTCAGCCATCTGTACTGCGCATGACAGCTTCTGACAAACATACATTAGCAAATTATTGCATAGGATTATCATTGAATTAAAATGACTGAACTTGAGAATATCGTCTAGCTACTAAATGTTTGGGCTGGCTCCTAGAACTAAAGCAAGTTTTTTAAGCAGCACATGACAGCACTGCTCTGTTATGTGACTAAGGAATAATGTCCTTGGAATTTGTTTAAATGTTGTCAGGCATGCTACTGGTGACCCACAAGGTGGCTCACATTTGAATTCCTATATTAAGACTGTGAGCTCAGTCTTATGATGGAGTGGAAAACATGGCCAGAAATGATGACAGCACTCAGGCGCTAATACACCAAGAAAAACCACTTTTTGTCCATTGTGGAGCTTACTGTACCACTTTGGTCATTCAGGCTGCAGCTCATCAGTGGCCTAGAGAATGCACTACTCTATGCCAAAGAACATCAATATATGTGTCAGTCTACAAAATGAAGAAAGTATTTACAGATATCACTCATAATGAGGCAGTAGGGCATTTAAAAGTTTGCATGATCAAGTCATTAGGTACAACACACTTGACTGCTCATGAAAAGACTGTATAAGAAGTGTTGGACAACTACAAAGGGATTTTGGAAATGCTAAAACAAATTTCACTTTCTAGGAATAATCTTGATAATATATGCATGCTAGTGTACGTGGATGATTACAAAAAAAATCTTTAGGGAAAAACCATTCTAAGTTAGTCATGCAACTTCTTGAATAGTTAAATGTTTACTTGCAAATAAACCAACAAAAACTATCAGGATTGTGAAGCTTACAAATGATGCCTTAATAAATCTGTGCTGTGACACTGCTCACATATAATACTGTTGTGGTAAAGACATTTCAATTGAATGAGATTGTAGCATCAAGACAGAACATCATTCCCAAATGACTTCATGATTTAGCAGCTGCAAATTACCATCCACAGTCTGTGAAGGACTACCATCTTTCTCAATGTTTTGAACTTATAGATACAGTTATGGTTCAGCTAATGCTGTGCTTTGACCAAGTAGTGTCACGGTAGATTAGACAAAGAAAAACTCTGGCAGGTACAGTTAAGATCAACACCACTTTATTGAAAGATATAATACAATGAATAGTAAATAAGCACTTCCCCAACCTTCCCCGGGGTCAGGTGTGGGGGCAGTGCTACAGTCCACTACCCAGGAGCTGACACTGAACTTAGTCCGAAGTACTGGAACCAGGAACACGGCAAGGAACCTAGACTAAGGTTCAGGGTACCACCTAAGATGGAGAGGGTGGTAAGTGGCTGATCTCTACCCTAGATTACTAGGGATGGCAGAGGCACGATACCTTAGAATGCTAGGACCTAAAGTGACACAATACCCTATCATGCTAGGGCCCACAGCAGTCAGACACCACATCCTAGAACGCTAGGGTTCAGGCAAGATACTCGGTAAGACCAGAGCGATACAAGGCCTATAGGTATAGATAAAACCTGGAGCAATACGATGGCAGAGACCAGGCCCAAGGACCTGCTCTGAAAGGGAGCCTGGTCCAAGGTATAGCATAAGTGGAGTCAGACAAAGCCGAGGTCATACAAGTAACGGGTAGTCAGACGGAGCCACAGTACTTAGCATGGAGCAGGTAGTCAGCCAGGCCAGGGGTCATACACAGATCGGGGTAGTCAGACTGAGCCAGGAATCGAGCATGGATTGAGTAGTCAGACAAGTCCAGAGGTTCAGGCACAAATTGGGTAGTCAGATGGAGCCAAGGGTCATACACAAATCGAAATCAACGGCCAAGAATGGGTCACAACAAGAAATACAAACACATTTCAGATACACCACGAAAGGGTACTGAAGCAATATTTGAAGGCCGCATATAAAGCTTACTGGAGAGGTGGAGCATAGATCAGTCAATGAAGCCGTGTCTACAAAATAGCGAGTGCGCTGTAGTGATGCGCATATGCAAACAGGAAGTCAGGCAGCGACCAGACATGCTGCTGTTGAGGACAAGTGGGGAAAGGCAGGTAACACCACGGGCGAAGATCACGGGCACCGTGATAAGTAGGAATCGATACGTATGAAAACTTAGAACAGCTGCTTATTACTGGAGAAGCTACTGTATTTGAATCCAGAAACTGTTAACTTTTCTTTGCACTGTTAACCATCTAATCAAATATATACAAGTATTCTTCAGTCTTGCATGTAGTAGACTTAATCAGGAAGATGCTTCCCAGATCTTTGTTTGCACAAGTGGAAAAGCTGATAAAAATGTTCTTGATTTTTCCAGTTTCCCTCTGTGAGGCTGAGAGAAGCTTTAGTGCTCTGCAGCGACTGAATACCTGGCTGGGATCAACAATGTCTCAAAGAGCACTAAATCATGCCATATGCAGTGTACATAGAGATGATCGATATGCAGTGCACATAAAGAGATGATTGATATGCATTGTACATAGACAGATGATTGATATGCAGTATACATAAAGAGATGGTTGATATGCTGGACTTAAAAGCCATAGCAAAAGAATTTGCCACTTAAAGGGATAGTAATGTTTCATAATAAAAGCAGCTCTAATTAATCATCATAGTATATGGACTTTGAAGAGTGTTAATTCAATTCTGTCAGTGTCCCCCTCCCACCCCTTTTACTGATGTAACACTGCTCATTCAGAGCAGAAGGGAGGTGCCCAGGTAGACTGTAGAGAGGGACAATCTTCAATTAAGATAAGGGAAAAACCTGAAAAGCTTGTCAAGGAGGGCAGGGCTTTCATTGTTCTCACAGGAAGAAGATTGTCCCCTTCTGTTATCTGTCTGGTCTATGGACTGCATTCCACATCTGAGAAGAGATGGCTTACACTAGGTAAAAGGGACGGAAGGGGGAAACTTTGCTTGTGAATATCTCTTAAACCATAAAGGTTTGAGAGATAAGACATATCATCCTTCATGTTTTTTTAATGCCTACAAAATAAAATAAAGTTAAAATGAAGTATTACTATCCCTTTAAAAAGATTGTCAAAAAAGTGTTTGGATTTTAACAGAGTGGCATTACTACAAGAAATCTTTAAAACAAAACTAAAGAACCAGCATTTCAGCATTTTTAAAGTTAATTTCATAGGATTATATTTTAAATGTATATGTATGTTATAATATGTATGTTATAGCAAGATAAAATTCTCAAATACTCACATACTGTAATACAGGGAACAAATGCACAGGCATGCAGTAACATGCTCCAAAGCAGATGAAACATTTCTGCTGACAGGGTCTCTTCACCTAAAATACATTAGTGTGCTTGCCTGTTGGATTTGTGTCTTTGTCTTTCATTGAAAATAGCTTTTTCTGCATAATAATGGTTTATTATTCCTACAAAAAGAATCTGGTATTTGTTTTCATACCATTAATTACTGCTATCATATCAAAATAATTAATAATGATAAAGGGGTAGATAACTGCTCTGCAGTAACAGTCCTCCTCTTTCCTTCTAGACTTGCTCCTGGCATAAACATAACATTACGAATTTTGTACAATGAACATAAGCTTAGTGTTTGCCTTATAAACTTTATTCATAGCTTGTTTTTTTGCTATTCAAATGTATTGCTGTTAGCTCAGTGGTAAATTCCCTAACTATGGAGCCTGTTCAACCTCACGGTTGCAGGTTCAAATCCCGGCAGGGCCAACTCAGCCCTTCATCCTTCCGAGGTCGATAAATGAGTACCATTGATTGGATAATAATAACACCTATTATTTCAGCTGCCGATTTTGTTAATTCTGAGAGCATGCACTAACAGCGCTTTGAGTCCCACTGGGAGAAAGGTGCTATATAAATGCTAGTTATTATTTATTTTATTTATAACCTATTTGGATTGTATTTTGTCAATGTGTTCCTTTTTTGGTAGATCCACCAAATATTTTATGAAAATAAATAACTGTTCATGGTTAGGAATTAATCTGAGTCTTTGTCTTGTATGAAACTATGTTTACTTATATATTTATTTATGCTGATGCAGGGAGAGAGATGGTGGGTTGGGTGGGGTTAATGGTTTGGTACAGACTGGCACACAAAGACACAGCAATTCATCTTTGACACTAAAGGATGGATAAAGTATAGGGTCTGGTGCTGATACCTAATAGCTGCCCTGTAGATATAGAGATATACACAGTATCCCAGAATATATAAGAAATGGCATATAATAAGTATAAAAATAATTGTCTTTAATTATCAATAAGATATCTTGTTATACAAGCGCTTATAAAATATAACAAACTAAATGTACCCTCTAGGGTATATATCTAGCATAAAAAAGCAATAAAAATACATAAAAATGTTCACATGCATCTTGAGCTTGATAAAGCACTAGAGTAGTGTGAAAAGCATTGTGGATGTAAGTTTCTCCTGGAGAGGAGTGAGTGTTACCAGAGGTTGGTTATTGCTATATGTCCAAACTGTTACTGCACTTTTTTTGTATTGTTATCATTTTTGTATTTTTATTGCTTTTTATGCTAGATATATCCCCTAGAGAGTACATTTTAGTTTGTTATATTTTATAAGCAATTGTATAACAAGATATCGTACTGATAATAAAAGATCTAATTATTTATACAAAATTATTTTTATAATACATATTGTATGTCATTTCTACAGGGTAGCTGTTAAGGAGAGTCAGTGCCAGACACTATACTATATCCATTTTGTGGAGAATTGTGAATGGAGTGTTTAACTCCAGAGAGGGTGAAAGGCTGCAAGACCCCTGGATTTAAAGAGATATCGGCCCCGTGGACATTGGTCAAGCTTCCTGACACACGACTAAGCTTCGCTGTTATTGAGAGTGAGCGCCTCCATATCATCCTATATAATAATTCGCTAAAAAGTGTGTAACGCCGCGTCATGCGCAGTAGAGACTGCCCACACCGTGGCTGATACAGAGCTGGATGCTCCGAAGGAGCGTCCAGCTCTGTATCAGCCGCGGCGTGAGCAGTCTCTACTGCATGTGACTGCTCCACGACCGGGTGGCAGTGGCACTGTGGCCCGTGTAACGGGCTGTTCAACTAGTTTATTATATTGTGTGATCTTCTTTGGCACTGCTTTGCACTGAGACTAAAGCTTCCTATTGGTGAAAATGATTTTCATTTGGATAATTGGAATATTTCTTTGCACCAAGAATTGCCTCTTTTTGACTCTAGTTATCGAGTTTGAATTGCCCGTGAAATTGGCATCATTGTTTTCACCAATTACCAAAGAATTATGTTTTGTAAAATGTATCATTTTATATATACAATAGGGTCCAAAAGTATGTGTCCACCATCACCAACGGGTTTTATTTGATCATTTATTAAAAAGTAGTAAACTGTTGTAATTAGTTGATACTTCTTATTCATGTATAAATGTTTTAACACTGAGACAAACACATTTTTTATCTCTTTGTTAAAAATGTATATGAAATTGCCATTTATATGAATATCTTCTTCACACACCATTCGCTTATACATTTTCAAAACTCTTGTGACACTATACATTTCATTCAAAGGTTATATCTTAGCACACATGTGAGTTGTATTTGTCATTTAACGATTAACACCTGATATTAATTCTATTAGAATGGTCCTGCTAGTTCCTCTGCAAGTGCTCGGGTTAGGGCCTTTAAAGAAGAACATTAGTTGAAATACCTTTAGCAATCAAGTCAAAGGAAATTAGTAAAGCAATTGAAGGACAAGTTGTTCTCCAGAGTGCTGGAAAACTTTCCTAGCACCAAATTTCAGCAAAGTTAAATATTTCTAAGCGGGCACTACAAAGCACACTGAAGAGATTTTCTAAAACCAAATAATTTTCATTCAAAGCAAGACCAAGCAGACATAAAGTAGTGCTTTTTCTATTCTGGAGTTGGTGACTTGCACCAGATCGCTACACTTTCACCAATGAGAAGTACTACTCTATTTTGCAGAGGCATGCCTTCCGTTCTGTGTGGAAGAGGATTCATTTTTGAGCAGTACAATGATACTATCTAAACATACTTCGAAGCTGTGCCAGGAGTATCTGAAGTCCATGAAAGAGCAAGGAGTGCTAATTTGCATGGCTTTCCCAGAACAATCACTGATCCTTAACCCCACTGAACATCTTTGGGTACATTTGAAATGGGAAAAGGCGAAAAACACTGTAACATCTCTAAACACTCTCTGGGATGCTCTAAAGGAGTGCTGGAATAATGTGAATTGTAAAATTCTGCACAAATTTGTAGAAACGATGCCAGACAGAGTTAAAGCAGTCATTAAGGCAGGTGGTGTTTATAACAAAAACAGAATTTTTGATTTTCAGTAGGTACTAACAAGCATATTTTTTACATTTACTAGTGAAAAATATGTATTTTTGTTTGAGGAATATTGCATATTTTGTTAAACAAATTATTTTTCCAGAAAGTTTTACCCTATTATGTATACATCATCATCATAATCTTCAGTCATTGTCAATCCACTGCAGGATGCAGGCCGCCTCAGCAAGCCTCCAGCAATTTCAGTCCTGTGCCGTTTGTTGCCACTGTGTACCGATACATTTGGTAATTTCATCTACCCATCTTGTCTTTGATCTTCTTCTTGGGTGTTTAGTAGAGTGTAGAGTGTCTTATTGCTATGTGGCCTGCCCATTTCAGATGCTTTTCTCTTTCAATTACAACACAGACTTTGCTGACAAATCCACGCACACATTTTCCCCTCTCTTTTTATGTTTAGAATTTGCCACTACATACATCTCTGAGTAACCTTATGTTTTTGAATGGCTTTGGCATTCGGTGTCCATGTTTCACAGCCATACTTAAGGACTGGGAGGACACACTGGTCAAAAACCTTTCACTTGAGGCAGAGTAGTAAATTTGTCTTAAAGACAGTACTGCTAAGTTTTCAAACTCCTTGCCATCCCAATTCTATTTGTCGCTGAATTTCTATCATGGTGCTTACATCTGTTGACACTTCCTGTCCAAGGTAAACGTATTTGTCCACTTTTTCTAGTTCTAGTCTATGTACTGTGGTTTTCCTTGTTATGGTAAATTTGTTAAACATGACTTGCATTTTGTTGATATTCATCTTCTGACCAAAATTTTAGCTTTCCTGTCGTATCCCTTCAATGCATGCTTGCAGTTCTTTAGGACTATTGGCAAAGAGTATGATATTGTCTGCCAAAAGTAAGTGATGTAGTTATTCTCCATTTAACTTAAGTCCTTTTTGTTGGCGGAAAATTTATTCTAAACAAGCTGGAAATAGTTTTGGGGTGATTGTGTCTCCTTGTTGAACCCCTTTTTCTATCTTGATCTGGACTTTATCATTGTTTTCCTGTATTGATGCATTGCATTTTCATATGTTGATTTCATTATGTTGCTCTATAACTTGTTGCGCTGTCTGGATGTGGCCTATTGTACTGAAACCGAGCCTGAAGCCTGCTTGTTCTTTAGGTTGTGCCTCATTAAGTATTGTGTCCATTCTTCCTAATAGTACCTTTGTGAAAACCTTGCAGACCACTGGCAATAGGCTTATTGGTCAGTAGTTTTTTAGATACTCCTTATCACCTTGTTTGTGCAGTAGGAAGACTTCTGCATTTTTCCATGTTTCAGACACTTTGCTGAGTAGTAGGAATTTTGAGAATAGTTTAGCTAGGGCTTTGAATAAGGGTTGACCTACTTTCAACATTTTAGGTCCAGCTGCGTTACCATTTTTCACTGATTTCATTGCAGCTTCTACTTCTTGTCCAAATTCTTTTGCACAGCTTCAGCCTCTAACACTGCATTCAGTTGTTGTTCTTTATCCTTATAAAGATTTGAATACAATTCTTCCACTCATTGTAGTATTTGTTGTTGAGTTTTTGCTATAGTATCTTCAAGCTTTCATGCAAACATCTGGCCCCAGTGTGTGTGTTTTGTCCTGATTCCAGTCTGTCAACAGTCACAACTATACTGCTGGTAGGTTCCCACTTACCTTGTTTTCAGTTCTCAGTGAGTAGCTGCTGTTTTTTGGGTTGTCATCCAGGTTGCAGGCTGGCACCTCATTGAGGCCTGCACCTTTATTCAGGTTAGGCAGCAGCAAGGCTACCCAAGAGCAGCACCAGCTTCACTCACCATCCAGAGTTCTCCAGTTCTTGCTTCCTGAGGCCTAGCTAGCAGTATTCTCTATTTTGTTTTATGTTGTCTCTGTTTTATCATATCAGCTAGTAGTCTGTACTCTTTGTGGAGATTCCACTCTGCAAAGGTTAACCCAGGCAGCTTACACTGGGCACTCCCTAGTTTCATAATCACAAAATGGCCATATAACAGCCAATCCCAGTTACTTTTTTTCTCATTCTGGCTTGGTCAATGGCCCTAGCCAAGTTTTCTTTTAGTTTGTATAGGCGGTGGGGACATTGGCAGTGGGGTTTTATTTTTTTTATTATTTTTTGTTTATTTGTTGACAGAAGATGCAGGATGACCAGGGCATTGAGGCCACCACTGGGTCTCCAACATCAATTTAAGTGCCATGACTACAGGAGAGACGTAATATTCATCTGGCAATGAAAATCTTCAACCAAAATTCTGACTAAGCGAATGGGGTTGGGGGAGGAATTAAATTCACTTCATCTGAATAGGTAAAAAAAATTACTAAATATTTTTGCTGTGTACAAGTCTACTATAGATTCCAGCACCTGTTTCCAGCAAAATAGTACTGCATATTATAAACAAACAAACAGATAATAGCCCTGTCCACATGAGCGTCAGCCAAATATTATTGGTATGCACATATTGGTCTGCTTTTAATTGGAAGTTATAACATGTATCACAACCTCCAATATAACGTATATGAAAGATCAGCCGATGGATCCATAGCCCATTTAGATCTGCTTTGCAGTATTAATAAAGGTACAGGCCTCAATGAAGTGCCCGTCTGCAACCTGGATGGCATCCCAAGAAACAGCAGCTACTCGCTGAGAACTGAAAACAAGGTAAGTGGAAGCCTACCAGCAGTATAGTTGTGACTGTTGACAGACTGGAAATAGGACAAAATACACATTGGGGCCAGATGTTTGCATGAAAGATTGAAGATACTATAGCAAAAACTCATCAACAAATACTACAATGAGAGGAAGAATTTTATTCAAATCTTTATAAGGATAAAGAACAACAACTGAATGCAGTGTTAGAGGCTGAAGCTGTGCAAAAAAATTTGGTAGAAGAAGTAGAAGCTGCAATAAAATCAGTGAAAAATGGTAACGCAGCTGGACCTAAAATGTTGAAAGTAGTAGGTCAACCCTCTTTCAAAGCCCTAGCTAAACTATTCTCAAAATGCCTACTACTCAGCAAAGTGCCTGAAACATGGAAAAATGCAGAAGTCATCCTACTGCACAAACAAGGTGATAAGGAGTATCTAAAAAACTACTGGCAATGCTGGGTTCCCCTGTGCTAGTCTGTAATAAAAATCATTAGGCCCCTTTTACATGGGTAAGATCAACACAATACTGTGATGGCTCTTCACTCTTGATGAAAATTAAACTTCTACACTATGGTGCCTTTCATATTGATGACTAACTCCTCAAATGAACAACACAAGCAACAAATGGACATTGGTGAATCTTTTCTGCTAACATTTATGCGTAAGTGACACTGGCATTGTAAGGGCAGCAGCTTCATTTGCTTTGGAACTATTTATGATCTTTGGTTTTGTAATTATTAAATTTCGAGTGAACTCTTTGGTCTACACTTTATATCATGGTGTTTCTAACAAATTATCTATCTCAATATAATACTGACTATAGTATGTGAAAAATGGATTCAATGTTAAAGTTTTGACGATATAATTAGTGATGAATTATTTTTGCTTTGAATCTCTTGTTCTCAGTTCTTCCTCTTGTAGGATTTCTTCTTTATAACCTTTCTTTCTATACTTGTTTTTAAGGTTATTAACTTGATTTCAGTAAGCTTCTGCCTCTGAGCAATTACACTTCACTTTCCAAAAAGGGATGAAGGGAATATTGTCTATCTATCCTTTTTTGTGACAGCTCCAACTAAAGATGTAATTGTTGATATAGAAAGTCTTTGATTGAATAACATCTACTTCAATATAGAGTGAGGTATTGTAAGTAAAAGCTAGGTTTAGATTATTCCTAGTCATATAAAGTATAAAATCATCATTTTAAAATACGAAGAAACTCCTGACTTAGGATATTTTTATGTATAGGGATAATTTTGTGAAAATGGGCAGCCATTTAAATGTTCTGTATTATATATATGTGCGTGTCTGTCTAGGATATACTCAAAGAACTATACACTTGCCCCTGCCATCAAGACAAGCAAGTATAAAGTACACAGAGAGAACCCCTAAATATTGTACACCCCTCATTAAGTAAACAATAATATTTAGTTAGATTAATTTAACATAATTTCTCAAACTAGGTTTGATAAGCTACTTCTCAATAAATAAATAAATTAAAAATCAATTACGCATATTCACGCAAAAATATATATCATTTTATTTATATGTAAAATAGAATGTGAATATATATCATAGCAATAAGTGCAATTAGAGAATCAGTGACTACAAGGTGACTTAGTAATATATCTTGCATATATAACTAAGTCATAGATGAAGATATATACCAAACTGAAATATGGTAAAATATATCAAATAGTAAAGGAATATAATATTTGTAGCATATTTAGTAGCATATATATATATATATATATATATATATATGTTCAAACCTTACATATCTGTATCCAGAGGTATAAGCTAGCAATATTTGAACACAACAGCATTGGGTTAATTGTCCATTACAATTAATGATACAGTTGGGTGCAGTGTATATTAATACCTGCCTCAAACCTGCATAAAGCTATGTTAATTTATCATGGAAGGTAATTTGTCATGTAAACTGCACTCGATACAGCATGATGACAAACATACAAACCACATGCAAAATATTTCAAAGAATTGGAAACTGATTTCAGACAAACAGAATATAACTATTCATTAGCTGTTTTCAATATGTATAACTTCTGGGTGAAGTACAAAAACTGTGAATACATTTCCCAGCCAGATTAAATTTTCCCACAATATAAACATATGCAATCAAATAATATATGTTTATAGAAAAGCAGAGACTATGTAAGTTTTATCAGTTTAACATATATAACCTGTAATGATTATAAGGGCAACATCATGTTTGCTACACAATAACAACGCTGCAAGGAATAACCAAAACAATGGACAGTAACACAGCTCAAAAGAATAACTGCAAATACAATCCAAGATGGCAGACATCTTTTGTTCTGTCAGAATTTTCACCACGTGGTGGTGACTATCCAAACAGACAAATCACAGATGTACCAACACAACTTCCCATGCAATGAGATTAGCATACGTGAATCAAAGGAATCTCTTAAAGCAGTGGTTCTGACCTGTTAGTGGGTCCTGAGGACAGGAGTTGAGAAACACTGTCTTAAAGGAACCACTCACCAACTGAGAAACAAAGGAAAAACTTCCAAGATAGCAATAACAGCAGAAATTCCCATGAAAAGGTAATTGTGCGTGTGTATATGTACATGTGTGTGAATGTGCGTGTGTGTAAGTACATATGTGTGTGTACAGGTGGGTATATGTATAGTAGAGTGTAAGTGTGTGTGCATGTACATGTGTGTGTATAGATGTGTTTGTGTATATGTACAGGTGTGTGCTTGCACATGTGAGAATAAAGATGTATGGGTATGTACTTGATGATGCGTGCGCTGGAAGTGAAAGTGTGAAATCACTGGGCTTAACCCTTTGAGGGGTACGCAACACATTTCTTTGCAATGCATTGCATACATCTCTGGCACTCAAAGTGTTAATTGCTTGACATTGGAAGTTTGGCAGAAATGAGAAATATCTCTGCTATTCTGCATAAATGAAAGTGAACTATTCGCCCATCCATACCAGAGCACTGTTCTTACTTACTTTGTGCATATGGCCCATAATGTGAAACTGTCCAGGAAGTGAATATGTACAGAAATTATACGTGTGCTTATTCCTTTGAATAATAACACAGTCTCTAATACATTGCTTTCTAATGCTTTGGAGACCACCAAGCTATCCAGGAGGTTATTATCTGTTGGAAATGAACAAACAGCTGGGAATCTGTGAGCCGCTAAAGGGTTTTCTGTGGGGTTTTGTACATTTGACAGTTTAATAAAAACACACCACAGCAGGATCTGAACACCACCACTGAAATTACAGAATATTACTTTCATTTGCCAGCATTTTTGTAATTATGCTTGCTTCTAATTAAAACTGTGAGCCTTGATTCAATACCATACAATTATTGGCATTTAGTCAGTGTTAGAAATGAACACATTTGCAGAATTTGAAATGAATTGAATAGCATAGATTTCTTAGATGAGCGGACTGATTTTTTTTTTTTTGGGGGGGGGCCTTGTTCATAATAAAATTGTTTCACTTAACCCTCTGAGTGCCAGTGAGGTATCCAGCAGATTGTAACACAATGTATTGGATACCTCTCTGGCACTCAAAGGGTTAATGGAACCTGTTGGATTTTATAAATTTCAGCAATTTAAGTTGATTGTAGACCATAAAAGAAGCAAGCAGGTTAAAATCTAAAGTCATGGGTCAAGAAAGTGATCCAAGGACATGATGACCTTGATATAACATATATAATAGAGTCCTGGGTGCCATTTGGTGCAAACTTGCCTTTGGAAGACAGGGGTCAGACTGACCCTCCAGGATACAAGAGGATCTCCCAGTGGACAAGGGGTTTAGCAAGCCCTATAGAGTTAGATCTGAAAGGGCTAACTCAGACTGCCTCAATAATTCTGCACTTATCCAGGTCAGCCTGACCCCTTCTCGTCAGAATGACTCTCCATCACATACAGTATAAGGGGCCATCCAGAGGAAAGATCAGAGCATTTGGAGTCATTATATATGCACTGCTGTCCTCTCCCTCCCCTCTCAATACATCTCAGTGCCTTCCTCTCTCCGTGTCTCTCTATTGTCATGCAGTTTATCTCTACTGGAAACAATGTATGGTAGAGAAATATGTGGGACATCAGGAGCTCCACATATACAGAGGGGAGGGAGGAATGACAACCCAGTATTCTATGTGCTGGTGATTAAAAGGTTAATAGACTCTGAGATTCCCCACATGTTAATATTGCTTATTTGTATGGTTAAATAAAGTATTCAGGTGTGAGTAATGTTTATTCTGCTACACAAGTACATGTTTAAGTCTATTGGATGTTTGCTGTGAAGCTGATGAAGCAGAAGAAGGAAAAACAACTTCCTATCTGTTGGGCTTTTAGCCCATTTAATGCTGGAATGTTCTCCAACACATTACTTTACAAGTTGGAGACCCAGGATTCATAGGGTTAAAACCCCCAATTAAATAAATGGAAATTTGGGTATTTTCCCCCTACGGTGCAGTTAATGTCTCCAGACTTGCTCCTATTCTTCTTAGTACATCCAGCTCTCGGTAATGTGACTGCCCAGAGAAAAAGTGTCCTTTTATTTTATTTTTAGTGTTGACAAGTAATCCACTTAGTCTGTCTTGTTCTGTTAGAGAGCTATGTCTCTGTTAGAGAGCTATGTCACTGTTAGAGAGCTATGTCTCTGTTAGAGAGCTATGTCACTGTTAGAGAGCTATGTCTCTGTTAGAGAGCTATGTCACTGTTAGAGAGCTATGTCTGTGTTAGAGAGCTACGTCTCTGTTAGAGAGCTATGTCACTGTTAGAGAGCTATGTCTGTGTTAGAGAGCTATGTCTCTGTTAGAGAGCTATGTCACTGTTAGAGAGCTATGTCTGTGTTAGAGAGCTATGTCACTGTTAGAGAGCTATGTCACTGTTAGAGAGCTATGACTCTGTTAGAGAGCTATGTCTGTGTTAGAGAGCTATGTCACTGTTAGAGAGCTATGTCTCTGTTAGAGAGCTATGTCTGTGTTAGAGAGCTATGTCACTGTTAGAGAGCTATGTCACTGTTAGAGAGCTATGTCTGTGCTAGAAGTGGTCAACCTGTAACCCGAGGATCTAACTATTATTGGGTTACAACTCCCTTGGTCTCAGTCAGATATGAAGTTGCAGGCTTCACATTACAAGGTGGTTATGCACTGTGTTATGATAAAGGCGTTTAAACTCTCTGATTCCAATGTTATTTTTTTGAAGACGAGGCAATAATATTTCTTCAGGTTGGAGACTCCAAAGAATAATATAGGGATTGAAACATTTTTCCCATTTATAACATTTTTATCTCACATCGGATACTTGTGTTTGTTTGTACACTGACATATGCTCATATACAAGAAAAATATCTCAGTTTGATAAGTTTCAACTGCTCCTTTACATCTCACTTCACAGCTGTACCCTATATATCCCAGTCTGTCTCTGAATATCTATTTCCATACCTGGGAACTCTCCCAATTTCCCTCGCAGACTCTGATATTAAGAGTGCATTACCAGGTCCCTGGGGAAGAGGCTGATTCTCTGGATGTGGGGAGTTTTCTTTAAAATTCTGCCCACTTCTGCTCCTTCCCACCCAGTTCTTCCCACTTTATCTTCTTCCCCTTCCAGTTCCTCCTACTTCCTGCCCACTTGTGTGATGCCTCGTAAAACCCTGCCCCCAATTGTGACTAAGCCACGCCCCTTTTTGCAGCGATTTGAGGCAATTGTACTCTGGGGAATCCACAAATGAAAGTTCCCTGGTGTGTCTATTTCTCTTTTGTGGTGCATTTGGTTAACCCTTTGATCAATATGTTGAGTACCCCTCTGGCATTCAAAGGGTTAACTCCAGAATTGTTCCACTTTTGTTTTTGTGTATAGTTCTGTGAATCTTAGGGCTAAAATAGGAGTCTTTAACATTTTGGATGTGCAAAACATTATGAAGCAGTGTATTGCATAGAACTCTTGTCCTTAAAGAGTTAACAAATAGTACACATTATTTCTGGTACTATGCATATTATAAAACAAAAACCAAAGTCTGAATTACGTTTAAAGTTGATTTGTTTTTTTCTGTCAGTGGTTCAATAAAAAAAATCTATTTATTAACAACCCAATATCATCAGTATTGTCATCAGATTAGATGAAACTACATAAAAGCAATGTTTTTTATATAAATGAACCCCCTTGGATGCTCACTAGGTCTCCAGTGCATGATTGCTTCACAGTGCATTTGGATACTTTTCTACTATCCAAGAGGTTAAAGGTCAAACTGATTACATAGTTCTCTCATTTACATTGAGTTGTCGGATATCATTTTTCCTGAATATTAGCAGTCACTTTCAACCCTTGAAAGAGCTCAGTTTTAATTTCCCCAGGGGAATGTAAAAGTGTTCTGAGGCTGTTCAGCTTGTTTATTTACTATGAAAAGTAATTGACTTAAAGCTTCAAAAAACACACATTTGCTTATGGAAATAGCTTACACTGAAAACTCAGCTCCTCCATAATTCTTACAAGACTTTTAACCCCTTGGATGCCAGAGGTGTCGCCAACACTTTTGTTTCATATAATATATTACAACTGAAACATGAAATTAATGTAGGGCAATACAATTGGCAAGTACAATATTTTTTGCCAAAGGCCAGATTGGGGAGACAAACTTAACTGATGGCCATACACTTTCAAATAATGTCATATAGCATTAATGACAAGCATTCTTGTGGACAAAAAGTGTGGATTTATTTGGACTGTTTTGTGCACTCCATATCCAGGCTAACAAGCTGTCTTGCATAAATTACATTGAATTAACATTGAAGCAAGCCACATTTAATTGAAATCGCATGAAGGCCAGGCTTGGTTATGTCGAAAGGTTGCAAATGGCCCAGTTCCTCAGTTTGGACATCTGTGATGTGGAAGAGTGGATCAAAGATAAAACTGTGCACCTGTAATAGCAATACTCTAAAGATAAAACTGTTCACCTATAATAGCAATACTCTAAAGATAAAATTTGCACCTGTAATAGCAATAAACTATTGTGTAAATTGCTACCTGCTATAAGAATTCTTAGTCTTATGCAACACACAGAAGTGCAGTTTGTAAACAAACCAAGTTCACCATATAGGAAAAATGGTAATACCAAAATTCATATATATTTAAATGGGACTTTTAACTGATTGACTGCTATAAAGGTCCAGAGCAAAGCACAAATTAGTGACCCTCCATAAGCTCTTGCATGCTAGAGAGGTCTCCAATGGATTGCATGCAATGAAGTGCCCCAGTTAAATCAAAGATAACTTGTATTTGTCCCCTTTGGTGCAGTTGGGTTGCTTTGGAATTGCTGCTCTTTTATTTGCTGCACCCAAACTATGTAAAAGGACAAACAAAAGCAATGTTGCCTCTTCTGCAGCTAGTCGCCATTCAGAAGCATCAGACTTTAACTTTCTAGTGTCATTACATTGAAGACATTTCCACATACATATTAGACTAATTCCACCAAAAAAGGCATTCCACTTCCAACATGGCAGGCAAGTCCCATCTTGACGGGAAATACCAGCTAAGCCGCGGGCTTCCTCAGTGAGGTGCAGGCAATATCTCTAGTCACTGAGAGAAATAAGTCCAAATCTGGATTACTCTTCTCTCTTAGGAAGGCATCCTAAAGATTTTGAAAAAAGCATGCCAAACTCTTTGTGAGGATCCGAGAATGAACAAAATAAATGCCCGTTCTGTGGCTAGTCACCACTCAGAAACATCACATTTAACATATCTTGCTCCAATACAGTAGAGATATTTCCATGTACATAACAGGCTAATAACACACAAAAGGTTGCTCTATTTTGAAAATTATGTGTAAGTCTCCTCTGCACTGGAAATACCAGCAGGTTTTAGCCTTGTTTGGGCCTTATTAGTGAGGAACAGCTGGTTTCCCATGAAAAGGGGATTTACCCATCATTTTAGAAATGAACTGCCCTTTTTGTCAGGATCAGTGTAATGTGTACATGGAAATATCTCATGTGTAACTGCTTTAAAGAGATAAAATGTGATACTTCTGAGAGGTGACTAGCCTCACAAGTTTTTTTTATAAGGCCCAGTATTACCTAAACAGGAGAAATTTTCTTTTAATACCTACAGAACCCAGGAAAAAGATAACATTTTAAGATTAAATTTTTGGGAACATAATTTAATGGGGCTTTTAAAGTTTCCAATGGGAATTTAAGGAATTTTTATCTGTCTCCAAGGTACAGTTGGTTTGGTCCAGAATTGCTACAATAGTTATTACGTCAGCCACACTGCCTCATTTTCACTTTGCCTCAAACTGTTGTTATTAAAATAAAATAAATGTAACTTTTCTTGTATGATTAGTAGTTAAAACAGGAATTTACAGTAAAAAGACTAATATTCATTTGGTAGCAGGAAGGCTTAAATAATTCTACTTTTTCTGGGTTATGAGGCAAAGGTTGAACTTCATGGTCTTTTTTTTAACCTAATTTGCTATGTTACTATGATTTTTATTCATAAAGCTTATTACTGAAAGAGGGAGGTACACCAATGTGAGAAAGTTCATTCTTCAATAAATTAGACAGGCCATGCCGGAACTAGTCCTTGAGAGCTGGTTCTGTGAAACACTGTTGTACAGTCCTTTACTGTGCATTTTCCCTACTTGACGGTCCATAAGGCAGTCTCTAGAGAAGTGGTTTTCTTCAGGTCTTCATATAAAGCAGTAAGAGTGTCCATGGTGGATTGAAGGTAAGGGATCACTGGGCCTCAAGTACCAAAAGAATATGTGACATTGGCAGCTCACATCATAACGACAAGATCAGTTTGGTTCTGTGCAAAGTCTGTAGTAGAAACTTGAGGCGTAAGCAAAAAAAGAAAAAAAAAAGAGTTTACAGCAGTCGAGGAAACCTCTGAAGCAGAAATGGTCCCCAAAAAAACACTCGGGCAGCAGGACCTGGAGTTCAGGTGACAAGTGGTCCCTCTCCATCAATGTACTATGTAGAGAGCTCCTGTAGTTCCCCTCTTATCATGGATTACCCTGCTGAACGCCCAAGATGGATTGGAACGGTAGTGCATATCTTGGTTGTGAAGAAAAGTCAGCAAATCAACAAAGAAGGCTACGTTCTGGACAGGTCAAAACAACTGAACATCCATCTTTTCACCATTGAAAAGGGAAAAGTTGGGAACAGAATAAATAAAACTTTTTCTAAACTGCCACTGACAAACAGCAGACAACATGCATGTGTTTCAAACAGGAGAGAGATAAGTGCCATGGGAATGAAGGGAGTACAAAAGGCTGGATGCCTAGCACCCCTACAACCAGGAACACAGTTCTTTACCATCCCCTAAGTGATAGAAGTGATTGGCGTAGACCCCAGGAACTTCCACATCCAGGTAAGTGACAAATATATATCACATGCAAGCATGGCTGGATTTACATCTCAGGAGCCTGTAGGCACAGATATCTGAAGCTCCCCCCCACCACCATCTCCACAATGCTCCAAATCTCCATATTGCCCTCACATATCCCCCATCACCTTCACATTGCCCCCATCAGCTCCACATTGACCCTATCAGCTCCACATTGACCCCATCACCATCAGCTCCACATTGACCCCCATCAGCTCCACATTGACCCCATCACCTCCACATTGACCCCCATCAGCTCCACACTGACCCCATCACCATCAGCTCCACATTGACCTCATCACCATCAACTCCACATTGACCCCATCAGCTCCACATTGCCCCCCCATCAGCTGCACATCGCATGCCCTCCATCATCCCCATATTGACCTCACATTGCTCTCGTTATCTACAAATTAACTCTTTGAGTGTCAGAGTGGTACACAACGCATTGCTTTGCAATGCGTTGCGTACCACTCTGGCACTCAAAGGGTTAAGCCTCATTCTCTCTCCCCCCACATCCGCTTCCTACCTCCATGGTGGTCCAGTGGCTGGAAAGATCTGTGCTTGCGCGCAGACATGGAGCTGCTGGAGCTCCCGCGCGGCCTTCCCTTTAGTAATGCATTGCTAAAGAGCTGGGAGTGCTCACAGCTTACAATGCGGCGGCTGACGGCTCAGCGCGGCATGGCAAGCCGTGCCAAGTCAAAAAAAAAAAATCAATTGTAATGGCAGGCGCCCCTCTGTAGGGTGCGCCTGTAGGCAGATGCCTACTCTGCCTTACGGAAAATCCGACCCTGCATGCAAGGGGAAGGAGTCTGTCTATCCACTAGCACATCTCATGTTTATCAAAGTGATATAACTTTACTCAGTGTGGACTTTGCTTTTGATTGCTTGAAGATGACAAACATTTCCCACATTGCCATTGATTAAATAAGGATTTAACCCCTTGAATGCTAGAATAGTTTCCACACATTGTAAGACAATGTAGTGGAGACCTCTCTAGCATTCAAAGGGTTAAAATACCCATGTAAACCATTGGGAATTTTCATTTGTACCCTGTGATAAAATTGGTTTGTTCCAGACCTGCACCTCTTTAGCTGGTTGAATAGGGTCCATAGATCTTGAATATCACAGTTTGTTAAAGTGTTGTACAGTACAGTACATCCTCCAAGCATGATGAGCCTATGAATAACAATAACAATGAAGGCCATCCATTTCAGCACTGTAAACATTTTCTGAGTCCAAGGACTAACTTTGAAAATGTGGTATTTTACGATCCCAAAACTAAAATAACTGGAAGTGATAAGATTTTTCTGAGCAGCGTCGTGTTTCATATTAAGAGTAAAGTGGCTGAGAGCTGTATTGTGTAAATGTCAGGGCCCATGATACTTGCTTTATAAATAACCTCCATGATAGTGTAAACTGGTGATGATTTAAGACCTTGTTCCACACGCTAGCATTCACTATGGGCTTATATTAAAATGTAATCTGATGGTCTATAACTAAAACATCATTATGTCTCTAATTTTTTGTTATTTGTTTCACAGTTTTATGTCCCTGACAGTGAGCTGTCTTTCGAGGCAGTTTATTGTTGGGGACAGTAAAAACAAAGATAGTGTCAGTGTTAGTTAACCCTTCCAGTGCCAAAGAGTTTGCAACACATTGCATGACAATGAACTGCAAGTATGCTTGGCAAATCAGATATTAACCCTTTGAGTGCCAGAGGGGTACAGAATGCATTGCTTTGCAATGCATTCCATACCCCTCTGGCACTCAAAGAGTTAAACACTTTGCTGCCAAGGATGTTGTTGTGACATCCTTACCATTGCAGCAGCTAAAAGTTTAATACCAGAGACTGGGACTTACCTATTCATCAGTTTTCAGTCCCCTGGTTTAGTTTTACTTCGGGGCATGCTCTTTAAAGGGATAGTAATACTTAAAATGTAAAAAATATGTTGTAGGGTTTATCCCCCTGAGTAAAACAAGAGTACTCCCACTGCTGAAAGGACATTTGGGCCCAAAGTAGCCCAAAAATGTTTGACTCTTTCGTGGAAATGCTATGCTGGATTCTGCTCATTGAGGGTAGGTGCCCATCTGTCATCCATTACCTGGATGACTTCCTCCTGATAGAACCAGCCTCAGTCTCCCCTCTCAGCCTAGACACTTAAAAAAAAAACATTTGGCAAGTTAATTATTCCCCTGTCAAGTAACAAGACAGTTGGGCCAGCCAAGGCACTAGAATATCTGAGTATTAAATTAGACTCTATTGCATTTGAAGCCAGCCTACCACCAGTCAAGGTAAATAGAAATCAGGAGGTGGTCCACCAATGTCTGCTACACAACCATGCACAGTGGTACAATCTCTCCTTGGCCACCTTAGCTATGCTTTGCGCATAATCCAACAAGGGCGGTCTCTCATTTCCCACTACTTTCCTGCTTATCTACCCACACACGTGCAACAAATGCCAGCTACAGGAACCTGCATTAATGGACTCAACAAAAATGTAGGACAATTTCTTGGCCCATTGTAATGGCAGAGCATTGTTCCCCCCACTTATTTCTCAGGCCTCACCCATCATTTTCTCAAATGCTTCCCCAGTTCATGGGTTTTTGGCAGTCTGGGATAGGGAATGGATAGCAGAACAATGGCCTGTGGTCATTTTGTCTGTTCCAGATTTCCTGAAAACCTCCTCTCTCTTAGAAGATCTATCCAGTGGTGGCAGCAGCAGCAGCCTGGGGGGGTCAATGGTCTGGATCCACTGTCACATTTCATTCCGATAACATAGCTACAGTTCACATAAATGGCATGGTGTCTGTGTTTCATATGTATGATAAGGGCGGTTGTGCCAAGGTGCGTTCCCTCCTTTCCCCTTTTCGCTAACTTGTCACAGATTGTGCACAGTGCATCGCTGATGACTGCACTGTACATGCCCCATGAAAAAAATAGTCCCAATCCCTGGACCCCAGGGGGGAGGGAGAAGGTGGAGAAGAATGGTCTTCTTCTCCCCCACATTCCACTTCACTGGCTGGGACAGAGGATGATATTGCTGCTGTCGCTGCTACTGCCTCTGAATCAGCACTACAGCTAGGACTAGGAGTATTGCTGCTGGCAAGTGGAACCTGTCCTAGTCCAACATCCCTACTGCTGGACCCCATTCCCATTTTGTCCACTGTGGTCTGTGACACACAAGCCTGCTAAACATCATCGTGCTGCCCTTGCAACTCAGCAGCAGAAGGAATTACAACAGCAAACAAATTTGCCAATCTCACTGATGGTGGTGGGGGTAATGCCCATTCTCATATCTGTCTCCCATTTTTTCTCAGTTTGGGTTAAGAAGGCTATTAATATCTCTTCCACCCCAGCTGCTCCACCATCACCCTCTGTCCCTCTTATTACAGTCTCAACAGTTGGAGGTGATGTCACATTTGCCATTTCTTGAGCTGAAAAAGGCAGACTGGCATCACTAGCAGCAGGCACAGGCAGCTAATCTGTACTGATGGTGGAATTACTGCTGCTAGCCACCACTTATGCCTTCCATAGTATCATGTCCCATAGGGATAATGCCGTGGAGTGAAGTGTAATCACAGAGTCAGGGGATTGTTGTGGGATCCTATCACGGTGCCCGTGATTGCTGACTTTTGCTGTCAGTCAAGTGTGTGTACTCTCCATTGGCCGCCTGTCTATTGCGCGCCCAGTATTGCCTATTTAGACTGGGCTGAGGCACCCTTTGGTTGCCCTTTCGTGGTGTCTCTATGTCAGTAGTCACCTGCCTTGTACCTATATCTTTGGGACTGTTTCTCTCCGTTACCAGTGTCAGCGATTCTCCAGACGTCAGTGTCACTCCAGCGTGGTTCCTGCCTCCGTTCCTGATCCGGTTGGGCTGTCGTTCCTGCTTCCATTCCTGACCCAGTGCTGCTGTTGTTCCTGCTCCGTTCCTGACTAGAGTTGGCCGTCCTGCAGTTCCAGTAGTTGTCCTGGCCTGTCTATCGTTCCTGTCGCTGGATCCCGATTGTCATCCGTCTATCAACTTGGCTCGTCTGGGTGACATTCTGATCACTGGTTTGCTCCACATTCACCGGTAGCTGTTGCCTCCATTATAGAACCGGTTGGGCGATACCGTTGTCCAGTACGCGGTACTAGTTTACTCTACATTCACCGGTTGCTGTTGCCTCCATTATAGAACCGGTTGGGCGATACTGTTGTCCAGTACGCGGTACTGGTTTACTCCACATTCACCGGTTGCTGTTGCCTCCGTTATAGAACCGGTTGGGTGATACTGTTGTTCAGTACGTGGTACTGGTTTACTCCACATTCACCGGTTACTGCTGCCTCCATTATAGAACCGGTTGGGCGATTCAGTTGTCCAGTACGCGGTACTGGTTTACTCCACATTCACCGGTTGCTGTTGCCTCCATTATAGAACCGGTTGGGCGACACTGTTGTCCAGTACGAGGTACTGGTTTACTCCACATTCACCGGTTGCCTCCATTATAGAACCGGTTGGGCGATACTGTTGTCCAGTACGCGGTACTGGTTTACTCCACATTCACCGGTTGCTGTTGCCTCCGTTATATAACCGGTTGGGCGATACTGTTGTCCAGTACGCGGTACTGGTTTACTCCACATTCAGCGGTTACTGCTGCCTCCATTATAGAACCGGTTGGGCGATTCAGTTGTCCAGTACGCGGTACTGGTTTACTCCACATTCACCGGTTCCTGTTGCCTCCATTATAGAACCGGTTGGGCGACACTGTTGTCCAGTACGAGGTACTGGTTTACTCCACATTCACCGGTTGCTGTTGCCTCCATTATAGAACCAGTTAGGCGACACTGTTGTCCAGTACGAGGTACTGGTTTACTCCACATTCACCGGTTGCCTCCATTATAGAACCGGTTGGGCGATACTGTTGTCCAGTACGCGGTACTGGTTTACTCCACATTCACCGGTTGCTGTTGCCTCCGTTATATAACCGGTTGGGCGATACTGTTGTCCAGTACGCGGTACTGGTTTACTCCACATTCAGCGGTTACTGCTGCCTCCATTATAGAACCGGTTGGGCGATTCAGTTGTCCAGTACGCGGTACTGGTTTACTCCACATTCACCGGTTCCTGTTGCCTCCATTATAGAACCGGTTGGGCGACACTGTTGTCCAGTACGAGGTACTGGTTTACTCCACATTCACCGGTTGCTGTTGCCTCCATTATAGAACCAGTTAGGCGACACTGTTGTCCAGTACGTGGTACTGGTTTACTCCACATTCACCGGGTGCTAGTTGCTTCCATTATTGCCCTGGTTGGGCCTCCCTGGTGGTCCCATACGTGATACTGGTTTGCTCCACTGTTCCATCTTATGCTGCTGCTTCCATCTATACAGCATTAGTGGAGCTGTTCTACTGTCTTCCAGGCTGCCTTGCCCGGTATATTGGCAAGGCCGGTAGAGCCTTATTCCTGCTATGGTGTCATCTTACTGGCTGCCTTGCCCAGTATATTGGCAAGGCCGTTAGAGCCTTTTTCCTGCTATTGTGTCATCTTCCTGGCTGCCTTGCCTGGTATATTGGCAGGGCCGGTAGAGCCTTAGTCATATTGTTATTTCGTACCATAGGCTGCCTTGCCCGGTATATTGGCAAGGCTGGTAGAGACTACTATGCTGTATCTTGTAAAAGCTACTGTTTGAACCCATTTTGTGCATGTGATATATATGTATGTCAGGACCCGTGAGGGTTCCCATTAAACTTTTCAATAAAGTTTGATTTTTATCTTACTCTGTGTCTGACAGTCAAAACAAACCGTGACAGATCCCTTGACTGCTAGTCTGGCTTCTCTGCAGAACTTCCCTTCTACCTCAGCATCAGAAGGAGGATCTATTTCGGTCATGCTAGTCCCACCAGCTGCTTCACTATCACTAACGTTAACATCAATTTCAGTCTCAATGTCATCACTATCACCCACTTCCTCACTCCAAACACTCTGAGTCTCTAGCTGCTGGATCTTAGTAGTAGCTGGACTGCTTGTGGATGGAAAGTATGACTTATACTCCCCTTCTGTCAAACATGACATCATCTCCTCCTTCCTCCATCCTAAGAATCACAAGACACACTGACAGCCTAACACCCTTTCTCTCTCTAGCTGCTTGTATTGTGTTTCACTTCCTGGAAACGTTACATTATTATAGAGAAATGCAGAAAATATGTAAGTAAAGGGGCTTTACTTAAAGTGGATTTTCCAACAAAAAAAGTGGGGGGGTTTTCATATATTTTTTTGCGGGAACATGGCAGGACCTTTCACCCACCCCTAGAGACAGGTTGTCAGTCAGGGTATTCTTGGTACCAGGTAATAGTACCCATCTAGCTTGACTAGGGTCAGTCCTGACCTGATGCAGAGCTCCAGTAGGAGACAGAGAAGGTCTGATAAAACCCCTTCCCAGGCTTTCTGTGAAGTACTGCCCTAGGGCTTGCTTCTTTGGTTCTCAGGGAAGACAGATTCATCCTCTTGGAGAAATAGGGCCAAACAAGAAGTCTATGGCACAGGCATAAACCCTGTGTGGTGGTAAAGTATCAGCTTGTCGTTTGTAAAAGATATCCAGAAAGTTCCTCTAACATGAAGAAACCAATGTTTTAGGTCTCTTGTAAGAATCTGAGGCTTCAGGGATATGAGTTTGCAGGAAAAATTGCATTTCTGTTGGCACTGAGAGCTCCATGAGGTAATATGACCCACTTGTCAGTCAATTCTGGGATTATGGAGTAGAAACCAGGGGACACCAAGAATCATCAAAATGTTAGTTAAGAAGATGGTCTTGGGAAAGAGGTGCTCATGATTAATTAAACCTCAGATACATTAAGAGTTGTGGTTTTGTGTGTCAGGAGTCCTGGACCCAGAGGCTTGTCATAAACAAAAGGGATCAGAATATGTAGGAACCCCAAGCAGGGTGCCCACTCTTGATCTACAGTATGAAGGTGCTTGCAGGTCCAGAGTTTGTAAAGGCCTGAGTGGTCAACATGTGGCCCTCCCAATTGACAAACACTGGTACCAGAAAGGAACTATATCTGGAATAGGATATAGAGTTATAGGCTAATTTAGATAATTAAGGAAAGAAAACAGTATTTGAGGAAGTGGTAGTGGAAGTGGTAGGAGTTTGAGGAGAGGATTATATAAGGCATAGAGAAGCTCCTTCTTTAACTTCTATGTGCTAGCATTTTCCAGCCTTTGGGTGCTGTTAGTAAAGTAGAAATATAGGCTGCAAGGTGAGGACCCAGTATTCCAATGTAACACTCACAATGCAATGCCAGGTGTTCACCTACAGCAACCACTAGCCCTCTGCAGTTGAGCTCCACAGTGTGCATAGCCACTGGAATGTCAGTTGTAGGCACTGCAGGTTTAAGGTACTTAAGGGCAAGAAAAGTAGAGCAGTCAGGTTGTCGAGGATATACAGGAGCTATATACTTGCTCAAGCTGGCAAGACAGGCAAGTATAAAACACACAAGAGAAACCCAAATATTGTATACCTTGCATAAAAATATACAATAGTATTTAGTTAAATTAATTTGAGATCATTTCACAAACTAGGTTTTAGATGGTACTTCACAATAAATACATTGATAAAAATAAATTATGCATAATCATGCAAAAATATAGAATTTTATTTAAATATAAAATAAAATGTAAAATATATATATATAAGTAATCAGTGCAATTAAAGTATTAGTGAATACAAGGTGTCAGTGATATATCTCACATACATGACAAAGTCATTTATTAAGATACTAGTTTTAAAGCCCGTGTACATGGGCCAACACTGGCGGCGCTGCAGTCATGCGCAGTACTGAATGCCCATGCCGCAGCTGATACGCAGCAGGGTGCTCCGAATTCAGACCGTCGTCCTCTCTGCGCACCGGAAGGGGACTCCGGTCTGATTTCAGAGAGCCCCTCTACGTATCAGCCTCGGTATGGGCAGTCTGTACTGCGCATGACTGCAGTACGTGCATCCGTCTCTTCTGCACATGACTGCTTCTGACAAGCATCCTTAGCGAATTATAATATAGGATAAATATATACATTTGAAATATGGTAAAATATATCAAATAGTAGAGAAATATAACATCCCCAGCATATATTTGTTAATCCTTACATGTATGCATCCAGAGTTATAAGCTAGCAATATACGCAGCAACATAGCAAGGGTTAATTGTCCATTACAATTGATGATACAGTTGGCTGTATAACGCTATGATACTTCATAGTGGTAGGATATTTGTTATGTGAGAGGTGCCCAATAAAGCAACTTGTCACCCAACAAGCCTAGAAACCATATGCAAAATACTTGCAAGAATCCGAAACTTATATGGAAGGCAAAATGTCCCAGTTCAGATAAATAGAATTTAACTATTTATCTGCTGTCTTCAATATGCATATCTTCTGAAGAACGCACAAAAACTGAATACAGCACTGCAAGGGTTAGGCAAAACACACAGCTCAAAATAATACCTGTAAACACAATCCAAGATGTTGGACTTACTTTGTTCTGTCTGGACTTTCACCACATGGGGGCGACTATCCCAACAGACAAATCACGGACATCCCAACACAACCACACATGCAATCAAATTAGCTTTCATGAATCAAAGAAATCTCTTAAAGGAACCACACACCAATTGAAACAAACAATGAAAAACTTCCCAGATAGCAATAATAAGGGTTAATGATGAAATCATCACATCATAGAAGCAAAAATGACCATCTCAGAAACAACATCATGTATTATCTGCATGTGCTTGCAATGGCTTGTGAATCACATCCCACAGCATTTGCTTTTTTATTTACACACGCAATAAAAACATGTGGCTCTGCAAGTGTCAGTATTTATAGATAGCTATATCAATCCCTATATAGATGTAAACTGCTATCACTCTTATTTCCCAAAGTTTTAATATTTATATCTATAAATGGTAAGGAATCATTCTGTATAGTTCCCAAATATGCTAACTCTGCAGTCTGCCCGCGCTGTGGCTGATACGGAGCAGGGCGCTCCAAATTCAGCAATACCCAGTAGAGTGGCCAAGTCTACTGGGCAGGGTCACTTTAGCTAATCCCAGAATAGATTGGGTGACAATGATTCTAGAAGCTTTACAGGATTTTATACAAGAAAAGATCATCTGCCCAATTAATTGTATTGTATTATATTGTATATTTAATTTATATCGCACCAACCAGTGTACTTGGCACTTTACAGTTTACATTTGATATAGAAGTGATACAATAAGTGCGGTGATTAAGTGCTTATAAAGACAATCATAAGGGGAACAACAGGTGAGTATACATTAGGATGAAAGGTCCCTGTCCTGTACAGCTTACAATCTAAGTATAGGATGGGTGACATACAGATATGATCTGGTAGAGGAGAAAGTGCACTTTTTTCTGTAAAATTTGATTTTGGAAGAATATTTTTTATCCCATTCGGAGGATCCGAATTTAGGACTGAACCTGTTCGACTCGGACAAAATTAGACAATAGACCAAATTATTCTGCTGAATTAAAAAAAAACATTAAAATATTCAATAAAAAATTAAAATTAAACAAATAAAAATAAAAAATACATTAAACTAAATTAATAATAATATTAAATCTCTAATGAGACAGGAAGGGGTATTTTATAAACCCCTACACACTTATATATGTATATGTTACATCATTAAAAAATTGTGTATAATATGCATTTGGGCAATAACTGAGAAAGATAGGAATTATGGTTGAACACACACACATAGCAAAAATGCCAAAATTGCTTGTGTCCTTATGTGGTTAATATCTGCACTTTGCATGAAGTGAATAGCACCTGTTTTACCAGTTCTATTTTTAGCAGCATGTAGCAACATTGTAATAGTTTGAGGTGGGAAAGCGCCGTCCGAATTTCCGAAATTTACACGGAAATTACGGACTAGGTCGGTTTTGGATTTAGATTTTTTTTTGTGGGCGGACCTTGGCTTTCAGAAGGTCTGAATGATGCCGAATACGCCTTATTCCTCCGAATTCCAAAATTAGCCAAACCAAATCGCACAAGTCTAGATTTTGACATATGAGATAATGGTTTCATATTACGCTGTTGCTATATTTAAAATGTGCTCTTTTAGCTTGGATTTAAAGTTGTTGAGGGTTGATGCTTGGCGAATACTGGGTGGTAGGGCGTTGCAGAGGTAGGGAGCAGCAAGGGAGAGAGCTTTCAGTCGTGAAACAGCGGTACTGGTTAAAGGAGCAGAGAGTAGTCCACCATGCGTGGTGCGTACTGGACATGCAGGAATATGGCTGGATTTCAAAGATGAAATATAAGGTGAGGCCAAGGATTTTGAATGTGATACACTGCTTTATGGGAAGCCATGACAGGGATTTTAAAAGTGGTGGTGTTACAGCTCACCTAGCTTTCAGCATCAACTACAGGCGCGAGGCTTCACGCATGCAGCAGGCCTCTGTTTTATGTGTTTGCTTCCTGTAGTCTCCTCCTACCTACTTCCTACTTCCTCCCTCTGAGCTGCTCCTCCTACTTCCTGTGGAGGGGTTTAAAAGGCAGACTGAGTCCTGACTCAGATGCCCTTGCGTTATTGTTCATAGCAGTTCTGTTACTTTGGGCTCTGTGTATGACCTGGCTAGTCTTCCATCCATTCTATGCTGACCTGTGGCTCTGTCTGACTATTTTTTTGCCTAACCCCTAAATAGTGGACATCCAATCTGGTGCAGACTTGTGGCTCTGGCTGACTACCTGAACTGTGTATGACCCGGCTTGTCTGACTACCCCCTCTGGTGCTGACTTGTAGCTCTGTCTGACTACTCTTATGTTTGCTCCTTCTACATAGCAGACACCCAACCTAGTGCGGATGTGGGGCTCTGGTAGACTAAGCTCCCTAATGACTGCAGGCATGAGCCAGTTTGCTCCATACTGACTCACTGACGTGAGTCAGTTCTCTCGTTACGTCGGATCAAGATCCTGAGTTCTGGTTCCTGCTCCTGGTTCCTGTTGAGACTACCAGTAGCTAAGGCCTAGTCTCCAGCAGTGTTGTCTAGCTTTGCAGCCTATTATTCCTAATAATAGTGCTTGCTGGCTGATAACCCTTTGCTTGTTCCTGTATATGTATTGTTCTTTCTATCTAATTGTTAATAAATTGCATTTACTGTACCGTACTGACTCCTGAACTTCTCTGGGTAACCGTGACAGCTGGAGTGAGTATTGTTCTGGAGGAGAGGAAGAGTATTCTGGTGGCCGAATTAAGAATTGATTGGAGAGGAGCGATATGATTAGTAGGAAGACCAATAAGTAAAGAGTTGCAGTAGTCCAGGTGAGAAAGGATAAGAGCATGCATGAGGGTTTCTGTTGTACAGTGAGAGAGGAATGGCCGGATTTTTGCTATATTCTGAAGAAAGAAGTGACAGGTTTTAGTTACTACATTAATGTGGGTAGAAAAGGAAAGAGAAGAGTCCAAAGTTACCCAGAGGCAGCGGGCCTTGTCTACAGGGTAAATTGTGCAGGAGCTCAGTATCACAGTCTCACTTTGAGGCCTAAGTGATCCTGTGCTCTTACCTCTGTATGGCCGATGACCAGCATGGCCTCCGGCCACTTCCTCATTGCTAGTCATGTTACAGGCACTGACACGGTCTCCTGTTTATGGGCTTATTCTGTTGGGCCTAATTGGGTCCCGCTTCCTTCTATTGCTTTATAAACCTCATTGAGGCTAGGACTTGTTGCCCATTCATGGCGTTTCTTCAGTGTTGCTCTTGTTTGACCCTTGCTTGGCTGCCGTGTTTTCTCCTGATTGATCCTGTGGCTTTGTCTGACTACCCAATCTGTGTATGACCCTGGCTTTTCCGACTACCCACTCTGTTTTGACCTTGGCGGTGGCTGACTGCCCGATTTGGCTCTCGACTATGCCTTGTCTGACTTACCTCTAAGCTGTCCTACACTCCAGTCTGACTACCACCTGTCTGGGCTAGTTGCGGCACGCTCCATCTGTGTAGTGCAACTGCTACCTCTGTGGTAGAGTTGCTGGTTGCCTCTCGCTCTGTTGCCTCCATCCTGTGTCACTGTATCTGTTATCTCCTGGGCCTGTTGCATAACCCTCCACTCTGTAGCCTACCTACAGTACCGCCTTCACATACATACCGGTGTTGCGGCTGGCTACTTTCCACACTCTGCCGTTTGCCTACCTAGTAGACTGGTTCCATGACTCTTTTGGAGTACTAGTTACTCTCTGCCTCGTTCTTCCTACCACTCCGTGGTAGAGTCACTACTTCGAGACATCTGTCTGCCTCTCTCATGTCTGGGAGTTTAGCTGTCACTCCAGTGATCAGGTTTCCTTGTGTTCCAGGTTTCCATTTGCTAGGTATAGAACCAAGTCTGGTTCTGCTTCAATCTATCTCTATAGGCTACTGGGAACCGGTTACAGTTCAGTGTCAGTCCTTGGGTAGTGGACTCGGCACTGTCCTCACGCCTGTTCCTACTAAGGTTAGAGAAGTGCTTTCTCTTGCTTATCTTAATAAACTGGTTAAACGTCACTGTACCTGTGTTATGTGTATTTTTTTCAGGCTGGACCAGGTAGACCAGCGCGTGGACCAGTTTGCATTAGCCCTCCAGACCTTGTTGCTCTGTATTGTGCATCTGGCTCCACTGCCTCAGCAGCGCTCGGCGCAGTCCGTTCCTATAGCTGCTCCCGCTCCTGCTTTGATTGTCATTAATGATTCTAATGTTGTGAGAGGCATGACTGGTTCCGCCTCGCTTCCCCAGAGTTATGGGGGCAACCCTACCCACTGCAGAGGTTTCCTGAACCAGGTTGGTTTCTATCTGGAGATGGTACCACTGGCTTTCCCGTCTGATAGGAGTAAGGTGGGCCTCGTGATTTCCTTACTCTCTGACAGGGCCTTGGCATGGGCTAACCCCCTTTGGGAGACTCAGAAACCTATAGTGCATTATTACCCTGTGTTTGTGGCATCCTTTAAAAGGTTATTTGATGTACTGGGCCATTCCATCTTGGCTGCCAAGCACCTAATGTCCATCCAACAGGGAACTAGGACGGTTGTGGATTACGCCATAGAGTTTCTGTAACGGTTTGTTCAACACACAGACACAGTGGTTTAGAATAAAACACAGTTTTATTGAAATCACATAAAATAAGAACCCTCACAGGTCCTGTAGTATACAGGCAGTGTAATACAGACTCACGACAGGTTAACAATATATATACCTACACAGGTCCAGTACAACCATAAGGTACATAGCAGTCTATACTGACACAGGTCAGGCAGAATATGTTGGATTCCCAGGACAAAGATACTGCATGGGTTAAAGGTCTTCAAGGAGTGTAAACAGTCCCATGTGTTAAGAGTTCTGTGATAGAGCTCTTTCAATATAGAGAGCTTCAGGATGCTTAACGCCGAGGAACAGGCTAGCAGAACAAACGTGAACTGCCAGAGTACTAACAGGAACAGAGTAATGTAGAACACTGCCGTAGCAGTAACGGAGACTGACACTTGCACTCTGCAGGAGCAGTAACGGAGACTAGACCAATGACTCACTGCCATAGCAGAAACGGAGGCAACCACTTGCACTCTGCAGGAGCAGTAACTAGACTTGTGCACGGGCAAAATTTTCGGTAAAATTCAAATTCGGACTAATTTTTTTTTTCTAATTCGGATGATCCTAATTTCGGACGGGCCTATTTGATTCGGATGAAATTCTGGTCCATTCCGAATTATTCGGCCGAATTTAACATGGGTTAAATTATAGCAGTGCGCCTCCGTGCACGCTGCTATCATTCTTTGCAGACAGGGTGTGCATTTAGAAAAAGATCCATCCCAAAAACGGACATTGTCGTACATTGCAGTCTGTGCATGTCACCTCTACTCTAGCATGGGATGCCAGTCACAATGCAAACGTCAGACATCGAGAACCCATGCCTGTCATTCAATTTAGCATGTTCGAACATCGAAACCCCATGCCTGTCCTTCAATATAGCATATGTTCGAACATCGAAACCCCATGCCTGTCCTTCAATATAGCATATGCTCGAACATCGAAAACCCATGCCTGTCACATCCTACTCAACATAAGTGGTCGACTCGAACATGGACAAACTACATGTCACATTCTATGTTAGTACATGGGTAAAGATTAAGGTTTCATTTTCTGGTACCAGCCTCCTACCCTACTGTCCCTCTTTAGTACCCAAATTCCTCTCTCTCGTTTTCCTATCCTGATTTCCCCTCATATCAGATAACTCTATGTGTATATACATTGTAGTGTTTCATACTACATCAAGAATAAACATCAATGATTGTAATGTGATAGATGTAATGTGTTAAAAAGAAAAATTGAGACATTCTGTTGTGAACAAACTGCAACACAGGAGAGAAATAAAAAAAAATGCTTGACATCTATTCTGAAGAGGGGTCCACAGCATTGTCTTAGTATAGCAATATCACCGTTTTCCTCTACGGTAATTGCTGGGCATTTCCCAACGTCATAATCAGGGGATGATGGGAGTTGTATTCTAACTACTGTTAGGAAACACATAAGTGATGCACATTCATCTCCCACCTAGAAATTATTTACACACGAGGCAACTCCCCCAAGTAATACCTAGCCCCTTTCCAAGTGAAAGGACTTCCAGAAAGGCTTCAGATCTCTTAGTGACTCACCTGTTATTGCCAGTCAGCGGGACCCGGAGAGTAGGAGGGGGTGATGCTATGGCTGCAGATTAAGTCTGGCACGGTGCTCTTAGTTGGTCACTCGTCACAATGTTGAAGCTCAGCCCGGACAGCACTTTGTGGGTGGAGACACCTCACAGCAATCCTGTTCAGGACACATCATGCACTGTTGTGCATTCATCCCAAATGTTTAGACCCATACGTACAGGGGGCACCCTCCTGTATTTGTAAAACCTCTAGCAAATCTGGGACGGTAGACCTATTTACTCAAGTCTTGACTTTAGGTGGGCGATAAACAATACAAAATAGGCATAATGTTTCACTATCACATAATTCACGTCACTGAAGCAGCCAGCAGGCATCACCACTGAGTGAGCATAGGGCTGTCCGGCTGCTGACAGTCACACTGATGGGACACCCTGCAACACAGAACTGGCGGAAGAGCACAAAATAAACATGCTATGGGACGGCAAATTGCCGCCCCTGTCAAAGTGCCGCCTGGGTCCATGGACCCACTGGGACCCGTGTAAGGGCCGGCCCTGTATTCGCACAAATACCTAATATTTTTTTATATTTTGCACAGGAACAAATATTACTTGCTCTTGCAGTGGCAATAACTGGAACTAATGCTGGCTGCCTACCTAAGCCTAGCCTAATGCTACCTGCCTGCCTACACAACTGTACACTCTCTAATCTCTTCTCTCTCTGAGCTCCAACAACGCAATGAGGAAATGCAGGCTGTCTGTCTGTGTGACTGTGTCATTAGTCCAACCCCCATCATGAAACGAAGAAGGCTATTCGAATACAGACAAAAGAGGGAAGTAGTGCATGAAACGGAGAATGGAAATGGACTAGAGACATGGAGGGAAAATTATGGAGGGAAAGTAATTGAGCGCGCACAGGAAGTACAAAAAAGTCCTGGTCAAAAGTAGTCAAAACTTTTGGAAATGTGATTGCCGAAACTTCCGAAAGTTTTGACGAATTTCGGACCTGGGCTGTTCGGAGTCGGATCATTTTTTCCGAATGACCCTTGAGTTTCGGATTGGCCGAATGTCTCCGAATGACCCCATTTTCGACGAAATCCGAATGTCTCTGAATGAATTCGCACATGTCTAGCAGTAACGGAGGACACTGCCATAGAAGTAACGGAGGAGGACACTTGTGCTCTGCAGGAGCAATAACGGAGACAAGGTATAACGGTACACTGCCGGAGCAGTAACGGAGGCAGACACTTGCACTCTGCAGGAGCAGTAACGGAGACTAGGCCAATGGCACACTGCCGGAGCAGTAACGGAGGCAGACACTTGCACTCTGCAGGAGTAGTAATGGAGAACTAGGCCAATGGCACACTGCCGGAGCAGTAACAGAGGCAGACACTTGCACCCTGCAGGAGCAGTAACAGAGGACTAGGCCAACGGCACACTGCCGGAGCAGTAACGGAGGCAGACACTTGCACCATGCAGGAGCAGTAACGGAGACTAGGCCAAAGACACACTGCCGTAGCAGTAACGGAAACTGACTCTTGCACTCTGCTGAACAAAATGGGAACAGGATAGCCTATAGAATAAGAATGTCGCCGAGGCGACAATAGGCTGTCAGAACAGGAACGCCAACCAAGCTGGGTTGGTACACAGGAGCAGGCACTGAAGAATAGTCAGGCAATCCGGGTCGGTACACAGGAGCAGAAGAACAGATGCCGAGTAGTCAGTCAGGCCAAGTCGGTACACTGGGAATCACTGAGCAGAAACTAGCACTGGTACAGGAACACCACAAAAGGGCACCGTATGGGTGCTGGAGCCCAGTATATAAAGGCCATACTGGGCGGGACCAATACAGGACAGCCAATGGGAGCACACACAGTGTAGACTGACAGGAAAACAACAACAAGGGGAGCACGGGCACCGTGATAATTTCATACCCTGGCAGCCAAGGTTGGTTGGAATAATGAGGTTCTCGTGGCTGCTTTCTCTAATGGGCTCTTGGATATGATTAAAGATGATATTGCAGCCTGGGACCTTCCCAGTGACTTTGAGGATTTGGTCTCATAGTGCATTCTGACTGACTCCCGTATCCATGAGAGACGTTCCTTAAGGGATTGCCTGTAGAGGCATCCCATCCGTTTAGCCCCGAGTTTTTCATCCCCAGCCGTGCCTCCCTCTCCTCCTAGTCTCGAATTCTCTGGAGATGTGGAGCCCATGCAGCTTGGGTTCATTCACCTTTCAGTTGCGGAAAAGGCCTTCAGGAGGAGGGAGGGCCTATGCCTTTACTGTGGTAAGGCTGGGCATCTGTTGGTACCTGCCCCAAACGTCCAGGAAACGCTCACATCTAAGAGCCTATAGCGGACAGACCTTAGGTGGCGTCTCAGCATCCCCGGGTATCCAGAAGGATAAAGCACTAGTCTGCGTTGGGCTCTCCTGGGGCGAGTTTTCCATTATTACAGAGGCACTTATTGACTCTGGTGCAGCGGGCCTCTTTATTGACAGTGTCTTTGCCCAGAAGCACTTCATTCCATTGCAGCTCTGTAACACTACATTTGCCATTGAGGCAATTGATGGCAGACCTCTACAGACACCGCAGGTCACCCATGAATCTGCTCCTATGTCTATGGCTGTAGGGGCTCTCCAACACAAAAGTTTCCAGTTCCAGGTGATCCACTCTCCTCACTATCCTGTGATCCTGGGCTATCCATGGTTACGCAAACATAATCCTACATTCGACTGGGCAAGGGCCGACGTTATGGCATGGTTATCCAACTGTTCGAAGACATGTCTGGTGAAAGTGGTGAAGGTGCTAACCACACCCCCGGTATCTTTGTTGCCTGAAGAGTACCAAGAATTCCAAGATGTATTCGAACTGGTGAGCTCCCACCTCACCGCCCATATGATTATACCATTGAACTGCAACCAGGTGCCATACCTCCTCGAGGTCAAGTCTACCCTCTGTCTGTTGCGGAGAGTAAGGCCATGGAGGAATATGTTGAGGATGCACCGTCCCGGAGGTTTATCTGCAAGTCCTCATCTCCTGCTGGGGCCAGATTCTTCTTCGTGAAGAAAAAGAGTGGTGAACTGAGACCCTGTATTGATTATAGGAGGCTCAACCGTATCACGATTAAAAACGCCTTACCCTATTCCACTTATTACTGAGTTGTTCGATCGAGTGAAAGGGTCCAAGGTGTTTACTAAGCTCAACTTGCGTGGGGCATACAATTTGGTAAGATTAAAGGAGGGCCACGAATGGAAAAACGCGTTTAACACCAGGAGCGGACATTATGAATACCTCGTAATGCCCTTCGGTTTCTGCAATGCTCCCGCGGTTTTCCAGGAATTCTTAAATGATGTCCTCCGGGATATGCTCCAACAATACATGGTGGTGTACCTAGATGACATTCTGATCCATTCTGCCTCCATGGAAAGCCACCACGCAGATGTAGGCTGAGTTCTGCAAAGGTTAAGAGAGAATAACCTGTTTTGCAAATTGTAGTGTGAGTTCCACTGCAAACAGGTCACCATCTTGGGATACATAATCTCAAAAGCTGGTTTCGTTATGAACCCTTAGAAACTCACGGCAGTTCTCGAGTGGCCACGACCCATAGGTCTCTGCTCCCTCCAACGTTTCCTTGGGTTCACTAACTACTATAGGAAATTTATCCACAATTTTTCCTCTATGGTGAAACCCCTTACCGACATGACCAAAAAAAGATGGTGACTCCACTAACTGAGTAATTGAAAGCCGCTTTTGCAGCAGCACCCATTTTGGCTCACCCAAAACCTAAGCTTCCATTTGTACTCGAGGTCGATGTGTCTGAGACAGGAGTAGGTGCCCTCCTGTCTCAACGTGAGCTTCTGGCGATAATACTGGCTCTCAAAGAATGGAGGCATTTGCTCGAGGGTACTTCCATGCCAGTCCTAATCCTCACGGATCATAAAACCTTACCTACTTGTCTGAAGCTAAGCGCTTGTCTCCAAGGCAGGCCAGATGGACCTTATTCTCGTCTCATTTTAATTATGTGGTACCAAAAATGTCCGGGCTGATGCCCTATCCAGACAGGCACTAAAGAGTAGAGTCCTACTAGTCCTGTTATTCCTCAGAACAAAGTACTGGCCACCATACGTGCCAGTATAACAGCTCCCCTTGGGCAGAAAATACGGGCCGCCCAAGTAGATGCACCTGGTAAGACTCCCTCTGGACGCTGTTTTGTACCTATTAACCTCAGTACTAAGTACTTTCTACCTACCATAATACTAAGTCAGCAGGTCGTCCCGAAAAGAACCAGCTTCTTTGGTCGGTTTGCCTTTGCGTATCCTCCGACGTGTGGTTTATGCCCTAGACCTTCCTCCCAATACGCGGATAAACAATGTGTTCCATGCATCGCTGCTGAAACCTCTGGTAAGTAATTGACTACGGTCACTCCTCAACCTCATTCAGTACCCGTTGATGGCCATGAGGAGTATGAGGTCCGATCCATAGTTGACTCTCGTAGGTTCCGAGGGAGCCTTCAATATTTGGTCCATTGGAGGGGTTATGGTTCAGAATAGCGCTCATGGGTTCCAGCCACAGATGTGCATGCCCCCGCCCTCCTCCGTACTTTCCATGCACGCCTTCCCCATGAACCTGGTCCTGCGTCGTGGGTGTGGGGGTCATTGAGGGGGTACTGTCTAGGTTTTGCTGAGCAGCTCTATTCTGCCTATTGATTCTGATGTCTGAGCTAATCTAGTGCTCTACTATCCAATCCTCCTGTCTTCTGAGTTTCTGGTTTAGGATGATCAGCTGACATCTCTGACTGCTCACCTGACTGTTATCAGCCAACCCTCCCAGGGTATTTAAAGCAGCTTGGCTCACTTCCCCATTGTCCTTGTGTTTATTGCTGACCTTGTTGCTGACTGCTGTGATTCTACTGAGCTCCTGTTTATCCGTGTATGACCTGGCTTCCTCTGATGACCCTTCTGGCTCCAGACCCACTGGCTTGTTCCTGACTTCTCGGACTTCTGTGCTCCTGACTCCGGTTTGGCTGAGTACCTGTCCTGGTTTCTGACCCTGGCTTGTCATTTGGTTTATGCTCCTGGATCATGATTGTGTTTTGTTTATTTTTGTTACTTTAATAAAGGTGTTTCACATTTTACCTTTTTGTGTCCTGTCTGGTTCCTGTTCCATAACAATCCAGAGGTATTTGGGATTTACGAATTACTATAGGAAATTCATAAAGAATTTCTCCTTTGTGTTCAAACCAATCACCGATATGGCACATAAGGGGGCAGATCCGTCCAACTGGTCTCCCAGCACTATCCGGGCATTTGAGGATTTGAAGGCCATGTTTGCCAGAGCTCCTATTTTGTCTCATCCCAAACCAGCCATGCCCTTTACACTGGAGGTTGATGAGTCGGGAGTAGGTGCCCTCCTGTCTCAGCGCTCCTGGTGAACCCCTACTTCTTTTTGGGTATTTTTCCCAAAAATTGTCTAGGGCACATAGTCTGTACCATATTGGGGATCAAGAATTCTGGCTATTATTCTCGCACTTAAGGAATGACACTGCCTGTTGGAGGGGACAAGCTCCCCAATATTAATCCTCACGGACCACAGACAGGCCAGATGGGCATTATTCCTTTCCAGGTTCAACTATGTAGTCTCGTACTTGCCTGGTACCAACTATGTTAAAGCCGACGCTCTCTCTAGGCAGTTTGGATCAGATCCTGAGGAGGATAGCCCACCGGTTCCCATTATTCCTTCCGATCATATTCTGGCAACTATTCGCACAAGCATGACCTCCCCTTTGGAGGAGGAGATTTTGTCTTCCCAGGCTACCTCTCCGGTGGACAAGCCCAGAGTCAGATGTTTTGTTCCCGAACCACTCCATCTCAGATTGCTGGAGACCTATCACTCCTTAAAGGCACAGGGCATATCAGCCGTGACCAACTGATATGGTCCATTTCCTGATTATTCTCGTGGCCCAGTCTCAGAGCTTACTCTATGTTACATGTGCTCGTAGCAAGACTTCCAGGCACTTTCCTGTGGTATTACTCCAACCAGTCCCTAATGGCGAGCATCCTTGGTCACACCTATCCATATACTTCATGGTCGAATTACCTGCATCTAAGGGCCACACAGTCATACTTATGATTGTCGACAAATTCTCTAAGATGGCTCACTTTGTGCCTCTGAAAGGCCTTCCCTCTTCCAAAGAGTTGGTCGTGATATTCACCAGAGAGGTGTTTAGGCTCCACGGGGTACCCAAGGTACTGGTCTCGGATCAAGGGAGACAGTTTATTTCTCGATTCTGGAGAGCTGTCTGTGGGCAAATGGGCATACAATTGTCATCCTCCTCCGCCTACCACCCCCATCAAATGGTGCTGTTGAGAGATCCAATCAAGGCTTGGAACAGTTTCTACACTGTTTCATTTTCAGGTTCCAGGTTTCCATTTGCTAGGTATAGAACCAAGCCTGGTTCTGCTCCCATCTATCTATATAGGCTACTGAGAACCGGTTACAGTTCAGTGTCAGTCCTTGGGTAGTGGACTCGGCACTGTCCTCACGCCTGTTCCTACTAAGGCTGGAGAAATGCTTACTCTTTAAACTTCACTGTACCTGTGTCGTGTGTATTATTTACTCTGGTGTCTGTGACACTCAGTCTTAGACATCATAAGTTTTAAGCAATGATGAGCCATCCAGGAAGAGATAGCAGTAAGGCAATCTGAGACCTGCTGCTGTATTTCAGGTGATATTGAGGGTGTGGAGAGATGCATTTGTGTATCATCTGCATAAAGATGGTAGTTAAAGCCAAAGGATTTTATCAGTTGCCCCAGGGAGAGTGTATACAGAGAAAAGAGAAGAACAGAGCCTTGGAGTATACCTACTGAGAGGGGTATTGGAGGTGAGAGGTGTTAGCGTATGTCACAGAGAAAGACCAGTTAGAGAGATAGAATAGAAGCCAGGAATGTGCCAGGCCGCAGATGCCAAGAGATTGGAGAACCTGGGAGAGAAGGGTATGGTTGACTGTGTCGAATGCTGTTGATAGGTCTAGGAGGATAAGAATAGAGAAATGGCCATTGGTTTTTGCAATGTAGAGATCATTTGTTACTTTGATAAGGACAGTATCTGTAGAGAAATTGAGCCAAAAGCCATACTGCAGTGGGTCCAGAGCATTATGGGAGTTGAGAAAGGTAAGTAGATGAGAGTAGGCTAGGCGTTCAAGGAGCATAGAGGCAAAGGGCAAGAGGGATAAGGGGCGGTAGTTGGATTGGGAGGTGGATCTAATGAAATTTTCTTGAGGATTGGAGTTACTATTGAATGTTTGAATGAGGAGGGGAAGATGCCAGAGGATAGCATGGGAACTAACATGGATGACAGAGAATTGAGGAGGTGGGATGGTATAGGATCAGGGGAGCAGGTGGTAAGTGGTGATGTAGAAAGCAAAAGGGAGAGCTCTGATTCTGTGATTGAAGTAAAGGAATCAAATAATAATTGGTCTTTAGTTAAAAAAGAAGGCATCTCAAGAATGTCTGACTTTATTGACTCATATATTTCTGTCATAAGATAGAAATTATGAGAATACAATATTCTTTATGTTTCAAGCAAGAGAGGCAAAGTCTTATTTTATGTGTCTTGCTTCGTTTCAGAAACCAGCTCTAAGCATTTTCAGTGAAATGAAGTTAATTTTCTTAAAAACAAAACAAAAATGGATGCTGCAAACCATTTGACTATGTGCTACCCATATAGGACAGACTCTCTGACAGGGTCACAAGCCAGTGGTCAAGGTAGGCAGAGGACAATCTAGTAGATAGGCAAGCCAGGTCTAGTATCGAGGAATTTAGAAAAAATTGAGGTCTGGATAAGCAAGATCCTAACAAAAGACAGAAACAAACAACAAGAGTACACCCACAGTCTACTGAACTGACTTCTTAAATAGTCAATGTAAAAATTAAGGCTCAGGTTTTAAATAGGGCAATGCATGAAAGGAAGTGTGTTCCAGTCACTCATGCCAATATGTGCAATGTGTAACAAAATTAGTCATATAAGGCAACAGCTATAAATTGTTATGTGGTGTGCATGCCTGTGTGAAGCACTCAATGCCCATGATTCAAGGTGTGTGCATAAGATATAACACTCCAGTTGTATGGGGATGCTGGCAACAGTAGCAAGGTATGTGAGGTGGCACTGTGGGTAACAAGAAGTGAATTTAGAAAGACCGTTCTGCTATTAAGCTTAATGTTTCACAAAAACAGCAGCTCCAATTAATCTTCATAGTATTTGGGCCATGAAGAGTATTATTTCAACACTTTCAGAGTTGTACTTCAAGAGTAATTGAATGATAAAGTATCCCCCTCCCACCCATTTTACCTAGTGTAAGCCACCTCCCCACAGATGTGGAATCTGGTCACTTGACTGGCCAGATCACAGTAAGGGACAATCTTACTGAGAGCATAAGGAAAACCCTGTCCCTCTTGACAGATGTTTCAGGATTTTTCCTTATGCTCACTGAAGATTGTCCCTCTCTGTGATCCATCCGGGCAGTCTTGCTGCTCTGAGGTGAGCAGTGTTACATCAGTAAAAGGGACGGAAGGGGGATACTTTATCATTTAACTACTCTTGAACTACAACTCTGACGGTATTGAAATAACATTCTCCATGGGCCTAATACCATGAAGATTAACTGGAGCTGCTTTTATTGTGAAATTGTGAAAAATTGTTATCCCTTTAAATATCAGTTTCCATTGATTTTCTATGGGTTGTTTGATTGGTTCCCATTAAGTTCCAAAGTAGCATCTTCAAGATGCAGAACTTGCTGAATGTGATGGGGCATTGGCTACACTGGAAAAAAGCTACAGGGGGATTGTTTACTAAGATTTTTGCTTCCAATCAGCCTTTCATCTAAAATGTAATCTCAGCCTTAGTTCCTACATAAGTCTGGTGTATCAAATGTTTTTCATATTATGAGTAGCTGTCTGTATTTACAGATCTATTTTCAAGTTTTTGTTTAGTACACACCCCTTTACAAAAGACAATATACTTCTACAGTATGAATGAGAGGAGTCATAGAGAAAAAAACCCTATCCATATTCAGAACTATATATACATTTAAGACAGTGAAATACCATTGCTTAGCTATACACTATAACAGAGATCAAAAATATGGGGAGAAAGATATACAGGATTACTGCACAAATAACACTTACTTAGATAAGTTTGTCTGTTGAACACATAAAGAGTCACTTATTCCTAAAGCTATAGCTCACCTTTAAGCATTTTTTTTTCTTTTGCACACAGATGTTTGATTTTAATATTACCATTTTTTTGTTTTGTTTTGGGAGTTTTTTCAAACAAGTCTTGCATATTTTTTGTATCTTATTTATATACCAGCACACCTATTGAGGCTTCTATTAATACAAATGAGTTGTTCTTTTTAAACTGGTGAACAACTGTGGATTGCCTGCTGATTTATTTTAAATTAATGTGCTCAGTAGTTTGCATATTGCCACAATGGCAGTGTTAGAGCAATACAATTGTTTACTTAAGATTGAGCCCCAGCAGAGTGTATTGCATTTACATTCAGCATACAATTACTTTAGTGCCTTTTATCCACAAATGATTTCATCTATATACAAAATGCCAGGCTAAAATCATTTAAGGCAAAGAATAACTTGTATATTATTTTAAACTGAGTGGGTTTTTTCTTGATGGTCAGATAAACTGATGTTGAATGTTTTGGATTCTTGTTGATCCATATGATCTTCTACAACAGAAAAACAATGTTCCATGTGGCTTATTACTAATAATATCTTAACTCAGTTCTGAATGCATCTACCATACTTCTGTATTTTCTCTAGTCTAGTGGCATTACCTGTTTTAGCATAATTCACCACTATCAAAAATGTAATGTCAAAATGTTAACCCTTTGAAGACTACAACTTCAATAGTTGGTTTGGCATGATGGTAGTTGTAGTCACCAGCAGCTGGGGGGGAGATGCACTGAAGGCCAATAAAGAGCCAGGCTGGCGATCTTGTGACTTTTTCGTATCTATGGTATATCAACAGTATGCACTAAGCTGTATTCACCATCAAATCTCTGTGAATATGACACAAATACATCAACATCGCCATGAATACATCATGCAATTGTGATTTATTTTTAAAAAATATATTAATTTGATGACATCTAAAGCATACATCAACAAGTACATATTCAAAAGGAAGTTCAGGATATATACACATATTTAATCTCACAATACAGACAAATGGATTAATATCTCATAGTATACATTGATTTCATCACTTCTGAATAACCATAACATGTACAAACCTAGCTTGGTCCTACTTGAACCCAGATTTTAACTACACGGCATATCCAAATGCACTGAAAAAAGGGAAAAGCCCAACTGATAAATAAAACGCCACTCCTGTCTCTCTTGATCCCCTCCAGTTTGACTGTCAGCACCCACACCCAAGCCAGAGTTTAAACAGATAATAAAAAAATAAGAAAAAGTCTGCAATGGAAAGAGACAGGAAATAGATGTAAAGTAAGAGTACATAAAGTATACACCATACTATATGAAGTGATGAGAGATGAGATGAAATTAAATGAAACGAAAAGAGGTCTGTATTAAGGCTATCCTTATATTAAAGGTCCACATAGGATTACCAGTGAGCTTACAATGGGAAGGTCCACTGCGGCTCATTGCACTAGCCATGAAGTCCCCTCAGTCTGATATTTTTTACAAACTTTTCAGCCTATAGGTTAAGACTGAGGCATTTCCCCCCCACCTGCCATGTGTAGAAAAAGATGCATGATAATGATTTCCAACCCAAGGCTTCTTAAGTGAAAGGATTTACTTCCACACAGATGCAGATGCACTCCTGTAGCATAACAATACCAGATGAGAATTCTTTAAATAGTTATGGATCAGGGATATTTTAACAAAATAATTTAGACCTCTTACATTGCATGGGAAAAAACTAAGTGTTTCCCCCATACAGTATAAGACATGTAGAGCAAGGAGGTAGAGACCCAACAGAAGGGACATACTCCAGCAGTCAAAGCAAGTACAACCTAATCGTCCCCCTACTCCAACTTGATGGGACTTTATTACTTATCAGGAGGATAATCCTCCATCATATGGCATGAACAAAAAGTAAAAAAGAGAAGAAGGAAGAAGAAAAGAGAACGGGAGAACAACAGAGAATAACGACTATAGTATCAGAAAATCTTGCCTCATAGAAGAATGACAGGTTTACGATTTTGAACTGTACTGAGTACATTGATAATGTCTCATTTACATATTAAAGTGCAGGTGAATGAGTCATTGTTGTATTCATGTGGGTGTGTTTATATGTTAATGTGAAAAATCCCCACATGTACTAAGCGCTGATAGCTGGCTATGCTGTTGGAGTTTACAGTCGGAACATTGCCAGGCTGAATTTGGTGATGTTGATATCTTCCTGTAGCTTCAATGCAGCTAAAGCCTTGGCCACAACCCCCTCCACCAAAGTGACTCTGTTTAGACTTATGTCTAACCTCTTATTTAAATTCTCCTGTTTAGGGTTTAGGTTTATTCTAGAGATGGGATGCCTTTACCACAAAATATATGAGCAGGTGTGAGAAGATGTCAGATGATGGTTGGTGAAGTCACATTCACTCTCATACAGTCACATGGACAGCAGTGCTAAGTATCATTGGCCTTGAGCAGCATGTCTTCCTCCTACCAAACCTCTCTCAATCATCCTTCCACCTACCAAACTCTCACCTTCCTCCTACCAAACCACTGTCACCCATCCTCTGTCCTAACAAACTCCCTCCTGCCTCACAAAAAACCTCTCTCAACCACACTGCCTCCTACCAAACCTCCCTCATCCGTCCTTCATCCTTACAAACACCATCCTTGCTTTTACCACACTACCTCCTTCCTTTTATCAAACTTCTGTCACCAATCTTCTGTCCTAACAAACTCCCTCCTGCCTCCCAATAAACCCTTCTCAGTCATCCTGTATCCTACACAACATCTATCATGCATACTCCCTCGTACCAAACATCTATCATCCATTCTCCCTACTTACAAACTCTGTCCTGTCTCCTGCCAAATGTTACTCAGTCATCCTCCCTCCCTACAAACTCTGTCCTGCCTCCTAACAAACCTCTCTCAGTCATCTGCCTGAAAGCTGTCCTGTGTTCTAACAAATCTCTATCAGTCATCCATCCTGCTAACAAACTTCTCTCACTCATCCGCCCTCCCATCAAACTCCATTTTGCCTCCTACCAAATCCCTTTCAATCAGGCAGATGACTGAGAGAGATTTGTTAGAAGACAAGATGGAGTTTGTAGGGAGGGTGACTGAGTTTGGTAGGAAGCAGGACAGAGTTTATTAGGATGGAGGATGCATGATAGAGAATTTTTACGAGGGAGTATGCATGATAGAGGTTTTGTAGGAGGAAGTATTAATGAGACAGGTTTATTGAGAAGCAGGAGGGAGTTTGTTAGGATGGAAGATGGGTGACAGTGATTTTATAGGGGGAAGGAGGGGGTTTGTTAAGAGGAAGGATGGTGTTTGTAAGGACGGAGAATGAGAGTGAGAGGTTTGATAGGAGGAAGGAGGGCATCTGGTAAGAGGAAGGATGTAGTTTGTAAAGATGGATGATGAGTGAGACGGGTTTGATAGGAGGAAGGAGGGAGTTTGATAAGAGGAAGGATAGAGTTTGTAAGGATGGATGATAAGTGACAGGAGTTTGGTATGAGAAAGAAGGGAGTTTGGTACGTGGAAGGATTGATAGAAGATTAGTGGTAGGAAGAAGGAAGGATGAAGTATAGATGTCCTAATATGGTCACCGTACATCTGCTCTGCTCACATGCTCTCTGAGACTTTGAGTTGTGAGGGAAGATTTCAAGTGCCTCAGGGCAAGAGGCAAAGGGGTGTTTTCTTATACAACACAGCTCACCTTACTCTTTAGCATTTCATTGGCTTCCAACTGGGTATACAATCACTCTGGTCTAGTAAATAATCTGTCATTTGAAGTAATTGGTGGAGTAGATGTTAAAAAAATGAGGTTATACTGAAACAGAGTTAGGCAGCATGAGGCTGCTTTTGGATTACAACTTTCATCATCTTCTTGCAGGTGAGGGCATGATGGGAGTTATTTATTTATATATATATATATATATATATATATATATTTAAAATTCTTCGAGTAACAGAGTGGTATCCAGTGCATTGCTCTGTAATCTCTGTTTCCCCCACTGGCACTGAAACAGTTGAGTGAGGGTTGCTGTTCTTGGTGTTGAAGCCTCTCTGGGTCCTCACTTCTTCCTCCCTTCCCTCACCAGAACATTGACAGCTTTAAGCTAGGATGATATGGTAATGATCACAGTCTCTCCCCCTTCCATTGCATCCCTAAATCTCAGTGCACATGGCAGTGTGTGTCTCTGTTGCCAAGACAATGTGCTCACCTCACATTGCCAAACACACATCACCATGGCATCAACCCTTCAGGCATCTACCCACTGGAGAACCAAAGATAGACTACACCTGACCTAACCCCTTGGAAACTGGACAAATCAGCAATGTGTTGTTTCACATTGCATTACAGACCTTACTAGTATTCAAGGGGTCTTAGTGTTGCCTTTCTATTTTAGGTGAATTTCCCTAATGTAGGCAATTCTACTAGGCTAGAGAAAAATAAATTCAACTTTCAAATAAAAATTGGTTAAATGAGGTAGATGCAATCAGCAGTGGGGGAGAAAACAGAGTAATCACTATTTTTATTCCATGAATTGTCTTTTTCATACAATTGTGTTGCTGGAAGAAATGTACAAATCCCCTACAGAGCACATTGTCTACTTTAATACAGTAGCTAAAAAACATGCATCTTCATAGTGCTTAAGTACTAACTAACTGCATACTGGGGTACATATCTTTGCCAGTATTAAAGGACAGTGCTCATGTTTGATATGCTCCTATAAGCATTTTGGGGAGGGGAGACTGACCCCTCAGCTGCCTGTGGGTTGGAATGTATACTTAAGTTTATAGCTCACAGTCACAAACTTTACAGGTTGACAATGCAGCTTCCATAGATGCTTAGTGTTACATTAATACATTAATCCAGTTATAGCATTGTCATATGATACCTCACCCTTTCATGAACCAGTCAAAGTAGGCTAAATTAAATTATTGCTTTAAAAAAACAACATAAAAAAAGATGGATGCCTTTCCCAGCTGTATGTTATTTGAATTTGCAAACCCTGCAGGTTAATATGGTGGCATAGGTGTGCTCTGATTGGCGAGTGGTAGTTTTTTGGTCTGTAAAGCTTATCTTTTGTACCTCTTACCTGGACAAACATTTAAGTATGTCCATTTATTCCACAATGCCTTGTCAGTTCTACCTTATACTAGTGACTCCTGTGATATTAGTTCTTGCTTCATATCCAATTATTCTCCAAGCTATCTCCTGTGATTTATTATCCGGCTTGTTTTGTGACCATCCTTGATCTGAATCCCTTTGTATAACCTTTCCTGTACCACTCTTCTAATCTGTTAACCTGTCTATGACCATTGCTGCCTCCTAATAGACATCATTCCTGTTCTTGCATCCAGATGTTGCTTGCTTTTTGACCATTTGATGCGCCCTCTGTGCAGGAGGGCTAGATTTCTACAAAGGAATTCAAGCAGACACAGTAGAGGCCAAGCTATTTCAGTCATTGGGAACAACTGCTCTCTCCCACAACAGACGTGTAGCCATTGGTGGCATCTACAAGAAAGTCTGAGTTGCAGTACAATAGGGCAAGGCAAGACAAGGTCATATGTTCCAAGATCAGGAGGGTCCAAGGTCAGGGCAGGCTGTGTTTGTTTGAGTCCATTACCAGGCAGATGGTGAGGGTAGGTTGGGTTGAAGTGAAGTAAAAAGTTCAAAGATAAGGTCATAGCCAGAAAAATAATGAAACTAAAGATACTCAAGCGCAAACAAAAAATTGATAATTAGGCAAAAGCACAAGAGGAACGATTGGTGTAAATAGACCTGGACGCGTTGGGAGCCAAAACCTGAATTGTCTAAGAAAGCATGCAAAGCCCAGAAAATGCACATGAGCACATCATAAAGAGAATGTAGATGCAAGAAGAAGTAAGAAAAAAGAGATATAAAAATGTGCATAACCCACTGGAAGGAAGCAGGTAAGATAAGGGGAGAGTGGTACATGACACCCCCCCCTCCAAAGGGAGCCATCAAGATGACTAGGCTTGTCCAGGTGGGATCAGTAAAAGGCACAGATCAATGCAGGGGAGTGAACATCTGAAGCTGGAACCCACAGTCAATTCTTAGGTCCATAGCCTTTTCAGTTGATGAATTATTCAGACTAAATGGGATTCCAAAATCTTCGTGGCCCTAAGGGGTTCAGTGGGGATAATAGAATAAATTCTTGATCACAGGGTTAATTAGGGAAATATGAAAGATTAGAGCTTCAGAGAAAAAGGTAAGTCCAAAAGAAAGGTGTCAGGAGTAACTTAATTCAGAATTCTTAATGTACAAATTAATTGAGGTTCATGTTTAGAAGAAATCTGTTGAAGATGGGGGTTCCTAGTAGATAATTACACTTCATACCCTTCATGGACGTTTTGAGAGAGAATCCAAAGATGATTCACTTAGTGTTGAAGGTCTATGAAGGATCAGAGGAAATGTTCAAGAGACTGGTGCAGTTATTTTGACCGTTTCATTGAAAATGATAAGCTGAACAAAAGTGCAAACTAATACCAATGTGACACAAAGCCTTCCAAAATTGAAAGACAAATTGACTGCTCATGCCAGATACTATATGAAGAGGTAACCGATGGAACCAGTATATATCTTACAGAAAGATGCTCACCAGGTCCTCTGAGGGTTGTAACTGGTAGTGGTATGAAATGAGCTTGCTTGGAAAAGCAATCGACTACAAGAATTACTGTAGTCTTTCTTGGGCATGGTAAGTCCTCAATAGAGTTTATAGTTATATGAGTCAATGAGCTAGTAGGAAGTGAGAGTGGCTGAAGAAAACCGGCAGGCTTGACATGAGGACTATTATTTCTGGCACAAATAGCACAATTTGATGGCTACCAGAATTGGCATACAAGCAAATCTAATTATTGTGTTTTATTTTTTATTCTGGGATGACCAGAAATGAGAGAACTGTAAAATCACTGAAAAATCATAAGATGATAGTGAGGTTGAACATAATGATAATTGGTAGGCAAGGTGATATCTTTAGGGAGATTCTTTTGAGTTCCTTGACTGCCAGAAAGATGGGCAGAAATTATACTGTTAGTTAATTGTCAATGGGTCTTGAGTTGGAACAGATTTAAATTGCCAGGATATGGCTGTCTTAGCATTTTTAGAGTTAGGCCGATAAGCAATGACATAATTGAAATGAGCGAAGATTGACCATCTATCTTGTTTGGGGTTCGGGCAGTGAGCAGGCACCAGGAATTGCAGGTTCTTAGAATCTGTAAGGATTGTAGTAACTGGAGTATAGACCCCTCATTAAGATTATGCTGCTCCTCTTGAGCCATATTAATATATTATTGAGAAGATACCAATTTCATAGTTTTTCTTCAAGTCAGAAAATTGTTTGGAGAAGAAGGAGCAAGGAAGAAGGTGACTGGTCGTGGTGTCTCATTGAGAAACAATTGTTCCAGGTCCTAACTTGGAAGTATCTACTTCAGGTAGAAAAGGCTGAGAATGGTCTGGGTATCTAAGTATCTGAGGAGAGATGTAGGCCTTTTTGAGTTTTTCAAAGGATTCTAGAGCTTCAGGAGACCCAGAGTTAATCCCTTTGCAAGTCAAGGCTGTGATTGGAGAGACTATCTTGGGAAAGTTACTAAAGAACTTTCTTTAATAATTAGCAAAATCTAGGAGTCATTATATTTCTTTGAGGTCCCTAGTTTGTGGTTATTAAACAGCTGGGGAGACTTTAGCTGGTTCAATTTCAAAACCCTCTTTAAAAATGATTTACCTCAGAAATGACAGATGTGAACATTATAACTCACACTTCTTGGGTTTTGTGAAGAGGTGATTCTCTTAGAGTACTCCTTTGATATGTTTCCAATGTTAGGTTATGTTAGGAAAGCAGTATTCTCCTGCTTTTTTATGGCTAACACTGTTCCACTCTTTATGTAGATTAAAATATTGTCATGGAACACCATAACAAGTGACAGAGGCATATTTCTGAAGATATTCTTAATATATGCCTGGAAGACTGCTGCGGAATGAAGGGCATGACCTGATACTCAGTTTACAAAGCGAGTATTAAAGGTGGTCTGATAATAATCAAATTGTAGGGCCCTCTGTGATCTAATTTAGTGAACACTGAAATCCCCATGAGGAGATAAAAGAGCTCAGAGATGGAGTAGTAATTCTTCACTGTTACTTTGTCCAGGCTTCTATAATTGATGCAGGACCAAAAGGCAGGTGAACTTTTGCTTGTGGATATTGGACAGCTTTCTTCTTGGAAGAGACATTTAGATAACACAATAATAGTACTGGAATGACAGAGGGATAGATGGGTTTCTACAGATGGATTGAAGTCAGGATATCAGTATCACGGTACCCGTGCTATTTGGCTACATTCTGTCAGTTTCCACTCCTGCTTACGCTATTGGCTACTCTGTTATTGTCCCGCCCAGCATTTGTCCTTCTCCAGTGCCCTTTCGTGGTGTTTCAATACCAGAGCTTGTTCCTGTTATTTGTGAGATCTCAGTGTATCGACCCGCCTGCCTGACGACTCTGCATCTTGTTTCCTGCCTGTGCACCGACCTGGACTGCCTGATCATTCTGCTTCTCTCTGCCCGTGTACCAACCTGGATTGGCTGACGTTCCTGCTCTGTGTACCGACCTGGCCTGGCTGATGTTCCTGCTCTGTGTACAGACTTGGATTGGCTGAAGTTCCTGCTCTGTGTACCGACCCAGCCTGGCTGACGTTCCTGCATGGTGTACTGACCTGGATTGGCCTACGTTCCTGCTCTGTGTGTGTGTGGATCCTGCCCAGCTGGGCTGCTGTGGTGACGTGCCTCCTCTGCACACCCTGGCCGGTCTCCGGTTAGGGTAGTGTCTAGTCCTTCGCTGTCTCTGGACAGCTCACTGCAGATTGGTCTCGGCTGCCTCACTGTCGCCCAGGCAACATTCCTATTCATCTGCCTCCTGTGCAGTTCCCGGTTGGGTTCCTCTCAGGGCAAGTTTCTCAGTCTCCATTACTGCTACAGCAGTGCCCACATTGATTAGTTTCCATTACTGCTACGGCAGTGCTTAAGTGCTCAGTATCCGTTACTGCTACGGCAGTGTTCAAGCTGCTCAGTTTCCGTTACTGCTACGGCAGTGCCCAGTTGCTCAGTCTCCGTTACTGCTACGGCAGTGTTCAAATTGCCCAGTTTCCGTTACCGCTACGGCAGTGCTCACGTTGCTCAGTTTCCATTACTGCTACAGCAGTACTTTAGTTGCTCAGTCTCTGTTACTGCTACGGCAGTGCTCAAGTTGCTCAGTCTCCGTTACTACTATGGCAGTGCTCAAGCTGCTCATTTTCTGTTACTGCTACGGCAGTGTTCAAATTGCCCAGTTTCCGTTACCGCTACGGCAGTGCTCACGTTGCTCAGTTTCCGTTACTGCTACAGCAGTGCTCTAGTTGCTCAGTCTCTGTTACTGCTACGGCAGTGCTCAAGTTGCTTAGTCTCCGTTACTGCTACGGCAGTGCTCAAGTTGGTCAGTCTCCGTTACTGCTATGGCAGTCCACAATTGTCTGGTCTCCATTATCTTGGGCGTTACTCGAGTTGGAGCTCTCACCTTTGTTTGAGCTTCTTAAAGGGCCTTGCACTATTAGGGCCTGTCAACACTCTCTGCCTAATATTAACCCTTTCAGTACTGTTAAACTGAGACTCACACAAGAACTGCCTGACCTGTGTCAGTATATTGATCTCTGGACTATCTGCGTATACTGGACCTGTGTGGGCCTACCTCTGTATAACCTGTCTTGTGTCTGTACTATATTATGTATATATTACAGGACCCGTGAGTTACAGTCAGTCACTGGAACAATTTTAATTAAATCATTCTGATGACAAGGTAATCTACAGGCTAGTATTTGTCCAGAGTTGCAATACATCCTTGGGTTATGTGTCTCCTAAGCCATGGATGCCCCCAAAAAACAGGAGTGTGAGAAGAATGGATAGCATCACAAGTAAATGTTAACTTGAGAAGAACTCTGATACTGTTTTTGAGGCGATCAGTCACCAGTGTCACATGTCCATTGCCTAAGGGCTTTCTATCAATGGTGGAAATAACTAGTTGGTAGGAATATGGTTATAAAAGAATTTCAGACATAGTGGCCTAGGAGTGATCAATGAATATTCCTGCTGCCCCAGAGTCCAAAAAGTTCAGAGAAGTTATGAAGCTGACTTTCCAAAAAAGATGGATTGTAATCATGATTCATGAGGAGGTGGAAAAGTTTGAAGAAGTTATGCTTAGAGGATATGCCCCTCCTTATCTATAAGCATTGGTGTTTACTGGAGGAATTGGGCAGTCCCAGAAAAGATGATCTTTCTAGCCACAATAAGACAAGTTATTTTCCTTTTCTTTTCTGGCACTGAAAGGCAGGTAACCTTTTTGACTTCTATTGATTCTTCTGAGTAAGTGATAGGAACCATTTGAGAATTTAAGGTTAGAATTTTGAGAAGCTTAAGACCATGGGATCTGTGAGATCTAACCAGCTCAAATTGCCTCTCTTGCATTCAGAGATCTAACTCAATACAAAACACAATGAGGGATCTGAGATCCTCTGACAACCCTCTACATGCAAGAATGTCCTTCATATATCAATTAGGTCCCCCCATGTTCCAGTCAATCTCTTGGATTGTGTCCAAAGCTCAATAGTTTATTGAGTAATAGAAGTATATACTTGGAATAATTCAACTATTGAGGTCTCAGCAGATGCTTACCACCCAGGACCATCAAAAACACCCTAGGAGGCCCATATTAATGGGTTGGAGTTTAAGTTTAAGTCCAGGCCAAAGCATCCTCCTTTAATACGGTGCTGAATGTCTGAAGTTGGTTTAAAAAGAATAGCATGAACCAAGCGAAAAGCAATGGTATAAGAAAGACCAAACCCTATACGAAGTAAGTCTCTAATATTGAGGCACTCAAACCCAGACAAGTAATAATATACAAAATAATTTTATTAGTGATGACAAATAATGACAAAAATCAAGATGATATAAAAACAATTAAAAATAAAGTCAGAGAGGGATGCTGACAGAATCATTCGAATTACACAGAAAAATACCCATTAATATCAAAATATATATATAGTACCAGAAATAAATAGGCCAATGATATAGGTCCTATGTAATCAGATACAAAATAAGACAGGTCATGAAACCATGATGAAGTGCCACTTATTACAATGAGTGTCTAAAGTTTCAAACTCAAAGTATGAGAGATGAACCTAAACACAAGATTAGTATATCAAATATAAAGTAACAAATGAGAACAAACCATATATGGTGACAACAAGAAAAGAATATATACTTATCGTTAAAAGAATATACAAAAGAATGTCAAACAGCAGAGCCCTCTCTAACATCAGCCATCCCGACGCGTATCACCTGTAAAATAGGCTTCGTCAGGGAATAACTGCTAGTTGTCTCAAACCTAGCTTTTAAATAGCCCTAATCCAATTGAAGCTTACAATGAGATCACGTGATGAAAAAGATTACATGATACTCTCCATCACGTGATTGCCAAAATCCCCAAATAGTCCATCAGGAATAGAATGCCAAACAAAAGAAGAACTAATGAGAAAAGGTATGATTGATATATAGAAAGAATTCAGACAATACAAGGTTACCACCGATAGAGAATCATTATTTTATGTAACGCACTAGACGGTTTGGTACACGCATGTGCCCTTATAAACTTGTATCATACGCATGCGTTAGACAATTACGCAACAAAATGCAACCCAAAACCATGTATAGTGAAAAAAGTAAACAAGCATACACGTCATAGTCGAGCACACAAACCTAAAAGGAAACCAGGTATACCAATTTAATAGTAAAAACGTATCAAATACCAATTATTCTAATACCATTATGCAATTTCTTCAGTTAAGAAATTATTTATCAAGCTCACACCATGGAACAGAAAAAAGAGGCACAGATAGTGTATTGACTTACTAGATATAAGTCTGTTAAAAACGGACAGCTTGCATAAATGAAGGATTCAGACTGCCTTCACTCAGTCCTCCACAGCTGCTCCCCAATACACCAATTACCTACAGGATCCTCAGGAAATAAAACACAACAACTGAAATGGGGGTTCTTACTAAAACCACAACATATAATAATGAATTGGCTACTAACAGCTTAAATATTTACTCACACAGATACTTTGGCCAGCTTGTAGTCCAAACAACCGGCTTTAAGCAAGCAGAAACATAACCCGTCCTGCTGCGGGATCTCCCGTGTAACTGGATAAAAAAAAAATCAAAGAGACAAATTCCTTTGTATAAAAAAGTATCAAAACTTGACTTTTATTTTGGGTACAATATTATCCTTTAAAAAACATTCTTTTTTATTAATCGGTTAGATGCGTTTCTGAGCACACCGCTCTTTCTTCAGTAACCTGAACATTATACAAACAAGAACTACCAAAAGCCTGATTTTGCTGCTCTAAATCCAAACCCAAACCAATAGTATTGGAAGAGGCCACTCAAACAATTAACCCCTTACTATCTTCACCAACCCTTTTATTCCAAAGGGTACAAATAATGTGAGCCCCTATATCTAAATCCCTCATGTATAAGGGGAGACTGGACCTAAAAGATCGCTAACATAATGTGTCCCATATCTTTCCAATAACCAAGGGTCAATACCAATATTAGCCTGGAGCAGAGGTTCAAAATCCAGTGTCTTTACATATTCAGCTCAAAATAAAATCATACTTTTAAATAAAAACAACAACAAAAAATATACAAAAATATATCAAAATATATATGCTTAAAAATAAAATGATTAAATAAAGATAAGCATTAGTCCACACTATCCACAAGGACTAATTTTCTGTCTATAATCATACTCCCTTAAAGGGGATGTTCATTCCCACTGGATCAAATGATTTATCACAAATTCTACTATTCAACTACCAACCATGCAACTACCAGATATAATTGTACCCATCTACAACCATACTCCCTTAAAGGGGATGTACAGTCCCACTTAATCAAATTAACACATACCATAAAAAACTACCAAATGTGTAGTGTACTCCATAGTACCCATCCTATATATTACTGACTATAAATCAATCAAAAATAAACTTATAAAATAAAATAAAAATTGTGATTATATAAACATAACCATTAATCCACACTATCCACAAAGACTCATTTATAATCATACTCCCTTAAAGGGGATGTTCATTCCCATTGGATCAAATGATTTGTCACAAATTCTACTATTCAACTACCAACATGCAAATACCAGATATATAATGTACACCATTGTACCCATCTACAACCATACTCCCTTAAAGGGGATGTACAGTCCCACTTAATCAAATGAATACATAACAAATAAAACTACCAAATGTGTGGTGTACTCCATAATATCCATCCTATATATTACTGCCAAGGGAAGATCTCAGTCACGCAGAAGCAAACACTCGCACACAGGGTTTGAGCCTTAAGGGTTGCACATGCACCAATGTTCTAAGCAAGATTCAATAGGAAAAGACAAGATATGGTCAGGTAGCCAGAGATCTGGGCAGGCTGAGATTGTTAGAGATTATTACAAGGCAGACAGTCAAGCTGGCTGAGTTCAAAGCTAATGTTGTAGCAATAGAAATCAGGAATTGAAGGTGTGCACCCAAGCGCAAACAAAAACTAGATCATTGGGGCAAAGAGCAAGAGGAAGGTCTGAGTTAAATAGAGAAACTGAACACAGAACCCAAATTGCATCAAAAGGCACTCAAAGACTGTGAAAAAAGATACAAGGGACTGGTAGAGTAAAAATGACACCTTTGTTGGCTAACTGAGAGGCTCTATGATGCAAGTTTTCAAGACAACTAGGTATCGTCTTCAGGCATCCACATTATTTTAACATTTAAATTCTACTGGTAGTAATATTTTATCAGTATGGATACAGTATGGTCTCCAGGGTCCAATTCCTACCTTTAGCCATGTTCCTTGAACAGTTTCCAATATCTGGATTTTACCAGTTTACCTTTCTTCAGAGGCCTCAACTCTCCTCAATGGTCTAATAAAAAATGATTATATTTTCTTGTTCAGTAGGTCTCAGTCTGTTTAACTCTTTGAGTGCCAGGACTGTTTTTTCCTCCTCTAAGCTTTTTCTATTGTATGTGTGTCATTATTGCAGCATATGTATAACATTAAATATGTCTATATCCATGAATTCTGCTTACTCTGCTATCTAAATTAAGGTCTGAAACTGCAAGGTGGGCACTAGTTATGCACAGTAATACAGATACTCCAGGACCAGTGGGATAATTTTACTATTCTTGAATATACTTATCACATAACAACTGGGAAGAAATTCTAGCCAAATACACTGCACGTTGACTTGATTTATTTGGACATGTGATCAGAGTCAGTGACTTGGATCTTCCTGGATTCTAGGCTGTGTCTTATAACCCTTGCCAATTTTTGTTTGGATTTTTGTCTCAGCCTTTTGGGTCACTACAACTATACAATGCCAACACCATCTTAAAAGTGGACATGAGTGTTTGTGTGAATGTGGGGGGGTTTCAATCTATTTAAAACAAGAAGAGTATTAGTAGAGATTTGCATAGTTAAGAGATGTCAGCCATTTCAAAAGTTGAACTGAACTGAAGTGTAGGCACCCTGTCATCCTTGGGATGTTTGATAAAACAATAGCTGGTGAGCTACATGTTGCTCACCCTAACCTTAGATTTAATAAAATTAAAACATCCTATAGGCCATGCACAGTAGAGATGCAGTCAAGCACAGTAGAGACTGCCTGAACGCACAGAATGCTGGCCCGTGTACACAGGCTTTTACACTAGTTTAATAATAAGTAACACAAAATTAAATAAATAAAATATAATTAAAATATATGATTTAACCTCTTGAATATAACATAACAGTGTTGTGCAAATGGTTAAAACAATATCAACTATAATGTATGTATGTATGTATCTTTATTTATATAGCGCCATACATGTACACAGCGCTTAACAGAAGTTGAAATAATACAATACAAAAACAACAGAACTGGGTTAAGAGCATTAAGGTTAAGTACAATCATTACATTATTTGTGAGGGAAAGTGCAGCAAGGGAATCATACACTAGGAAAGGGACCCTGCCCCAAGAAGCTTACAATCTAGGCTGAATTCATATTGACAATCAGAGACAGTAGGAGGAGTATTATAAGTTCAGGTACATGGTGTTGTGAAAGAAGTGCAGAAGGATTCTGATGTGACTTTCAGTGTGCAGAAGGAGGACATTGCTATTGAGATGCCTCCCTGAGCAGGTGGGTTTTGAGGAGTCGCTTGAAAATGATGATTGTGGATGATTGGCGAATGGTGATGGGGAGGGCATTCCAGAGTCGAGGAGCAGCCAGTGAGAAAGCTTGTAGTCGAGAGATGGCTCGAGTTGTGTAGGGAGAGGACAGGAAGAACCCTTGAGAAGACTGTAGGGGACGGGAAGGGGTGTAGAGGGAGATAAGGGCAGAAATGTAAGAGGGTGCTGAAGAACAGAGTGACTTACAGGAGAGGAGGAGAATCTTGTAAGAAATACAATACTTTATAGGTAGCCAGTTGAGGGATTTCAGGAGGAGATGAGATGGAAGGTATCTGGGAGCAAATGTGGTGATTCTTGTGGCTGAATTGATAGCAGATTGAAGTGGAGAGAGATGAGAAGCAGGAAGACTAGAGAGTAGAATGTTGCAGTAGTCAAGTCTAGAGAGAACAAGTGCCTGAGATAGTGTTTTAGCTGTTGATAAGCAGAGGAACAGACGTATTTTTGCAATATTTTTTAGGAAAAAATGACAAGTTCTAGTGACAGCTTGGATATGGGGGGAGAAGGTTAATTTAGAATCAAGTATGACCCCAAGACAGTGTGCTTTGGATACTGAGTGTATAACAGTTTTCTATTGTGATGGAGAAGGGGGTTGGTGGATGGGTTTTAGGAGGAAACACCAGCAGCTCTGTCTTAGCCATATTAAGTTTAAGGTGGCGGTGGTCCATCCATGATGAAATGGCTGAGAGACATTGAATGACTCGAGACTGCACAGCTGGAGTGAGGTCAGGGACAGAGAGATAGATTAGTGTGTCATCTGCATACAGATGGTAATTAAATCCAAGAGATGAGATGAAGTCACCTAATAATAAATAATAATAATAAATAATAATAAACACATATGTTCTTTATAAGAAATGTTGAGCCATATATACCAAAACATAGTGGAGCAATTCAGAGGCAAACCAGTCATATCATAGGCAAAAAGAAAAACATTCCCACATTTGCCTTGATTTAAATGAGATTTTAACCCTTGACATCTTTTTATTCAAGATATTGAAAGGCATATTTTAATCAATTAAATTATTTTTGTTCCCTATGGTTCAGTTGTAATCAGCAATAATTATTCCCACTCATTCGTAACCCTTTGAGTACCAAAGGTTGTCTAACACATAGCAAAGTATTGTGTAGTGTATCTCTCCGGCATTCAATGGGTTAATCATTGATTTTCTAATAATTTTTATACTTAACATAGCAAAGTTCAAAAGAGGCAGTCAGTGTTAGGGATTTGGAATTTACCCTTCTCAGGAAAAAAAGTATGAAACATGCCAAAGTAAACACTGCAACTTTAACTTTAGTGTAATACAAAATAAACAGCACATAATAAGTAATGGCCACTCAGTCAGACTCAGAAAGTGAACTGGAAATTCAGAATTCTATGAAGGAAAGGGTTTTCCTGAGAAGGACAATTGGGTGTTTTAGTGGATTTAATTTTATTGTTGGTGTCATACTGGGATCTGGGATCTTCATTTCACCTGGTGCAGTTCTACTTTACTCACAGCTTAACGTTGGCATTGCCTTGCTGATATGGGCTGCATGTGGCATTCTCTCCATGCTAGGAGCTCTATGCTATGCAGAACTGGGAACCACTTTTCCATCAAGTGGAGGGGAATACTTTTACATAAAAAGGGGTCTGGGCCCTGTACCTGCATTTATTTTCTTGTGGACATTCATCGTGTTCATCAGACCTGCTGCAACAACTGTTATGGCACTAATGTTTGCTGAATATGTTATCCAACCATTTTTTCCAGGCTGCACATCACCAGGCATTATCAAAAAAGCCACAGCAATTGCTGTTATTTTGGTTGTGGGGATAATTAATTGTTTAAGTGCCAAAGGGATAGTTCTAGTCCAAAATGTATTTACAGTGCTTAAGATGGCTGCCCTCAGTGGCATAGTCATAAGTGGAATTATTCACCTGGCAATGGGCAAAACGCAAAATTTTCATGGACCATTTGATGGCGACATTCCCACTGTGTCCCAGATTGGAGAGGCTATCTATCAAGGCATGTTTGCATTTGGTGGCTGGAATGTCCTGAATTATTTCATAGGTATGTGACTGGGCCGTACGCAAAATGATAGTGGAGAAACACTGGGCAAACTGTCTGCACCATAGAGAAAAATATACAAATTAAATTTATGGATACAGCTAATATAAATTAATTAATTCATTTAAATGGAGTGATTAACCCTTTACTAACAGAGGGGTCACCACTGCATTGTTTTAGAATTCATTGGAGACATCTCTATCAGTCAAGGTGCAAAATGAACAGTTTAAGTGAATGGCCATTTTAAATGCCCCATATGGTACAGCAGGTTTGCTGCAAATGTGTTATGATTCATCATAGTACATTTGCCTCAATATGTTTTGAAATTCAGCACTATTGTGCATTATAGTAATTTTAATAATTCCCATGACTCCTGTTAAACTTAATTATTTAGATAGCTGACTGTGTACTTATACAAATAATAAAAGCTCCACACCTTGCATATGTCCAAGGTGTTAAGAAAATCTTTTTAACCAAACCAGAGTGCAATACAGCTCATTACAGAGCTATGCATTACACATCACTGGATTTTATTGCAAGACCGGAGGCTCTATTATGCTTTACTCTCTTTACTATTCTCCAGATAGCAGCAAAATAATACAGTAGAAACAGTAAATATCTACAAGAAAAAACATAGTGAAGCACACAATATAGCTGGCTCCGCCCCCACATATCCCCTCCAATCACATTCCATTGCTTGGTATAATACTCCTCCAATCTGGAACAACATCCTCTTTCTTTGCTGCTCCAGATTGGATAAGTATTATTATTTTAACTGTATTAAAGAATTTTCCTTATATTTTATTTTGTTGTATTCCTTTCCTTAAATCTTATAATTTTCTGTTCTGCTTCTGTTGATTCCCATCTAAAATTGACCATTGTTTTTCCTCTGCTTGTCTTCTTGCTCTACGAGCCGCTCTGAGGCCTGCCTTCCTTTCCGGCAGGTCTAGCGTTTGGCATCGTCTATCAGATGACATTACTAGCGGCCATCTTGTTTTTGGGCAAATGCCAGTTTTTCGGTCATTGTGTATGTGCGGAAGTGCGCACCATTTTATTTTATTCTTTTCTTTGAGGGGATTTTACACCTTTGTTGATTCCCTTTAAAATTAATCTTTTGTAATTTTTATTAAATACGATGTCATATTCTAAAAATATTTCTGCTCCTACTACTCCCCCTCTAAAACGTAAACGCATTCCAACTCAGTTTTTACCTCAGAACTCTGGTTCTGAGTGTTCTGATTTTATGGATGCTCCTGCATCACCTTTAGTTGAATCAGATGATCGTATTCAAGCATTAATGGACACCTCTGTTAATAAAACAGTGTCTATAGCAATTTCCACTTGCATGGACAGAATATCTGATTCTTTAACTAAAACTTTAGTAGAAGTTTTTGATAAAATTAAACCTTCAACTCCCAAAAAATCTTGAGAAGTACCTATGGGTGAAAAATATGGGGAAGATGAAGTCAAAACATTGTGTATCAAGTGAGAATGAAGCTCATACCTCTGCTAGTAAATCTAGCTTAAAATCTAGTGGTTCATCACCACATTCTAAACCCTCTACTCGGGAGGTGATAATACCGATAAAAACCTGCAAATCTCGCCAAAAACCTGATTCATATAAAATATCTTCTTCCTCTGAAGATTTGTATGATTCAGATGATTATAACTCTGATTCCTCTGTTTCACAATGTAAAATTTTTCCTGATCCAAAAAAGGTGAAAATTACAGAATCATCTAAAGATCAGGATTTGGATTCTATTCTAGATGATAAGGATCAACCAATGTTTCACCCTGAAGGAATTAAGCACCCTAGGGGCTTGATTCTCTTACAAGCGCTAAAAATAAAACAGGTATTTTTTTTAAGTCAGTTTTTGCTATCCTATTACACGACTTGTGAAAACAAAACCAGTGGTAATTATACTTACCGCCAGTCTAAAAAAAGCCCATAGGAAACAACTAAATACAACGTGCAATTAGTATCCTATTACCCACACTTAGTATTACCGCCTGTTTTGTGGTTACATTTAAGTCAGAAATTCTGCGCCTCAGAGGTTGAGGCATAGAAGCCATAACAACAGTTTCAAAACCACCGTTGTTCGAACAAAAGCAGTGTATAATATAGTATACCTCATAGAAATCCGACATAGAGTGCCCCCCTTCGATATATTAACCCCCCTTTTTAAAAGTCGACTTGCAGTGCTTTCTTACACCACAATAATCCGACAAATATTGTTCATAGTTGACAATTAACCCTTCCCATTCCAAATCCAACTTAGAGTGCTTTCTTTCACCATTTAAATTCAACATTTTTCTTCTATTTTTTTCGACATGCCCTGGTATTTTTTTTTTTTTTGCAAGATTAACCCTATGAGTACCAGAGATGTAGCAACACATTGCAATGTGTTTCCTACTAGTGATGAGCGAGCGTGCTCGGCCGATGCTCGGATCGGCTCGAGCATCGCTCTGCTCGGCACATGGCGGTACTCGTCGAGTACCGCCATGTGCTCTCCCGCCATGTTCGGGTGGCGGGGATCTGTGCCGGAAGAGGCACAGATCCGAAGACGCTCCGCTGGACCACCAGGGACTGGAGGTACGGGGGCATTGCGGAGATGAAGGGGGCATTGCGGAGATGAAGGGGGACATTGTGGAAGAGCGGCATAGACTCTATGCCCCTCTTCCACAATGTCCCCCTTCATCTCCGCTATGCCCGTCTTCCACAATGTCCCCCTTCATCTCCGCTATGCCCCTCTTCCACAATGTGCCCCTTCATCTCCACTATGCCCCTCTTCCACAATGTCCCCCTTCATCTCCTCTATGCCCGTCTTCCACAATGTGCCCCTTCATCTCCGCTATGCCCCTCTTCCACAATGTGCCCCTTCATCTCCGCTATGCCCCTCTTCCACAATGTCCCCCTTCATCTCCTATAGAGGAGATGAAGGGGGACATTGTGGAAGAGGGGCATAGCGGAGATGAAGGGGCACATTGTGGAAGAGGGGCATAGCGGAGATGAAGGGGCACATTGTGGAAGAGGGGCATAGCGGAGCTGAAGGGGGACATTGCGGAGCTGAAGGGGGCATTCGGAGATGAAGGGGGCATAGCGGAGATGAAGGGGGCATTGACCAGGCACCCTCCCCTCATCAGAGCAGGGGGTGCCTGGTGTCGCCCCATTGAAGTCAATGGGGCTCGGGTGCTCGGCCGAGCACTCGAGCCTCAGGGGGTGCTCGGTCAGAGCACCCGAGCACCCGAGCATCGGGGTGCTCGCTCAACATTATTTCCTACCCCTCTGGTACACATAGGGTTAAGACTAAATTTCTTTTTTCTTGCCTCCAGCAAATATCTTCACTGATATTTCACATACACCATTAATTCTTTCAGTACATTAACCCTTTCTGTGCCAAGGAGTTCCGCAAGGATTTTTTCATAGATCTCTGTAACCACATGGGCCCACACGGCTCTCTCTCTGCTCAGGCTTATTGTTATTAGTAAACTATTTTTGAATTAGCACAGAAATACATTTAATATAAATGTTAACATTACTGTATTCCTGCTGGAGGCAAGAAAAAATAAATTCAATCAGTCTTAACCCTATGTGTACCAGATGGGTAGGAAACACATTGCAATACGTGTCGAAAAAATATAAATTTGAATGTATAAAGACAAGAATGATGAAATGATGTTAAGAGTTCTGTAGTACTCTGCCTACAAATCATAAATAATACAAAATGGTTGAGTAATGAAATCAAAAGGAAGGAGAGCAGCTTGTGCTCAAAACTCATAATATTCTTTTCATCAGCGGGCTCCTGAAATGACTCCATCTGACTCTCTTTGGCTGCTGATGAGCTCTTCTTTCCCATGTGCAAATAACCTACATTCCCACAAAGACCAATATATCCTATACTGGCTCCTCCACCTACTGGGGACAAGGCAGGATCTCACTCTAACCCAGGGAATACATGAATGGGCCATTTATAAACTACATATATACTTATATGGTGAGTTGAATCTCCAGTGTTCCTGTTCACTTCATGCATTGGCATCCCCTTGGAAAACACTTGTTGGCTATAGAGGATTGGCTGAAGTCCATGTGAGCCAGCCAGTGACTGGATTTTTGCTGTGAACATCACAAGAATGTGGCCCCTTGTGTGTAAGTCTGCATGATGGCAGGGTCTTTTAGCACTATTTAGACTAATACAGGTAAACTGTGGTATAGAGTTAGCCATAGAAAAATCAGGAGGCTGTTAGAGTAAAAAATATAAAAAGTAATACATCTTGTTTGTATCACTTAGACAACTAAAAAGAGACTCTAATGGCACCTAGGGAATAAATTATATAGATAATACTGATAATATTCACTGTCAGTGGAATTTAAATGTTAAAATAGTTTGCATGAGTGCTTTACATGTAGTTTATTGTGTGTATTCAGCCTTCATTCTTATAATGTCTGAAGAAGAGACCTAGGGGGGAGATGCACTAAGGTGTGATAGGAAATGATAAATGACTTCTCCCTGTATTACTTCTCCAATTCCTATGTTATTCTATGGAGCCAATTTACTAAGATTTCTCCAGTTTTGGATACCTTACTGCATAGGCTCTAGAGAATAATATAGGAGTTGTTGAAGTGATATCACTTGAGAAGTCATCTCCACTTTATCACCTCTTTATCACGCCTTAGTATGTAACCCCTCCCCAGTGTCTTGAAAGCCTGCATCCTAGAGTTAGCCAATAAAGGTATCATTTTTACTCTACAATTCTCCTATTTGGATTAAGGTAGAGCCGCAGAGATACTCTCTGGAATCAGACACTGTAAGCTGTCCATGTCGGGATCACTATACTACCTCTCAGAGGCTGTATGCTTGGACTTAGAATGCGTCTCCTCTCTTCAGCACACAGCCATACCTTGTGAACAGTGCCGCCAGCGTGCCTTGCCATGTAAAGAAATGTAATGTCGTGAGTACATCATAGTGATGTTGACGCACTTTCCCTTTATATTCCAGGTCCTCCTCTGTTTGGTGCTTCTTTGTACTAGCTCATAGTATTGCATACTCATTTGATTTCTTCTGGATTTTGACCCTTGGATTGTTGTTACCTCTTCTGAACCTGCTCCACCTGCCTAGACCTCTGCCTGCTTCCTGTTCAAAAACCTCACCTGCCAGCACTGACCACAGCCTGTCTGACTACTCTTTTGTCTTCTCCCTTTGGTACTGCATTCTGGATTCACTGCTGACCACAGACTGTATGACTGATATTCCACCTGCTCCCTTAGATTTTTTGATTTTTGGGCTACTACATCCAGCTTACCCCCGGGTTCCACTCCTGCATCCACTTGAATTCTGGGTTCCCTCAGCATCTGTATATCAATTAGCTTTCTGCTTTATACCAGCAAAGTTTCTCATCAGCACGGCTAGTTTCAGACAGCTTACATTTTCCTACCTTTCCTTTGTTCCTGCAGACAGAAGCACTGAATGTTGAACAGGAACTCAGGCAAAAACCCTGAACACTGCATCAAATGTATCATTTACTGTGCTATTAGAAATTACTTCAATGTGTGAATGCTGCCTACAGTCATGCATAGCACTTTTTGTGCTAATATTGGCCTAACACAAACTAATTAGCTTAAAGTGCCACAATACGCTACTAACAAATATATTTCTCAAAAACTATAACACAAAAGAATGGCTAACATAACACATAAGCAGCTTTTAAATATCTAAAAAGAAATACACTTCTATTTGGGTGATGGATCCACTAAGGCACTAAGAACAGGCTCAGAAAATAGATTCTGATAAGAGTCTATGACAGAGTACAGAAGTGTCTGCACAGCAGGTTTAAATAGGTCAGAAGGCTGTGGTCAAGGTGAGCAATAGAACTGAAGGTTATCCGACATGGAAAAAGGAAGTGGGTTCTCACAGCATCAGTTTTATTCAGTAACTAATATCTGCACTTCTCAGGAGATAAAGATGGCTATACAATGATGCATAGTATCGATAAAATGGTCAGTGTTTTCTTGCAGCATGAACTTGGGCATGCATCTACTGCAGGCTGGATGCAGAAGCAGTCTGAAGCATGTGGTGACCCATAAAGTCCTACATATGCTCAAAAGGGAACATGTTCAGGGAACATGCAGGGTAGTGTGTTGATAGGTTGCACATGGTAATGTATGCAATGCCCTGCTTCAGAAAGGAGACCTCTAGGTTTCAAGATTATTACTCAGGAAACCAAGACCCTATAATGATTTTCTTCATTCCAAAGAGCTCAGATTTATGTTATCCTGTCTTCTACCACAACCATGATCATTTGGTCTCTGGTCTCATTTGGTCTCTGGTCTCTTGCCAAAATAACACCCATTGTGGCTACCGTGCATTTTTCTGTTTCCACAAAATCCCAGTTTCCTGTTGACTGTTGGGAATTTCTAGATATGTTGTCCAAATCCAAGGTTGAGTTTCTACCACCTCATGGAGTCCCATTGATCTACTACCTGGTACTACACCTCCTCATGGACATACTTTTCTGCTTCCTGAACCATAAAACAAAGATTTTGCAGGATACAAACAAGACAACCTGGGCAAGGGGGTTATGAGGCTTTCTACTTCTGCCATGGGAGTGTTTTTCTTCTTTGTATCCAAAATGGATGGCTCATTGCATCCTTCTGTTGATAACAAGGATCTCAACAAGATCACCATGATTTACAGATGACTGCTGCCGTTGATTCCAGAATTACTTCAGGAGCAAATGTTTTCACTAAATTGGACCTGAGATGAGCCTATAACTTGGTCCATATGAGAAGCTATGATGCATGGAAGATAACATTTAACATCAGGTTTGGGCTTTACCATTATCTTATGATGCACTTTGGACTTTGTAATGCCTCAGTGTCTTCTGGGCTTTTATTAATGTTTTGTATAGTCATGTTGTTGTCTTTTGTGATTGTGTATTTGGACAACCTCCTGATTTTCTCCTCTTTTACGGAATTATGCCAGAAACATGTCTGAATTGTAATCCAGCTACTTTGCAAACATCACCTTTATGCTAAAACTGAAAAATGTCAGTTGGAGAGTTGTCAGCTTTCCTTCCAAGGACACAATTTCCAAAACAGGAATCAATATGGAACCTAAAAAAGTGGCAGCAATTAACAAAAGCCCCCCACCCACTAGCCTTAAAGCCATGTAGTGCTTTATAGGATTTGCCAGCTACTACAGGCATTTTATTAGGAACTTCTCTACAATTGCAGCACCAAATATGGCTTTAACCCAGAAAGTGGCAGACCCTCCCCCATATCTAGACTTCTGCCACTCATTTTGTTTTCTGAGGGATCAAGAAAGCCTTAAATTCTGCCCCAGCTTTTTGTTATCCAGATCCATCCAGAACTTTTATTATGGAAGTCGATGCTTCTGGTTATTTTTACTGGTATAAAAATATTTCCAGTATCTGAAACCTGCCAAGAGCCTGAACTCGGTTACTTTTATCATTACCTACCAGCTTGGCACCAAGAAAAAGAAGTCTGATGCCCCAACATGACAATATACCACTCTACCTGAACCATTGCCTGAGACCATAATTCAATCTGAGTTGTCTCAGCTTTGCCGTCTACTACTCTGCAACAAATTAACCATTTTCAAGTTTCCCTAACTAGTGGTTGTAATAAACCTGCCCATGTTCTCTTTGCACCAGCCCCCATCCTTTTACCATCTGGAAATAATTGAATGGATTTACCTGACTCCTGCTGCTGATCATCCAGGGGTTGCCAAGACTGTCAACATTATCAAGCAAGCCTTATAGTGGCCTGCTCTTCATTCTCATACTATCAGTTTTGTGGATGCTTGTACCTCCTGTGCCAGGAATAAAACCCAGCAGCATATTCTATTTGGTTTTGTCCACCACCTGCCTGTATCTCAATAACCATGGACCCATTTGGCAATGGATTTTCTTGTGTATCTCACTCCTTATCACTGTCATTCCTGTAGTGGTGAACTGGATCTCTCAACAGACACATTTAATTTCTTTACAGATGCTTCCCAAAGCTCAGCTTCTTGTTGATATCGTTATCAAAGATATATCTTGCTGCATAGTCGTCCACTTCAGATTGTGTCAGACCATGGTTCCCAATTCACATCAAGGTTGGAGGGCTTTTTGCCTGTGTTTGGGCATCCATATCCATTTTTCCCTCACCCTATTCCCCCAATCCAGTGGGCAAACTGTGTGCACCAACCATAAACTTGAGCTTTATGCATGTCATTATGTCAGTGCCCAACAATCCAACTGGCCTGACCTCTTGCCCTTGGCTGAGTTTACCTATAATAACTCTCTCTGTGAATCTTTACCCCATTTTTTGCTGCACTGGGGTTTCTTCTTCACACCTTACCTCAAACCACTCATTCCAGGGGGTTCTGTGGCTGAAATTATGGTAACAACAGCATTAAACTGAAGTTCATCATATGTTGTTCATTCTATGGATCAATTTTAGAGATCTGACTGACATCATCACCAGGCCCTCTTTCTTCGGCCAGGCTATGCGGTCTGCCTTTCTGCCAGGTAAATGCCTCTATGTCAGCAATCCCCTATATTGGGAATTTGCTTTATTGGGCCACTTCAGATCTGAGGTTCTTAATCTGGTTACCTGTTCTTTGGATTTACCTCCTTCTTAGTGAATTCACAACTCCTTTCACACTTCGTTGTTGGAACTCTTTGTCAGGCACTACATTTATGTGACTCTGCATCCTCCCCATCCAGTGATAGTGGATGAGCATTCCCGGATTCCTGCCACTGATGTTCATGCCACTTCACTGATCCATGCCTTTCACAGGGCTCGTTCTACCAAACCTTGTTACCCGGAAGTCTCCCCTTGCAGTGGGGAGTGCTGTCATGGCTGTTATTCCTTTCTGGACCTCCTGCTGCTTTCTCATTGGCTTATGGTCCTTTAAATTTCATGCATCCTGTGGAAGCTTTGCCGTTTCCACTCTTTGACCCCTGATTGTGTAGTTCTAACCATACTTGCTTTTACTTTGCATCCTGTTTAACCCTTCTGATAGTTTGCCTGATCTCTGCTGGAATTCTATTTCAGGCCTTTGGCTATGTCTTGACTCAGAGTCCTCTAATCCTGCTTTGTTTGCTTCTGACTATACTATTGTCTGCTGCCTCTTCTTCAATTCATCAGTCAGATGGTTTGACATGTTCTCATTAAGAACTGCCTCTGTCTTCTCATTGCAGTTGTTTGATCTATGCAGCATTTCTCCATTTCACCTGCACTCAGAGAACTAACTCCAGTGAGTAGTTTCAATTCATCAATTCGTCAGCTGGCATAGCATTCTCTCATTTAGAACTGCCTCCGTATTCTCCTGTCAGCTGATTGTTCTCTATCCAGCTACTCCTGAGTAGGGGTGGGCAAAAGGTCCTGCCATGTTCCCGCAAGAGAAAATCTGAGAAAACCACTTTGTTGTCCACTTTAAAAACAGCAATTAAAATCTTCACATTTTTCACCTTTAGGCCAAAATTCTTCGCCATTTTTGCAATGGCCTGAAAGTTTCCGCCCATTAATTTATGTGTTTTTCACTTATTAGCTATACTAACGTGATGAAGTGAAACAGATACAGAGCGAGGTAGACGTGCTGTGCTGTTCTGCTGTGATCGTTTTGCAAAATTGAGAAAGGAGAGGCTTATAGTGACTGCTATCACTATGAGATATTTTAACAATAATAAAAGGAGGAACTGGAAGGACCCTTCTGTGTCCACTGCGTCTGAGAAGGAGGAGGAAGTGAGCACTACAGAAGCAATGCTGACCAGTCCCCCTAAATCACCCCTTGGGATCTTGGGGAAATTAATGTCAAGGGAGGAAGAAAAGAGTAGTAGTAAGAGCAGGACAGGTCAGCTGCCTGAGCCTGCTGCCAGATGTGCTGCCCCTGCTGTCACAATTGCTGTGCCTGCTGTCAGATGTGCTGCCCCTGCTGCCACCAGTGCTGTGTCTGCTGCCAATGCTGCCTCTGCTGTCACCAGTGCTGTGCCTTCTGGCAGACACGCTGCCCTTAATGCCCTCAGTGCTGTGTCTGCTGTCAGTGCTGAATCTGCTGCCACCAGTGCTGTGCCTGCTGCCAGTGCTGAACCTGCTGCCATAAGTACTGTGCCTGCTGTCAGACATGCTGCCCCTTCTGCCACCAGTGCTGTGCCTCCTGCCAGTGCTGAACCTGATGCCACCAGTACTGAACCTGCTACCAGTGTATCTTGTAATATTCGGGTAGGGGGAGATGATGCCAAGTTTGAAAGTAGGGGACCCTAAGTTACACTTGCCATCCCCAAGCAGTCCCATCAGTGCTAGTACTACTACTAAGAAGTTCCAGCAGCTTGTTAGTGTTAGGAGTGAAAGAGGGGTTGCTCATCATATTACTAGTGACTGTGAGGAGGAATACTCAGGGTCTAAATGTGATACGGTTGGTGTTAGTAGTAGTAACATTAATGGTAAAGCAGCCCGTGGGACTAGTGTTAGGGGAATGGTAGGGGAAGCAATCGAGAGCATCCAGACTAGCGGTCAAGGGAGCCCACACCAGTCCTCTGACCCTGGGAGTCCCATTCCCTTCACGACATTGTCCAGGTGTAACATGGTCCTGAAGAAGGCAGAACTGGTGGTGGATAGCAGTATATACTACCACCAGGAGCACAGATCAGCTGCCTGTGCCTGCTACTAGTGCTACAAATGTTACGTCAGGTCTTGTGCCTCTAATAAGTCGAAGTACTACAAATCAATGTTTCCTCAGGGCTTGGGCCTCTAACAACAAATCTAACAAATCATACTTTACAAAATACTTTATCATGTCAAGTATCAGTCTACCCCAGTTGCAGCTTATGTCAGGGGGTTCCTGTCTCTATCACTTTACATAGAAATTTACATAGTTACATAGTAGTTTAGGTTGAAAAAAGACTTGCGTCCATCAAGTTCAACCCTTTTTCTATTCCTGTTTACTGTCATTGATCCAAACAAAGGAAACCCCCCCCCCCTCAATACAGCAATTTCAAATTCTGCTTTGAATGGGGGGTGAATTCCATCTTGATTACAAATGGCAATCAGATTTCTCCTTGGATCAACAAGCACTAAATAAACATTAATCCCAGTACTAATATACATAGTCCTCTATGTTCTTCTCTTTTAAAAAAATATCCAGGCCCTTTTTAAAGGCATCTACTGTATTCGATACCACCATCTCCTCCGGCAGTGAATTCCATATCTTTATTGTTGTTACCGTAAAGAATCCCTTCCACTGTTGTAGATGAAATCTCCTTTCCGCAAGTCTGACTTGGTGAACTCTTGTCCTTTGTACTGTTCTGTTAAAGAACAGGTCTTTGGAGAGCCCTTTGTATGGGCCCCTGAACATATTTATATAATGTTATCATATTCCCTCTAAGACGCAGTTTCTCTGTTGTGTATAAGTTTAACTTTTCTAGCTTTTCCTCATTACTGAAACATTCCATTCCCCTTATTAGTTTTGTAGCCCTCCTATGCACTTTCTCTAGTACCATAATGTCCTTTTTCAGAAAAGGCGCCCAGAACTGAACAGCATATTCAAGGTGGGGTCTTACCATGGACCTGTAAAGAGGCAGAATAATGTCTTCCTCACGTGAGTCAATACCCCCTTTTAATACATGCCAATATCTTATTGGCCTTTGCAGCTGCCAGCTGACACTCCTCGCTACTTCCAAGTCTATTGTCTACCATTACTCCCAAATCCTTTTCATTAATAGATTTCCCTAAAGAAACACCATTTAAACTACATGCTTTTTTATTATTATGCACAAAATGCATAACTTTACACTTGTCTGGATTGAATCTCATTTGCCATTTGCCTGCCCAGTTACCCAATTAGTACAAATCCTCTTGTGATGAAGACATCCAGTTCAGACTTACTTAATTTGGTGTCATCGGCAAACACAGGTGCATGGCTCCCTATGTCCACTGGGAGATCATTAATAAACAAATTAAAAAGTAGGGGACCCAGGACAGATCCCAATCCCAGTCTCCAATCTAGCTAACTTAATTGCCTTTTTACAGGTTTTGTTGGCATCTTTGTATTTTGAAAATGTCTCTGCTGATCCTTCAGCTTTATAATGCATAAATGCCACTTTCTTGTTATTTATTTCATGAATTACTTTACTGGTTCGCCACATTGGTTTTAATTTGCTTCTTTTGCATTTGTTTCCAAAGGGTATAAATGTATATGTATATTTTTGTAATGTTATTTTGAAGGAATTCTACTTACCTTCTGTATTTTTTCCAGAGAGTATTCCATCCCAGTCAACGAGTCCAAGGGATGCATTAAACCTGCTAAAGTTTGCCTTTTTAAAATTCAGTGTTTTGGTGGAACTCATACCAAATTGCTTGTTTGAATTAATCTCAAAAGACACCATGTTATGGTCACTATTCCCCAAGTGCTCCCTTACTTGGATGTTAGAGATAAGTTCTTCATTGTTAGTTATTACCAGATCCAGACATGCATCCCCTCTGGTTGAGGTCTGCATTCAACAAGTTCAGAAAATTACTGCTTTTAGCAGAATTAGTTGTTCCATTTTTCTAGTCTATTTCTGGATAATTAAAATCCCCCATAATTATAGTTCTCCCTATTTGAGAAGCATGTTCTATTTGCATTAATAGCTGTGATTTTTCAAGGTCACCAATGTTTGGTGGTTTGTAACAAATACCCACTAATATTTTCTGTGCAGTTTTAACCCCATTCACTATTTCAACCCACAGGGATTCCACATGTTCACTACTGTCATTCCATATATCTTCCCGCAAATGAGGCAGCAATGCTGGTTTGACATGCAGACAGACCCCACCACCTGTTTTATTTGACCTGCCTTTTCTAAACAACATGTAGCCCTCCAAGTTGATTGACCAATCATGTGTGTCGTCCCACCATGTTATCCCAATCAAGTCATAGTTTTCGATTTCAGATACCAGCTCCAAGCTTCTGGCATTTCCAAGTATACAATTTATGCCACTGCCATGTTCCATTTGCGATTTACTTTTGATGTGGTTTATAGGCTTCTCCCTATTATCTGTACTAACACTGCCCCCAGATCCTCCCACCTGGTTACTAACTATATTGCCTTCCCTTTCTATATTGTCCCCCCAATACCAGTCAAGAAACTTCCCTTAAAACAAATTACCTGTTCAAATGATTGATTCCCCAGACTCCACCCACTAACACAGGCAGTCAGGCACCATGCTCAGACCCCTTTTATACCATGTCTTATGTTTGGGGTTTTTTTTAATTATATTTAGGATGTATATTTTATTAACTGCCTTCAATCCCAGTAACCCCCCCCCCCCCGAAAAAAACACATTCCCTGTTCAACTGATTCTTTCTCCACACCCCACCAAGACAGGCACCCTCATGCTCCTTTTATACTGTGCCTTTGGAGAATAAAATATTTGCTATATGTTGTGTGTAAATTCAATGTTTCCATTGATTTCAATGGAATGAGGTATGCAAAAAAGCAGAAAAACTGCACTTATTGGGGGAAATTATTTGCCAAGCGGGAAGTGCAGATATCTGGCTTTTGCAGCCAAAACTGAGTTTTCTCATTGAGACAGCTCTGGATTTGTGTTTTGATGGTCTCTAAACCAACAGGACCAACATTTTGAACAGTTCTGATATATGGTCAACCCAGAGCTCAAAATTTCAAGTCCTGAGCTACTAGCCAGCCCTGAAAAGTTACTCGCCACCAGTTTCCATGCCTAGCCACACACGTATCCCGCCGTTAACCCCACCTATCTCAAGTTTTCTTTGATGAAATGACAATGTTTCATTCAGCATATGGCATAGGGGACAAAAACTGTGCAAACTTTTTAACCTCCTGAATGCTAGCAAGGTCTACAACGCATTAGCATCTCAAGCAATATAGCAGTTAAATGTTTAATTTAAATAATGTGTAAGTGTTTTTAGGACCCACTACTTATCCCCACAACATGGTACAGTTGATTTGCCACACTTTGTGTTTATATATAAAGGCCATAGTAAGCAACAGAATGCTTAAACTTTTAATGGCCATAGGATGGTCTAACAATAAGGCCACTGTAGAAGATCAGGCTATAGAGGTACTTGTCTCTCCCCATCCCCAAATCTTTTGCCTGTGAATCCTTCTTGGGACTTCGGATTGCCATTATATTTGAGACCAGTAGCAAGGAACGCATTTAGGCAACTGAGGGACCTATTAAACCGTTACTATAATTTCCATATCAGTTTTGAATCATTACCATCTTTAAAGTCATTGGACTATCTGTGCATCAGCTTATTGGAGCATTGCCATGATGGAGATATCATAGGCTTGAATTGGGCATTAAATTGTATGGTTGCCAATTCCCTGCCCTTTCTTAAACCCTGAAAGTATTGGGTATATATAGTTTCTCTGTTACAACTGGTCATCCTCTTACACTCTATACATCACCTACATATATACCAGCTTTGAGCAGCACTGTGTAACTTTTCCTTTTTATTCTCTTAACTTGTCCAGTCCATGTGCAAATAGTGGAAAAATGTATTCAGTGGTATGTGACAGTCTCATGACTCTCTGTCATCCACAAGAATCTTTGTGCAGATCCCCAATCTAATAACCATTAAGAAGATAAAAATGACCACTAACCGTTATACAGCCTGACACCAGGAAGCAAGGTGTCACCAGAAATAATGTCCGTTTGCAAACAATGGATCTGTGTGGAACTGTAACGGTTTGTTCAACACTCAGACACAGTGAGTTAGGATAAAACACAGTTTTATTGAAATCATAAATAATAAGATAACCTTCACAGGCCCTGTAGTACTTAGCAGAATAATACAGACACAAGACAAGATATATACATATGCCTACACAGGTCCAGTATAACTTGAAAGTCCAGAGTGGTCTTATACTGACACAGGTCAGGCAGGAAAGGGTGTATACCCAGAGCAACAGTTCAGCATGGGTTAACGTTCTCCAATGGGTGTAATCAGTCTCTGTGTAGAGAAATCTGTGATGAGTTCCCTTAGTAACGCCCAGTATGGTAGAATAGCTCAACAAAGGAGACTGCCAAGCAGTAATGGAGACCAGAGTACTTGCACTCCGCCAGTGCGGTAACTGAGACTAAGGATTACTGCCGTAGCAGTCACGGAGGAAACACAGAGACTCTGCAAGAGCTTAACGGATAGTTCAGCCAATGGCACACTGCCGTAGCAGTAACAGACGCAACACTGAGACTCTGCAAGAGCTTAACAGATAGTTCAGCCAATGGCACACTGCCATAGCAGTAACAGACGCAACACTGAGACTCTGCAAGAGCTTAACAGATAGTTCAGCCAATGGCACACTGCCGTAGCAGTAACAGACGCAACACTGAGACTCTGCAAGAGTTAACAGAGGATACAGCCAATGGCACACTGCCTTAGCAGTAACGGAGGCAACACAGAGGCTCTGCAAGAGTTAACGGAGGATACAGCCAATGGCACACTGCCGTAGCAGTAATGGAGGCAACACAGAGGCTCTGCAAGAGTTAACGGAGGATACAGCCAATGGCACACTGCCGTAGCAGTAACGGAGGCAACACAGAGGCTCTGCAAGAGTTAACGGAGGATACATCCAATGGCTTACTGCTCGTAGCAGTAATGGACACAGGCCCCCAAGCACAGCGGTAGTCAGAATGTCACCCAAGCGACACAGCGAACACTGGCACAACTCGTGCTAAATAGCTAGAAATGTGGGAATGTCAAAGAAAAAAAAGCAAATTCTTGTTGTTTAACAGTATCAAACAACAAGAGTGAGATAAAACTAGTCAGAAATGTAACACTTACCTGTTATCCGCTGTCCGGCTTCTTCATTAATCTTCTCTTCTATCTTGTCTTCTCTTCTTTCTTCTGTCTTCTCTTCTTTTCTTCTTTCGGGGTCTGTCAGGGGGCGGAGCTAACCGCAGACCAAGATGGACGCATTATACTGAAGCTCCGAGTGCCACAGGCAACTAATTGCGATTTACTGGCTGCAACTGCTCTCTATTTGAGGATAAACCTAGCAGGCATTTTCTCTATCTGACAAGGAAACTTTTTCTGCCTCATGATCCGCAGTACTAAGCCCGCTAAGCTGGTACTGCTGAGCTGTTTCTTTTCGCGCCTGTCTGACCGGAGGACATTGTGGAATGCCATGTTGGAAGGTGAGCTGGTTATACGAAGGGGAGTGGACTCCACATGTTTATTGACCCATGCTGGTGGCCTTGATGATATAACTCCTGAGCTACCTCTACCATCACCGCTTTCTACTCCCTCTCCTCTGCATCTCACTACAGCCGAATCCCTACAACTACCATTATGGGAGGAGTTTAGAGCCTTTCTGGGAGAGAATCAAAGCCCTATGTGTGAGGAGTTTGTTAGTTTGTGCACAGATGTTAGACGCATGAGTCGCTGCACAATGTTAGAGGATTGACCAGTGGCAGTTGTGATTGACCGAGGAGAGTATATGCTTGCACCTCTCTCCCGTCAAACCGAAATTGATGACCTGCCAGGCATTTTGTTCTGATATGTACAGAGTTGAAGCTCTGGGAGATACTGTCTATGACCATGGCCTACTTAGCTCACTCCTTTGGAAGATGTTGCCGACAGACCAGGGACCAGTGTTATGTCTTGTTGCCGTGACAGCTGTTCGGGCTATTCTCCCTTCTCTAATGCAGGACATGAACTACAGCTGGGCTGTCTCACCTAGGGGTCAAGGAATCAGATACCCTTCTCTGGTTATGCCTTCTGCAGGATTCTGTTCTTTGTAGCTTATGTTGTGGAACGATGGTTGGACACAACAACATACCCTTGGCTCGACTGACTTTGCCCCTTGCATCTCCTGGTCTGTGTTGGACGCTATCATGGACTGGTTGCCTGTTCATCAATCACTAGGCTGGTCTCCCTAGGGTCCGGGGGGACTATCTTTGGTTGACTGTTATTCCCTGCTCTGTGTAGGCCACTATACAGGAATGGGCGATCGGCTTGTCGTTGAGGGTATTGTTATTAATCTTAACACCCTTTTGCTTTCGGGCACTGTGAATCCATACATTTCTAAGTTTGCTAAACGTAACACAGATTATTATAGTGACTCTGTCCATTCTAACTGTTCCGTTTAAGTATTCATTACATCTGTTTGCCATTATACCGCATGTTTCCATTACAATTACATGTTTCTGTTTACCCTGAAAAAGCCTTCCTTTAATATGCGTTAATACCCATGTAGGTTGAAATGACCCCGAGATACGAGTATATTTATCCAGCTACTGCTTCATTACTAGTTGGGGAGTGCACTCCTTACTGGGGGATCCTCTGTATTCTCAAGGCTGTTTATTCCCTACACGAACATCTTTTATGTTGTATGTCCTACTCTCCTTATATTATTATATGAAGCCTCTGTTTAGTTCTGTATGTCTGTATCCAGGGTCTAGGCCCTTTGACTATTCCAATCTCATCCACTCCAATTTTGTCTAGCTATATTGTTTTATTCAATAAAGCTTTGAAAAGAAAAAAAAAGAAGTGGTCTGTCACAGTAGCTCAGACAAATAATGACTCTGACAGGTACAGTTAAGATCAACACCACTGTATTAAAAGAAATAATATATATATTGCAAATAAGCACTTCCTCAACCCTTCCCGGGGTCAAGCGTGAGGACAGTGCTAAAGTCCACTACCCAGGAGCTGAAACTGAACCTGAACCTAGCCTGAAATACTGGAACCAGGAGCAGCAGCAAGGAAGAGAACCTAGCCTACGGTTATCGCAGCCACCTGAGATGGAAAGGGGATGGCCAAGAGGCAGACCTCTACCCTAGAACGCTAGGGTATGCAGAGATATGATACCCTAGAACACTAGGGTCCTAAGCAGTCTGACATAAATGCCCTAGAATGCTAGGGTCCTGAGCAAGTACCCTTGGTAAGACCAGAGTGCTACAAGGCCTTTAGATGGCAGATAAACCCGAAACAGCATTGTAGGCAGAGACCAGGCCCAGGTATCTGCACAGAGAGTGTAACTAGGTCCAAGGTACATATGCAAGCAGAGTCAGAAAGGCCAGAGGTCATACACCTATCGGGTAGTCAGACAGAGCCACAGTACAAGCACGGAGTAGGTAGTCATCCAGGCCAGAGGTAATACATTGATTGGGTAGTCAGACAAAGATAAGGATCGAGCATGGGTCGGGCAGTCAGTCAAGGCCAGAGGTTCAGGCACAAATCGGGTAGTCAGAAAAGCCAAGGGTCATACACGGATCGGAATCAGCAGCCAAGCATAGGTCACAACAGAAAGCGGAATACTAGCAATGCTCAGATACACCTCGAAAGGGCACTGAGGCTAGGTCTGAAGGCCACATATAAGGTCTACCAGAGAAGCGGGACATCAATTAGCCAATTAGGCCATGAGTACAAAATAGCGAGTGCGCTTTAGTGACGCGCAATGCAAACAGGAAGGCCATCAGACAGGTAGCGACCAGACATGCTGCTGCTGAACCATAAGAGGGGATAAGTCAGGTAACACCACGGGAGATAGATCACGGGCACTGTGATATGGTCTTCATGGAAGACTTGAGGCCAAAAAGCCATACCTCCAATGTAGAAACAAGGCCAAGTGACTCAACTGTGCATGAAAACACAGGAACTGGGGTACAGAAAAATGGCAGCAGGTGCTCTGGACTGGTGAGTCAAAATTTGAAATATTTGGCTGTAGCAGAAAGGCTGGAGAGTAGTACAAGAACGAGTGTATGCAGGCAACAGTGAAGCATGGTGGAGGTTCCTTGCAAGTTTGGGGCTGCATTTCTGCAAAAGGAGTTGGGGATTTGGTCAGAATTAATGGTCTCCTCAATGCTGAGAAGTACAGGCAGATGCTTCCCTGATGATATTGCATGATGGATATATATCTGACTGGCCCCACATTTATTCTGCAGCATGACAAAGACACCAAACATACAGCCAAAGTCATTAAGAACTATCTTCAGGGTAAAGAAGAACAAGGATTCCTTGAAGTTATGGTATTGCCCCCCCCCCCCCCAAAGTCCTGATCTCAACATCATCTAGTCTGTCAGGGATTACATGAAGAGAGAGAAGCAACTGAGGGTGCTTAAATTCGCAGAAGAACTGTGGTTAGTTCTCCAAAATGTTTGGAACAACCTACCTGTCGTTTTCCTTAAAAAACAGTAAGCAAGCATACCTAGAAAAATGGATGCTGTTTTGAAGGCAAAGGGTGGCCACACCAAATATTGATTTGATTTAGATTTTTCTTCTGTTCACTCGCTATGCATTTTGTTAATTGATAAGTATAAACTATTAACATGTCTATTTTTTGAAAGCATTCTTACTTTACAGCATTTTTTCACACTTGCCTAAAACTTTTGCACAGTAATGTAGATTTAATCATTTACCATTAATTAGGTAACTTGTTAAGCAGGCTGGGTGAATGTTCAGAAAAAAATAATCAAGATTGTTAAAATGTGTCAAAATTATGAAGGCATGCATAATAATGGGCACAGAGGATGTTTGTTTAAAACTTAATAGGTGATGCATTTTATAAACACTTTAATGGACAAGCAGCATCAGACACCTCTTCCTGAAACAAGTTGTCTAAGTTCCAAGTAGACAGAACAAAATCTAACATGCAGAAAACAGAAGCTAGAGTACAGCATGAAAAAAATGGATATAAAGCAAATGAAAGGGTTCAGCTGAAGAGAACACTAGGGTTTTTTGACAGTGTTTGCTTTCTTGTTGGGTGCATTATTGGTGCTGGCATTTTTGTGTCTCCAGCAGGGGTACTTGAATATTGCCAGCTTAATGTTGGAGTGGCTTTGTGCATATGGGCTGCTTGTGGAATCATAACAATGATGTGTTCCCTGTGTTATGCAGAACTGGGCTCTGCTTTACCATTTACCGGTGGGGAATACTATCATGTAAAGAGAGGGCTTGGATCTTTACCTGCCTTCATCTTCATCTGGACTTTAACATTATTTATAAGGCCTGCATCCAATGCAGTACGAGCACTGACATTTGCAGAATATGCTACTCAACCATTTTACTCAGGCTGTCCAACGCCAGATCTGCTCAGGAAAATATTAGCACTTGCAGTACTTTGGGTTTTAGGAATCATCAATACCAAGAGTGTAAAGATGGCTACTTGGGTTCAGAATATATTTACAGTACTGAAATTGTTGGCTTTGATCATCATTGTTATTTGTGGCCTCACTGAAGTTGGAGGAAAGAAAGAGACTCTAAGTGAGCTCCACAATGCATTCAGTTCACAAGTGCCAAATGCAGCACAAATGGCAGAGGCTTTCTTCCAAGGCCTATATGCATATGGAGGGTGGAGCTACTTAAATTACATGGCTGGTATGTATATTTTCTCTTAATTGTAAAGAAATAATAATTACATTTTCATAATCACACATTTACATTAATGTCTATATGCATAGTGTGTGCATATTTTGTGTTTACTTGTGATGCTAATTTGTAGAATTTAAATGAAATTAAAAAATCAATTATACACTTACAATAATGTGAACATTAATTATTACCCTCTTGGTTGCTAGAGACATCTGCACTACACTGTTTTGTATTACACTGGAGATAGCATCCACTGGTCTCTAGCAATACACTGGTCTCTAGCATCCAAGGGTTAAATATGTACAAAATAAAGACAGTAAGGGTCCCTGGGCAAAGCAGCTTGTATGGGGACTCTCTGTGGTAAACAGCAGTGATTTTTCAGAGCAGCTCTATCCAATGTGATTTCAAGGAAAAGTTCAGGAGGTACTTCCATCAAACAGGCATAGATAGGTAAAAGATAAAACAATCCGTTATTCCAAAAAACATAAATATGGCATGAACAAGAATCCAAGCAGTGGATAATGTGACAAATAGACAGATGTTACACCGTCTAACATGTTTCGCACATCAATCGGAGCTTACTCATAGACATAAAGTGTTACGTGAAACCAAACAATAAAATAGATTTAAAATAAAAAAAAACAAAAAAACTCCTGCCTATGCTGACTCATTATTGGTTCGTCTGCTGCTGCAACCATCAGTTGAACATGCAGATTAACCCCTCATTCATGTGATGGAGCTGAACTGGTGCGGTAATGCAGATTCAGATAGAGTGCAATGTTAATAACATCACTACCCACATGAACCCAAAAATCCCACATCAATTCAGTAAACAGAGTGACTGCAAAATATGTATCTCAAATCAAGACATATGAGTGCCTATATTTATTTATTAATAAATATCTGTTCTTAATTACTCCTTTTACCAAGATCTTGTTAGAATAATCAAACTATGTGACTTATGTCCCACTCATGGTTTAACCCCTCAGGATAACGAGTGTGTAATTGAAAAATCCAAAATGCTTCTCTCTTCTTGATAAGAGAGAGCATATCACCCCTCTCCTAGGCAACTTAACCCTATCAATACCTTGAAAGGAAAGGCAGGAAAGGTCTCCAAAGTGCACCTCAGAGACGTACTTGGCAATCACGGATGTCTGATGATCTTTAGATATTTGATACACATGCTCCCTGATTCTCATCTTAAGGGGGCGTGTAGTACAACCCACATATTTTATTAAGCACAGGGAGTAAGTGAACAGATATATTACATGATGTGAGCTACAATTTATATATTCTTTGATTCTATAAACTCTATCATCTCTTGTAGATTTAAAATCTTTAGAAACTCTCATCATATGACAGCATCTGCAAGTGTTGCAACCACATCTATAGGTGCCCCAAACATTTAACCAAGTGCTCGAAGAATCCCTGCTAGAAAAAAGGCTACGGGACACTATATTACCAATAGTGACCCCCCCCCTCCTTGCACCAAAACTGACACCTTGTTTTAAAACCTGATCCTGAATAGGATCTGTGTAAAGCATAGGAAGCAGGAATCTAACCAAGTGGCAAATCTCCGAATATTGGGGACTATAAGTGGTGACAAATCTAATCTGGTCATTGGCACTAGAATCCAATCTCCTAGGGATCCGGGTATGAGTATGAATCAAATCCCTTCTTAGTTTCGACATTGCATGTTTATACACCTTCAAAAGAATTTTCCTATTGTAACCACATTTTTGAACTCTAACAAACAGATCTTCAGATGCCCTTTCAAAATCCTCATCAGTGGAACAGTTGCATCACAACCATAAAAATTGGTCCCTCAGAATGTTCTCTATGAGGTGCCTGGGATGTGATGTTGATGCATGCAAACGACTATTGCCAGATACCTCTTTCCTATAAATGTTGGTGTGAACTTTCCCAGTCATTTTGTCTCCTCTCAGGCTGAGATTCAGGAAGGAAATAGACATTGATTCAAATTAATAGGTAAAACTCAAATTAACACCATTCTTTTTTAAATTGTCCATAAACAACAACATATATGGTTGGTATCCATTTAATCTATTTGTTTGGTTTCACTTAACACTTTATGTCTATGAGTAAGTGTCGATTGAGGTGTGAAACATGTTAGACGGTGTAACATCTGTCTAATCATGCCATTTTTATGTTTTTTGGAATAAAGGATTGTTTTATCTTTTACCTATCTATGCCTGTTTGATGGAAGTGCCGCCTGAACTTTTCCTTGAAATGGGTTATGTACTACTCGGGATTGGAGTACCCGTTGCGACTGAGCACCCGGTAATGTGGTGAGTCTTTCATCTTTTTATTGATATTATACATCATAAGACTGGTTTGATAAAGCAGCCCTGCTAGCGTTGTAGCACTAACCACTGTATCTGTCTATCCAATGTGAGACTCACTTTCCACCCCAATGAGAGGTGGACAACTCTGAAGATATGCATATAATGAAGAAGAAAGATGAGAAGAGGGAACAGGATACAGGAAAATATCAATATCTTGCAATACAACTCTGCCTGCATCAGAATATGCATGTAACAAAGCATACGACTGCTGCAATTTAATTCTACTTGTCAATATTCTACAATATCTCGTATTCATTTTCTTATGAAGGGTCCTAACCCCTTGAATGCCAAAGGTGTGCTACTTCATATAGATTGTTTGAATGTGAACCTGAGTATAGCGTACATTACAGTCCATATTACCCACAGATTCACTCACTTTTTTCAAGTTAAGATTTGATTGTATGGCCCAGATATGTTCAAGCTTGCCTGCTACATCAAGGTAGCCTGATTTAGGCAAGTGATAACTATAACATATTACCAAATAGTTTAGTGTACAATCTGCTCCATATTAGAATCTCTAGCTATGATTTTGTAGGCTTACCCTCCATAAAAAGATCAGCTGCAGTGAGCGGGCCGGAACCTCAAAATCTGGGATGTATCCACCTTGAAATACAGTCCATACTTGTAGGTTTACTTTGTTCATGCATTGTAATTGTGCAATGTGTACTCAGATCACTTTGTTCTTTCCTTAATTATACAGATGTACGAAACATGGAAACAAAATTGATAAAAAAAAAAAAACGTTTACTTCTAAATGGGAATATAACCAAAAGATTTGTTATCCTTATGACTTTTTTGCTACACAATGTATTTATCACTTCCTAAACTAAGCCAGTTTTCAAAATTTTATTCTCCAGTGTGGCTAAGCTAGTTTTCCATATCTTTATGAACAGAACGGTATTTAGGTTATCCTTGTGAAAACTTGGGGAATTCCTTAGCAAGCATTTGTTTATTACACTGGGGGTAACTGGTAAGGAAAAACTATTGTAGTTGTCTGGAGACACCAGCTTGGTCCCATTTCTAAATGAACACAACCATATGCAACCAAAATCTCTTCCCTGCATCTGTCTATATTCACATTACTCCAACATAATAATAATAATAGATTACATAGTAGCATAGTTGATGAGGTTGAAAAAAGGCTTATGTACACCAAGGTCAACTTTTGCAGCATTACACTTGTTCTTGCTGATTCAGATGAAAGAAGAAAATAGATCTGTAGCTGCCTGTGTCTTGCCAGTCAGTCACATGGATTTGTGGAGTATTTGGGGTCAATCTCCTTCCTCCCTTCTTCTCCCCAGAGTGCCCCACTGACTCTCCTAATAAACACTTACACAGAACAAATGTCCTACTAAAAGATTCCCTAAACTAAACTTCAATTCCCCTCTCTGTCTTGTCTAGCTCAAACAAGGTGCTGCTCTCTCCTCTCACAAACACGAAATGGCAAGCTGTGAGAGCCTGACAACCTTTTATATGGCTGTGGAAAACTTTTCTTCCCATTTATTTCAATGGATGGAAAAGGCGGGAAAAAGCAGAAAATCTGTACTTTTTCCGGGAAATGATTCGCTAAGCGGAAAGTGCCATTATTCGCCAATTTCAGTTTGAGGTGAAAATTTTCACCCATCCCTACCTCAAGGGTCCTACGACGGTAGTAGGATTGGGTCAAACACTTTTGAAGTTAGATTTGACTTGTTTGAGTGTTTGTGTAGAATGACTGTTGAGGAGAGACACCGGACAGAGGGATGCGTGGGGAGCTGGGGGAATAAGAGGATAGCATAGCTAGATGTCCCTTAGGATCGTACCTTTGAACTCTCAGGGACTAAATTCCCTGCAGAAGAGAGGATGTCTATACAGTCTGCTGGTGGAAAAAATATAGATGTGGCTTTTATTCAGCAAACGCACTGGATAGACTCCCCCAGCAGATTGTGGAGATACAGTAAATTTCCAGCCGTGCACTGGGCAAATTTAGAAGAGAGACAATAGAAAAGAGGAGTGGTGATTATTCTCTCCAATAAACTGAAACTTGAAGTTATATATGAAGAGAAGGATATACAGGGGAAATAAATAATGATGATTGCAAGGATTAATGATATAGTATACACCCTGGTTAATATCTATGCTCCGAATCAACTTACGATTAAGTTTTTGGAAATGCTTATAATAAAGATAGATACAATGCAACAAGGATGTTTAATTTTGGGAGGAAATTTTAATTGCGTTATAGACCCTAAAAAAAGATAAAAATTCTACAGCCAGAATGGCATATCAGAATAGATCAGAGTTTTATGAGATGCAAAATTTTCTGTATAAAAATGCACTATATGATTGGAGCACAATGAAGCCAGATGAAAGGGATTATACCTTTTATTCCTCCGTTCATAATACCTATTCATGTATTGATTCTTTTTTGATGCAGACTTATTTTTTAAACTGGATTAAAAACATTCAGATTGGTCCAATAATGTGGTCTGACCACACACCAGTTTTTCTGGAGATTGATAATAACAAAGAATACAAAAGCAGGACAAGGTGGAGGCTTAATGAGAGTTTATTGAAATCTGAAAAAAACACAGAGTGGTTGTTGACAGAAGTACAGAGGATGTTCAAATTAAATGATAATGGGGAGGTTTCAGACATTGTGTTATGGAGTTCTTTTAAGTGCGTCACAAGTGGATTCCTTATCAAAATGGGAGCAAAGGTAAAAAGAGAGAGGGGAGTGGAGTTGTCAGATTTATACATAAAATTAGTACATTTGTAGAGAACTCACAAAATTTAAAAAAATGCTGATCTGATAGGACAAATACAAATGGTTAGGAATAAAATAAAAGATAAACTATATGAAAAAATGAATAAGGCTATCCTTCGATTACGCCAGAAATGGTATTATAGCAATAATAGAATAGGGAAAGCACTTACTAATGTGCTCAAAAATAAGCCTAAATCTGAGGTTATTAAGAAACTTATAGTGGGAAACAAGATGATTCTTTCACTGAAAGCTATTGAAGATGCATCTGCTGAGTACTATAAATCTTTATATAATTTAAAAAAGGATCAGAAATTGGATAGGGATATTGCCTCATATTAACATAAATTGAAATTAGAACAGATAAATCCCAAGGGACTGGAATGTCTGAATCGCCCTATTTCACTTATAGAGGTTAGGGATGCTATTAGGAATCTTAAACCAGATAAAGCTCCTGACCCAGATGGGTATATAGTAATTTTTTATAAAAAATTAGAGGCAGTGGTCGCTCCCTTAATGGTAAGGGTCTTTTCCCAGTTCTTGGAATTGGGACAGTTGCCATAAGAATATTTACAGGCAGTAATTTTTCCAGTTCTAAAGGCCGGGAAGGACCCAACTAATATATCAAACTATAGGCCTATCTCACTGATAAATTTGGAAGTAAAAATTATTTCTTGAATATTGGCTGATAGACTTAAAATGTATATACGAGCCTTGTCCACAGGGACCAGGCTGGGTTTGTTAGAGGTAGAAGCGCGTCAGACAACATACGCAAGATGATGAATCTTGTTCATAGAATAAACAATAATCACATTAATTCGGTATTTTTGGTGTTAGACGCCGAAAAGGCCTTTGATAGGGTGGATTGGAGATTTTTGAGTTCTGTTCTAGAATCTTATGGGACAGAGGGAAGGTTTAGAGAGTATGTGATGATTTTATATTCAAATCCTAGCACCAAAGTGGTTGGTCCAATGTTTGAATCAGAATATTTCACAATAAGGAATGGTACTAGGAAGGGGTGCCCATTGGAGCCCCTGTTATATATTTTGACCATGGAATCCCTGGCAGCTATGATTAGGCAATCGGCAGTGGTTCAAGGAATACACTGGGGAATATATGATATGAAGATCACCTTGTATGTATCACAGTGCCTGTGATTGCTGCATTTTCTTGTCTGTCACCAGTAGGGGGCTTCTATTGGCTGTCTGCATTTAGCCCGCCTCATATTGCCTATTTAAACCTGGATTGGGCACCCTTTGAGTGCCCTTTCGTGTTGTTTCTGACCTTTTGCTATAACTATGTCCAGTGATAGTTGGGCCTCTGTTCCAGTGTTCCTGAGTTCCTGATTTCAACTGTTCCAGTGTCTCCTACATGCTGAGTTGTTCCAGTCCTGGTTCCGGCCTAGTACTCTGGTGATGCAGTTCCTGCGGAACTTCTTTTCTGCTGTTTCCTCACCTGACTGATCGCTGCTGGTTCCTGTCATCTCATCGCCTGTCTCCAGTATCCTGGCGACCTTCTGCCTGGTCGCGTCGGCGACATTGCTTGTTAGTCCCAGCGTGCGGACGCTGGTTTGCTTCCAAAGCCTCGCGGCTACACGATTCCCTGTTGGTCCAGTGTGCGGACACTGGTTTGCTCCAAAGCCTATCGGCTATACGATTCAGTGTTGGTCCCAGCGTGCGGACACTGGTTTGCTCCAAAGCCTTGCGGCTATATGATTCACTTGTTACTCCAGTGTGCGGACACTGGTTTGCTCCAAAGCCTATCGGCTATACGATTCAGTGTTGGTCCCAGCGTGCGGACGCTGGTTTGCTCCTAAGCCTTGCGGCTATATGATTCACTTGTTACTCCAGTGTGCGGACACTGGTTTGCTCCAAAGCCTATCGGCTATACGATTCAGTAGTAGGTCCCAGCGTGCGGACGCTGGTTTGTTCCAAAGCCTTGCGGCTATATGATTCACTTGTTACTCCAGTGTGCGGACACTGGTTTGCTCCAAAGCCTATCGGCTATACGATTCAGTAGTAGGTCCCAGCGTGCGGACGCTGGTTTGTTCCAAAGCCTTGCGGCTATATGATTCACTTGTTACTCCAGTGTGCGGACACTGGTTTGCTCCAAAGCCTCGCGGCTATACGATTCCCCTGTTGGTCTCAGTGTGCGGACACCGGGTTGCTTACGATCCTGTCATTCTGCCATTATCATCCGACTGCTATTGATATCTCTGGGCTGCCCTGCCCGGTATTGGTAAGGCCGGTAGAACCTTTGCCACCTTCCATCTCAGGTTGCCTTGCCCGGTATTGGCAGGGCCGGTAGAGCCTACTCTGTGTACTTATTGGGGCTGCCTTGCCCGGTATTAGGTAAGGCCGGTAGAACCGTTATGCTATTCCATCTGCAGGTTGTCTTACCCGGTATTGGCAAGGCCGGTAGAGCCTAATATTCAATTCTCTCGGACTGTCCTGTCCGGTATATTGACAGGACCGGTAGAGTCTGCCTTCTGTCTTTGCTATTACTCATGATTTATATATGTATGTGATTGCCATCCTAAGTGATCAATTTAATTATTTCAATAAAATTGATTTTTACCTAAAACTTGTGTCTGAGAGTCATAACAAACCGTGACAGTAAGAAAGGGCCATGACCTCAGACAGCAAATGTGAAGGTAACGCACAGAATATCCATTGGAGGATGGATATGTACGAGCAACGTTTGGATCAGTTGGCGGTTGCAATTCAAACGATCCTTGAACGCACAGTACTAGCTGACAAATCTGGCTCTAGCCCGGTGGTCTCGCCAAGTCAGACACCGGAAAGTGATACCAGGCCCCTAGGGGGTACTGTTAAAGGGTTAACGGCTTCTGCACCCTTGCCGCTAAGATATGATGGTGACCCTAGTCTCTGCAGAGGGTTCATCAACCAACTTGAAATTTTTATGGAATTGACGGCACACGCATTCCCCAATGATCGTAGTAAAGTGGGGTTCACGATATCGCTGCTCACTGGCAGAGCATTGGCTTGGGCTAACCCCTTGTGGGAGAATGCTAAACCTTGCACTAAGAACTTTAGAGAATTTGTGCAATCCTTTCGAACAGTGTTTGAGCCTCCTGGTAGAACCACCTCTGCTGCCAAACGTCTTATGGAGATACAACAGGGCAGGCGTACAGTGGGCGACTATGCCATCGAATTCCGCACATTGGCAGCAGAGGTAGGTTGGAATAACGAGGCATTATTGGCAGCTTTTGCTCAAGGCCTGAATAACCACATTAAAGACGAAATCGCTGCTAAAGATCTACCTATTGACCTAGATGATTACATTGAGTATGTTATGCTAATTGACTCCAGAATACGTGAGAGATCAACTGCCAGAGATCGTAAGATACGGTAAAAAAATAATGAGCCTAGTAGCATGTTTTGCCCACCCATCCCTCCCCTGGTATTGAAGTCTAGTGAACCAGTACGGGAGACAAGTGAACCTATGCAAGTAGGTTTCACTAGACTAACCAAGGAGGAGAGACTATATCGCAAGAAACAAGAGTTGTGTTTATACTGCGGTAAAAACGGGCACTTGCTAAATTCCTGTCCGGTACGTTCGGGAAACGCACACACCTAGGGTACCTTGGGGGACAGGCCCTAGGTGGTGTACAATCGTCCCCAGTGTCGGGCATAATGAAACCCACCATACAGGTGGTATTGTCTTGGGCACAATGCTCTGTGGAGGCTTTGGCCCTGGTTGACTCTGGTGCAGCAGGGTATTTTATGGATAATACCTTTGCCGAATTGCACGGAGTTCCACGCATTGAAAGAGAAAACCCCTTGGCTATTGAAGCGATTGATGGCAGACCCTTAGAACCGCCTCAGGTTATATTTGAAACTATGCCACTGTCTATGACCATTGGGGCACTTCACAGAGAAGAGCAGCAGTTCCAACTTATTAATTCTCCTCACCATGCTGTAATATTGGGATTTCCGTGGTTACAGTTACATAACCCACAATTTGATTGGAAAAAGTGTGAAATTGCTGCTTGGTCCCCGTTTTGTATGGACAAGTGCGTCATCCAGCCTATTAAGGTCCTGTGCACCTCCTCTGCTATACCGGAGGTTTACCAACAGTTTGGCGATGTTTTTAGCAAAGGAGAGGCTAGTATACTACCCCAGCACAGACCTTATGATTGTTGCATTGAATTGCAGCCTGGAGCAGTACCTCCTAAGGGACGCACTTATCCATTATCTTGTGAGGAAAATAATGCTATGGAAGATTACATTTCTGATGCCCTTGCTAGAGGGATCATACGAAAATCTACCTCTCCAGCTGGGCCTGGGTTCTTTTTCGTAAAAAAGAAAAATGGCGAATTAAGACCATGCATTGACTACCGGGGCTTGAATAAACTAATGGCAAAAAACGCATACCCAATACCACTCATCACCGAGCTTTTTGATAGGCTTAAGGGCGCTTCGATTTTTACCAAATTGGACCTACGGGCCGCTTACAATCTGGTTCGCATTCAAGCAGGTGATGAGTGGAAAACTGCCTTTAATACTCGATCTGGGCACTACGAGTATCTAGTGATGCCATTTGGGCTGTGTAATGCACCCGCAGTTTTTCAGGAACTGATAAATGATGTTCTGAGAGATATGTTACAGACATGTGTTGTGGTGTACCTTGACGATATACTGATTTACTCCCAAAACATGTCACAGCACACCAAAGATGTATCCGCAGTATTGCTACGACTCCGTGAGAACAAATTATTTTGTAAATTGGAAAAATGTGAGTTTCATAGAACCAGCATGCCATTCTTGGCAATGATGGCATTGCGATGGACAAAGAAAAGTTGTCAGCTGTCCTACAATGGACAAAACCCAAGGGTCTTAAAGCCATACAGCGTTTCCTGGGTTTCGCTAATTATTATAGGAGGTTTATTAAGAACTTTTCTTCCATTGTCAAACCTCTGTCCGATCTTACTCACAAGGGTGCTAATCCTTCTTGTTGGCCGGTATCTGCTGAGGAAGCCTTTGAGAAATTGAAGCTGGCATTTGCTGCGGCTCCTGTGTTATCCCACCCCAATCCTCTACTTCCATTTACGTTAGAGGTTGATGCCTCAGATATTGGGGTTGGGGCAGTACTTTGGCAACGACACGATAAAGGTGGAACACTCAGACCTTGTGGGTTTTTTTCTAAAAAGTTGACTGTCACTCAAAGCCACTATGAGATAGGTGACAGAGAATTATTGGCCATTATCCTCGCTCTTAAGGAATGGCGTCATTTGCTTAAAGGTACTAAGAATCCTGTCTTAATCCTAACAGATCATAAAAATCTGACTAATCTCTCGGAGGCCAAGAGATTGTCCTCCCGTCAGGCCAGGTGGGCACTGTTCCTGTCCCGATTTAATTTCATTGTATCATATTTACCGGGATCAAAGAATGTCAGGGCTGATGCACTGTCAAGACAATTTGAGGCCGACAGTGACAGAGTGGAAGCATCAGCACTAGTGATGATCGAGCACCCTGATGCTCGGGTGTTCGGGTGCTCTGGCCGAGCGCCCCCGGAGGCTCGAGTGCTCGGCCGAGCACCCGAGCCCCATTGAAGTCAATGGGAGGACTCGAGCATTACACCAGGCACCCCCTGCTCTGATGAGGGGAGGGTGCCTGGTTCATAGGAAAAGGTCAGAAAATGATGGAAACACCACAGAAATGGTTCAGGGACAGCATAGGGAGGATGTCTGGATGCATCTTGAACTCCAACGTCGCTGCTGGGAACGATGTTTCGCCCGTAGTACGCCATTTTTACAGACTGACCGTAAAACACACAAAAAGGAAGATAAAAACGATTTTAGGCGAAAAACTGTTACCAAACAGTATTTGCTGTATATTTACTTGTATATCATCTGCAAATTCTGCAAAAAATGTCATCGATTTTTCGGAACTGGGGCCATGATTAAGAGGGAAACGTGCGCAGCGTAAAGCAGGTGTTCAACGTGGTTATGGCCCGGGTAAGGTACAGCATTCAGGAACGGAGGCCGCAGCTACCACAGGTTTTACAACATGTCCGTTTGCCCTTGTTAAGTCCAAAATTTATAGTCGGAACAGTGGGGTCTGATCCATTGAGTAAAAGTGACGAAGTGACTTAGTGGATGAAGCCAAGAACTACCTTCTGCTCTGTCGAACACCCCAGCCCTATTTAATTCAATGGGAGGACCTGAGGCACTCCGATACAACCTGTATATCACAAAATGGAGGGCCTCATTCACATTGTGGTACAATAGTTCAGGTAGTGGTCCAACACTCATAAAGCCTATGCACTAAGTGAAAGGGCTGCCAAAAATTAGACTGAAATGTCACTCCAATACACCCTTTATTACACATAAAGGAGGGCATCATACACACCCTTGAAAAATTAGGATTAATGGCCTGCTGGTGACCCTCTAAAACATTAGGGGCGAGGGCATGCCGCTAAGCTGACCATCCAAAACATTAGGAATGAGGGTCTGCTGCTGAGCCGACCATCTAAAACATTATGGGTGAGGGTCTGCTGCGGAGCTGACCATCCTAAACATTATATGCGAAGGCCCGCTAGTGAGCTGACGCTATAAAACATTATATGAGAGGGCCCGCTAGAGAGCTGACCCAATAAAACATTATATGAGAAGGCCCGCTGGTGAGCTGACCTATACAAAAATTGTCAAACAGGGCCCGCTGGTGAGCTGGACCTATATAAAAATTATATCACAGGGCCCGCTGGTGAGCTGGCCCTATATAAAAATTATATCACAGGGCATATGGAAGAGGAGGAGGAGGAGGATGAGAAGATTAAGAGTCAACCATATACCCGTTTTTTGGGTGGAAGGGGTGAATGGGAATACAGAGTATTCCCATCATTGTAAATAACATATCTAAAGTGACTTTATGTTCACCCGGGGCTTTCCTCCAGTGGAGTGGAGAAGTCAGGGGAAATCCAGGCCTTGTTCATTTTTATAAGTGTCAACCTATCAGAATTTTCGGTGGAAAGGCGGATACGCTTATCTGTTATGATGCCACCAGCAGCACTAAATACCCGCTCAGACAGAACGCTGGTGGCAGGGCAGGCCAGCACCTCCAAGGCGTAGAGTGCCAGTTCATACCACGTGTCCAGCTTGGACACCCAGTAGTTGTAAGGCACAGAGGGATCATTGAGGACGCTGACACGGTCTGCTATGTACTCCTTCACCATCTTCCAAAACTTTTCCCTCCTTGTGACACTAGGCCGCGCATCAGGGTGAGGGTGCTGGCGGGGTGTCATGAAGGTGTCCCACGCCTTGGAGAGTGTTGCCCTGCCTTTGTCGGAACTGCTGTGTGCTCCCCTTTTCTCCCCTTCTCGGTTGGCCAAGGTAGCACGTACTCTGCCGCCAGCGTTGTCAGATGGAAAATTTTGGAGCAATTTTTCGACAAGAACCTTCTGGTATTGCAACATTTTGCTTGTCCTCTCCACCGGAGGAATGAGAGATGAGAAATTCTCTTTGTAGCGGGGGTCCAGAAGGGTGAACACCCAGTAATCCGTGTTGTCTAAAATGCGTATAACGCGTGGGTCACGGGAAAGGCAGCCTAACATAAAGTCAGCCATGTGTGCCAGAGTACCAACAGGCAAGATTTCGCTGTCCTCACCAGGAGGATGACTCTCAATCTCCTCATCCTCTTCCTCCTCTTCTGCCCACCCACGCTGAAGAGATGGAAATAAAGTTCCATGGCTACCCTCTGTAGCGGAGGCAACCGTGTCTTCCTCCTCCTCCTCCAATTGTCGCTGAGAAGACGAAGTGAGGGTGCTCTGGCTATCACCTTGTGTAAGCTCTTCCTCCCCCATTTCCACCTCTTCCACATGCAAAGCGTCGGATTTAATTGTGAGCAGCGAGCGTTTCAGTAGACACAGAAGTGGGATGGTTACACTGATAATAGCGTTATCGCCGCTCACCATCTGTGTCGATTCCTCAAAATTGCGTAAAACCTCACAGAGGTCTGACATCCATTCCCACTCCTCACTTCTGATTAGAGGAAGTTGAACGGAGAGGCGACGACCGTGTAACAGCTGGTACTCCACTACTGCCCTCTGCTGCTCACAAAGCCGGGCCAACATGTGGAAGGTGGAGTTCCAGCGCGTGCTCACGTCACACAGCAGCTGGTGAGCTGGCAATTGTAAGCGCTGCTGCAGCGTCAACAGGCCGGCTGAAGCTGTAGATGACTTACGGAAATGTGCACACACGCGGCGCACCTTCGTCAAGAGATCATGCAAATTGGGGTAGGTTTTTAGAAATCGCTGAACCACTAAATTAAATACATGCGCTAGGCATGGTACGTGTGTGAGCTTGCCGAGCTCCAAAGCCGCCACCAAGTTACGCCCATTATCACACACAACCATGCCTGGTTGCAGGTTGAGTGGCGAGAGCCACTGCTCGGTCTGGTGACTAATCCCCTGCAACAGCTCTGAGGCCGTGTGCTGTTTGTCCCCAAGGCAGATCAGCTTCAGCACGGCCTGTTGACGCTTCCCCACTGCAGTGCTACACTGCTTCCAGCTACCGGCTGATGGGTGAGTGGCGCTGCGCGCAGAGAATTCGGAGGTGGAAACGGAGGAGGAGGAGGAGGAGCCAATAACGTAGGTGCTGGCGGAAACCCTGATGGAGGTAGGGCCCGCAATCCTCGGCGTGGGTAGCACCTGTGCCATCCCAGGGTCCGAGTCGCTCCCAGCCTCCACGACATTCACCCAGTGTGCCGTCAGGGAAATGTAGCGTCCCTGGCCACAAGCACTTGTCCATGTGTCAGTCGTTAAGTGGACCTTCCCAGTAACTGCGTTGGTCAGGGCACGGGTGATGTTACAGGACACATGGTGGTGTAATGCGGGGACGGCACACCGGGAAAAGTAGTGGCGGCTGGGGACTGCGTACCGAGGGACAGCTGCTGCCATCAGGCTGCGGAAGGACTCAGTGTCCACAAGCCTAAATGGCAGCATTTCGATGGCCAGTAGTTTGGAAAGGTGTGAGGTTAGTGCTATGGCCTGTGGGTGGGTGGCTGGGTATTTTCGCTTGCGCTCAAATGCCTGGGGTAACGACATTTGGACGCTGCGCTGGGACAGGGAAGTGGATGTGGTCGCTGATGGTGCTTCAGATGGTACAGGTGCAGGGCGGGAGGTATGCGGGCCTGCGCCTTCGACAGGCGATTGGCCGGCACCGAAAACAGGGGAAGAGGAGGCAGTGGTGTGGCCTGCAGACACAGATTGGCGATCCGGGCGTTCCTCCCACTTATTACGGTGCTTGGATGCCATGTGTCGGATCATGCTGGTGGTGGTGAGGTTGCTAGTGTTCATGCCTCGGCTCATTCTGGTGTGGCACAGGTTGCAAACTACAATTCTTTTGTCGTCCGCACTTTCCTTAAAAAAACGCCATACCGCGGAACACCTAGCCCTTGGCAAGGGAGATTTACGCAAGGGGGTGCTCCGTGGAACATTTGCGGGCCAGTTTGGTGCGGTCCGCCTTCTTTCTTTAGCCACACCACTGCCTCTTCCAGCCTGTTGCGGTGCTGCAGATGGCTCACCCTCAGGACTGCTGTCATCGCTCGGCTTTCCACCTTCCCAGGTGGGGTCAGTGACCTCATCGTCCACCAAGTCCTCCTCCACTTCCTCACTCTGATCATCCTCCTCATTTCTTGATCCCACCACATCCTCAGTCATTGACAACTGTGTATCATCCTCCTCATCAAGTTCTTGAGACAGTAATTGTGGTTGATTTGATGGCAACTGTGTCTCATCATCATCATCCACTTCCTTTGACCTTAAATGCCGTTCCCCTCTTTCATCTTCTTGTGATTGGGTACCCTCTAGAGGTTGTGAATCAGGGCACAAGATCTCATGTTCCTCTGCAAGCGTGCTTGGAGAGAGGTTCAAATCAAGGATTGGTGATGAGAAGAGCTCCTCACTATATCCCAGTGTGGGATCACTTCTTTGGTCAGACCCTCTATGGTGGGAGGAAGGATGATCAGGGTGAGGATTATGTTGACCAGACTCTTGGCTAGTGAGAGTGGACTTGGTGGAAGACAGGGTGGTGCTTAACCGACTGGAAGCAGTATCAGCTGAAATCCAACCGACCACCTGTTCGCAGTGGTCTGACCTCGAGAGTGATGTCCTGCGACGCCCTGTAAACTGAGACATGAAGCTAGGTATGGTGGATGTCTTTCTTTCTTGTGCTCTGGCACCAGGCACAGTTTCTACGCGTCCTGACCCGCGCCCTGAACTATCAGGATCACGTCCACTTCCCCGTCCCTTTTTACCTGCCTTCTTCATATTAAACGGAATATATGCCGGTAATCTGCGGCTAGGCACACGAAACAGAATGTGACGCTAATCTGCGGCTAGGCACACTAAACAATATGTGACACTAATCTGCGGCTAGGCACACTAAACAATATGTGACGTTAATCTGCGGCTAGGCACACTAAACAATATGTGACGCTAATCTGCGGCTAGGCACACGAAACAGAATGTGACGTTAATCTGCGGCTAGGCACACGAAACAGAATGTGACGCTAATCTGCGGCTAGGCACAGTGAACGGAATATGTGACGTTAATTTGTGAATTTGCACACTAAACATAAATGTGACAATAATCTATGGCTAGGCACACGTTTAAAATGGCCCTTTTTGTCGCTGCGTTGTAAAATCATTGGCCCTGTGCACCTAACAGAATATGTCAGCTTGTCACTGCACTGTGAAATATTTGTCCCTGTGCACCTAGTACAATGTCACCTTAGAACATGTCCCCCCCACAAAAAAATGAAATTCTGCCACCCCCAAAAAAAATTAAATGCTGCCCCCACACACAACAGTCCTAAAAAGGACTTTTGGGTCTTGAAAGAGTTTCAACAATTTTATTCTCCCTACACTGACTTCCTGTGCATCTAGTATTATATGTCACCTTACAAATATCCCCCCCACAAAAAAAAGGAAATTGTGCCCCCCCAAACAAAATATAAATGCTGCCCCCACACACAACAGTCCTAAAAAGGACTTTTGGGTCTTGAAAGAGTTTCAACAATTTTATTCTCCCTACACTGACTTTCCCTGCCTAAGCGCATCTCTCCCTGGCTAAGAATGAGCCGAACTCGCGCGTCGGGTGCTATACAGCACCCGATCACGGGTTCTGGCCAGCCAATCAGTGTAATGCCAGCAGCCAACATGGCTGCTGGCATTACACTGATGTCAGAGCCTCCCCGCACAATTATTGGCTGCGCAGCAGCTGCGAAACGTGCAGTGGGAAGACCCGAACATGGCGGGCGAGCACATGCGGTACTCGTACGAGTACCGCCATGTGCCGAGCAGAGCGATGCTCGAGCCGAACCGAGCTTCGGCCGAGCATGCTCGCTCATCACTAATCAGCACCTATCATCCAACCCCATAGAATATTGGCTACTATACGCACGAGTATCACTTCTCCTTTAGGGGAGGAGATCCTGGCCTCTCAGGGGTCCGCTCCCCATGAAACCCCAGTGGGCAAATTTGTCGCTGAACCATTTCGTACTAGGTTGCTCGAAACCTACCATTCCTCTAAGGTTGCGGGACATATTGGTAGAGATCAATTGTTATGGTCCCTTTCTCAGTTATTTTGGTGGCCTTCCATGAGAAACGATTGTGCCGAATTTACGAATGCCTGTGCCACCTGTGCCCGCGCTAAGACCCCGAGACATCTCCCAGTGGGCTTGCTTCAACCGGTGCCTAATGGCGAACGCCCCTGGTCTCATATTTCCATTGATTTTATGGGAGAATTGCCTATGTCTAAAGGGTATTCTTTTATATTCATGGTGGTGGACAGGTTTTCTAAAATGGCTCATTTTGTGCCCCTCCGTGGCCTTCCTTCAGCTAAGGAATTGGCAATTGTGTTCACCAGAGAAGTATTCCAGTTGCATGGAGTGCCCAGGGTACTGGTGTCCGACAGGGGGAGTCAGTTTGTGTCTAGATTTTGGAGGGCATTTTGCCAACAGATGGGCATACAGCTGTCCTTCTCCTCTGCCTACCATCCCCAGACCAATGGAGCCGCTGAACGAGCTAATCAGGGCTTGGAACAATTTCTCCGTTGTTTCGTTACTGACCATCATGATAATTGGTCCGACTTGTTGCCTTGGGCAGAGTTCGCCAGGAACTGTGCGGTCAATTCTTCATTGGGGAGCTCCCCGTTTCTGATTAATTACGGGTTTCAGCCCTGTTTGCTTCCAGATTCATTTCAGATGCAACAGATTCCAGCTCTGGATGAGCATATCGAGCAACTCCGTTCCACATGGGCACAAGTTCAGAGGGCACTTGGTCAGTCATTTCAGCGTCATCAGCGCTATGCCAATCGCAGAAGGCTTCCAGCGGTTTCTTTTCAGGTTGGGAACACAGTATGGCTTTCCTCCAGAAATCTCAAGCTGTAGGTTCCATCTAATAAGTTGGCTCCCCGGTTCATTGGTCCATACAGAGTCATTCGCAAAATTAACGTCTCCTACGCTGTAGACATACCTGCATCCATGCGTATCCATAATGTGTTCCATGTGTCCCTTCTCACGCCTCTGGTTTGCAATCGCTATACTACCACACCTGTGGTGCCTGGACCTGTTGAGGTTGAGGGTCAGGAGGAGTACGAGGTTCAGAGCATTATTGATTCCCGAAGGCTTAGAGGAAGGGTACAGTACCTGGTACATTGGAAAGGATATGGTCCTGAAGATCAATCATGGGTGGATAGTAAGGACCTTCATGCACCTAGGCTAGCTAGGGTCTTTCATGCCAAATACCCACAGAAACCTAGACCCTATTCTAGTAGAGGGGGTCTTTGAAAGGGGGGTACTATCACAGTGCCTGTGATTGCTGCATTTTCTTGTCTGTCACCAGTAGGGGGCTTCTATTGGCTGTCTGCATTTAGCCCGCCTCATATTGCCTATTTAAACCTGGATTGGGCACCCTTTGAGTGCCCTTTCGTGTTGTTTCTGACCTTTTGCTATCACTATGTCCAGTGATAGTTGGGCCTCTGTTCCAGTGTTCCTGAGTTCCTGATTTCAACTGTTCCAGTGTCTCCTGCATGCTGAGTTGTTCCAGTCCTGGTTCCGGCCTAGTACTCTGGTGATGCAGTTCCTGCGGAACTTCTTTTCTGCTGTTTCCTGACCTGACTGATCACTGCTGGTTCCTGTCATCTCATCTCCTGTCTCCAGTATCCTGGCGACCTTCTGCCTGGTCGCGTCGGCGACATTGCTTGTTAGTCCCAGCGTGCAGACGCTGGTTTGCTTCCAAAGCCTCGCGGCTACACAATTCCCTGTTGGTCCAGTGTGCGGACACTGGTTTGCTCCAAAGCCTATCGGCTATACGATTCAGTGTTGGTCCCAGCGTGCGGACGCTGGTTTGCTCCAAAGCCTTGCGGCTATATGATTCACTTGTTACTCCAGTGTGCGGACACTGGTTTGCTCCAAAGCCTATTGGCTATACGATTCAGTGTTGGTCCCAGCGTGCGGACACTGGTTTGCTCCTAAGCCTTGCGGCTATATGATTCACTTGTTACTCCAGTGTGCGGACACTGGTTTGCTCCAAAGCCTATCGGCTATACGATTCAGTAGTAGGTCCCAGCGTGCGGACGCTGGTTTGTTCCAAAGCCTTGCGGCTATATGATTCACTTGTTACTCCAGTGTGCGGACACTGGTTTGCTCCAAAGCCTATCGGCTATACGATTCAGTAGTTGGTCCCAGCGTGCGGACGCTGGTTTGCTCCAAAGCCTTGCGGCTATATGATTCACTTGTTACTCCAGTGTGAGGACATTGGTTTGCTCCTAATCCTCGCGGCTATACGATTCCCCTGTTGGTCTCAGTGTGCGGACAACGGGTTGCTTACGATCCTGTCATTCTGCCATTATCAACCGACTGCTATTGATATCTCTGGGCTGCCCTGCCCGGTATTGGTAAGGCCGGTAGAACCTTTGCCACCTTCCATCTCAGGTTGCCTTGCCCGGTATTGGCAGGGCCGGTAGAGCCTACTCTGTGTACTTATTGGGGCTGCCTTGCCCGGTATTAGGTAAGGCCGGTAGAACCGTTATGCTATTCCATCTGCAGGTTGCCTTACCCGGTATTGGCAAGGCCGGTAGAGCCTAATATTCAATTCTCTCAGACTGTCCTGTCCGGTATATTGACAGGACCGGTAGAGTCTGCCTTCTGTCTTTGCTATTACTCATGATTTATATATGTATGTGATTGCCATCCTAAGTGATCAATTTAATTATTTCAATAAAATTGATTTTTACCTAAAACTTGTGTCTGAGAGTCATAACAAACCGTGACAGTATGCTGATGACACCCTCCTAAATCCCAGAGTTTCCATACCGGCGGTAGTGGAAGTGATTAATGAATATGGCTGATATTCAAATTATAAATTACATTTAAATAAAACTCAAATATTAAAGTTTTTTTCTGCAGAGGGAGGATATTGAAGATCTTCAAGCTCTTTATAAGTGCTTATGGAACAATACTCATTTGGATTACCTGGGAGTTAAAATTACTCCCAGTTTAGAGATGATGCTAGAGAGTAACTATACTGAATTGTTAAGCGAACTTAAGAGATCTCTTGCAGGATGGAGAGGACTAGAACTTTCTTGGTTGGGAAGGGTAGAAACAGAGCATGTGTTACCTAAAATGTTATATTTAATGAGGACTATTCCATTGAAGGTTGATAATAAGATTATATCACATTATCAGAAATTAATAGCAGAATTCATATGGAGGGGGAAAAAATCAAAAATAGCTTTTAAGGTTCTGAAAAAAACAATTCTTAAAGGGTTTTTTTCCTATCCGGACTTGCAGACGCTTCGGGAAGCATGCATGATAACTCATTATTTAGCTGGAATAAGAAAGATGGGGAAGCCCCTATATGGTTAAAAATGGAAGAGCTGGATTCAGGGGTACAGTTGTATGAAGAGTTTTGGACCTATGGTAAGCAATCTCAAAAGAAATTAAATCTTAATCCAATGGATAGGGGGCTACAGGATACAATTAAAGGTTTAAAAAAGACATTTGATTTAAATTATACTATTCTGATATCAAGTTCAATCCAGTCTATTCAGGCTGATACTGGAGATATTAATCTGCAGGGATGGTTAAATAAAGGTATACACTCTCTGGTAGACATATATGATGGACAGGGCTTTATGCCATTTGATAAAATATAAGAGATTGTTGATTTACCATCGAGAGAGATCTTAAAATATTTGACGATTAAATATTTTTTAAGTAAGAAGAAGTTGTTGGAATGACATCAAGTAGGTGATTTTCTTGAGATAAATAAGGAGAAGAGGAGAATTTCAAGATCTGTCAAATTAGCATTTGTTAGAAAAGGTTTGTAAAGAAGCACCCCTAGTTAAATAGGAATCTGATTTAGATAAAGTATTTGATATCTAGGATTGGCTACAGGGGATTAGATGGGTGAAAAGAAGTATCCATTGTATAAATCTTATAGAATTACATTATAAAGTGATCTATCGTTGGTATTTGGTACCATTAAAACTGCTCAAGATAAATCGTATTTTTCCATCTACATGCTGGAGGTGTTTGAAGAAAATAGGAACAACGTATCATACCTGGTGGGGTTGTGAACATTTAGATCAACTAAAACTGAGCCTATTTACATTGATTATGCAGATATTTGTACAAAAAATAGAGATAACTCCCCAATTGTTCCTTTTTTTGTAGATCTTCCTCCTTTAAGTAATTGTCAAAAAATGTTGTTGACTCATATTTTTTCTGCAGCAAAAATTTGCATTGCTAGAAATTGGAAGAAACAAGTGAGGATAGAATGGTGTGAGGTATTAAATCAAATTGATTTTCAATGCCAGATGGAGAAAAAAAAAATGTATACAGAGGGGGAGATTTAGAGAGTATTCCGAGATCTGGGTAGACTGGAAAATATTACAGAAGAAACCTCCGGGCCTTGAGGTATAGAGGGGAAATTGGTAAAGGGAATGGGGGCAAGAGAGTCATTAGATCTTATCCAGAGGGGAAATCTGTATATAAACTGTGAAAACAGTCCCTGCTCTCACGTAGTCTGGTGTCTCTCTTCTAAGGGAAGTATGTCATTGGTATAATGTGGGGACGTGTATGAATGGAAGATTGAATGTTGTATGTTTGTTGGAATTGGAAGTATGGTAAAGCAGAAGGAAATATTAACATTTAGGTATTAAAAGTTATTTGTAATGTATTTTTGTATTACTCTGAAAATTTTTAATAACGAATGAAAATTTAAAAAAAAGAAAATTGTAATCATGCCACCCCTTAGATTTCTTTAATCTAGTGTAAACAAACCTTAATTGCCTAGTCTTTTATAACTACAATCTTCCACTCGCTTTATCAGTCTTGTTGCACATCTCTGTACTTTTCCAGTTCAACAATGTCCTTTTTAAGAACAAATGCCCAAAATATCCCCCATATTCCAGATGAAGTCTTACTAAGGCTATATAAATAAGTAAAATTATATTCTCATACTGTGCACCTATGCCTCTTTTTAAACATGATAGTAGCCTACCGGCTCTTGCAGTAGCTGAATACACTACACACCCTTGTTTAGTATATTGTCTGCCAGCACTTCCATATCGTTCACTAACGATGATTACTTAAGTAGTTTTTCTTTTAATGTAGTCAACCCTTTATTTTAAACTTATCATGCTAATTAAATTCTTCCACATATTTCTTATAACCCCAATGCAAGAGAGGTCTCCAATACATTTTATTTATCGGCTATGGTGCAGTTGGCATCCTGCACTATAGAGTATTCTTTAGGCTTTTACTGGTTATGCCTGAAGAAGGGTGGTATTAAGCCCCCAAAAACATTGCCTATTAGTATATTTATATACTAACCTTAACTGTTTTGTTCCACTTCTTTGTATGATATATACCCCAGCTGGAAGGAATCTTTTAGACTTATAAGATCAGGATAGACATTTGTGTATGCTACAAGTTAATATAAATCCTGAATGCGCTTTCTACTTTACATTTCAGCATATTCTAGAATTGCTATTGTTGTTTTACTTTATGCATAAAGCACTAAATGTATAACATACACTTCATCCCCAATTGTAAAGACATGTGAATTATGTATGTAGTTAAAGCATTACACTGTTTTCTGTTACAAAATGCATGATTAAAATGCTTAACATTTATAAATAATGAGAGAACAATTTCTATGATGTCATTTTAAATATATTTATTATAGAAAATGATTATTACTTTTTTTTGTCTTTTAGAGGAGATTAAAAACCCAAGCAAGAACATTCCTCGCAGTGTAATAACAGCCGTGTCTGCAGTGATTGCATTTTATTTACTGGTGAACATCTCTTATCTCACAGTTCTGACACCTAAAGAAATTGTATCTTCAGGTATTGAGAATTCTATTTTGTTTTCCAAATCAAAACATAAAAAAATTACTTTTGGAAGTGAAATAATTTGTCAGGTTTTATGAGGCACTTATGTAGAGAACACATTTTAGCTTTAAATAGATCAGATTATTTCCTTTCTATGTTGCTATGGTTCTAAGACTTGGCATAAATGATTGGTTGTGGGTTAATCGTTTACAAAATGAAATAGTCAATCAAACCTGTCATGAACAAATAAGTGTGATTATAATCAGCGTTGTAAGTAAATTAAGGTACCCAGTTCTTTGTCAAGATAAAATGTTGGGCTAACAATTTATGGAAAAGTTACAATGACTTATTAGTGAAAATAACTACAAATGAAATGTATGTTTATTGCAGTAACTAAATATATATCAAATGCCTTGCCCAGAATAAAATTACAATTTTGATTGATAAAAAGCAAAATATATTAATAGACAGTATAGAAAAAGGTATATGATGATGAATGGCCTCTATTTATACACTTTTAAAAGTAAGATTAGTTCCAGCTGTTCTATTTCACTGTGACCTAGGAGCTAGTAGTCACTATAATATAGCACAAAAACAAAAAAAATAAGAAATAAGCACTTAGATCTAATAATATCAGTATGTATATAAATGGCACAAAGATATGTATAGACTAATGTATTTATTCTAAACAAGAAAATATGTAAGCAACAATGAATAATAGGAATACACTATACACAGGGCTTATAATTTTAAGTACTTTGCTACTAGTCAGACCTGAAAACTTACTCGCCACTGCAAGCCATAACATACCCACCAGGGCTGAATTTCTACTCGCCAGGGCTAAATTTTCACTTGCCATTGGCTAGTGGTGAGTGGAAATGTTGAGCCCTGCTATACATATAATAAATACAAATATACCAGATATGTAAGCTATAAAAAGTCCCAAGCAAAACTCAAAATGTGCAAAATTTGAGAATAGAGAGATAATAAGATAACCAGCTTGCAGCTAAAAGTCTGTAGTGAATAATTTGTAGTCTCTTGTGATACCACTTCTCCAGTTCCTATGTTTTTCTATGAAGCCTATGCATAGATTCCATACAATAACATAGGAATTGAAAATGTGATATTACTGGAGAAGTCTTCTCCATTTTATCACCTCTTTATCATGCCTTAGTGCATATCCCCCTATGTCCTGATAATTCAGTCTAGACTGCAGCCAATTCAGACTTCTCAGATTGGTTAGTAGATAATTATTCTCACCTATTCAGAGGTTCATCATATAAAGCATGTCATTTCTGAAAGTGAAATATCAAACATATTTAAGTTTAAAACATTAGCCCTTTGTGTTGTTGCCCTAATTTTTTGAACTTCTAAAAAGTGATTAATGACAAATATCATTTAGATGTAACATTAATTCATTATGTCTCTTTCACATGGGTGACAGAACTGTTGCAGCATGATACAATAGTTCTGTTGTACAATTTGTTTCCCTCACCTTCATAGACACCCCTCCTGCATCCAGATCAGTGATGGTAAGCAGGAGTGGTGTGTCTGACATCAGGCCCACGTAGGCCATTGATTCATATGTGGTTGACATAAGCATCTCAACCTCCAACAATGCTTGTGTGAAAGGTCTGCTGGGGGCCGCATAGGAGGCTAGCACAGCTTTACAGAATCTTTACTCTATTGCTGTGGGAACTCAATAATGACACAGTATGCTGGACTTTGGCGAACTGACACAAGGCAATAGTTGCCTGTTTAAAGGGCACCATAACCCAGCACAGGACCTAATGGGTGACATAACAAATGTATCATCACTGCGTTGGTGTCACCTGTATGAAAGGGGCCTAAGCCTTCTGTGTTAATGTAAATTTCCTTTCAAGTTGATAAGTGGTTTACTTTATGGGTGTCTACAGATTTACAAGTGCCATTTTAAATTATTTGCTATATTTTATTGCAGCTGCTGTGTCTGTCACTTGGGCTGATAGAGTAATTCCCACTGTGGCCTGGATTATCCCCGTCTCAGTTGCTGTCTCCATATTTGGCTCCCTCAATGGTGGCATGTTTATGTTAGGAAGATTAAATTATGCCGGGAGCAAAGAGGGGCATTTACCAGCTCTCATATCTATGCTTCATGTACATAACTTGACTCCAGCTCCAGCTATGATCCTTTCAACAATTATTGCATCAATTTTTGTCATCCCTTCTGACCTTCTATCATTAACAAACTACTTTAGTTTTGCTTCTTGGCTTCTGGTTGGCCTTACTGTTACGAGCCTGATTGTTCTGCGTTACAGAGAGCCTGATCTTCGCAGGCCATACAAGGTAAGATGCAAAACAATGTGAAATTGTTCCATTTTCTCTTGAAATAAACCATATAACCTTGTTTTCTCTAACAAAAATATTACCATTTTACACGATAACCATTACCTGATATATTTAACTTAATAATTAAGTCTTAAGTTATTAGTACCTATAAGAACTGAAATGCTTTTGAAATGTATACTTTATTAATATATAGGCTCTATAGATCTTGCCAATGAATTGCATGAAATGCATTGAATACTAGAAGGTGTCCAATGCATTTAATGCAGTGCATTGGACACCTCTCTAGCATCCAAGGGATTAGTATTTGAGAGTTCCATATGATTTTGTATTGAAATGAACTGGTTCCATCACAACTAGTTCCAAATGTCTGGAACCGATGCTTAGTAAAAGGTGTCAAAGTCTGGTCTTCAAGGATTGCAAACAGGCCACCCTAAGACATGCTTAGTTCATTTTAAAGAGAATTAACAACTGTCATGATGACCATTTGATTGTAATATAAATCAGTTTTGAAAAATCAGCCATTATTTGTTTGTGGCCCAATGTCCACACACACACACACAGCAGCAAGTGGAAGGCTGACCTCAAAAAAACCTATTAGCATACCAGACAGGGAATTAGCAAAAAGAACCACCCTGTGTCACTAAAACATCAAAATTAATTTATCAAAAACAATTTATTTTAAAGCAAACAAGATAGTACAACATAAAGGCAGATTTTATATCTTGGTAAAACAAAAATATTAATTTTAGAACTCTAAGGATAGATACTTTGCTGTGCTAACAGTAAAATAAGCCTGAGCTAATTATCTAGGGAAGTAGACAGATTACATGGACTCATTGGTTCCTTCCTACCCACCTTCAAATTCATTGTTTAATTATTCTGATTAAGCACAGGTGGTTTAATCAATGACTTCTTCATTTTGACTGATCCAGCTGTGCTCAAGCAGGGGAATCCTTAAATCATGGCCTGTTTGCAGCCCTTGAGCATTGAACTTTGACATGCCTGGCAGTAGAAACAGGAGCAACTTATCAATATTTGTCTTATCTCTGGCACAAAAATGATCTTTGTTCAAATTCTCCTTTTTATATTTCTCATCATTACATGTTTACACTATACATTGGATGATATAAAGGTCCCTGATGCATTACCAAGCATTGCATGGGAGACCTCAGTAGCATGCAAGTTGTTAAATGTCACAGGTTTACACAAGAAAATAACAATAATGTAAGTCATTTCAGGCATAATTATTTTGTTTTTAAATTAAATAAACATGCTTAAATAGTGCCTTGGTTCAAGATTGTATTTTAAAAGAATGTAAACGATGTTTGTGTAAAGTTTTACAGGTTTCAAATATAGTCAAGTTGATACTTTTTTGGCTAATTAAGCAGATTTAGGATGCAAGCTTTCAAGGCCTCTTAGGCCTCTTCCTCAGAGGTCTTGAAAGCTTGTATACTAAATCTGCATAGTTAGCCAATAAAGGTATCAACTTGACTATATTTGCCTTCTGTATTTCTACAGCTAACACGGTGCCAGCTCTCATCTGCGTAAAGTTTTGGTGTCATAGTTTCACAGAAAATAAGCAAATTGTTCTCTTTTTGTTGCAACTCCATCCTACTTTTGGAATTGTATGGCACTATCACTGATTGCACCTGAAATAAAATAACTTGATGCACTCAGAAGGTAGTGCCTAAACTAATGGGAAATGACTGCATGTTTATTACAATGACAGCCCCACCACCTGAATCCACCTCCATACTTATCGTCATGTGCCATAAAAGGTCTAGAACTGCTGGCTAGTTTAGTGTAAACTCATAATTATGATCAATGCCAATGTTGGTATCAGCCTTATATTATTGGTTGATTCCCACATGTGCAATCCGGTCCTTAGTGGCTGGAAACAGCATTGCAATCTCCAATATTTCCTGTGTGAACTATCTGTGTAAACAGCACCATAGGAGCAACTTGTTTCACATGGGTGCAGTGCAGCATATATAAAGCTGTATTAAAGGGATAGTAATACTTAAAACGTAAAAAAAATATGTCGTAGGGTTTATCCCCCTGAGTAAAACAAGAGTACTCCCACTGCTGAGAGGTGTTGCATTAAAAAGTTATTAATTTTCAAAGTTGAATTTTTTTAGGTGCAATATCACAGTGGCCTGAAATTGTACAGTGGCGCTGTTGCTACACGATCCTATGGACAGCTCTGGTCCAAGGACCACAAATCTCCATAGGATGATATGATTAAAATCTATCAGCTTTGTTATCTGTAGCAAGAGAGGGCTGCCATCTTGATGAAGTCTAGAATGAATGGCAGTGCTCTCTGTCTCTCTATGAGGAGCCCCCAACTCTACTCTCTAAGCCTGCCCCCATGTATCAGGGCTGCTCACTGCAGAGATATAAAGCTTATAAAAGATCATAAATGTCTATTGAATAAGTCATACAAGATGTACCCTTACATTGGAAAATGAAGTAAATGTGTGATGGATCATCAGCAACAAATATAAATATATCCACAGAACTGGAAGAATAAATAAATAAATAAGTGAATTATGGAACAGATGTACACCCATTTGATTTTGAGTCTTATAGGTATATTCAACATAAGGGTCACCGATGTTTGCACTTCTGCTGCGTGGAGGCTGGAATCAGAGCCCATTCTTGTGCTGTGCGATGTGCTGAAGTCCCTTTTTGTTCTATACACAGGAGATTGCCAAGTACTTTGCTGGATGTTTCTGATTGCTGGCCTCCCTCCCTCTTCTTTCCAATATTTTGGGACTTTTAGGACTATAATTCTGAAAGAATCCACTATGGCCAACACACACTGGATGTTCATGATTGCCAGCCTCCCTCCAGAGTTTCTGCAAATCGAATTACCCCACCATGCATTTGCTACAGCTAGATATGTGTGGGCTGTAGTGGGCTCATGCAGACTTATAGCCTTAAAAGTCTCAATATAGTGGAAAGAAGACGGAGGGAGGCCGGCAATTAGGAACATCCATACTTTGCTATCCCCTGTGTATAGAAAAAAGGAACTGCAGCACATTTCACGCACGAGAACGGGTTCTGATTCCAGCATCCACACAGCAAAAGTGCAAACATCGATGATGCCAATGTAGAATATACCTATAAGATCAAAGCATTAGCTGCAGTAAGCATGATAAAGAAATCTGGAAAAGAATTTGATTAACATTTTAAAATGGCTTGGGTGATTTTGATATTCATCACCTATATTTATGTTAGCCATTCTTTATTTAATACTATAGTTTATGAGATATTTAGCTTTGTTTGTCAGTTTATACAAATTAACTAGTACTTTCACTTAGGAAGTGACAGTTGAGAGGGAGATTGGAATGTTAGTTTGCTCACCAGGCTGTGCCAGCCAATACTGCTTAACTTGCATAAACTGACAAATAAATATCTTAAATAAAAAATAATCATAACAATAGGGGATTTTGAAACGTATTTAAAAATCATCCAAGGCATTATACAGTTACATTTTAAATCCACTTTCAAAATTCCATCTAAGAAAGCCTGCAGTTACATTGATTATTTTCTTTTTATTTATTTTCTTCTTATTTTTTTTTTAAATCTGTTTCCAAAAAGTGGGGATAAGAGGATGGGTCCATCAGATGTGGATCCTGTTTATAAGAGGCATCGCCAGCAAATAGAAAAGCAAATATGATAGAACTTATGGGGTTAACTTTTTCAGAATGGTCCTGATATAATTCTATCTTATGCTATCAAAAGCATTTTTGGCATCTATGCAAAGTAATACAGTGTGGATATTCTTTTTTTTTTTAGACCTGTGTAGAATAAGGTTGTTGCTTATAATTTTCAGAATATTTTTGGTGATGACATTGGACTTATCAAGATGTAGTAACGCCAGGAAACATGTTGTTAGTATGTTGGCCATCAGTTCGGAATCTACATTGAGGATTGAACTAGGTCTGTAATTTCCACATTGTGATGGGTCCTTGTCTTATGTATGAGAGACGCATATGCTTCCAGTGCTTGTTTTGGTAATGAAATACCTAGTAGAATTACATTATAGGTTCTGAGCATATGGGGAATTCATTCATGTTTAAACTACTGTAAAACCATCTGGTCCCAGACTTTTCCCACTTGGTCTAGCTCTAATAGCCTTAGATAGTTCATTTTCCATGAAGAGCTCGTATAGCTCTACTGTGAACTGATGATTTAATTTGTATAGAAAAGTAGTTATGTTAGTCACTATTAAGTCTTATGTCTTGGTAGAAGTCTTTGAAGGCTTGAGCTTTAGTTGGTAGTTTGATAAGGTGATGAGAAATGGGGCTAGTAATACCTTAAATGGAAAAAACAATGGATTGGAGACTTCCCTAGCAGTCATAGGATTAACCCCCATTTAAATCAATGGATAATGGGAATTTTTTTTGTCCATATGGTGTAGTTGTTTTGCTTCAAAATTGCTCCACTTTTCTTCTGAACATAAGACCTTTGGTCTTGTTTCTAAATCAAGCCCTAAGCAGGAGAGTTGCCCAGTTGCCAAATGACCAAGGGCTTGGATACACTGAAAGCATTATTTGTCTCCAGGCAGGTCAAAAATGCACCATTTACCATTATGGTTAAAGAGATTAGTGCCATTGGATGTCCCACGTTGGCTACAAGACGGGATTTGAAGTATGAGATTTAGCCCCTTCAGCCAGTGCCTAGCAAGCCTCATGGCCATATCCTTTGTTAACCCTTTAAGGACCAGAGGGGTGTGCAATCCATTTCAAAGCAATGGATTGCACATCTCTCACTGGTCCTTAAAGGACTAAAGTAATGCATTAGAGACTTTCATTGTTTTTTGCATGTAATGTTTATTCCCTTGGATGCTAGGGAGCTCTCCAACGCATTTCACAGCAATAGGTTGGCGACCTCTCTAGCATCCAAAATGTGAACTTCCTGTGAGCTATCACTGTGATATAGAAGTAAAAGGAAATATTTATACTGTTATTTTTATTGTTTAATTTTGCAGAGGAAATACATAGATGACAGAGGTGCTAGATGGAAGATTTGTATCTATAACAAACTTAAATGTTATATATTCTCTATTTCCAGGTCTTCCTTCCAATTGCCTTTGGTGTTGTGGCAGTTTCAATCTTTCTGGTTTTAGCTCCGATAGTACAGTCCCCAAAGGTGCAATATTTCTATGCTTTGCTCTTTATGTTAAGCAGTCTGCTTATCTATTTCCCTTTTGTATATTTCAAATTACATTTTCCATACTTTGATAAAATTACTTGCTATTTACAGCTTTTGCTGGAGGTTTCACCCACTGATATATATGATGATGATGATAAAACCCAATAGCAATTTACAAAAGCATTTACCTGGTATCTTACAGGAAATGCCATATCACATCAACGTAGTACAGATAATTGTGTGTTTCTTACATCGAACCGGGAAATAGTTCTGTCAAAGGAGTTATTTTAATTTTTACAATATCAACAATGTTGTTTATTTTAAAAAAAAATCTTAATTTTGTGAATAACTCCATAATGTATTATGAAACATGAGGCTGGTGTTCCAGGACGAAGTGGAGAAATTGTGGAGTAAGTCATAGGTGAGGACTAGAAATTCATAAATTTCCTATTGATTCAAATATGATTTGAATATAATGCATTTTAACCTGATTTATTTGCAGTTGTCCTTTATTTGGGCTGCCTGCTGGATGGGAAGAAAATCCAGTCTGGCAGGCAGACTGGTAGGTCTCCCTCCTGCTACCTCCACTTCACAGCAATCGAAAATACAGTCTTCTCGGAGAGCGATCCAACGTGCAACATGCTTGAATTTGCTGCCTGCCTCCTTGATGATGTCACACAATAAGGAAAGATCCTTCTAGACCTTTGTATCAAATGCTGACTCATTCAATGTCAGAGTGGAGACGGACAGCAAATTGAAACGTGATGCCCGCTGGACTGCTCTCCAGGAAGACTGCCTTTTCCATAACTGTGGCATAAGGGTGAGGGTAGAAGGAGGGAATAGAGAAAGAGAATAAGGGGGGGAGAACGAGGGGAGGGGGAGGAGGGTCCCCTTTTTTTCACAGATTTTGTTTGGAAACATAGGTTGCCCTACATTCGGAGATGCCCCGTATACAAGCAAATATGATAAATGGGGCTTTAGACTCTTGAATGCTATAGAGGATTCCATGAAATGTTGAACAATGTTTTGGGTGTCTCTGTAGCATTAAGGAATTAACCATTTGAGTGCCAGCAAGGTATGCAATGCATTGCAACACAATGCGTCAGAAAGCCCCATTTAAATGAATGGGAATTTTTATTTGTCACCTACAGTACAGTTGGTTTGTCCCAGACTTGCTTCATCCTCTCCATTTCACACTGACGTACTACAGAGAATCACCAGAGGTTAACAACATTTCATTTCTATATAAACTTGTTATACAATGTTATGAATGCCGTAAATAATTCAACAATGCATAATGAAAGTCAGTGATGCTATAATATTAAGGAGAATTGGAGCAAAGCTAGAGCAAACCAGCTGCACCATAGGGATCAAATGCAGATTCATAGTTCTCATTGATTTACATGGGGTTCTAACCATTTGACTGCCAGAGGAATACTCACCCTCTGCTATTCAAATAGTTCATGATATTTGAAATGCATTGCAGACCTCGCTAGCATTCAAGTTTTGATCCCAATTTAAATCAGTGAGAGTTTTATTTGTCCCCTCAGGTGCAGATGGTTTGTTCCAGAATTGCTTCATTTCTTTGTAGTACATCAGCCTCGATATGTATTTATTCATAATAATGTGAAAGCAGTCCTTTCATTGAGCACTTTTAGAAAAATAAATCATCATGTGACAACTCAGCTGTGTTTTTTTTTTTTTTAAGCATTATGCAATAATCAGCACTGTGGAATAAGTTGGTGCTATATAAATATCCTATATAATAATACGCTAAATCATGTGTAACGCCGCGACATGCGCAGTAGACACTGCTGCGTGTGCTGCAGTCATGCGCAGTAGAGGCTGCCCGCACTGCGGCTGATACAGAGCTGGGCGATTCGAAGGAGCGTCCAGCTCTGTATCAGCCGTGGCACGAGCAGTCTCTACTGCGAGTGACTGCCCCGCGACCGGGTGGTAGTGGCACCGTGGCCTGTGTAACGGGCTGTTCAACTAGTATAATAATAAATCACTATGTGCAAGTCCTCTGTTCATATTCATATGCCTAGTAAGGTATCATTATCAGTTGTGTCATTATCTTCGTTTGGCCATGTTTTTGGCATGTTTGGCAATCACATGCTTTTTTTTTGCAGTCCAGAAAAAACAGTAGAATCTTTTGACTGGTATAAAATTGTTTTAACCCTTTGAGTGCCAGATGGTTACGGAACGCATTGAAAAGCATTCCGTATACCTCTGGCAAAAAGAAAAGACAGAAGGAGGTGTTTTTTGTGCTTGCAGGGCCATTTGAAACAACATGGCTCAGAGTGCGTAACTGTAAAATGTACCCCACTGCTATTGTTTAATCAAACACCATACATCCTCATCTCCAAACTACATCATTCCCAGTATATAGTTCCCTCACAGACACAACACAATCTAACCTATGTGCACAGTGCCACAATTACATGGGACTAGCAGGGAAATGCACTATTACATTAGACCAGTACAGCATTACATGAAATCACAGGACAATACATAGGCCATAATAATATCAATACAGGGAATAGTAATGCAGTTATGTATTGCTGGTTTTATGTATCTGTACATTGACCTGTGGGTTTCTTGTAATACCATTATTTGAGATTAGCAGAGTATTAAATGAGACCAGCTGGGCAATACACCCACAGGACAAGATGAACAATGCACCACTAATGAAACCAGCAGGTGGGGACTGGAACTCGTTGGCAGCTTTGAAAGAACCCATGTCTGAAGGGCAATAAACTCTAGTTACAATAACTAATAAAAAATAAAGTTTTAAAAAAGAAAGGCAATGGTCTCTCTGCTATAGAGTAGCTAGTGAGCGATCCTGGTAAGGGAGGCTGGTGAGCGGAGGCACCTGCTAGTGCACCACTGCTGCAGATCAACACGAGTGCTAAAGATATCAACATCCACATCGAATTGTACGATCTCAGTTGAGCCAAGATAAGGCCAGAAAGGGCACACCCACAGGTTGTGTAAGGCAGATATAGAGAAGTACAAATTAGAAAATCAGGATGCGTTATCATAAACAAGCCAAGAGTCAAGACAGACAGAGTACAAGCAATGTAAATCAAACCAAGCATCAGGGCAGGTGGAGTACAAGCTAGATCGAGAAAGAAAGCTGGTGTCAAGCACAAAGAGTCAGATGAGAGAATGCAGCAACTGGTCACAAAGAAGAGCTTAACAACTAAAAACCAAATAACTCACCAAGGGCTACGGAAATTGGTTATTAACACATGTGCAACTAAGTGCATTGAGTCTGTGGGTTCACTTTTAAAATGTTGCATGCAAAATAACGTGCAACTACAGGGTGCAGTCAGCATGTTGCCATGATTAAAAGGGTGACATGAGAATCTCGCATTGCAGGACAGTGCGAGATTCTCAAGTCACACCTTCAAACGTCACCTTGAAGTCCTATCATCGTTAGCCATACAATAGAATTAAAGCGCATCTATATATACCTGACCTCACTATCTTTGTATTCAACCAAGCCTCTTAGACGAATTGTATAATCCACTTTCTTAGAGACAGTTCATATATAAGTATCACTCACAATTACTTGGATTACCAGCACTCTCACTTAATCTGTTTAGGCCACCAGCATGTTGATCCTCACTCCTGATGGTGCCTTTCATGTGTTTCAGAACGCCAATACATTAGTTCTCATTTCTGTTGGTATTCAGTGGTGTATATATATATATATATATATATATATATAGATAGATAGATAGATAGATAGATAGATAGATAGATAGATATTTCGTGCACTTCACTTCTTGGTTCTGTCTCTCTTTAATGGCCTCAGTTTATAGCTTCTCATAAAAGATCGTTAGTGTTTTATGTGATTTATATAGCCCAGCCCAGCGCCCCTTGAAACACCATGTCTTCTCTCAGGTACTGAATAAGCCACTCTGCCCTCTATCTCCCCTTCTCTGTGTGCAGAATGACAGGGAGGAGCAGAGCACTATCATGGAGATGCTGGTCAGGAAGGGGTGCTGACCACAGCAGCTAAAGTAAATAAATAAAATGAACCCAGAGAGCAAAGAAACCAGCATACACAAAATTAAAGGGAACACCAATGTATTATACATATGCATTCATGGAACATTAAATAGCACTGCACAACAAAGCAATCAAAGAAAAAGAAAAGAACAGGGCCTCTGGGCAAACTAGGGACAGGTCCTCTGGGCAAACTAGAGACAGGGCCTCTGGGCACAGGCACAAAGTCAGCTCTGGAACACAAGGGGTGCAGCTGGGCTCTGGAACACAAGGGGTGCAGTCGGGCTCTGGAACACAAGGGGCGCATCAGCCTGCACTGGAACACAAGGGGCGCATCAGCCTAGCAGCTGCCAATTCAGGAACACAGGAAGGCAACTGCCAATTCAGGAACTCATGAATGCAGCTGTCTCAAGGAACTGATCTGAACTGACCAGCTAAACTGTATAATCTGGCCCAGAGCAAGGGGAAAGACTGAACTAAATAGGGAGCAGGTGCTTGCTAAGACCCATTATAAAAACAAGAACAGAAGGCAATGAGAAGAAAGTGTTTGAGGACTAGTAACTGTGCAATGGTGGGGCTGCAGAGCAGGTTGCAATATACCAGCTTGAGGTCTGACAGGACAGCGCAAAGATGATGGCAATCTCCTCTGCAGTAGAGGCACAGTTTTAGCGAGTTTTCTCTTTGGCTGTTTGTGATGAGCAGGACAAGCCAATTTGCATACGGTTAGGGTATCCACAGACACTGAAGAATATTCTTTGGTGGAAGATGGAGCTTGCCAGGTGGGTGCCAAGGCCCGTACACATTATTAGGACCTCTCCCAGAGGCATCTACCGAAAGGTGTGGAAAGGGTAATGAGACTCTAATGATTCAGGGATCCCCATTTTAGCCAGTTGTCTTTTAAAGGGTCTGATAGCCCTCCCCAGTACTGGTCTTTCAGGGAGGACTTATTCCGATGTGTGTCAGTAACCCAATGCCACAAGTCTACAGTATACTCTTATACTAGACGCCAGTCTTGCTGCAAGGAAAAAAGAGTGGCTTCAACTGCAGAGTTGAGAGATGGGTCATTGTAAAAAGGCAGCAACTGTATGTTGGTCAAAAGGAGCCAATATTACGGTTCACACTCATATCCCTTCAGAGCGCAGCTTTAGAGAAAAGTGCAAGCTATAGCAATGCAGGAAGCTGAAATACTTCCTGAATTACTTCCTGAAATACAATATCTCGAGAACTTCTCAGGAAGAGGAATTTGAAACTCAGAAAATGTTCCAGAAGAGTCTGATATGACAGAAGTAGTCGAGCATTGAATGGAGGGCTGACCAGAAGAGTGAATCCCATGGACACGCGTATGAAGTTGAGTCATCCTGACTTGCAGGATGGCTACAGCCTGAGACAAGTCCTCAAGCTTCTGTGCAATAGAATTCAAAGTCTGAACCAGCCTTGTGAGTTCCACAGTTGGTGTAGTGTCCTGTTATGAGGCATTAGCTGTTGGCAGTGCAAGAAGAACCCTTGGATTGAAACAAGAACTACATAGGGAAGAGAGCACAGAAGAAGAGAGGCCAGAACAAGAACTGAGAGGGAAAGAAACTGCAGAAGCGATCGTGCACCATCTATCAAGGCTTTCATGCAAGAATTGTTCTGGTAAGGGAGTCTTACTCAAACTGCATATTGGAATCCAATATTGAAGCTCATTTGAACAAGTAACTATTCTGTAAATGCATTACCAAGGGTGTGGGGGAGGACATGCCGGATTCATAGAGCATAATCCATTTGATCCTTCTTTCCTCTGTCCTAAGCTTAGATATTCCTTCGGGCCTCTCACTAAGTACTGGCATGCTCTGTCCCTAAGATTGCCTTTTTCAAGCTTTCTCCATGCCGAGGTGTTGAGTAATATTAATGGCTTTTGTGCAAAGGGATGATGGGAGGGACAGAATGGGCAGAGCTGAGTGAGATGTAGGTAAAGCGGCAAAGAAAGGGAAACTGGTAGGGCAAAATGGGGAGGACAGGAAAGAGAAGGTGGAAGGGTAAAATGGGGGGCAAAGTGGTGATAAAAGGGAAGATAGGAGGGTAAAATGGGGAGGCCAAGTTGCAATGATAGAGAATAAGAAACAGGCTAAACGTTATATATATATATATATATATATATATATATATATATATATATATATATAGAGAGAGAGAGAGAGAGAGAGAGAGAGAGAGAGAGAGAGAGAGAGAGATGGCATTTGTTTAATTATACTTTTAGCATTTATTTACAATATTTGGCTTTGGTTATTGAGTGCTTGACAGCTTACATCTGATACAAAGCCTGTAGAAGAGTGGACAATGCCGTGACTATTCTGGCTACAGCAGAGAATCAGTTCATATCATACTGGCGACCCTAATTTGTTTTTGATTTGTATGCTGCGCTATGCTCTTCTCCTAGATTCTGGGCAAAATGAACAGGTGATTGTTTATATTCTAACCCTTTCAGTACTACAAGGGTGTGCAAGGCGCATCCCCATTTCACTGAAAGGGTTAAAGGAGGGCAGCTGCAGAGGCAGCCATTGGAGCTAAATGCATGTGGCAATGTGCCACATTAGCAGGTGAACACACTCCACATGAATACAACAATGGCTCATTAAACTGTATCTCCATATACAAATGATCCATTGTCAGATTAGTTACAGCAAAATCGTAAACCTACGGAAGGCACGGCAGATTTATGGTGATGTCAGTGGATTGGTGGTGGATTCCCAGAGATATGATAGCAAAGACATCTTAGTGCATGCTGTCTATATGCCACTGACATGAATTTGCCACCATACCACACTGGCTCTTATCACCATTTAGTACATCTCCCCCAGCAGGGCAATACGCCTTTACAAGAGATCAGATGGTCAGTATACCAGTACAAGAGATCAGCAGCAGAATGTACCATTACATAAGACTAGCAGTGCAACATCATTACATCAGATCAGCAGGACATGCACTATTACATGAAACCATCAGGATAATCCACCATTACATAAGATTAGCAAAACAATGCACCAATACATGAGACCAGCAAGGCAATGTATCATAACATGGGACCAGTAGTGCAGCACACCATTACATGAGACAAAAAGGATAAAACAGTATAGAACACCATTACATGATATTAAAAGTATATCAAATTAGACCAAAAAGGCATTATATTGCTGCATAACAAACATAGCAAAATAACATCACAGATATTGAGACAAGACGTGCAATAAACAATAAATATTAGCAATAGTTGGCAGAAGTCTAGGCTAGCGATTATACCTAAGGGCAAGCAAGAGGTCTAAGGTTTTAGGTATTAGAGATAGCTAACTGGGTTCTATGCTGCTGACTATTAGACTAGTTAGACAAAGGTGTAGGTCAGTGATTAAGTATTAGGGCTAGTTGGGCAGGGGTCTAAGTTAGTGATTCAGTATTAGGCTAGCTGAACAGGGGTCTTGTCCAGTGACTGGGTATTAATCTAGCTGCGCAGTGGTTTAGGAAGTGATTATGTACTGGGCTAACTGGACAGGGATCTGGTCTATTTATTAGTTGTTAGGCTCCTGATTATGTGCCAGACTAGTTGGCCAGGGGTCTTGTATAGTGATTAAGAACAAGGCTAGATTGGCAGGGATCTAGGCTAGTGATTTGGTGCTAGGGCTACCTGGAGATAGTGCATGCCCTTTGCTGCCATAGTCATCAATACATTTCTAGATACTGGCAACAAAGGAGATATGTATTTCTTACATTGCTGATGGAGTGTCTTAATCTTCATATGGAAGGATCTCCCTGGGCAGCTGGCTGGCATAATGTGCTGAGCATGGTGAATTGTTCAGTTCACACTTGTTGCAAGTGGAGCTATTCTGCCACTACTTCATACAATGAATCTGCCTGTCTCATTATCCATTATCCCCCCACCCACCCCCTATCCATGAGTAGGTCCACCTCAATGCCTTCCTCCTAGCACGAAACAACCAGGCAGTTGACTTGTCCCTTTATACACCCTCTCCTATTCAGGGCTGGTGTTCTCAGTAGGGAGAGTTGGCAGCTGACTAGAGCACCATATTTATATGGGCTCCACAGAAACTGATGGCCCTATTCCCTTTAACCTGTCCATCTGTAACTTATATCAATTCGCTAGTCAAAATTACTGCCCCAGACAGCTTGACTAATAATAAAGCCTTCCCCTACTGCAGCTTGCTAACAATTATCGTGTACAGTTACAGAGCACAAGTGGTTATACAGGTCTCATTCTTTTATCTGCTGCTTGATCATGCCATTCTATATAATGAATGGCATATGAACAAACAGAAGGGCAGATCTAAGTACTTTGAGAACATGAGGCTCAAGGCTTCCATTCTGTTTACTTTGGTACTGTGTTCATTATATAGAATAATGGAATTAGACAGCAGATAAAAGAAAGAAACCTGAAGGCCATAAGCTGGAAGGAATATCTTGTGCTCTGTAAATGTACTATGCTAGCTGTACAAGTTAATCGTTAGTGAAGTGTGGGAAGGGAGAGCTTTACAAGTAGCCATGGTGCCTTTTTCCCTTTGACTCAAAACTCTTCCACCCTGTCCCTTTCCTACACCTCCTCCTCCCAGCCACTCTTTATCCAGTTATCCCTCCTTCCAGCCTCTCAACATAATCAGTTCACTTTTAAAAGGGTGCATGTAAAATATCACCCTGACCCCTTCTGGCCACGTCATGCTGATCCTGCAGTCTGTTCCACACAGATACAGCGAGGGACAAACTTCAGTATGCAAAGGAAAATCCTGACCCATCCTGGGACAAGACTGCAGATTCAGTGGGAGGTGACCAGAAGGGGCAGGAGGGGGATCCTTCTACATTTAATATCTTATGATATACAGAAAAGTAAGTTGCTAAAAGTAGCTCATTGTGTTACATTTATTATAAAGAAGACTCAGTGATCTAGTTTATTTCAAACATTACTATCACTTTAAATGTAGCACTACTGTAAAATCTCAAATGCATCAAAATCATGATAAATTGCACTTCCTCCTCTAACTGGTTATATCTGTATGTCACCCATCCTATATTTAGATTGCAAGCCCTACATGGCAGGGTTCACCTATCATAATGTATGCATACCTACTGTACCCCTTATTATAATGTCTGTAAAACTACTTCACTCACATTATCCCCCATAATAAATGTACACTGTAAAGAGCTAAGTAAACCTTCTGGCTCTATATAAATAAAAATATATACATACATGCTTTGTGGACAGGCATTATGGGATTACTGGCATAAACGTTATAACAACAGAAGACATTGTCCTCAGATACATATTACAACATTCTTTATTGCATATACTGAAGTGCAGCCACTGGCATAAGATGCTATCTCCAGTGCAAATACACTGGCAAATTTGAATGGTCCTAGAACATATTTTCTTCCTTTAATTATTAATGTTAACACAATTAAAGTTTAACTCCTTGAATATAAGAAATTGACACAAGATTTCCGTAGCATCCAAGTGGTTAAAAATTGCAGGAATTTGAGAAATCAAGAAACTAGCATTTGTGCTGTATATAGCAACACTGGCTTGCAATTTCTGCCATTACAGGATTTATACAGTACAAAGAAAACTTGTTCAACAATGTCTACAGCTTATACAAAGGAAGAAAACATTTTGATCTCCAAGATAATTGGCTTCAAATGACCAGCAACAAATTGATATAAAAGAAGCAGAGAACCATTGCCTTTTTTACCATTTAACTGTTATAAAGAAAATGACAGAAACTACTGTAAATGACAAGGGATTATTTGGGTTTAGAGGCTATTTATGTTATAATGAAATACATGATTCAGACACCGCTATACTGGGTTAAATGAACTCTAACATGTAAAATTAAATGTGGCAACTTTTGCAATTACATTACAATCATTCTGTATCTCAGATTGTGAAATTTGAGATATATAGCAAACTCAGGCTAAACATAAAATACACATGACCCTTGAAGCCATGGCATTGAAGCAGATTGGCCTCTGTAATGCTCTCTTTGCAGCCAGAGAGGCTTTCTCAGCTCAGAGCTGGCGAGGCTGGGCAAAAGGCCTACTCACCTGCAAAAGGCAGCAACCACCACAGTCACTTTCTCCAAGTGTCCACAATCACCTTCTTCTCAATCATATAAGTCCCCATTAACCCTTGTGATGCTATATGATTTTGTATTTTTTAAAGTCACTTCTCTGGGCTTCTGGCTTGGAGCCTCTTTTGGGATCTTTTGGAGCTTTTTTTCTGGTGCCCCAAATTGATTACAATGGGGATTTTTTTTATCCAGATTGCCAATTAAGCAAACAGATTGTAGAATTGATGATTATTAAATATTTGTTGACTTTTTTATGGATGGAGTGGAATCTAGGCCATAGTTACTTTTCCAAACCCTTTTACTATTCAGAAAGGTTTTTCTGAGTAGTAGAGGGTTTCATAAAGTAACTATGGTAGTTAAGACAGCACTATAGCATCTCTTCTTAGACATCTATCAAGAATGCTGTGCTAATTGGGCCAGAGAGTCTTGCACAAAGCATTAAGGATGTGGGAACATGCAATGGCACTTGCCATTTTTCAAGGTAATTCCAATGAAAAATGTTTCTGCTTCTTCGTTGTGTTGACATCAATGATTATAAAGTATTTTTCCCAGAATGAAGAGTTTCCCCATGTATTATCTAATTCTCCATATCAAAAGGTGAAGTTTACTGCATGTTGTCAAGTCTGTACTTGGGAGTGTGTGTGTGTGTGAAAGAGAGACAGAGAGAGAGAGAGAAAAGAAAGAAAGAAAGAAAGAAAGAAAGAAAGAAAGAAAGAAAGAAAGAAAGAAAGATGATGACATTTTTATATTGGCTATATTAGCGGTAGACAGGCAATGGGAGGGAGCTAACATTGCTCAAGCTAAGGAATATTGGTGGGAGCCACTTGTTCTCTGGACAGGTGGGATGTGGATACATGGGTGTGAAGGGAGCAAGGAGTGGTAAAAAATAAATGTTTTTGCCTGAATGGAGACAGTGACAGTGACAGTTAGTTACACACACTCATTCCTTACTATATCCATCCACCACATTAACCTTAGCCTTTCATTATTTAATCATCTTTATGTTGATGAATGATGTTTATTATAATGCAATGTCATCACTGCGTATGTTTTATTAATATAATTTTTTGCACACCATGAAAAGTGCTGCTTTTCCATGACAATTCCCATGAAAAAAAAGAGACATTTTGCCTGTCTTTACAAAGCATTGATGGATGTCTTCAGGGGGAAGATCTAAGATTGGATTTTAGACCTCAAGCAGCAAACAATGATTATTTTAGATGCTAGCAATAGACCTCAACTGCAAACCTTGCAAAATTGCTGATCATTGCATGAGAGGTTTTAAAGGCATGGTTCATGGCATTATTTGAATTAGCTTTTCTTGCCCATGTTAGCCTGTAACCACTCCAAGTTATCTTAGTAAATGAAAGACTCAATACATATTAGAAAGCTGTATTATCCAGGTTCTATGCAGTTAATAGCAGTGGGTGGGGTAGACACCTATAAAAAATGGACTGTGGATATATCCCAATTCTTTAAGTCCCTACCCACTCACTGCAGGCAATCCCAATTTCTTAAATCCCTATCCACTCACTGCAGGCAATTCCTTCTGACGGCTAGACAGTTCAGCCATGGGAACATAAAGTATTTTTGTAAACCATATTATATTGTAAGATGTAAAATATAGGACTTGTCTACAATGAGGTGCCTTGGTGTGAAATAAGTTAGTTATGTGGTTAATAATATATGCTATGCACAGACTTCTCATTTAAAAGGATAGTAATACTTCATTTTATCTTTATTTTATTTTGTAGGCATTAAAAAAAACATGAAGAACGATATAAGTCTTATCTCTCAAACCTTTATGGTTTAAGAGATATTCACAAGCAAAGTATCCCCCCCCCCGTTTAGCCAGATCAGAAGGGAGGTGCCCAGGTAGACTGCAGAGAGGGACAATCTTCAATTAAGATAAGGGAAAAACCTGAAAAACTTGTCAAGGGGGGCAGGGCTTTCATTGTTTTCATGCAAAGAAGATTGTCCCCTGCTGTTATCTGTCTGGTCTTACAACCAGATTCACATCTGAGAAGAGATGGCTTAAAAGGGGCGGGAGGGGGAAACTTTGCTTGTGAATAGCTCTTAAACCATAAAGGTTTGAGAGATAAGACTTATATCGTTCTTCATGTTTTTTTAATGCCTACAAAATAAAATAAAGTTAAAACAAAGTATTACTTTCCCTTTAAGCAATCTCCATAGAGAAGTGCAGGATTGATTTGTGTTTGTTTTGTTTTTAATTTGAGAATTAAAGATTTGTTCACTTAAGCTTTGTTTTTTATTTGTATATTATGTTGTTTTAGCACTGTGTTTTTTTCTTTCCCTGATTTAAGCACTCGTTTGTATTCAGAAGACTGTGATGTTGTTTTCATGAGACTGAGACCCTAAAGGATAGGTAACAGACAAGTCATCATTTGCAATGCAGAAAAAATAGGCCAGTGTGCGGATTTCATCAAGCTATAAATTGAAATGTCAGAGTAACATCTCCTGTTGACAAAAGTAATAGAGACTAGATCTGAATTGTACAATATATGCAATTAACTACTTTTGCATATATATTTAACCATTCATACTGCTTCCATACTACAACTGTCCTATTTAAATAAATGTAATTCTTCGTACTAGACTAAGACCGCAGAAAACATAAAAAGACCTGAGTCGAGCTCTAGTTCCTAATGTGATTGGTTAAAATAAAAAGACATACAAGTAAAATCACTCATTTCAAACAACTAATAACTTTCTTGTCTATGTTCACATGTATAACATTATTACAGCAATACAATCATGGCTTCATCTGCCCTAAATTCATTTACATAGCCGCTGTTTGGCTGTCCACACTGAGGACTCTCTCCATGCATGTGGTATGCTACAGCGTAGTGCAATCAACCCTTTGATTGTCAGAGGGGTATGCCTCTGGTACTCAAAAGGTTAAAGATGATCGTTCGTATGAAGCCTTCATTGACATGTTCACACAGGCAATAGGATTATGGTGATGCACATAATAATGTCCGTTTATTCTGGGCTTCAAGTGTTGGCCAGTCATGTACGTTTTGGCACCCTTTCCCAGAAGCAACATTTGCAATCCAGTCTGGATGATAACTCAGGATGCTATGTTTGGGAGACTGAAGGGGTAACAGTATTGCTAAGTTCTAATCGCCTGTGTGAACATTGCTGTAAGTAAATATGGAAACTGGAAGGCTAGATAGTAATGAATAGATAATAATACTCAGGAATGAACAGTAGCATCATCTGAAGTTATTAGTCAATGTTAACTGAAAATTGTTTCACATATAAAGGATACAACTAGAGTCTCAGTTACACCAAGTTCATCTGGTTAGGTTATAACAAACTATTTGGCAAATTCTAGGATTTGGAAAAGCCAATAATATTCTAAATTTTTACTAGCACTAAATGCACCATTTTAATTTTGTAAACAATCCTATAGCTTTGTCTCAGTATGTAGTTGAAATAGCAGTTGATGAGATCAAAATGATGGAAGCAGTAATTGTTCACATACATGAAAAAGCATACCATTCTGAATTGATTTCAGGCCTGGAAGACTTATAATTGGTAAATATTTCCCTCAAAATTGGATAATGAGGCATTGGCAGGCTTAAGAATATAATATTTAATTCAACATTGGGTAATTGCTTGATTACAGAACACAGGGTTCTTTTCTTATTTTAGTTATAAATACATCTAAGTGTCAAGAAGGTAAGGACTTAAAGGCAATGACATTTTTCCAAGACTGCTGCTATGGAAGAAAGCCTAGTAAAACGTCCATGGCTGCACTGTGCTGCCACAAAATGGTTTGCATCAGCTGTTCTATGAGATCAGATAACTGATCCCTTTTGGTGGAATGCAACCCGGAAGTATGTGGCTTTCAGTTCCAAAGTAGAGCTGGAAATGCTGGTGGTTAATGTGCATTTGAATATAATTGGTATAACTGAAAAATGGTGGGATTATACATGATTGTGCTGTAAATATTGAGGACTATTCCCTGTTTAGGAGAGACAGGTTTAACAGATGAGGGCGGGGAGGTGTGTGCCTTTATTTGAAACCAGATATAAATCCAAGTTTAAGGGGAGATATTTGGGAGGAAATATGAAATAACTTGGAGTCCTTCTGGGAAGGGATTGAAGCTAACTTTAACATAAAAAGCAAAAAACTAACTGTTCTCAGTATATCCTACAAACCACCAAATATTGATCCGAATGTTGAGGCTCAACTGTTATTGCTAATGAAAACATCTTGGAAATTCTATAATTATGGGAGATTTTAACTATCTAGATATAGACTGGAGACATGAGACCTGCCAGAGTGCTAAGGGAAGCAGGTTTGTGAACATGCTTAGGAATAGCTACATGTCACAAATGGTAGAAGTACTGACAAGAAACTAAAATGTACTGGACCTAGCGATACCACATAATATAGACATGGTGTCCAATATTAAATGAGGTGATCATTTGGGAAACTGTGATCATAACATGGTTTCATTTCAGATCAGATTGATGAAGTAAAACTGTATAAGTTCAACCAAAACTTCAAAATGATAACAGCATCATAGCAACACATAGACTGGGGCAAATTATTGAAAGGAAAAATACTGGGGAAAAGGAGTCAGAATTTAAAGTTAGGTTGCAGAAATATATTCAAAAGTACATACCCTTGGGGAACAAATGTAAAAGAACTAGATCACAATCAATGTTGTTAAATGTAAGTGTAAAGAAGGCAATGGCAAGGAAAAAAGGCATTTAGACTACTAAAGTCTAGAGGAACAGATAATTATTTCTTGTAATACAGGGAATGCAACGAAGAATGCAAACATGGAATTAGGTTAATAAAAATGGATAAAGATATTCAAAAAAGCAAGAGAGAGCAAGCTAACCCCCCGAAAAGTATTTCAAATACAGAAATAGCAAAAAAAAAACTTAAGAAGGAGTACACTGGACCTTTCAGAAATGATACAGATCAGTTGATTAGGGAAGATTTATGTTCTAAACATGGTCTTTTCATCGGTATATACCAAGGAACAAGATATGGCAGAAGAGCTTCAACAAATAACAATTACAAGAAGAAGTCAAGGGCAGACTGGACAAGATTAAGACTGACATTGCACATGGTCCTGAAGGTATATATCCAAGGATTCTTTGGGAATTTAGTAAGGTGTTAGCAAGACCACTCTTTTTAATCTTTAAAGACTCTCTCTCCACAGGCTCAGTGCTACAAGATTGGCATAAAGCAAATATGGTGCCTTTCTTTCAGAAGACAACTAAAACAGATACTTTGAATTATAGCTCTGTGAGTTTGACCTCAGCAGTGGAAAAACTGCTAGAAGGGATTATATTCAGGATTATACTGCAGAAAATAAGATTATCAGCAGAAATAAACATGTCTTTATGAAGAATAGATCTTGCCAAACAAATATCTTGAGCTTCTATGAAGTAATAGCAAAGCAGCGGATGTAGTATGTCTAGATTTTGCATTTAATACAGTGTCACATAGGAGGCTGATGTATGAAATAAGGGAACTGGATCTAGGGGATAATCTTCCCAACTGGATAGAAAATTGGTTGAAAGATAGGAAAACAGAGTGTTGCTATAAATGGAAAATTATAAATATATAAATATTTTTAAATGGAAATAGGCATAGAAAGCAAAACGTCAATATTTGCAAGTGATACTAAATAATGAAGGGTAGTAAATTCAGAGCAGGAGGTTTGTTCTCTACAGAGAGATTTATATAAAATGGCAGATTGGGCAAACAAATTGAATATCAAGTTTAATGTGGGAAAGTATAAAGTTGTGCATTTGGGAAGAAAAAATCCCCATGCTACTTATTAAACTAATGGAATCATTTTAGGAGACACACTGCTAGAGAAAGAGCTGGCAGTTCTTGTAAAATGCATACATGGAAATAGTGTTCAGTGTCAAACAGCCGCAACAAAAGCAAACAAAATCATGTCTTCCATAAAAAGGGGTACTGAAGCAAAAGTTGATAACATCATTTTGCCACTGTACAAATCATTGGTAAGACCTCACCTCGCATAGGCTGTGCAGTTTTGGGTGCCAGTTTGAAAAAAAGATATTCTTGAACTCAAGAGAGTATAGTGAACAGCAACAAAATTAATTAAGGGGATGGAGAACTTGAAGTATAAAGAAGAACGTCAAGACAAATTTGGGTTATTTACTCTAGAGAAAAGGCACCTAAGAGGGGGACCTGGTTGGTTATGCTGTGTTAAATTGTGGAACTCCTTGCCCAATAATTTGATAATGGCATACAATGGATACATTTAAGAGAACATTAAATGCATTTCTAGCAGAACTGAACATACAGTGTTAGACTGTGTATTAGTAGGTAAAACAGGGAGTTCTGGTAAACAGACTAATACCTATTTTGGAGTTGGGAAGGCTTACATAATTCTCATTTTTTGGTTATACTGTGGCAAAGGTTGAACTTCATGGACTTGTTTATTTTTTTCAACCTGTCTATGTAACTATATGTAAGAAGAGGGTCTATGGCAGGAGTAGCTAAACCTGGTCATCAAGAGCTACAAACAGTGCATGTTTTCTGGCTATCCCATAAATGAGCACATGCAGACCAATTCAAGTGACTGAGCCACTAATTAGTTCACCTTTGCCCAAGCTGGGTATTATCTCTGATTTTCATCTATTATGGCTGTAATCAAAAGTCACATTGACAAGTGACTGTAATAACTTTTGGCAATCAAAATGATTATAGAAAAATAATTAACATTTTAAAAGATGTCACAAATGTAGACTATATTTTTAAAATAAAATATTAAGGCCCCTTGCAGCTGATGGAAATGGAGCAATTCTGAGTCAAACCAACTGCACCATAGAGGGCAAAGAAATATGAGTACTTGAACCCCTTAAATGCTAGAGGTCTCCAAAGCATTAATCTGCAATGCACTGGGGACCTCTCTAACGTTCACAAGTTAATAGGCCAGTTTAACTCAATAAGAATGTTGATTTGTCCCCATGGTGCAGTTGCACTAATTCAGGAGTAAGTTTGATGCAACAGAACTGCTAAAATTCTTCTTAGTACGTAGTGCTCTTAAGTCATAAAAATAGCTGGGGCTTTTACTGATGTAATGATCAAAAAAGTTAGAAAAGTATGTAATTCCATTAAATAATAAGAAGTTCAATATATTTTAAAGGGATAGTAATGTTTCACAGAAAAAGCAGCTCCAGTTAATCTTCATAGTATTTGGGCCATGGAGAGTTTTATTTCAATATTGTCAGACTTGTAGTTCAAGAGTAATTTAATGATAAAATATCCCCCTCCCACCCCTTTTACCTAGTGTAATCCGGCTCCCCTCATATGTGGATTCTGGTCTCTTGACCGGACATGTCACAACAAGGGACAATCTTATTGTGAGCATAAGGAAAACCCTGCCCCCCCTTGACAGGTTTTTCCTTATGCCGAGGATCGTCCCTCTCCGCGATCCATCTGGACAGTCTTGCTACTCTGAGGTGAGCAGTGTTACACTAGGTAAAAGGGGCAGGAGGGGGATATTTTATCATTCAATTACTCTTCAACTTCAACTCTCATAGTATTAAAATAACGCTCTCCATGGCCCAAATACTATGAAGATTAACTGGAGCTGCTTTTATTGTGAAACATTACTATCCCTTTAACAATGCATGTAAAACACACTCTGTCCTAAACCAAAAATATTGCATGGATTAATTAATGTTAAGAGTAAACTGGGAAACTGGTCTTTTCAAGCCTTTTCTTACTTTTTATGTTACAAAAATATATAAATTACTGAAAAATATATTCATATTAAAGCTACATTTTATTGACTAAATACCAATAAAAATTATACACAAAAATAAATCTAGACACTCTTACACAGATATGATGTCTGCCTAGTACTAGCAGAGTAACAGTTTCCCTATCCAGTGCTTTTAATGAAGGCCAAAGGGATCATATTTTCTTCTGTGGTTCAGCAAACTGTATACATTTGTCATGACTTAGCCCTTTGAGGCTCTTAAATCTATTTTAGGTTGAAGCTAAAGCATGTCTCCAGGCTGAAAAGCTGAATGATTATTTCAGGCTGTAGAACAGATATAAGACATTCAGCTATGTTACACATAAAATGCAGTTGGTAACTTAAACCCTTATGTCTGCCATACTGGTTCTGAAACTGAATGCTAAAGGATTTATAAAAACAGCTCTAAAAGCTCACAGTTGCTTGACACATATTTAATTTTTAACAGGCTGTGAAGTGGCTCACCTGCGCTATAGAAACATGAGTCTCATTCACTGAACAGAACTAAACATTTCCCAGCATCTGGGATCATAGACTGGCCACTTTCTGTCATTTGCAGGTTTGACATTTATCTTTTTATGACTAGTAACAGGAACATCACTAACACAAAGTAGCAAAATACATCGCAGGTGTAGTCTTAGATTTTTGAAAGCCTTAAGCAAAGTGTTTGGGAGCACAACTGGAACATTTCCCCAGATTGTTTTCACAAAACTAGCTATATATTCTATTCCAGTCTTGTTAACCCCTGCTAGAGATTCTTCTAACACATTGCTTTTCAATGTGTTGTGAATGTCCAGCATCTAAGGGGTCAAAATAGACCTTGTTTCCTTAGAGAATACTAACATATCCTATTAATAAACTCCCACTTACATTACAATTGCTGAAAATCCTAAAACTCTATATGCACCTTTGCTCAAGAGATTTCATCTTCAGCCAATCCTGGATTCGTTGTCAGTGGAGATGGAAATGGCAGCTGGCAGCAGAACACATGGACCTCAGACTCTGCTCATTGCAATTCACTGCGCCTCAATCACACTGCCTTCCTCTGTTTAGTTTAACCCCTTAGTGACCCATGACATGCCAGCACTGTCACGGTTGTCCTGCACTTAAGGTCCCGTGACAGTCCTGGCACATCATGGAATTCATGGCTCCCAGCACAGCTGCACACCTTTCGGGGAGCCCTGAATCCATTAGGGGAAAAAAAAGTATTGTGGTCCTTAACTACCAGCTGCACGGCCAGTCCTTAAGGGGTTAAAAGGAAGTTTCTGTGACCATTGTTTGAGGTCTATGGCCTCAATTTAATATACCCCATTAGCAATAAAAAAACGGCATTTTTTCAAGCAAAGTATGCTTTTCAGTTACCTGTGCTATGAAGAAATGCCGGCAGAAAAAAAGCACCTCAGGCACTAAATGTATCACCCATATAACCCCACAGATACATAATACATAATGGCGGAATTTGCCATTAAATTGAATGCATTAGCAGTAAGATCTGTTAAGGGACCCACTTTAACGTGGGGAAATCTGCACCATTTTTGGACGCATATTTCCTTACCGCATCAATAAACAGCAGATGCATGAATTTAATGTGCAAAAAAAGCCTAAGAAAAACCTAAGTCACCAGTGGATGTATTGATATGGGGCCCTAAGCCCTATATCAATACATCCAAAGTACATCCAAATGTGTCAAATGTTAGTCTTTAGCTCCCTGGTCAGCTACTGTCTGTCTTCTGTCATCTTCTATTTTTCTTCTTCTTTCTCTCCATTTTGTTTCTTCTTCTCCTCCTCTGTCTTATTCTTCTATCTTCTTCTCTTCTTCATTTCACTCATGTTCCTGTAGACAGAAAAGAAAAAAAGCATTACATATGTGCCACAAATATGACTTGGACATATATTCATAGTTTCACCCCTTGAGTTCCACAGGGGTATGCAACACATTGCAGAGCAATGCGTTGCTTACCTATCCTGCATTCAAGGGGTTAAGCAATGCACATATGTCCGAGTTGAACTTGTCCATCGTAAAGACATTAATATAACATATTAGTGTTCCAAGGGAAAAATAATCATGTATGCAAAAAATATATAAAGTATTAATAAGCCCCCTTTTGTGGTGGCAGGAACAGGAGAAGACAGCCCCCTCTCCCTTTTTGTACCTCATGTGCCAATGCTCAATCCAGTGTGAGGGAATTTTGAACAGAAACTGCCTTTTTACATGGCAAGTCTCAGTTCAAAATGATTCACAGCGTTACGCACCTCCCAGCGAATCGGTTTCTAGCAGGTTCCATAATCGCTACTCTAGAAGCTGATTGGCTGGGAGATACAAGTTTGGCAAGTTCAACTCGGACATAAGTGCATTGCTTAACCCCTTGAGTGCCAGAGAGGTATGCAATGTGTTGCTCTGCAATGTACCCCTCTGAAACTCAAAGAGTTAAACTATGCACATAAGTCCAAGTTATATTGTGGCACATATGCCATGTTTTTTTTTCCTTTCTTTTTGCCGGAACATGAGTGAAACGAAGAAGAGACGAAGACAGAAGAATAGAAGACACAAGAGAAGAAGAAAAAAGATGAAGAGAAAGAAGCGTAAAGAGAGAAATAGAAGAAGAAGACAGTGGATGACAGGTAAGTGTTACACAGATCTGAGTGCTAGGCTAGTGTTAGGGGTAGTCTTGTTGCACTTTACTATTAGGGGTAGTGTAGGGTTAGTGTTTGGGAGGGTGACTCTGTTTGAGCTATTGATTGGGGTTGGAGATTAATAGAGGAATTTAGAGTTCCTTAAAAGTCAGTATTGCTAAAAGCAAAGAAATCAGTATAATGTAATCATTCATACCCAATGACTGAAGAAGGTACTTTAGTGTCCTGAAAGCTTGCATTCTCAATGCTCTCAATTAGCCATTAACCTTTTGAGTGTCAGAGGGGCTGTCCATCAAGCACTCAAAGGGTTAATGGCAAGTTAATGGCAATGTGCTGGATAACACTCTGTCACTCAGAGGGTTAAATATATCATCTTTAAATCACTCTTATGATTTTATTATGAGTGTCAGAGAGATATCCAACACATTGCAGTGGATACTTCTCTGGCAATCAGTGGGTTAAAACAAAATAGGATTTTAGTCTTATCTGTTAAATCCTTTTCACTTAGTCCATACAGGTTACTGGTACACTGGGAGGCGATCCGCCCCTTTAAGTAGGCAGGAACATTCATCTAAATGTATGCAGGGGGCGGAGCCTCCCCTTCCTCTTAGGCTGCACCTCAGTCAGAACAAGCCAGAATGATTTGAGACACTAACACTGACCAGAGATAGGAGAGAAGAAGAAGACCCCTGTGAGCATGCCCCAAGGACTCCCACGGCATGCCACAGGAAAGCCAAGCATGGTCCCTTGACAGGATGGGAGACCAGTAACCTGTATGGACTAAGTGAAAAGGATTTAACAGGTAAGACTAAAATCCTATTTTCACTGTCGTCCAATACAGGTTACTGGTACACTGGGATGTCCAAACATTGAGTTGTCCCAGAGGCGGGAAGGAGGCAAGGACCAGGCGCATGGCCCCAAAGTCACAGAACCTCTATGAACCAACCGGTCACATATCCCAACTAGCAGAAGTGTCACCGGACACCAACTAGGGGTAAGAACAAACCCCAAGAACAAAACACAGCACACTGAACCGAGCCAACACGGCTCAACAGTAAGGAAGCACTGAGAATCCCAGAAGAAAGAAGATCCTAGACAGGCAAAACTGCCTCCAGGACCTTCCTCCCAAAGCTGGCATCAGCCGAAGCCAGCACATCCACACGGTAGTACTTCGAGAAGGTGTGCATAGAGGACCAAGTGGCCGCCCGGCACAGCTGATCAGCGGACGCTTGATTCTTATAGGCCCAAGAGGCCCCAATTAATCTAGTGGAATGAGCAGTGACCCGAAAGGGCACATGTTTATTCCGCAATTCGTAAGCCTTACGAATCGTAGACTTTATCCAAGATGCAATGGTCACCTTGGATGCCTGTCTCCCTGCCCTAGGACCCTCAGAAATGACAAACAGAGCGTCAGACTTCCTGATAGACTCAGTGCGATGAACATAAAATTTGAGACAACGCACTACATCCAACAAATGAAGATCCCTCTCCTTGTCAGAGGAAGGGTTAGGGCAGAAAGAGGGCACCACAATCTCCTGATTGATATGGAATTCGGAGACAACCTTAGGTAAAAATTCCTTGGAAGTGCGAAGCACAGCCTTATCCTTGTGGAACACCAGGTAAGGAGGTTTACAAGACAAAGCTTGTAACTCTGCCACCCGGCGAACTGAGACAATGGCCATAAGGAAGGCCATCTTCCAGGTCAAAAGGCGTAAAGGAATAGTACCTAAGGACTCAAATGGGGGACGTTGAAGGACCCCCAAAACCAGATTGAGGTCCCACTGAGGAGCAGGATTCCTGAAAGCGGGCCAAACATGAGCCACACCCTGGAAGAAAACTTTGACATCAGGGAGAATGGCAATGCGCTCCTGAAAAAAGACAGATAGAGCAGACGTCTGAACCTTGAGAGAACTAAGGCTGAGCCCTTTCTCTACACCGTCCTGTAGAAAGGCCAGGACAGTAGGAAGATGGAAATCAAGTGACAGATCCCTGTCAGCACACCACGCAACATAGGTTGACCAGACTCTATGATAAATCGTGGAAGACACTGGCTTGCGAGCTTTAAGCATCGTAGACACCACAGAGGAGGAAAACCCCTTTTTCTTCAGAATTGAGGATTCAACCTCCAGACCATCAAATGAAGACGATGAACATCCTCCTTCCACAGGTACCCTTGTAGTAGGAGATCTGGACGAGCAGGAAGCAGAAAGGGTTCCGCTACCGACATTTCCATCAGGTCCGGATACCAGGACTGACGAGGCCAGTTTGGAGCGATGAGGATGACCGGACAATGCTCCACCTTTAGCTTCTGGATGACTCTGATCAGCAGAGGAAGAGGAGGAAAGATGTAGGCTAGAGGGAAATCCCAAGGTATGGACAGGGCGTCCACTGCCAGGGCCAGTGAATCCCTCCACCTGGAGCAGAACACTGACACCTTCCTGTTGTGCCTGGTAGCCATCAGATCCACTACAGGAACCCCCCACATTTGGGTTAGAAGGTGAAACACCTCTGGATGAAGAGCCCACTCTCTGCTGTCGACTGTGTGACGACTGAGGAAGTCTGCCATGACGTTGTCTACGCCTGGAATGTGTAGCGCTGAAATAACGGGAACATGTGCCTCTGCCCAAGATAAAATGGCCTTGACCTCTAACCAAGCGGCGAGACTTCTTGTTCCGCCTTGTCTGTTGATGTAGGCCACTGCAGTGGCGTTGTTGGACTCCACTCTGACTGGACAACCCTCCAGTTGAGACTCCCAATGTCTCAGAGCAAGGAAGATGGCGCGTAGCTCCAGAATGTTGATGGAGAGAAGAGATTCCTCCAATCCCCACTTCCCCTGGGCACTGAATCGACCCAACACTGCCCCCCATCCCAGGAGGCTGGCATCCGTCGTGACAGTGGTCCAATAAGGGATCTGGAAGGATCTCCCTTTCAGGAGATGAGACAGGTCCAACCACCACTCCAAATCATTCTGGCTTGTTCTGACTGAGGTGCAGCCTAAGAGGGAGGGGAGGCTCCACCCCCTGCATATATTTAGATGAATGTTCCTGCCTACTTAAAGTGGCGGATCGCCTCCCAGTGTACCAGTAACCTGTATTGGACGACAGTGAAAAGTACTTTGATTCCCAGGAGGACCGGACCAAGTTATTTTTGTGCCCTAGAAGAACTATACCTTTGTTTCCCACATGCCACTACCCTCTCCCCCTGTGCCCCCACCTCCCTCTTCAATATAGAGGAAACATTAGACACTAGAACCAAATTAACTTACTTTATGTGCATGGCATCTGCATTATGGGGAAGAAACAAAAATGCTCAAAGTTCCCAATGATTTAAAAGGGGCCATTAACATACTGAATGGTACAGAGATCTCCAGTATATTGCTTTGCAATGTGAGGAAGACCTCTCTGGCATTCAGTAGGTTGCACGTTCCATTTAAAGGGATAGTAATGTCAGAAAAAAAGTATTAACTATATGGTAGATACAATTAAAAGAGAGTACTTGCACTTATTCGTATCTCTCAAACCGTTATGGTTTGAGAGATATAGGAAAATAAAGTTCTCCGCTCCCTCCCCTTTCTGCTTGACGATCTGTAAAGCTGTTAGAAGCAGATTCTGGTCGCTTGACCAGACGTGGCTCTTCAGCAGTGGCGATATAATGATATCTAAAGATAAATACTTCACCAGAATGGTCTACAACGTGTGCTTTCAAACCAGGAACACATTGTAGACCGTTCCAATGAAGTATTTATTTTTAGGTATCTCTGTGTCGGCACTAATGAAGAGCCGCTGTCTGATCTAGGAACCAGAATCTGCTTCTGACAGCCTTACAGCTCATCAAGCAGAAAGGGGAGGGAGGGGAGAACTTTATTTTCCTATACCATAACGGTTTGAGAGATACAAATAAGTGCAAGTACTCTCTTTTTATTGTATCTACCATATAGTTAATAGCATTTGTATTTGTTCCCTATAGTGCAGTTGGTTTGCTCCTGAGTTGCGCCGCTTTTCTTAGCCCCATCAAGTAAATGTCAAGATGAATAAATGTGAGTAATGCTCGCTTAGGCCAACCAGGGATATGCAACCAGTGGCCTTCCATCTGTTTTGGCCAATAACTTCCATCATGGGTGTTTGGTTTTCAGCAGCTGGAGAACTTCAGGTTGCCCATCCACATCTTAGGCAATCATTCCTCACATTTATGCATCCCAGCAATTATGAGGCTGATAGAGTGGATGTAGGAAAATAGGGTGTTGATCTCAAGCAAACCAACTGCACTATAGGGAACAAATAGAAATCCCCAAATTCTCATGGATTTAAATGGGGCTTTTAACATACTGAATACTAGAAACACCATTGGAGACTTATCTAGCATTCAAGGGGCCCATTTAAATCAATGGCAGTTTGTATTTATTGCATCATGATCCCTATAGTGCAAATGGATGATTTGCTAGGAATTTCTGCCACTTTCTTCAGTTATCCAGCATTTATTTCTAAGCAAACCTTTACTGGGAAACAGCAGAAAAAACAAACTCATTCTTGGATTTATTTAACCCCTTACGGTCCTTAGAAGTGTGAAACGTATTGCGCAACTTGATGCCCTTAACCCTTTGAGTGCTGTAGAGGTATACGATGCATTGCAATGTAATTCATTGGATATCTCTCTGGAACTCACTGGGATAACCCTTTGAGTGCCAGAGGGTTATGCAATGCTTTCCAATGCATTGCATACCCCTCTGGCACTCAGAGGGTTAAGGATTTAATCTGTTTATTCAATAGAAAACACAAAATGAAATGTAAATAAAGAAATCATGTAAAACTTACATGACATATGCCAGATTGTGATGGGAGAGGGAGGCAAGAAAGGAGGCAAAAGTGGTGTGCAGCAGGCAACAGAAATGTGGCCCTCAATTGAAAATGATTGCCCACCCCTGTACTAAAGAGATGTGAACCTTCTGCAGGAACACAATTATTTGGCAACTTGGGGTAATCAATAAATTAGGCCCTGTGTTCAAAAGAAAAATTGAGTAATTCTGGGGTAAACTAATTGCACCCTAGCGGAAAAAATGGGAATTATACTTAGCTAAATTCTCTTTGCTTGGACATAACCATGGCAGCATTCATCAGTTGGATTAGCTCTTCCCCTTTCAGTTGATTGGACACAGAAAAAGTCAGACAAATTCAAACAGTATAAGAGACCCTTCATCAGTTGGCTTAGTCTCAAAGCTATAAGCTAAACAAGGGAAGAGAAATTGGTGAATGCTGCCATGGTTATGTCCAGGAAAAGAGAATTTCAATAAAAGTATGCTATAATTCTCCATTTTCCTGGACACCCATAGCAGCATTCACCAGATGGATGAATACTCAAGCAGTGAGAAAGGGAGGGGCCAAAACATGTATCGAGAAATTATTTCTCAAAGTATAGGAAATAAACAGAGGAAGAAACAGCATTCCCAGCACTCCCTCTTTTATATCTGAGACAGTAAGGAATTGTGCTGGGAAACCCAGGCCACTACAGGGTCTACAACCTGCCGACCCAGGAAGAGAGGGGTAAAGTTGGGGCTTCAAAGGAAAGAAGTGTAGAACTCCAACTGAAAAAGAACAGAGGACACTTCCAGACTTCAAAAAAAAGACACCTCTCAAAAAAGAGAGCAAATAACTCATGTCCTACCAGCTTCAGAGGACAGAGAAAAAATACAACTGGTGAAGGTAGGGGAGGTCTCTTATACTGTGTGAATTTGTTTGACTTTTTCTCTGTCCTGTCAAATGAAAGGGGTGGAGCTAACCCATCTAGTGAATGCCACCATGGATGTCCAGGAAGTATGAATGACCAAAAGATCCTTTGATTGAAGAAGGTTTTTAACACCTCGAATGCTAGAGAGATCTCCAACCTTTGGGGTGTAGCTGGTTTGCTTTGAATATAAATAATCAAAAGTTTAGGTTTTGGTTACGTATTTTGGCCAAAGAATATTAAAACTTCCCTTCCACGTCAAGGCACCTTAAGAAGGCAAAAGCTTTTCATATGTGATTTCTTGTGTGCAAGCAGTGGTATCATGTCTAGTTAGGTTTGCAATGAAACTCCTTTTAAAGTATTTAGCTGCACAATTCAACTCTTTATACAAAATGAGAGACAGAGAGTATAAAAGTTCAAAAACAGGTATCAGAATAATGCTACAACTAAAGTCAGAATTCTGGGTAATAGAAGTGTTTGGCTAATCTGGATATTTTACAAGTTTTCCTGTCTAAAGTGAAGATAATGTACCTGCTATCATGGGGGTCTATTTTATTAGGTCAGCCTAAAAAAATGGCAGTGGGAGTTTGAAGTCACAGTTTGGTATTTTATTAGTTAAATAAGAGTTAAATATGCACAACACCCTCTGGATTTGCACCCAGATAAACCAGTGGAATAGTCCAAGCCATTTGCTATTCTATTGTATGTGGTGAGTGTTCATACATTGAGAGGATGCATGTTCTGCCAGTATATCTGTGCCTCCCAAACCCAGGTGTAAAGTTCCTAATGCATAGTAAAATCCACAGCCATGCCAGAGAGCAGCAGCAAAACACACCTAAACATGCATTCTGAGGCATCTCAACACCAAAAACCACAAGATGAGATTAATATGGGTTCAAAGCCTCCAAATCAATTCATCACAAGCACATGGAAGGAACACACCCACAATTGTAAAATGAAAAACTGTGTGCCGCTTCTTTCCCCCACCCACTACAATAGTAATGCAGCCCCCTTTCCCCCACTCACACACTAATAAAGCAGTCCCTTTTCCCACACCCCTAATAGTAATACAGGCCCCCTCTTCCTATGTCCTTCCCGTATAAATCACTTACGTTGGAGGTCCAGCATTGTCCGCAACACCAAGCCAGCACCATCACTGCTACTAAAAATGAAAAAAAAATTAAGGAAACACCACCCCCATAGTCCTGCCATTAGGAGAAAGAAATGACCAGGCCTGTCCCCTTCATCTGAATTGTGACTGGTTGAGAGGTGAGGTTACTCAGGCGTATTCTGTGCCCTGGGTAACCACACAACCTAGTCAATGGGAGAGTAGGAAGAGATCTGAACAGGGATTGGCCATATACAATCCAATCAGTGTTCATTTCTTTCTCTCAAAGGCTCAGGCAACAGCCCAAGGATGACTATGGGAGGGGGAGACTGTTTATTATTTATTTTTATTTTATTTTTAGTGGTGGAGACAATGGTACTGGGTTATTTAGGTTTTCTTTTGTTTTTAAATCAGAACTGTCATGTCAATAGAAGTCACCTCCATTTCATTGTTATACATGGAATCATGAAAATTGGGTAATAAAGTTTGTAAAGTGTCGGCATCATTTAAAATCATAACTTAGTTTCAAACCTACATGAATTGGTGAGTGCGACCATCTTGGCAAAATGGGATCTGTGCCCCTTCTCTGTCTGTCCATGTCTCAGTCATTCACATGGATTTGCCAATGGGGGAGTTGCACTGGAACCGTGAGGTACAGCACAGGCACACAGATCCCACTTCACCTAGATGGCTGCACTCCCGTATTCATGTAGGCCCGATACGAAGTTATTATTTTAAATGATGTCGACACTTTACAAACTTTATTACCCTATTGTCATTATTCCATGTATACTAACAATGCATCGAAGGTGACTTGTATTAACATGACAGTTCTGCCTTAACTACAGCTGTGGAGGAGACTGCAGCAGACCAACAGGGCAACGCGGACACAGCTGGACCTCCGACATCAAGGTAAGTGATTCACATATGAAATACATGAGGAGGGGCCCACATTACTATAGTGGGAGTGGGAAAAAGGGACACTTTACTATTGTAGGAGTGTGGAGGAAAGAAGGGGCATAAATTACTGTTATGGCAGAGTGGGGAGGAAGAAGGGGCACACATTTTTCAGTCTTTGTGATTGTCTCAAAGGAAATAGCTCACAGTCAATGCATGACACACAGCACTGTGTCAAACCTCAAGCATTAGCGATTTACTTATTCTTACCGCTTCTCTCTTTTTTTTATATGGGTTATGTTGCACAAGCAGCAAGGAGAGCTCGACTTCAAGCTGCATTTATGTGGCCTGTGTGCATAACTGAACCTGCTCAACCGGTAATAGAATATCTCTGGGGAACGAGTATGCTTGCAGGTCGGTAATTGTTTTTGCAAAGATTGTTTTACTGGCCCCCATGTATTTCAAGAAGGCAGTGGCTGGAACAGTGAGAAGGAGGTGATCAGACAAATTGTCTTCTGTATTGTTCCATCCAACAGGTATTGTGAATGGTAAATAGTAGCCAGACAGGTGTAGTGAATGTTAGGGATTAGAGTTTAGGAGTTTATATTTAGGGTTAGGGTCAGATATTAGTTTTAAGATTTAAGGTTAGCTTTTACGGTTAGGGGTTTTTATTTTTGTGCTAGTTATTAGAGTAGTGTTTGTAGTGATGAAGTCCAGAGAAAAAAGTGCCATGGCTTACTATTTAAATCCTCCTGTTCCATTTTTTTGCATATACTCGCTTGTCACCCTCCACAATGTCACAAAAAAAAGCTTGCAAGGAAAGTAAATTATTGCTTCCATTATTCACTAGCTATATAAATTAAGAAAGGACAAAAAGAGGAGACGCTCCTAGTGTAATATCCTATATAATAATTCGCTAAAACTTGTGTAATGCCGCGTCATGCGCAGTAGAGACTGCCCTAGCCACGGCTGATAAAGAGAGCATCCAGCTCTGTATCAGCCGTGGCGCGGGCAGTCTCTACTTCGCATAGGGTTGCCCCCCAGCCGGTATTTTACCGGCAGGCCGGTAAAAATTGGCTTCTTTCCAGTGTTAAGTCTATGGAGGGAATGCCTTGGCCGGTATTTTTTTTTAAGAAAAGGTGGCAACCCTAACTGTGCATGACGCCCCACGACCGGGTGGCAGTGGCACTGTGGCCCGTGTAACGGGCTCTTCAACTAGTAGTCAAATAAATCAGTAACACCGTGTCCCTTCACCGCTGGAAATATACTCAAAATGGCAGTGCTCAGTAAAACATATGTGTATACTGAAATGAAAACAGGAGGGATTTAATATTGCTCCAACCACAGTGTAGATTACCTCTTCATCTTTAAACCTCTGCAGTGAAGGAGGGCTGCATTAGGAAGTACAGAACATAGAAAAGAAACACAAACAGAGGGCCCCCAATAGTGCCTGTTATCCAGATGAGTATATATAGCAAATGTATTTAAATATACTCACAAATAAGGTGGTTGGCAGGTGGCTTATACCAGCTACCAACAGACAAAATTAGCCTGTTTTTGCTCAGGCCTCCCAGTCAGGTTGAAAAATTAACAAGTGCTGTTCCAAGTCTTCTAAAAATTATTTATTTCATAAATACTGCAACAGTATGCAAATATATACAAATTTATAAAAAGCCAATCAAAAAGGATACAGTTTCACAGTCCAGGAACTGATTTTTCAGATCTGATGGCTGAACAAAATAGGGTCATTATATATTTTTATATATTTGTATACTATTGCAGTATTTACGAATAAATTTTTATAAGACTTGGAGCAGCACTTTTCATTTTTCATTCAGACTGGGAGGCCTGAGCAGAGACAGGCTAATTTTCTCTGTAAACTTTACTGTTGGTAGCTGGTATAAGCCACCTGCCAACCACCTTATTTGTGAGTATATTCAAATACATTTGCTATATATACTCATCTGGATAACAGGCACTATTGGACGCCCTCTGCTTTTGTTTCTTTTCTATATCTTGTGATATCTTGTATCCAAAACACAGCCTTCAAAGCAAGTTTGTGCATCAATGGCAGAATGGAATCCTCCTGTCCCTGCTTCTTCTTTGATCACACTAGGAGTAACTCTTTGGGTATCAGTGAGGATTACATCATATTTATTTGCAGTATGCTGTGCATCCTTCCTCCTCTGGCACTCATTTAGGTACTGATTTAGGGTTAGGATTTCAGACATTATAGAGACTGATTAAGCTAGACAGTTTTTTCTACTTTCTTGATGTACAGCTGGCTAATGTGCATCTATCCAAATAATATGTGCAGATAATAATATGCACACTATCTAGATGTTTCTGGATAAAGCAAAATACAAGAACATTATTGGAGTCTGACATGCCTGCACTAAGGGTTAATTGCAGTCTTGGCTTACCGACTCTCCAGTTATATCCTTAGAGCAGGCATGTCAGACTCAAAGGGTTAATTTAGGAGATCACAAACAAAATAGGAGATCACAAAAAAGTCAGAAGATTGTGGCAGTTTTTCATTTTACTTAGCTCCCACCACCATCAAATTTGCAACATTAATACATCATTTATCCTTGTGTTGTAGGTTGTTCCTAATTTACACTGGGTCTTATCTAAGGGTTGCATGTATATTGCAAAGCGACCATCCACACTAGACACTATGATGTAACCTTTTTTATTTATCAGTTAGAGATTGATGAGAACATGACAAAACAGCAACGCATGTTGGAGATGTGATAGGGCAATGTGTATAATGTGTGACTTATCAACGATTTTATAAACTGAACTAAGTATTATGTTTTGTATCTGTGTACTTGTAAGGCCTGTTCAGTTTAATACTACTTAAACATAAAAATGGGCCTGTCACTGTAAGATAAATGTAGTTAATTTTAAAGAGAATTGAAAACTGCCTCTATGTTGTGTGAGCCATTTCTTTGTAATATAAATCATTTCAGGAGAAATTCATTTGTTGGTGCACCATAGGGAATAAATATAAGGCCCAAAATGTCTTACTTTTCTTTCAATTCTATTATATTTTTTGTGAATTAGTTTTTGTCTACTATTGTTTCATGTTATGTATTTATTTCTCTAATTTGTATCAAAGACAGAGCTTAAATGACTTTTTTTCCATTTGTTATTGGATCTTCTCCATCCTGTGATTATAAATAGGAATTTCGGTTCCTATATAATCAGGCCTCTTCCAACACAGTATTAGTCTATCAGCACCATATATGTGTGAAAAGCAATGACTGCCTATGTCCTCTGTATTTTGGGGATTGTTTTTATTTGTGGAGAAGAAAGAATGAATATGCTTAAAAGAGAAGTAAACTTTTTTATGAAAATGTATATGTTATAGAGCTGTTCCTGCTGAGTAAAACAATGTAACTCCCACTGCTGTCAGTTGTTTTATTCAGAGGTTACAAAAGTTCAAATAATCAGGAAGTGAATCTACTGTGCGTTTACTTCCCGATAGCTCTAACTGACAGGAAATGACAGGCAGTGTCTATCGCATTCTGTAGAGAACTATAAGTCACTGCCTTTCCTCTCCATTAGAATGTAACAGGAGAACTAACTGGAATTTGACCACTAGGGGGACTGCTAATGTAAATAAACACGGGTTTAAACTGTATTAACTCTAGAAATTTGCATCTGTCAGCAGTGGGAGCACCCAACAGGAAATGCCCTACAATATATGTTTTTTCATAAATAAATTTACTGCTCCTTTAAGGTAACAACCTGATCTTCAGTCTTCAGGGGAGTAGGCTGGATATATAAATATCATTAGCTTTGAAAGTCCCCAACAAAGTCACAAAAGTTTGGTCATGAAAAAAACAAAAATAGGAAAATTACACCTCCAGTGCATTAAAAATCAATGTGTGGGAAATGTCTCTAGCATCCAAGTGATCACACAGAGAAATTGAAATAGTGGAAGTGGACTTGTGTGTGTAGATAGATAGATAGATAGATAGATAGATAGATAGATAGATAATGGTTAGTTGTTCAGGTTGGTAAGGATAGGTAGCAGAACAAAAAGTGATGAATGTGTTTGAATGTTTGAAACACATACCTGTAACAGTGATTGTTTTATGAAGCCTATGTATATATTTCAAAAACTTTCAATAAAAGTGTTATACAATAAAAAAAAACACATTGAGTGAGAAAAGTAAAAATTGCACTCACAGTACTTTAGTGAAACCAATCAAATGTGAGTTTTATTCGCATCATATCAAAAAGTACCAGCTTTCAGGTTCAGTTTACAACATCATCAGTGAAAGACAGGAATGTTGGCCCTTTTCTATATGATGTGAATAAATTACACTGTTTGATGGTTTCACTATAGTCATTGAGTGCAATTCTTTTGTTGCCCAATTGCAGGAAACCTGCAAGAGAGGGAGTGCTGGGGTGCGTCGCTGGGGTGCGAAGCTGGTCGTGCGTTGGCAGCCTATTGTCAGACCTTGCTGCGGCTACGGCCCGTAGAGGTGCCAGCCGCAAGGCTGGATGACTAACCCCAGAGAAGCTGGAAGCCAGCCCAGGATGGCCTGACAATAAACAGCATAAGCTCTCCTGCAAGGGAGACTGCAGGCTAGGGAGCGAGGAGTGGAGTGCGTGGATAGAGAGCGTAGGCCACAATAGTAGCTGAAACTCTCCAAGGGAAGAAGGTACAAGAATACAGGAGTAGACTCCAGGAATAGGTCAGAAGTATAGCTATGACCCTCACTGTTCCTCAAAACGCAGGAGATACACGGGAAGAGTAAAAGCTATGGTCAGGCAGGGTCATGCACAGGTATCAGGACTGGAATCACTAGGCAAAAGCTTGGTCAAGGGTCAGGCAGGGTCATGCACAGGTATCAGGACTGGAATCACTAGGCAAAAGCTTGGTCAAAGGTCAGGCAGGGTCATGCACAGGTATCAGGACTGGAATCACTAGGCAAAAGCTTGGTCAAGGGTCAGGCAGGGTCATGCACAGGTATCAGGACTGGACTGGCAAAGAATGCTCTTAAGCCTGGACAAGTGAAGCTACAGTGGATAAGAAGCAGTGAGAGCAGGAGCTCAGGCAACAGCATCCACCTGGCTACAGAACACTGTAATAGTGCGCTGCAGCCAGGGACTGGGGGAAAGATATAGGCGTCGTGCGTAATGTCATCTGCACGCAACGCCCCACTAAACAGTAGAAAAGACCGAGCCGGCGGCGCCTCGCGCCAGTGCACGGTGGCTTCGGTCGGAGGAAGAACAAGAAGAGACGCCCAGTCTGAGGACGTGGTGGAGGCAGAACGGAGCCCGCCAAGCACCGAGGCGGCGCGTGACGGCAGGCTCCGACGGAAGATAGAGGTGCGGGTGACATCTTTACTTTTCTGCTGTAAACAAAGATTAAGTCTGTGTATATAGATGTGAAGCAATAATGCAGCAGTTTTGCTGCCTAATCTTGGAATGTTTCCATCATTCTTTTATCTAATCTAATCTATCTATCTATCTATATCATTGTCCATAATGTTTTTCATGAACAGCAACAACTTATTTTCAGCCAATCATATTGAACAGGGAGTCATTGGATTATTTATATATGTTGCATAGCAAGCAAGCAAAATAACAAAAATATTGTTGTTTTACACTAAATAACAGCACAGTTAACAAGATGTTATTGTTATTGTTTGTTAAAAAATTACAGTTAATGTTTAGGCTTCAAGGAAAAAGTTACCATACACTTCGTTCCTGAAAGATATACAACAAAAGAGCTCTAGGAAGACATCTACTACCTGAAGACAAACTGCATGCGGTCACTCATGAGACCACAACTCAGACGTTATTATTTATTAATCATTTTAGTGGCAATAGATTTAGTTCTTACCAGCTTCCCGAAGCATCAGCACAGCACATAAATATTTAGAACACATTGTAAATAGTTGTCTAAATAATCAACAGTAATGTGGTTATTGATTTAAGAATAGATGTAGTAAAATAAAACAAAGAGACGATGGTAAGTGAGAGGCAAGCACATGCTTTACACAAAAACATAAAATCAATGTAGCATAAACTTGTGCATCCAATTATTTTACACTGTTAACAGTAAAGATCAGAAAATCATAAAAATCAGATCATTATCACATATACTATTTTTAACCCTTTGAGTGCCAGAGGGGTACGCAATGCATTGCAGAGCAATGCGTTGCATACCCCTCTGGCACTCAAAGGTTAAGTTTAAGGGTATTAATGGCTTTTGTGTTAACGACCCATGACGTGCCAGGACCGTTATGGAATTCCAGGCTCCCTGAGAGGCTGCACGCCATTCGGGGAGCCCGCAACCGGATACAAGAAGAAAAAAAAGGGTTTGTGGTCCTTAAGTGCCGGCCCCACGTGCGCTCGGCCATTCCTTAAAGGGATAGTCACGTTTCACAAAAATCCCCCTCCCGCCCCTTTTACCTAGTGTAAGCCATCCCCCTCAGATGTGGAATCTGGTCCATAGACCAGATAGCTCACAGCAAGGAACAATCTTCTTACTATGAGAACAATGAAAGCCCTGCCCCCTTGACAGGTTTTTCAGGTTTTTCCCTTATCTTAATTGAAGATTGTTGTGATGTTCGCTCCTATCAGGGAGCTGCCGGGAGTGATCGGTGGCTGGTTGCTTGGCAACCAGCCGACAGCGAGACGGAGGCTGCTGGGAGAGCGGATACAGGAAGCGAGTCAGAGCGCGCGTTTGTCAGTGTAGAGCGGACCGTGAGACTGGGCGGTCACGCATTGTAGGAGCTCCCAATAGCTGGCCGGAACTTTTACTTTCCCCAAGCCCTCAATTCCAATAAAAGGAGTGCGCCGGTTGCCACTCCGTTATCTACAGCCTGGCTCCAGTGTGGTTTGTTACAGGACACTACAGTGGCGACGAGTCTGGGGACTTTACTTCTATACCTCTACCGCTGAGATCCTCCGTGTTGGAGAGAGCCCTGATTGCTGTTGAGACCCGGGTTCTGGCTGCTCTGGAGCTTGCCTGAGTTGCTTAGGTTATCTGGCTGCTACCGGTGGAAGATCTGAGGCCGCGGTGCTCTTCCAGGTGGTTTTCCAAATTGCTGAGCTTTTACAGGTGCCTGTGCTTCCTTGGATTTACATATTCCTCTCCAATTTCTTCTACCTGTGCTGCCTGTGGATTTACAAATTCTGGTGCCATTACAGTTCCCTGTGCTTCTAGTGGATTTACCAGTTCCTGTGCACTTACCTTTCCTTGTATTTTCGGTGGACTTACAATTTCCAGTGTTTTTCCACTCACCTAAATTTCCTGTGTTTTTCTTACTGGAACAGTTTATGGCCGCTAACGACATACCACCGGAGAAACAAACGTCTGTTTTCCTTACAGTGGTTGGTCGGAAACCCTATCCAACATTGAGGGATTTACTAGCTCCGGAAAAGCCTGGTGACAAACCATTTAAAACATTGCTGGACACTTTAACCAACTACTACCAGCCAGCTCCATTACAAATTGCTGAAAGGTATCGTTTTTACTCTTGCAAACAGAAACCTGGAATGAACGTTCAATCGTTTATGATGGAACTCAAACGTTTAGCTGTAACGTGTGATTTTAAACTCCATCTGGCTGAAGCTCTCCGGGACCAATTTGTCATGGGACTATTGCAGAAGGGAATACAAAAACAGTTGTTGACAGAGAAGGATTTGACGGAGAACTCAGCATTAGACATTGTGGTGGCGATGGAGATGGCTGAGAAGGATGCTTCTCATCTTAATGCCGCAAACTTACAAGCAACTCCGGAGGCGCTCAATTCTACTCCAGTTTATCAAGTTACACCTCACTCTCCAACACCGAAAAGTGGGGGAAATGCCTGTCGCTGTTATAGATGTGGGTCTGCTGCTCATACGGCTGCGTCTTACAAAATTAAAGACGAAATTTGCTTTAATTGTTTGAAGAGGGGTCACCTTAGTGTGTAGGAGCCAACGCTCACAACCTTCTGGCATGCGGTGCCAGTCTACACATTTCTTGGAACAACGGAAAGACCTGGAGGATATGTTTGAACCAGGTGAATGGGTGGCACATCTGAGTATTCATGACCTGGGGATCATCGAGATGCCTTATTGGTACACGTGAGCATCAACAGCCGAAAGACTGTGATGGAACTAGACACTGGCTCAGCAGTTTCTGTCATGACTTGGGATCAAGTCTGTCAAGCAAAGATCTCTTTGTCCCTACAGGGGACGTCAGTTCAGCTACGAACATATAGTGGACAAGTCATTAAACCCCTAGGGTATGCCTGGGTCACAGTGCACTATGCTGGAAAGGACTTCAAGGTACCCTTGTATGTTGTAAAACAGGGTGGCCCTCCCTTGTTTGGTCGTTCTTGGATTAAAATGATGGTCTTCCGGCACAGACTCAAGCATGGGTGACAGAATTGTGCCACACTCTCCAGGACATTTTTCAGCCCACTCTGGGGAAAGTCAAAGGAATGATGGCATCATTGACTCTCAAACCAGGTGCCACACCAAAGTTTTGTAAAGCATGGACGTACCTTTTGCTCTCAGGGGTCGTGTAGAGCAAGAGTTGGATCGTCTGGAACAGGAAGGGATCATTTCCAAAGTGGCCTGTATTGAGTGGGCATCTCCCATCGTTCCTGTAGTGAAGAAGTCTGGGGAGATCCGCCTATGTGGTGATTTCAGAGTGGCCGTAAATCAGCAACTTCAAGTGGAACAATACCCTTTGCTACGCTTAGAAGAATTATTTGCATCATTGGCTGGTGGCATTACGTTCACAAAATTAGATTTACGTCAAGCCTACTTGCAACTAGAAGTCCGTCCTGAATGTAGGGAATTGCTGACCATCAATACCCATAAGGGGTTATTTCATTATAACCGTATGGCTTTTGGCATCGCCTCCGCACCGGCCATCTGGCAACGGACCATGGATACAATTCTGGCAGATATTCCGCATACTAAGTGCTTACTTGATGATATGATTATCACAGGTACTACTGAGAATGAGCATCGTCAAAATGTCACCAGGGTGTTGCAATGCCTTCAAGAGTATGGTTTATGGGCAAATCTAGACAAATGCCAATTCTTTCAACCTAAACTGCATTTCTGTGGTCACGTCATTGATAAAGACGGTCTGCATACTCAAAGTGAGAAAATCCAAGCATTGTTACTTGCTCCACCTCCTGCAGATGTCTCACAATTACGTTCATTTTTGGGACTTTTGAATTATTATCACAGGTCCTCCATCCTTTGCATCATCTTTTGGAGAGTAAGTCTGCCTGGGCTTGGACACCCGTCTGTCAGGAAGCTTTCCAGCTGGCTAAGGACATGTTGTATAAGTCACAGGTCTTGGTGCATTATGATCTGTCAAAACCGGTGTCCCTGGCTTGTGATGCTTCCCCGTATGGCTTGGGGGCGGTCCTGTCTCACATCCTGATGGCACTGAGCGTCCTATTGCATTTGCCTCCCGCTCCTTGGCACCGGCTGAACGGAATTATGCCCAAATAGATAAGGAGGCTTTGGCTATCATTTGGGCTTTACAAAAATTTACTCTATATCTGTATGGCAGACATTTTACTTTGGTCACTGACCATAAACCCTTGCTGGCCATCTTTAATCCGCACAAAGGCATCTCTCCTACAACTGCAGCTCGGCTTCAATGCTACGCCCTATATCTAGGGGCTTTTGACTATTCCATTCAATACTGGCCCCAGGCCCAACATGCTAATGCGGATGCCATGTCCCGTCTACCCTTACCTGCTGTTCACTTAGAGTCGTCTGGAGACTCTTCACAGTTTCTATGTCCATCTGAACATCATCGTGTCTGTTTTACGTCTCTGACTACCTTTCAGGATGTGGCCCTGGCGACCAGTCAAGATCCACTCTTAGCCTCAGTCTACAACTATGTTCAATCTGAATGGCCTGCCTCTGTCTCTTCTGAGTTACTGCCTTATGCCAGGCGTAAAATTGGAACTTACAACGAAAGATGGTTGCCTGTTGTGGGGTACCCGTGTCATTATCCCCCCCTCTTTGCGTACTACTACGTTACAGCTCCTTCACGATGGCCATCCTGGCGTCATACGCATGAAACAAGCAGCTAGAGCTCATGTCTGGTGGCCCTCTCTGGACTCTGAGATTGCTTCATGGGTGGGTTCTTGTCTGGGGTGTAATCAATCGAGGAAGCTGTCCTCACCCCCTCCAGTTCTCTCCTGGCCTCCTTCTTCTGCTCCGTGGGAACGCCTGCATCTGGACTTTGCTGGACCTGTCCCGGGTAAAATGTACCTGGTGCTGGTGGATGCTTTTTCAAAATGGCCAGAGGTCTGTGTTATGTCCTCGACCTCGGCTGAGGCCACTGTGTCGGCTCTTCGCCGCATCTTTGCTACTTTTGGATTACCCAGGGTTGTGGTGACAGACAACGGTCCACAATTTACAGCACAAGTTTTTCAACAGTATCTCAGCTCCACTGGGGTTAGGCATCAGACTTCCACCCCTTACCATCCAGCCACCAATGGTTTAGCTGAACGCTTTGTACACACTCTGAAGGCCGCCTTGTTGGTGTCCTCTTTCTCTACACCAGTTCCGGATTTCCTCGCATCCTTCTTGTATGACTACAGAAACACTCCTCATGCTACTACAGGTTTAGCCCTAGCGAAGTTGATGTTTGGCCGTCCTTTACGGTCTCAATTGGACTTTTTACACCCGGCTGCCCACGAGCCTTCAGGGTCCCACCTTCAGGCCGACTGTCCACCTCCTCGCTTCATCCGAGGTTCAAGAGTCTGGGCCCGGTGGTACAGGGGTCCTTTTCGCTGGATTCCTGCTTCAATTGTGGACGTGAAGGGTCCCCGTTCTTTTGTCCTTCGCACTGATTCAGGCCTGTTGTGCCGCCGTCATGCTGACCAACTGCGCAGGGGTCCTTCTGTACGGTTTCCCCAGTCTGCAGCTGTTCCAATGGTGGAGGGGGAAAATGGGGAGTTTGACGGACCGATACTTCCAAGGAATAGAGACACACAAGTGACGGGACCAACATCAACGGAAGGCAGAGCCGCAGCCTGCGACATGCCGGACCTAGCACCAGGAACCTCAGACACCTCTGTACAAGCTGCCTCGGCTTCGGAACCTGCCAGTGGTCGCCCTGAGAAAGACGTCCCCCTGTGCGTTGGGAACCAGAAGTTGTGCTGCGATCCTGGAGAAAATCTTGAAGACGGAGGTGTCCGGATGTCACAGTTGTCTTCCCCTTCCTATTTCTCAGTTTTGTTGTTTGTCTGTGTTTGGTTCTAGGGAAAAGAAGGAGGTGTGATGTTCGCTCCTATCAGGGAGCTGCCGGGAGTGATCGGTGGCTGGTTGCTTGGCAACCAGCCGACAGCGAGATGGAGGCTGCTGGGAGAGCGGATACAGGAAGCGAGTCACAGCGCGCGTTTGTCAGTGTAGCGCGGACCGTGAGACTGGACGGAACTTTCACTTTCCCCAAGCCCTCAATTCCAATAAAAGGAGTGCGCCGGTTGCCACTCCATTATCTACAGCCTGGCTCCAGTGTGGTTTGTTACAGGACACTACAATTGCCCCTCTCTGCAATTTACCTGGACACACCCTGCTGCTCTGAGCTGAGCAGTGTTACATCAGTAAAAGGGGCGGGAGGGGGATACTTTATCATTCAATTACTCTTGAACTATAACTGACAGAATTGAAATAATACTCTCCAAGGCCCAAATACTATGATGATTAATTAGAACTGCTTTTATTATGAAACATCACTATCTCTTTAAGGGGTTAAACTAACAGGAATTTTTATTTGGCCCTTATAGTCCAACTAGTTTGCCCAAGATATCTTCAGATAGCAGCCATATGTGTAAAAGTGGAGTTGTGCAATGCTGGAACAGTTCGTCTTCACCATAGGAAATACATAAAAAATTATAATTGATGTAAATGGGGCTTTTAAACCCTTGAATGTTATTGTTTTGCAATGCAGTGGAGACCTCTCTAAAATTCAAGGGGGTTAAAAAGTGTTTAAATCAATGGGAAACTTTGGAATTTTTACCAGTCCCCTATGGTGCTGCTGGTTTGCAATATGTTGCTTCCCCCTCTGGCATTCAAAGGGTTAAAGACTAAAAACTGAAGTCATTTCTGGGCCATATGTAAAAAGTTAAAGAGGAGCAATTCCAGACCAAACCCACTGTAACATAGGGGGGCAAGCAAACATCCCTTCTGATTTAATTGGGGCTTTTAACCCCTTAAAGGTTAGAAGCACTTCTCCAATTCATTTCTTCATAATATATTGAAGACCTGTCAGTCAATCAAGGGTGATTTTAGTAATGCTTATTAGTCCCTGTGTTTGTATGTATGTATCTTTATTTATATAGCACCATACATGTACACAGGGCTTAATAGAAGTTGAAATAATACAATACAAAAATACAGAACAGGGTTAAGAGCATTAAGCTAAAGTGCAATCATTGCATTATTTTGGGGGGAAAGTGCAGCAAGGGAATCATACACTGGGAAAGGGACCCTGCTCCAAGGAGCTTACAGTCTAATTAGAGTTCATGATGACATACAGAGACAGTAGGAAGATGATTATAAGTGCAAGTACAAGGTGCGGTGAAGGAAGTGCAGAAGGATTCTGATGTCACTATCGTTGTGCAAGGAGGAGAAATTGTTATACTGCTATTGAGGTGCCTTCTTGAGCAGGTGAGTTTTGAGGAGATGCTTGAAAGTGGTGGTTGTGGATGATTGGCGAATGGTGATAGGGAGGACATTCCAGAGTCGTGGGGCTGCCAGTGAAAAAGCTTGCAGCTGAGAGATGGCTTGAGTTGTGTAGGGAGAGGACAGGAAGAACCCTTGGGAAGACTGTAGGAGACAGGAAGGGGTGTAGAGGGACATGTTCTGGTGACAGCTTGGATATGGGGGGAGAAAGTTAATTTGGAATCAAGTATGACCCCTAGACAGCATGCTTTGGGTACTGAGTGGATGGCAGAGTTGTCTATTGTGATGGAAACGGGGGTTGGTGGATGGATTTTAGGAGGGAACACCGCCAGCTCTGTCTTAGCCATACTGAGTTTGAGATGGAGGTGGGTCATCCATGATGAAATAGCTGACAGACATTGAGTGACTCGAGAGTAAGGTCAGAGACAGAGAGATAGATTATTGTGTTATCTGCATACAGATGGTAATTAAATCCAAGAGATAAGATGAAATCACCAAGTGAGAGGGTGTAGAGGGAAAAGAGAAGTGGTCCCAGGACTGATCCCTAAGGAACACCTACTGTGAGGTTGTGAGGAGATGAGAAATTGTTAGCAAAAGACTCATTGGAAGTACGTTTAGAGAAGTAGGAGGAAAGCCATTTTAGAGGTGTGTCACAGATGACAAGGGTGTGCAGTATGTCCAGTAGGAGTGCATGGTTAACAGTGTCAAAAGCAGCAGATAGATCTAGTAGGATTAGTATACTGAATTGTCCTTTGTCCCTTGCTGTGTATAGTAATTTTTGTTAGGGCTGTCTCAGTGGAATAGTCGGAACGGAAACCTGACTGTAATGGGTCCAGAAGGGAGTTTGAGCTGAGAAAAGAGATTAAGCGAGATAATAGATTTGTACAAATGTATTCGGTGACATTCGGAATTCATCGAATATAGGGTCATTTGGCGACATTCAGACCATCCGACACTCAAGGGTGGTTTGACAAAAAAGATCCGAATCTGAGCACCCCTGCTCCGAAATTCGGCGAAACTTTCGGAAATTTGGCAACTAATACGTGCGCGATTACTTTATCTCCATGTCTGTAGTCCAATTACCTTCTCTGTTTAATGCGCTAGTTTCCCGCTTTGTCTGTATTCCAGTAAGCTTCTTTGTTTCATGAGGGGGTTGGACTAATGACACAGACACCCAGGCAGACAGCCTGCATTTCCTCATTGTGTTGTTGGAGCTCAGAGAAAAAAGAAGGAGATAGAGAGTGTCCAGTTGTTGTGTAGGGAGGCAGGTAGCATTAGGCATAGGCAGACAGCCAGCATTAGTGCCAGTTATTGCCACTGCAAGGGAGGGTCATCTTTGTTCCTGTGCAAAATATAAAAAATATTAGGGATTTGTTTTAATCATTTTCAGAGTGACACATCAGCCAGTCTTGTTGTCAGAGTTGTGTAGGCAGGCCTTGTACCTCATTGTCACTGCAAGGGAGATTCATTTTTTGTTCCTGTTAAAAATATAAAATATCCTATATAATAATTTGCTAGAAAGTTTGTAACGATGAAGTCATGCGCAGTAGAGACTGCTGCGCGTACTGCAGTTATGCCCAGTAGAGACTACCTGTGACAAGGCTAATACAGAGCAGGGAGCTCTGAAGGAGCATCAAGCTCTGTATCAGCTGCGGCGCGGGCACTCTGCACTGAGCATGACTGCACCTTGACCGGTTGGCACTGTATCAGCCGCGGCGTGGGCAGTCTCTACTGTGCATGACTGCCCCGCGACCGGCTGGCAGTGGCACTGTGGCCCGTGTAACTGGCTCTTCAACTAGTATGAAATATTTGAATAATTTTCACACAGCCAGCGTCACAGTCATATAGGCAGGCAGGGTACCTTTTTACCACTGCAAGGGAGAGTCACCTGTGTTGGTTTTATTAAAAATATTAAAAATACAAGTTATTTGTTTGAATAATTTTCAGAGTCACACGCCCAGCATCGCAGTTGTATAGGCAGACAGGGTGTCTTTTCACAACCGCAAGGGAGAGTCACCTGTGTTGGTTTACAAAAAATATTAAAAATACAAGTTATTTGTTTGAATAATCTTCCGAGTCACACTGCCAGTGTCACAGTTGTATAGGCAGGCAGGGTGTCTTTTCCCCACCGCAAGGGAGAGTCACCTGTGTTGGTTTTATAAAAAATATTATAAATACAAGTTATTTGTTTGAATAATTTTCAGAGTCACACAGCCAGCGTTACAGTTGTATAGGCAGACAGGGTGCCTTTTCACCACCGCAAGGGAGAGTCACCTGTGTTGGTTTTATAAAAAATATTAAAAATACAAGTTATTTGTTTGAATAATTTTCAGAGTCACATAGCCAGTGTCACAGTTGTCGTGTGGGCAGGTTTTAAAATTGTAAAACTATAATAGTTCACTACCTACCTATCTGTAATGGATTTGAGTCCTAGTGAACAACCTGATGTTCCTCGTCCTGGTACCAGCTGCAGTGACCCAGCAACCACAAACAAGACCACAGTGCAGTTGATTTCAAGCACAGCTAACAGCAGCAGGCATGGAAAGAAGAGTACTTTGAGTACTATTAGTCAGACTCAGCAGCAGCAGTCCAAACCAAAAACGAGAAAGAAGAAGGGAACTGCAGGTCATTCTACCTCTACTGGCAGGGTAGAGATGTCCAGTTCCTCCTCTAAGACCACGAAGCAGCTGTCACCCGTCTCTCATCAGCTGTTTCGTGATGATCCCCCCAAAACCACCTGCGCAATGACTATTGCCACTGCCAGTTCCATCACCACCTCCGCTACAGCCAGTTCTATTAACCTGGGGACACCTAGCGTGTTGAACATGAACACTACTGCTGGGAAACTGCGGGCAGTATAAATGCGGGATTTTTACAGCGAACGTCCGTGTAAGCAGCCCAAACTTGAATTTTTGGAGTATTTGGAGAAAATTTCTCCTGCCACCACTCTCACTGACACTGAGAGAATATCTTCTCCAAAAAACATTATTGAGGGAGATAGCTTACCATGTCCCAGTAGCCACCAGGCAGAAGAAGGATTTCAGCAGGTCTCCCCAGAACAGAAAACAGAAAAAGTCAGACCTCCCACAACACCGCCTAAAACAAGATGTTGGGACCAGGTGGAACTCCACCTTAGATATGCTAAAGCATATCCTGGAGCAGAAAAAGGCCATTCATGCAATGTCATTTCACCATTTCATTGGCAGTAACAGAACACTGGGCAGGGCTGACTGGGCCCTGATGGAACAGATAGTGACAGTCCTTACACCTTTCCGTGCTTTGACGGAAATTTTGAGCAAAGAGAACTCTAGCCTAGCCGAAGGCATTCCTGTCTTCACACACCTCTCCTTAAAACTGAATGATTTCCTTGTCCATAAGGAACACTTGCCTGGTGCTGAGGGTACTATATTTCCCGATGTTGCTGCCCTTCTAACGAGGCTGAAGAAGGAACTGACTTGGCGAATGGAAGAGGGCATGTACAATTGTCTCGAGTTAATCTTGCCACAATTTGCGATCCTCGAATCAAAGGCAAGATGGCACTTAGTTCCAATTCCCTCACTGCCTGGAGGGAACAATTGATAGAGAGGGTGCATGAGAGGCAAAGGAAAAATCGAATGCGGTCACAGGAGGTGGGAGGAGATTCCTAAGATGAGGTGGAGGAGTTTGGTGGTCTTCTGTGACCTATTAGTAGCAGTGCCAGTAGCACTTCATCTTTTTCTGGTGGAGCAGCTGCTGCTTTTTATGCTGAGGCAATGGACAGATTATGCTTTGGACAAAACAAACAGCTCCCCATCAATATAAAAAGTGCTGAGTTTGAGGTTAAGGCTTACCTTGCGGAACCTTCTTTGGCCCCAAACACAGATCCCTTGACTTTCTGGGATAACAAGAGGGTTGTATGGCATACATTGTCCCTGGTAGCCCAGGAGTTGCTTTCTTGCCCCCCCAACCACTGTCTAGAGTGAGCGGGTATTTTCTGTAACAGGAAATATACTTAGCCCCCAGCGCTCTCACTTGGCCCCCCAACTCATGGAGCAAATTACTTTTTTAAAAGTCAACTTTCCAAAGCTGTGCTACCCTGCTCTCAGGTTCGATGCAGATTAGAAAAAGAAAAAAGACTTCAGACATCTACTATCATCCATGTTGCTGTAATCCTCAGTCTGCCTCGCACCAGCCATCCTCAGTTGCTATCCATCTACTGACTGAGTCCTGCCTGCTCCAGTGTTCTGCAGTTCTGGCTACATCTCCGGTGTTGCTGTCAGACTGTGTCTGCCTCGCACCACTCGGTTCCCTTTTGAAATGTTGTCGCATTAAAGAGAGCAGGGCAACGCAAGGTATGGATGCTGGGAGTTGCGGCCAGTGCATAGTGACGTTTAATGATGCAACATGACAACCTAGCGCTTTTATGCAGCACAAGGTTTTCATGTCACTATTTTAAACACTGTGACATGGTTAATGCAGCATCTAGCCGTGCAATATTTTTCTTTACAACGTTTCAAAAGGATACCGCACCAGTCATCCTCACTTTTCCTTCTTCCTTCTAATTTAGCTACATCCATATGTTGTATACAACACCTCTGCTACATATAGTAAATTACATATGCTACATTTTGTGTATTACCTTTGCTACAGATGGTAAATGACAGATGCTCACGCTACACATATATTGTATTTCACCTATACAACAAAAATGGCACATGCAACAGACAATAAAAATATTGGGAATAATTTGTCTGAATAATTTTCAGAGTGACACATCAGCCAGTCTGACAGTTGTATAGGCAGGCAGGGTGCCTTATTTCAACCGCAAGGGAGAGTCACCTGTGTTCCTTTTCAGTAAAATATTAAAAATATAAGTAATTTGTTGAAATAATTTTCAGATTTACATATCAGCCAGCCTGATAGTTGTATATGCAGGCAGGGTACCTTATTGCCACTGCAAGGGAGAGTCACCTGTGTTTCAGTAAAATATTAAAAATATTTGTAATTTGTTTGAATAAATTTCAGAGTGACACAGCCAGTCTGACAGTTGAATAGGTAGGCAGGGTACCTTATTGCCCCTGCAAGAGAGACTCACTTTATCCCTGTGTAAAATTAAATATTAAAAATAACAATAATTTGTTATAATATAATAAGAGAGTGACACAGACAGTGTCAGAGTTGTTTAGGCAGGCAGGGTGCCATGCCCTATTCCACAGTCTTCATTTAGATCCTGGAAATGGTTCAATTTATTTTTATTTATTAAATATTCATTTTTTATTGTATTTTTTTTAAAGCATTTTAAAGTCGCTGAATATTTCAGAATGTCGTTGACTTTTGTTTGAGTCGAACGCCTCTGATCTGAAATGCGGAGTCAACGAATGAAAAAAAAAATTTGCCCGAATGATAATTTTACCGAAAATGTTTGTCGTGCACAAGTCTACAAGAGAATACAAGGTATTCCAAGATCTTTGATGTGAAGGGGAGGAGCGAAACTGGACGGTAATTTGAAAGGCAGGTGGTGTCAAGTGAGGGTTTTTTCAGTATCAATCTGACTATTACATGTTTAAATAAGGATGGAAAAGTTCCAGTAGAAAGAGAGGAATTAAAGATATTTGTAACGCTGGGAGCAAGAGGGCATGGGATCCGAGGGGCAGGTAGTGGGTGGAGATGAGGATAGTAAAAGAGATACCTCCTCCTCTGTTATAGGGGAGAATGAGCTGAGGGTTGCTCGAGGTGGACTATGAATCAGGGGGATAGGAGGAGAGGATGAAGCGGATATGGTTTGTTGGATAGACTGTATCTTATTTTTGAAAAACTCTGCAAAGTCCTGTGTGTTGGAGAAAGAGCAGCAGTTTAAGGTTGGGGGTTTGAGAAGAGAATCAAAGATTTTAAAGAGGTCATGTAGGTTAGATTTGTGGGTAGTGATGAGGTTAGCGAAGTAGTGCTGTTTAGTCTGAGTGAGAGCTGTTTTACAACAGGATAACATGAATTTGTAATGGAAGTTGGCAACAGAATGAGACTTTGGCCAGTGACGTTCTGCAGCTTGACAACAGGTGCGTAGCATGTGGGTTGTTGAATTTAGCCAGGGTCTGGGATTCCTGGGGCGGGAGTGTTGACCTTGGAGGGGAGCATGCACATCCAAGGAAGATTTTAATAAGGTGTTTTATTCATGGACCAGAGTGTCTATGTTAGTAGTAGTAGGACAGAGAGAAGAGAGGGAAGTTTGCACAGTCGATGCCAGGTCTGGAAGTTTGACTGAGTGTAGGTTCCTGGTTAGGAAGGCTGATTTACGGAGGGCAGGGGAAGGTGTGTGAGAGAGTGTGAAGGAGATAAGATGATGATCAGAGAGTGGAAATGGGGAAATTGTGAAGTCAGAGACTGAACAGTTTCTGGTGAGGACTAGATATAGCCAGTGACCTTCCCTGTGAGTGCTGGCAACAGTTCACTGTTGAAGGCCATAGGACAAGGTCAGGGAGAGAAATCGGGAAGATTTCAGTTGGTTTGGCTTAAGGTTGCTCCCCTTCTCCTCTGTGCACATGGTGCATTGCGCTGGTGAGACAAGCAACTGCTTGGATCTGGATTTTAAGTTCACGTTGAATGTGTAGCTCCTGAGTAAAGATATAGCTGTACAGGACAACTGGCTTTAAAACAGAGAGGATGTTGATCCAGGGAAATATCTGACTTACATTTGGAGTCAGGAAGGATTTTTTTTGCCCACTTAGGTTGTCATTGGAAATAGTTTCAATATATATCTTATTTTGCCTTCCACTGGATAAACAGGGGTGATTTGGAATGGGCTGGACTTGATGGACGCTTGTCTTTTTTCATTCTCATCAACTATGTTGCAATGGACACGTGGAGCAAACGTTCTATGAACTCCCACCCCTACAACCTGAGCCTATAAATATAAGGCAGATTATACTTTGATCCTGTAGATTGTTTTGTGCTTATTCCATTTAATGCTGGGTAGGAAAGTGTTACCCAATCTCCATACCATGACCTTCCGACATGAGAGCCTTGGAGCTCAATCCAAATGTTGGAGTTAAAAATGCCGGTAGGGCAAAATACCGACTGACAAAAGAAAATGTCTTAGTCGATATTCAAATGTCCTACCGGCATTAAGCACAATGGAATTTAGGCCACAAGACTGGTGTTGTGTCCAAACGTCCATTTTGCACGTTAAGTTCCCAAAACGCCGCTACATAATTGCAGTATTGAGAACTAAACAGTAAAAAAGCTAAAGATTGCTGCCTGACATACTGCCAAGCACTGATCATTAACTAAAGTGTCTTACACTTACCTGACTGTAACGGTTTGTTTGACACACAGACACAGTGGTTTAGGATAAAACACAGTTTTATTGAAATCACAGTAATATAATAACCCTCACAGGTTCTGTAGTATTTAAGCAGAATAATACAGACATACAAACAGGTTACATATACATATGCCTACACAGGTCCAGTATAACCATAATGTCCATAACAGCATATACTGACATAGGTCAGGCAGAATACGATCAATTCCCTTGAGAAAGGTACTGCATGGGTTAATGGTCTTCAATGAGTGTAACGCCCAGAAATAGGTTGGCAGAACAAACGTGAACTGCCAGAGTAATATCAGGAATTGAGAAACATATGACACTGCCGTAGCAGTAACGGAGACCAGGCCACTTGCACTCTGCCGGAGCAGTAACGGAGACAAGACCAATGGCACACTGCCGTAGCAGTATGGAGACAGGCCACTTGCACTCTGCAGGAGCAGTAACGGAGACAAGGCCAATGGCACCCTGCCGTAGCAGTAACGGAGACAGACACTTGCACTCGGCAGGAGCAGTAATGGAGACAAGGCCAATGGCACACTGCAGTAACAGTAACAGAGATTAGGCCACTTGCGCTCTGCAGGAGCAGTAACGGAGACAAGGCCAATGGCACACTGCCGTAGCAGTAACGGAGACAGACCACTTGCACTCTGCAGGAGCAGCAACGGAGACAAAGCCAATAGCACACTGCCATAGCAGTAACAGAGACAAGGCCAATGGCACACTGCCATAGCAGTAGCAGAGACTAGGCCACTTGCGCTCTGCAGGAGTGGTAACGGAGACAAGGCCAATGGCACACTGCCGTAGCAGTAACGGAGACAGACCACTTGCACTCTGCAGGAGCAGCAACGGAGACAAAGCCAACAGCACACTGCCGTAGCAGTAACGGAGACAAGACCAATGGCACACTGCCGTAGCAGTAGCAGAGACTAGGCCACTTGCGCTCTGCAGGAGTGGTAACGGAGACAAGGCCAATGGCACACTGCCGTAGCATTTACGGAGACTAGACCACTTGCGCTCTGCAGGAGCAGTAACTGAGACAAGGCCAATGGCACACTGCCGTAGCAGTAATGGAGACTAGACCACTTGCGCTCTGCAGGAGCAGTAACGGAGACAAGGCCAATGGCACACTGCCATAGCAGTAACGGAGACTAGGCCACTTGCATTCTGCAGGAGCAGTATGGAGACACAACTGAACACTGCCGTGACCGGACTGACTGGACAACCGAGCAACTCGCCCTGAGGTCGTAACCAACCGGAAGCGACACAAAATGCCTAATGGATAGGAATGTCGCCAAGGCGACACAGAGGCAGCCAGAGCAGGAACAGCAACCAAGCCGGGTCGGTACACAGGAGCAGGAACATCAGCCACGCCGCGTCGGTGCACAGAAGCAGGAACGTCAGCCAAGCTGGGTCGGTACACAGGAGCAGGGATGTCAGCCAAGCCGGGGCGGTACACAGGAGCAGGCGCAGAAGAATGGTCAGGTAATCCGGGTCAGTACACAGGCGGGAGACGAGATGCAGAGTAGTCAGGCAGGCCAAGTCGGTACACTGGGAATCACTGAGCAGAAACAAGCAATGGTACAGGAACACCACAAAAGGGCACCGGAGGGGTGCCAGAGCCCAGTATATAAAGGCCATACTGGGCGGGACAAACACAGAATAGGCAATGGGAGCAAAGCACAGTGTAGACTGACAGAAAGTAGCAAGGGGAGCACGGGCACCGTGATAGTAATAGATAAGTGGAATAGCTAACCATCAGAAGTAATATAGGTTAAAACAGTGAGGAAATTTAAGCATGCATGGAACATAGCTATGCTGAACATAAAACAAGACAAAGGACCAAATAAGGTTTAAGGTTTTTAGAGTTGGAAAAATTGGTCAGTCTAGATGGGTTCTTATCTGCCATCAAACTCTGTGTTTCTATGTTCATTTAAGAAAACTCTTCTTAAAGTGGTGCTGTCACATTCAACCCCCCCATCACTTTATAACCCCATGTATGCTACAAAAACATCCTGTATTGGAGAACAATTACCTTTTAAGGCTGGGGGAATAATTAAAGTTGTTCTGTTTGCACGAGGGACAGCACTGCCATCTTGGAAACATGTTACATGACTGGCAACACTCAACCTCCGAGTTGCTATCAATAATCCTTTGTGAGCCTGCCCCTTCACTCCTAGGCAGGCTTTGCATGAAAGATGTACAGCGTACTACAAAGCGTTGCTTATCCCCGCTGTACGGTCAGTCCTAAGGATAGCAGGGAATGTTTGTGGGTAGGATTTTACGTGCACAGGGATGGACTGCACAGCAGTGTGGTACAGCCTGTACTGCAGAGAGCTTCTCTACTTATGTCATTTGGCAACTTTTTAACAACCATTATCTTTTAATATAGTGTTTTTTAAAAACTAACAACAACCTATAGCAGGTTTAAAGAGAAGCATCACATAAGATATATTTTCATGGTTGTGAAAGCTCCATTTTAAAGGTTAACTATCATGTTTTCCTAAGTCTGCTTCTATGGTAGCAGACTTAGTAAACATCCTTGGCTTCATTGTTCGGCTTCTAATGGCTCACAGCCACAAACTGCACTGATGCTACAGAGAGCTTCAAAAGACTGCTAGTGTTGGGCTTGAAAGCCCTTGACTAGAATCTAAGGGAGTTAAGAGTACAGCCTAATGAGAGTGAACTACAAGATATCAAAGTCTTACAGTTCTGTCTGGCTGGCACGACCATGAAGTGAGCACCAAAATGAATCTCGTTCCTACTAAAATAACTTGGTTTCTTTAACTTTCAATGACATGTAATACCCTTCCATGCACCAAACTTTTTGATCTATAAAACTGCAAACTCAATCAGTTAATGCGTTTATTAATATAGCACCGCAAGTGCACAAAGTGAGTTACGATTTTACTATATAATTTTCATCTGCAGCTAGATTAAAATAAGATAATTGGGTGCTTCAGTTTCTGTTATAAAATGCATGAGCTACTGTAGGAGGAATCCATTCACAGTGCTGTTATCTTAAAGGGATAGTAATGTTTCATAATAAAAGCAGCTCTAATTAATCATCATAGTATTTGGACTTTGGAGAGTGTTATTTCAATTCTGTCAGAGTTGTAGTTCAAGAGTAATTCAATGACAAATTGTCCCCCTCCCGCCCCTTTTACTGATGTAACACTGTTCAGCCATATCAGAAGGGAGGTGCCCAGGTAGACTTCAGAGAGGGGAAATCTTCAATTAAGATAAGGAAAAACCTGAAAAACTTGTCAAGGGGGGCAGGGCTTTCATTGTTCTCATAGGAAGAAGATTGTCCCCTTCTGTTATCTGTCTGGTCTATGGACTGGATTCCACATCTGAGAAGAGATGGCTTACACTAGTTAAAAGGGGCGGGAGGGGAAACTTTGCTTGTGAATATCTCTCAAACCATAAAGGTTTGAGAGATAAAACTTATATCATTCTTCATGTTTTTTTAATGCCTACAAAATAAAATAAAGATAAAACGAAGTATTACTATCCCCACTTGATATGAGCCAGCATATTCCTCAGAGCTGCACAAAGGAGGACTAATGAATACAGATATTATGGTATAGAGATGCATTAAATATAGCGGCATTAAGGCACAACTGCTTATAAAGTGTTGCATAATTAGATAGGTAATTTTTTCTGTGAATTTATGTTTGATTATTAACATTGGCCTTGCTGGATATGGGCTTACAGAGAACAAACTTCAAGTACAATAGATAAAGAGCCAAATCTAGTCCCATTGTAATATTCACCAATTTCCTGCATCCAAGACAGGCTTACGTGATTGGGCTCCAGGGAGGGTCAGGAAACTATGTCCCTCACATTTTCTTTTTACGAGTTTAGGAAAACTTGTACTAAGTGTTTTCTGACACGCAAGCACACACACACACAGGCCTGATTATCTAAGCTTCAAAAATAGCTATGGTTCTGTTTCCACTGTTCTGCACACGAGGTAAAGAAAGCTCTTATTCACCAAATGATGCCTAGAAAAATACATAAAATGTCAGGTTTCTTTGCAGAAAGGAGATCCCTTTGTAGCATGATCCAAAAAGCTGGATCTTGTAAGCCATGCTCTCATTGACTTAAAATTACTTTGCAATCTGATTGAGATACACATAGCAAACATCTCATGAAGGAATGTTAGTGGGTAGAAAATGAGCAAGAACTGCCTTGCTTACTTTTAGTGTTGCCACTTGTATTCTTAAAAAAAAATACTGTCCTTCCTTCTCCTGCCATTGACCTAAAATTAGCTCAAAGTCAAATTTCTACAGGTCTGCTTTTACTTTACTGGCAAACCTACTCATTCTTATACTGGAATATCACTAGGAGGGGGGAATCAATCTTTTAGTAAATATCCTTTAGTGAGAAATGCCTTAAATATTGAGTGCCTTCAAAGAGTGTTTTGCTGTCCCCTAGATTTATGTTTAGGCAGTTTATGGTTATCATACATCCACCTCCGTCAACTGTCCCTCATTAGGAGGGACAGTACCTCTTTGACACCCAAATCACTCTGCCCCTCTTTTATATCCTGGTGTTTCTCTTTTTAGGAGGTCAGAATATGTAACTAAGTGCATCACATTGCTCCAAAACAATAAAAACGTGCCTTAACCCCTTAAGGACCCATGACGGTCCTGGACCATCATGGATTGTTATCCCCTTAACGACCCATGGCGGTCCAGGACCGTCATGGCTTAAATGATAGCAGCGTGCCTCCGTGCATGCTGCTATCATTAATTCCAGGCTGAGACTGAGTGCTCCGAGACCGGGGCATTCAGTCTCAGCCCTTCTTGCTTGTGTCAGTTCATGCGATCGCAGTAGCAGCGATCACATGTACCAGCACAGTGAGAGACAGAGGCAGCACGCAAAGCATGCTGTCTCTGCGTGTCTCTTCTACCTCTGTCTCCCTTGCTATCAAAGTAAGGCAGACAGAAGTAGAGAGGAGACACCTAGTGGCAAATGAGAATACAGCAGCTGGGGTATTAACCCCTTCACTGCTGGTGTCAGAGGCTTGCTAAATGCTGGTCAATTTCTGACCTACAATGATACTATTTTTTTTTTTGTTTTTTAAAAACACAACACACTTTTTTTTACAAAAAGATATATATAAATTTTTAATAATCTTATTAAACAATTTTGGAAGTGTGATTGTTATGGAGCAATGTAATACACTTATACACATCGCCAAATGTCAGGGATAAAAAAGTGTCAGAATAGGGTGGGAAAAAGGGACATGGGGATTTTCACCCAAGGGGGGGGGCACAATGGCCACTTTAAACTGCACATTTTGTAGGTATGACTGACCAGTTATAACTTTCATGCAGTCACCATACAAATTTAAACCTTTGTGCTCAATTGATCCCAAGAGAAAAAACACATTTTTTTTTTTTTTTTTACATTTTTTTTACCTATTTTTAAAAATTTTCATAAAGTAAATGGTGGGTTATCCATATATGTGGGGTATCAAATGAAAGCCCTATTTGTGCTTAAAAACAGTATATAATTTATGGGGGTGGAATAAAAGACTTAGAGGGAAAACACTGTTGAACAAAGACATAGTCAAAAAGGTCAGAATTGCTCCGGTCCTTAAGGGAAAACGACCTCAGATTTTCCCGGTCCTTAAGGGGTTAACATTTGCTTAAACTTCAGTGTATGTGTTTATAGATTAGTATGTGAAAATAAAATATGTTCGCATTGTTCAGAATAATTTTTACCATTTCACAAGAGCTGTTAATAAGTCATGAAGTAACCAAAACATTCTTGGAATGCCCCACACACTAGTCACGCTCTCAGTAACACCATTTGAAATGTGTGTGTGTTGGGGAATTATGCAGCCAGACTAGAAAACATTAATAGTAAATTTTACCCTCCAGTTTCGATAGTAAAAAAAGTTCTGCTCTATTTTCAAAATATTAACTGTTGACAACAGCTTCCAAAAAAAACAATATTGTCTCTTCCACACCAATAGTTGTAATAGTGATATTGACCAATATACTTGTGCATGGAGAGAAAATTTGTTTAGTCCAAATCATTTGTGCATTTTTCAATTTTTTTTTTAAAGGTTAGGAGAAAACAAACTTTGCTTTATGTTCAGAATTTCATAAAAAGTTTTTGCTGGAGGACAACATTCGTTCAACATTTTTCTCAACGGGGAAGGCCCCTGCTACCTTCTCTGGACTGACATTTGAACAAGATTCATTCAAACAGATTCCATACATCTGAATAAGGTTAATTCAAACAGATTACATAAAACATGGCCATCAATTCCATTGGGTTTTTCATCAGGGTACATGAACAAATAATACAAATAAATATAAATAATAAAGGCCTGTATTTTCATTTTATTTATTTTATTATTTATTCATATACAATAAATGTGCATACTGAGCATGTCCATAAGCACAGTCCCACAAAAAATACACTGATCTCTGAGAGTGAGGAATCAGCAGCATCTTTGACTTTGTTAGAAGTATAATACAGGGGTTAGGAGGAGACAGAGACTATAATTTGCATTGCAATACCATCAGCAGCAACAGCATTAAACCCGCATGGTATATGAGCAAGAAAAGTCAATTTACTAAGGAAGTTCTGGTGGCTGTCTATGAACAGAAAGCCAACTCCAAAAAACATGTACTGATCTCTGAGTAAGGAAGCAGCAGTATATTTGACTGTTAGAAGCACAATGTGGCAGTTTGGAGGTGAGATGAGTGCTTGCATTTCAGTGCCACGAGAAGCAACAGCTTTAGATCTATCTGAACAGACACATACAGCAGTGGGCTACAAAAAAAAGCCTGTCATACTACTATATTGATGATGATTAAGAGGGTGGGAGAATCACCTCACTCAGCCTGGAAATTCAGATCTGGGTATCCAAGCTTGAGCAGACTGACCTTTAAGAAGGCCATCTGCTCCACTAGGTGCAGGGAGAACTATGACAGCTGAGGTTTGAGGATGTTGCTCATCATTGAGACAGTCCTCTCGATTTGGACCCTGGTGGACATAAAAACAGCTTATTGGCCACCAAGGAGAGGGCCGATCAGATGTATGGTCCCAGTAGCTTAGGGGGTCAGCAGTAGCAGGCAGCAGAAGTTTGTTGATGTAGGATTCAACCAATTTTTAAGTAATACTCTTACTTTGGGGTGCTTCTGTAGTACCCATCAAAGACTCAAGGACCTCAGCCCAAAAAGCTGCTGCTCCCACTGATCTAGAATTACTGCTGCTGCTATGATGCATGAATGCGAAGGCTGGCTAGTAAAAAAGCTGGGTGGTGCTACTACCGCTGCTGGAGGGAGTTTCCATGTCCAACTGCTGTTACATGTCTTTGTTGTTGCATCTCATGCACCCTGTGGACAAAATTGTCCCTCCACGTTCCCAGGTTGTTATTTTTGTGAACTATCTTCCCCTTTATCATTGGCTCACAGATGCTGCTGCTGCTGGTTGCTGTTTGCACCACTGATGATGGTTTGTGCCCAAAGCAAATTTGCACTGCGGTGTGCATTCCAGTGTTGATTTATACCAGAACTGGTGAGATGTCCCAACACTTTCCCTGGCTCATTTCCTTTAGACACAACTTGCACCTTGCACTGCACCCATCTCTCCCACTCTGAAAATGATTCCACACTTTTCTACAGCGATCTAGGCCAGTTTTTCTGAATGGTAATGTGAATAACGGTACTAGTAGTGATGGTAACAGCATATGTTGGGGTAACAGTGGAATTAGGAGAGGTTGTAGAATGAGTAGATGGATTGCATGTCTCCTCTTCCTCAGTCTCCTCAGGCTCATAATCCAGCTCCTCGTTATGGATGTAATTTCTCACTTGGGCAGAATTAGTAGTATGGCTCACTTACACTACAGCAAACTTCCTACTAGGGATGGGAAGTTGTAGCCATGTTCCTGTGAGAAATTTCGCAAAAACCACATTGTTATCCATTTTTTCACGGGAAAATCTGCTTTAAAACTAGAGCTTAAAATTTTTGCATCTTTCGCCCATTGGCCAAAATCTTTCGCCATTTTTTCAATGGCTAGAAAGTCTCCGCCCATTGATTTATGTTGTTTTCACATTTCCTCTATAAAAACGTGACGTATTTGTGGAAGGCAGACACAATAGAAGCAGCTACAGAGCGAGATAGACATGCTGTGCTGTTCTGCTGTGATATTTTGTCAAAACTGAGGAAGGAAAGGCTCATAGAGACGCTATCACTATGAACAGCAAAAGTAGGAACTGGAAGGACCCTTATTATGTGTCCACGGAGTCTGAGGAGGAGGTGGAAGTGACTACCAGTACTGAACCAATGCTGTCCAGTCCCCCTAAATCACCCCAAGAGATCTTGAGGAATTTATTGGGAATGGAGGGAGAAAAGGGAATGGGAAGGGAGGGAGAAAAGGGTAGTATTAGTGAGAGCAGGACAGGTCAGCTGCTTGTGCCTGCTGCAAGACGTGCTGTCCCTGCTGCCAGTGCCACCATTGCTGTTCCTGCAGCCGCTAGTGTTGTGCCTGCTACCAGATGTGCTGCTCCTGCTGCCAGTGCCACCACTGCTGTACCTGCAGCCACTAGTGTTGTACCTGCTGCCAAACGTGCCGCCCCTCCTGCCAGTGCCACCATTGCTGTACCTGCAGCCAATAGTTTTGTACCTTCTGCCAGACGTGCTGCCCATGCTGCCAGTGCCACCATTTCTGATTCTGCAGCCACTAGTGCTGTACCTGTTGCTAGTACTGAACCTGCTACCAGTGCTGAACCTGCTGCTAAAACTAGAGTTTAAAATGTTTGCATCTTTCGCCCACTGGCCAAAATCTTTCGCCATTTTTTTCAATGGCTAGAAAGTTTCCGCCCATTAATTTACGTTGTTATCACATTTCCGCTATAAAAACATGACATATTTGTGGAAGGCAGACACAATAGAAGCATCTACAGAGTGAGCTAGACGTGCTGTGCTGTTCTGCTGTGATACTTAGCAAACATTGAGGCAAGAGAGGCACATAGTGACTCCTATCACTATGAGCAGCAGAAAGAAGAACTGGAAGGACCCTTATTTTGTGTCCACTGAGTCTGAGGAGGAGGAGGAAGGGACCACTACTGTACCAATGCTGTCCAGTCCCCCTAAATCACCCCAAGGGATCTTTGGGAATTTAGTGGTAAGGGAGGGAGTAAAGGGAATGGGAAGGAAAGGAGAAAAAGGGAATGGGAAGGAAGGGAGAAAAGGATAGTGAGAGCAGGACAGGTCAGCTGCCTGTGCCTGCTGCAAGATATGCTGCCCCTGTTGCCAGTGCCGACATTTCTGTACCTGCAGTCACTAGTGTTGTACCTTCTGCCAGATGCTGCCAGATGTGTTAGTAGTAGTAGTAGCAGTAATGGTGAAGCAGCCGGAGTGGTAGAGGAAACATTTGAGAGTGTCCAACTCCAGACTAGCGATCAAAGGAGCCCACACCATTCCTCTGGCTCTGGGAGTCCTCCTCACCTTCCCTTCACTACAGTGTCCAGATGGAACATGATCCTGAAGAGGCCAGAACTGGTGTTGGGGGAGGAGAGCAGGCTCAGAATTAATATCACCACCAGCAGCAGGAGCACAGATCAGCTGCCTGTGCCTGCTGCTAGTCTGCCTTCTTCTTCAGGTCAAAAGAAATGACAAGTGTGAGCTTAGGGGACCCTCTGTCACATTGCTCATCACCTTCTCCAAGCAGCAGTGAGATGTCTGGAATAGAGAAGCAGCACGCAGGGACTAGTGGGGGTGGTGTGATGATGCTGGAGAAGCTGGGGTGGAAGAGGCATTGATGGCCTTTTTAGCAGAAACTGAGAAGGAATGGAAGACAGGAATGAGGATGGGCATTACCACCACCACCACTAGCGGTGGAATTTTTGGAATAAGAGGAATTTGCAACTGCTCTAATTCCTTCTGATACTGGAATGCAAGGGCACCAAATCCCTTCTACACCATTTAAGTATCTGGGGAAGAAGACACTGAGTCAGAAGAGTCTGAGACCATAACCCTTTAATGACGTATGATGTGCCAGGACCGTAACCCTTTTCTGGGTGTTAAGGACCTGTGACGGTCCTGACACATCATGGAATTCTGGGATGGCAGTGCGGCTGCACGCAGCTCTGCCATCCCAGAAATCATCTGCATCTTCTTCCCCTGTTTCCCCCTTCTCAGGTGACAAATCCTCCCCTGTTGGACAGATGGAACCTACTAAAAAGAAGTAGGCCCTTCTCTTGGGGGAGGGGGAGTGGAAGAACGCTGGTCCCAACATCCTTGATGGATGCAGGAATACCAGTCATATCAGAAAGGTCTTAACCCATGCAGGTTCGTGTTCAGAGGAAGAGGTCCCTCAGAACTGAATGTGTGAGGACCACAGAAAAAGATTGTGGTCAGCAAACAGAAAAACAGACAGGACATAACATACTCACAGGACCTGTAAACACTGTATGTCTGGCTCCTCTTCTGTCATCAGGCCCCTATAATCACAGAGAATATAAAAAGAATGCAGATCCCAGGTCAAGAAAAAGTCTGATCCCTGTTATACTTTGATTCTAAGAGGAAATGAGAACAGGAGCCTGCCTAACGGGGCACTTAAAATATCCCACATAAGCAAAGAAAACAAAAAACTGAATAGGAGATTCTTCAGTCTTGATGCTCCTCCTTTGCAGGGCACTTTGACACTATGACTACAATTTCTGTGTGGAGGTTAAGTGGAGCTGGGATGACCAGGTGGTGCCTGAGGGCCCTGTAAGTGCTCATGGACCTTGCTAAAAAGTGCAGGCTGGGCTCTAAGAATGCAAGTTTGACATATAGTCAATATAGCCCAGGATAGTATGGTAGCCTTTGGTGAAAGTCTGCCCTTCCTAAAACCTTCTGGAATTACAAAAATTATATCAGATTATCTCTGCCTCTAGAGAGCAACTGCCCTACCTCGTTGGAGTAGCATATTTACCCATATGGTTCCTATATTGCACAATGGAAATAGAAAAAAAGGCTAATAGGTTCTGAGCTTCCCCACATGATAATATTGCTTATTATATGATTTCATGTATTATTTAGATGTGGAAATTGTCTACTTTGTAGTAGTAATGCAGTTTTAAGTCTTCTGCAATGTAGGAGGTTTTCTATTGATGTTCCGCTACACAGTACTACGGGCCTTATTTATAAAAGCTAACTAAAGCAATTTTTGGGCAAACCAAGAGCATCATAGGGCACACATACACATACTCTAGATTGTCAGTTATTTAAATGGGAGTTTTAACCTCTCGTATTCAATTATGTTAAACCCCATTTAGATCAATAAAAATGTATTTGGTATGTATGGTGTAGATTGTTTACACCAGATTAATCAAGTTTGCTTTTATACATATGACCCTATGGCTCTGACATATGAGGATCCAGGACAAAAGAGTCCCTGGAAATGTTGGCATATGGAAATGTTCATAAGGTATGAGCGTCACCAGGTTATTATTATTTGTTAATTGATTTCATGTAGTAGTTAGGTGTTGGTAATGTAGGGTTACCATATTTGAACTTTCAAAATAGAGGACACTTTGGCATATCAACCTTATTTTGGTTAATGGAGAGGAGAGAAACACATTGCAAAACAATTGTTAATAAGGTGATGAATTAAGGTTCAGGTTTCTGCATGTTTATTCCTCTACGAATCGTGAAACACCTTTAGCATGGATTTGGAGCCAGCAGCAGTAGGTACAATCTTAGCACTAATAGTGGTGATAAATTCTCCAACACTTGTCCAATAGAGCTTTTGGGCTCTGCAATACAGCAGCGTATTGAGCAGAATTGGTAATAATTCCAGGTAGACAGCTCTCTGATCTGAATTGCTCATTATGTGAAGGTGTGTCTGACAAGTCACTCTCACACAGTCACCGGACTCACATGTTGCTGCAGCAATACTAGAAACAACACTGTAAGTTGTGGTGAGGATGGGGAGGCTCTTTGCACTCACCACAGAGCATGTAAGAGAAGCAAAATTTACTTTGCCTGCTCTCTGTTACAAGGTAATCCAGGATATTCACTGCATACTTACAAATTCCAGGTTGACAGACTCTTAAAGGGATAGTAATACTTCATTTTATCTTTATTTTATTTTGTAGGCATTAAAAAAACATAAAGAACAATAGAAGTCTTATCTCTCAAACCTTTATGGTTTGAGAGATATTCACAAGCAAAGTTTCCCCTCTCATCCCTTTTACCTAGTGTAAGCCATTTCTTCTCAGATGTGGAATGCAGTCCATAGACCAGACAGATAACAGCAGGGGAAAATCTTCTTCCTATGAGAATAATGAAAGCCCTGCCCCCCTTGACAAGTTTTTCAGGTTTTCCCTTATCTTAATTGAAGATTGTCCCTCTCTGCAATCTACCTGGGCACCTTCCTTCTGATCTGGCTCAGCAGTGTTACATCGGTAAAAGGGGCGGGAAAGGGATACTTTGTCATTGAATTACTCTCAAACTACAACTCAGACAGAATTGAAATAACACTCTCCAAAGTCCAAATACTATGATGATTAACTAGGGCTGCTTTTATTATGAAACATTACTATCCCTTTAAGCCTGTCAAAGAGAACATGTTCTCTAAAATAAGGCCATATTGTAACCCTAGGCCAAGGTGTCCAAGTTCAGCCCTCACGGGTTACCAACAGTCCAAGATTTAAGGATTTTCCTGTTTTTACACAGGTGGGCTAATCAAAATGAATGAGCCACTGATTAACTCGCCTATGCTTAATCAAGGAAATCTGTAAATCCTGGCCTGTTGGTGGCCCTTGAGGCTCAAATTTGGACACCCCTGCCCTAGGTCATACGTACTCCATACCTGGCAACTTTGACCCTGAGCTCTATTAAAAGTTAACCCTTAAACCTTCCCATATTGTAGAGTTTATGCAATATGCACCTGCCTGCTCTAACCCAGAAGAGCTCCTCAAGGCCCCTTTAACCCCTTAACGACCCATGACGTGCCAGGACCATCATGAGTAGATTTGCCTTAAGGACCCATGACGGTCCAGGCCTCCGTGCATGCTGCTATCATTCTGTTCAAGCTGAAACTGAGCACTCCGGGACCGGAGCGCTCAGCTTCAGTCCTTGTCTAGTCTGCTGGTTCACATGATCGCTTCAGGAGTGATCACATGTATCGGCATTTAGATTGAAAAAGGCAGTGTGCATTACACACTGCCTCTGTGTCTGATTTGTGCCTCTCTCTTCCTTACTATCAAAGTAAGAGAGAGAGAGAAACATAAAGCAGACACCTAGTGGAAAAAAATGCAGTAGATGGGGGTATTAACCCCTTCAGTGCTGGTGCTAGGGGCTGGCTGGATGCAGGTCCATTTCTGACCTGCTAAAAGCAACATTCTTTTTTTTTTTTTTTAAATAATACATAATGGGAGTGTGATTGCTGTGGAGTCATGTAATACACTTATACACACCGCCAAATCTCATCAATAAAAAAGTGTAAAAAATAGGGTGGGAAAGAGGGACATGCGGATTTTCATCTGGGGGAACAGTGCCCACTTAAAACTGCTAATTCTGTAGGTATAACTGACCGGTCACACCTCTCATGCAGTAGCGGTAAAAATGTAACCCATTATGCCAAACTGATCCCAAGAGAAAAAATTAAAATGGTGTTTTTTTTTACATTTTCTTTCATTTTAAGACAGTAAATGGTGGGTTATCCATAAGTGTGGTATCAAAAGAAAGCCCTATTTGATTGATTGATTGATTGATTCTTTATTTTTATATAGCGCACACAGATTACGCAGCGCTTTACATTCATATTGGTTCCTGTCCCCATTGGGGCTCACAATCTAAATTCACCTATCAGTATGTTTTTTGGAGTGTGTGTAAAAAACGGTATATAATGTATGTGGACAGACTGAAAAACTTTGTTAAACAAAGACATAGTCAAAAAGGTCAGAATTGCTCCTGTCCTTAAAGGGGAACTTTCATGTAATACCAAGTTGCCATGCATTCATTAAACACATGGCGACTAGCTTGAAAATAGATGTCTTACCATTAAAAAATAGCTGTGTCTAATTAAATACTTCCAGTTTGGAGACTGGAACCCAGGCTACAGCACAGACGTCTTGTCTGTGCGCCTGCGCCATCAGTCCCGGTCTCCATTGAGTAAACTGAATTGTACCATATGGTCGCTGGAAGGGACTGACAGCGCAGGCGCACAGACCACACTAACTTGTCTGTCAGTCCCAAAACGGGAAAGATTACTTTAGACACAGCTATTTTTTTTTAACGGTAAGCCATCTATTTTCAAGCTAGTCGCCATGCGTTTAATGAATGCATGGCGACTTGGTATTACATGAAAGTTCTGCTTTAAGTGCAATCCATCTCAGATTTTCCCAGTCCTCAAGGAGTTAACATGTTACATTTTTGAATTCTCACTGCATAAACACAAACAATTCAATCAGGACATATCTTCCTGCCAGTCTGGTACAAATGCCACAGATTTAGAAACTAAAGAAACATTTAATTTGGGGATACAGTATAGTAGGAAACACATGACTCTTTCACTCTTAGAAATTGGCCCTCCACCGTGAGATTTGTGTTAAACCATGAAAGTTCCCAGGTATATCCATACCTCCCAACATTCCAAGAGGCCAAAGATGGACATTTTGTCTTAGATAATGTTGCTAGGGGCATGGCTGGTGTTCTGGGTATTACAGATACTATTGGGTTATTTCATGACCTACTGACATCTGTTTAACTGAATACATGGTTAGAGCAAGACCATTTAATTTACACAGATTAATTTATAAACAAATATACTGACGTCTACGTTAGTTTTATTGATGTGGAACAAAGTGATACACTTACATACACACAGTCTTCTCAACTAAAAACTAGGACAGCAGAGTGAAAAAGAAGTGTTATGTTGTTATGGACTAGTCTGCCATACAAGAGTAGCATCAATCCTGTTGCACAAAGGTTTCTGTTGTCGTTGTTCTACACGGTAGTATGGACCACTAACAACGCTGCACTGTAACTGCCGAGGGGGTAACACGATACACTGCTTCGCAAAGCCTTCCGTACCCCACTAGTACTCAAAATGTTAACACCCACGGTTACCAGGTAACGACTAACTAGTAACTTGTCAGCCAAATAAATTATAAAGTCAATAAGGAAGTGGGAGATGTCACGCAAGTTGATTTGCTGCAAATTTTCGTTAAGGGCGGATAACGCTGCAGAAAAGAAAACTGATAGGTTCTGCGGGTCAGTGCAGAAGCTCTGGTTGGTTGTACGTCATGCAGAGGGCTCGTCTAACCACCAAGTGGTTTGATTGGGAAGGCGGCAGCATTACTGTTCTTGCCGCTCTGGCACAGTAGTGATGTTTGTTACTCGTCTTCCTGGTGGTAGATGTAACTCTCACAGTATTGGTGCCACCCACATTTTACATCTCAGCAGGTTACCGAGGGTAACAAGACAACATCCGGTTAGTACCGTGCCCTATTACTGAACATAACTCGTGATCCATATAAACATACTACATTAAACTTACAGCTGGCATTGACACCGGCTTACACAAATAAGGACACATGAACTCAAATCCACGCGTACAAATTGATCCTGATAAACATACGCTTTAACACAGCCTAGTCAGGTATAGCCACAGTTAATACAGTGTTCCGCGCATATTCAGACGCACACAAGCAGTAAACACAAAATTAAACCACAAAGCCAAAGTTTATGGGACAGACCCAGAAAAAGAAACCGTGAAATCATCAATCCAAACTATTGTTTTGTTACCTCATAGGACTTGATATCTAAAGGAAGATGGCAGGGGAGGACCTTGGCAGCAGGGAATTGAGCCTTATGGACAAACAGATCACCAGGTAAGTCTTTGGTCTATAACAATAACAACTGCGCCCAACCACTAGACTTCTAACCAGTGACTAATAACCACTAGACTTCTAACCATACCTGGGAACTCTCAGGGTTTGACCCTGAGACTCAGGGTTTTGGCCCAAATCTCAGGGTGAAGAGCCAAAATCTCAGGGAGAGAGTTCAGTGCCACCTGTTATATATTCTGCTCCAGTTAAATGCTTCTTTAGTCTCTAAATTGGTGCCACTTGTTCCAGAAAGGCAGAGGGAGAAGTCCTGCTTGATTTGTGTGTGTTCATGAAGTGATATCTGTAAGTTGTGTATTAATGGCTCCATGAATGCTGATTGGAGTGATTCTTGATTACAGTGATCAGGGTTATATCGCGGGTAATATATATAATGGGAGATTTAAGGGTTAATATTTGCACAATCTCAGGGTTATCTCATTTTGAAAGTTCCCAGGTATGTTTCTAACCCAACCACTAGACTTCTAACCAGTGACTAATAAAAAATGACACTGTTCTATGTTTAACACTGAGTGGGCAAGTAACTTGGTACTCTGAGTGATCTTTTTACAGCCTGCATGCACGTGTGTGTAGTGTATACACACACAGAGTACATTCCGTGGCGTTCATTAACCCAAAGAGGGCATATAAAGGCTGTTTTTGGAAAGACTTCCACACCAGATACATAAATCCACAGAGCTTTGTGTACATCAACAAATAATTTCACCTATTTTATGTAATATGTTAAAATATTAGGCAAAAATCATTTGAAAAGTATACATACAAATGGATTAATGCAATTTAACAAACAATCCTTTCTAAACACCTGTGGAGGACTGATGTATATTGTGCAATTTGCCTTTTGGCTTTTAATTGGCCATCCCAAATGGATATATGATGGGTCCTGCATTGGTTGCTGCCACTCTCTCCTAATTATAGCTCATTGGTTGCTTTGTGACTTGTAAAGACTATCCTAGTGATTGAGTTATGCATTCTTTTTACTCTAATTTGATCATAAAATTGTTTTCATAAACTGTTTAAATTCATTACTTTTTCTATTTTTCATCTGATTTACTCACTCCTCTCTAAATTAAATTTACTGTTAGAAGGGATAATAAGGGACTATATTCAGGATTACAACACAAAAAATAAAATCATTAGAACAAATCAACATGGTTTTATGAAGAATAGATCATGCCAAACTAATCTTTTCAGCTTCTATGAGGAGGTAAGCAGCAACCTTGACAATGGCAAGGCAGTAGATGTAGTATATCTAGACTTTGCAAAGGCATTTGATACAGTGCCATACAGAAGGCTGGTGTATAAAATAAGGAAATTGGGGCTAGGAGATAACCTTTGCAATTGGATACAAAACTGGCTGAAAGATAGGGAACAGTGTGTGGTTGTAAATGGAAAATTCTCCAGTACAGTTAAAGTGGAGAGTGGAGTACCTCAGGATTCAGTATTAGGTCCACTGCTTTTTAACATATTTATAAATGACCTGGAAATAGATGTAGAAAGCAAAATATCAATATTTGTAGATGATACTAAATTATGCAAAGTCATTAATTCAGTACAGGATATTTTCTCTCTACAGAGGGACTTACATACAATGTCAGACTGGGCAAACGTGGAATATGAAGTTTAACGTGGGGAAGTGTAAAGTCATGCATTTTGGAGGAAACAATCCCAAGGCTATTTATAAACTTAATGGAATAATTTTAAGTGACTCATTGCTAGAAAAAGAACTGGGTATCCTTGTCAACTACAGACTTGGAAATAGTGACCAGTGTCAAACAGCAGTAGCAAAGGCAAACAAAGTCCTGTCTTGCATAAAAAGATGTGTCGAAGCAAGAGTGGATAACATTATTTTGCCATTCTACAAATCATTGGTAAGACCTCACCTTGAGTATGCAGTGCAATTTTGGGCACCAGATCTGAAAAAGGATATACTAGAACTAGAAAGGGTACAGCGGAGAGCAACAAAATTAATTAAGGGAATGGAGGACTTGACATATGAGGAACGACTAAACAAACTTGGTTTATTTACTCTAGAGAAAAGATGACTAAGAGGAGATCTTATCGCATTGTACAAGTATATGAGAGGTCAATACAAGGATCTCTGCGGTGAGCTATTTATTCCAAGGCCTGATCAGGTGACCAGGGGACACCCCTTGAGATTAGAGGAAAGGAGGTTTAAACTTCAGCAGAGGAAGGGTTTTTTAATGGTAAGGTCTGTTAAATTGTAGAATTCATTGCCCAGGGAGGTAGTTATGGCAGATACAATGGATACATTTAAGAGAAGATTAGATACATTTCTTACAAAAGGGAACATACAGAGTTATACTGTTATCAGTAGGCTGATCAGGAACGTCTGATAAAGACTAATTCAACTGGTAGCAGGAAAGCTATAAAATTCTCAGTTCTGAGGTACGAGGCGAAGGTTGAACTTGATGGACTTGTGTCTTTTTTCAATCTAATTTACTATGTTACTATGTACATTAGTGGTGGTGGAAAAATCCCAGTAGCCTGGACTGCAAACATTTTACTTCTGGCCTCTTAAACATTTGGGATGGTATTTTAGGTGAAGCTACACATATGTGTCCCTTTACTAGCTCCTAAAAAATTATCTTTAGTTCTTAAGTTTTCAATATTTTTTGCTCACCACTGCAAAGAAGTGCCATGCAACTTACAATTCACAGTTTAGTAATAATGTATACATTTAGAAACTGATGTATCGATTATATCCAGGGCAGTCTACAAATCTTTTCTAAATATATCAGCGCTCGCTATTGAGAGGCCTCTACTTTAAATATACATCCACAATATTATAGTGCAAATAAGCAGTATAAAATATATGCAAAAAACCCCTCAAAAAGAGAAGAGAAAATAAAAATAAAATAAACCCAAAGTCTCTAGTCCAGCCTTCTTTATAATTCTCTTTTCACTTTCACTTTCACGGTGCCGCTTCCCAATATCAGTCGCTGGCATTCGACTTCCAATACATGTAGACAAAAAACACAAAAGAGAGAAGCGCACACGCTCTAAGTATAGACTGTAATGTCAATATATGGAATCCTCCACCAGATAATCACCTGTGAGCTCACAAGATGTCTACTCACATTTCCATGAGGCTATACCGGCCTGGAACAGGAGTGATACAGATACCCGCACTGGGGGTGATCCAGTGGAGGCTTATTCACTGAGAGGCCGGTATAGCCTCATGGAAATGTGAGTAGACATCTTGTGAGCGTGTGCGCTTCTCTCTTTTGTGTTTTTTTCAGTCTACAAATCTGTAACTAGTAAAAAAACAAACTTAATCAGAACAGGATGAAATAATGCCTTTTCTCAGTTTAGGGTGGACCAATTTCACTTTCCTTCCTACTAAGTCTTTTCTCTGATTAACAAACATTATTGATATTTGTGTGTGTGTGTGTGTGTGTGTGTGTGTGTGTGTGAGAGAGATCATCTTCAGCCTTTGTCTATCAACTGCAGGAGGAAGCACTCTTCCTCAAGTTTCCAACAACTTTAGTCTTGTGCTTTTTGTTGCTACTGTGTCACAAATTTGTTAATTTCATCTACCTATCTGGACTTTGGTCTTCTTGGGAGTTTAGCATAGCGTGGAATCCATTTCAAAATTTGTTTGGTCCATCTACCATCATATCTTCTTGCTATGTGTACTGCCCATTTCCACTTTTGGTGCTTTACTCTTTCAATTATGTAATGGACCTTTGTTTCCTGACAAATCCATGAGCAGGTTTTCAGTCTCTATTTATGTTCAGAATTTGCTGCCACATATTTCTTTGTGTAACCTTAAGTTTTTGTATGGCTTTAGCATTCAGTGTCCGTGTTTCGCAGCCATATGGAAGGACTGGGTGGACACATTGGTCAAAAACTTTTGCTTGAGGCAGAATGGTACATTTGTCTTAAAAACAGTATTACTAAGTTTTCCAAATGTTTACTATCCCAATTTTCTTTGTCACTCACTTTCCATCAAGGTGTTTCCATCTGTTGTCATTTCCAGTCCAAGGTAAACATACTTGTCCACTTCTTCTAGTTCTTGTCCATCTACTGTGATTTTCCTTCGTATGGTACATTTTTTAAACTTGTCTTTTGTTGATTTTCCTCTTCAGACAAAAATGTTTGCGTTCCTGTTGTAGCTCTTCGTGTTCTTGCAGCTCTTCTGGACTGTTGGCAAAGAGTATGATATTGTCTGCAAAACATATGTGCTGTAGATAGTGTCCATTGATCTTAAGTCTGTTTTTGTCCCAAATTATTTTGTGGTAAATTTTTTGGGGAAGATTGTGTCTCCTTGTCAGATGCCCTTTTCTATGTTGATCAGGACTTCATTGCTGTTGACTTGTATTAACCCCTTAACGACTGGCCGTGCAGGCACGTTGTGGTCACTAAAGGACCATGGAGCATTTTTTTTTTTTTTATTCGCCGATCCAACTCAGGGCTCCCCGATCGTTGTGCAGCCACACAGGGAGCCCTGAATTCCATGACAGTCCTGGTACGTCATGGGTCTTTTAGTCACTTTTACCCATGATGTACCAGGACCGTTGGGTCGTTAAGGGGTTAATGTAGTTGTATTTTCATATATTGATTGGAACATTTTGATGTAAACTCTCTCTATTCCTTGGCTTATGCGGGCATCGGTTAGTCAATGAAGGATATGCATATAGAAAATTCTAATTCATTATGTCGCACCTATAACTTGTTGCCCTGTCTGGAATGGCTCCTGAAGCCTGCTTGTTCTTTAGGTTGTAAAATTATTCTGCATCATCACTGTGGCTACTTGGAGGGGAATAAACTTGAATGATTTGACGAACATAGCAACTCTTTAGTTTGACAGCACAGGAAGCAGTTCCTTCAGAAATACTTTCTACTTTTATGACGGAGTCTGTCAGTCTTTTGTTAATCAAGAATCCAATTTCTGTACCTTGTTCATCTTTGGCTCCTTTATACTATAGCCAGTGTCCAGCTTCTAATTTGACTAAATCTTTAACTTTTTACTAGTCTCAAATAAGCCGATAATGTCCCAAATTATGCTATTTATTTCTTGTACTAGTTCCTCTAAGTTGCAATGTCTAAAGACCAAATGCAGCCTGTTAAAACCCGGTAATTCTTAGCACACTCTTCCACTGAGCTAGTCTTCCCTCTGCCATAGGAAGTAGCTCGCAAACCTCTGGGGAATTAAGTCCATTTCTTTTTGTTCTGCGGCAATGATGAGGGAATGGACCATAATCCTCTTTCTACGCTGGTCCTGTGTGGCAGATTAAGGAATCCACTCATGGGAGTGAGATATACAAACACACATACAGAGCATATATAACACAGAGATCTATATATAGAAATATATATTATATAGGTGTGTGTGTGTATACATAATATGTGTGTGTGTAATATATGGCTCAAAATGTCTACTAGTCTGTGACTAGTATAAAGAATCCAACAAGTGAGTGAGAAATGGTGCATCTCTCTCTATTTAATAACTTTTCACTTTTTAATTTTATTCTCAAATTGGTAATACTGTACTACACAATACTATATAATAAATAGGTAATTCCATATAATGCATATGTTAAAAGTATTTATTACACATTATTAATACAACAGTCAATATATACTTCTTTTATCACTTGTTCCATATTATGTATATATTATTGTGCTATATTACTTTTTATCCTAAGCATACTCCGTTGAAAGGGCACAGGCTACTCTGTCGTATATTTACCTGTTAGATCTGTTTTTGTTTTTTTCTGATTTTCAGATCATTCTTCTTTACAGTGCACATAGAAATATTTAACTGAACATCAATTATAAGAGTTGTGTGATTATGCATATTGAAACTATAGTTTTGTTTGGTGAGTGTACCATTTCATATTGCACATTTGCTTGTTGGATCCAACTTTTTCCCTGTGTCTGTTTCTAGGCTGTATTTCTTCACAGTGCACACAGAAATACGAAATCTGCATTTACTAATGAGAAGAGGTGTGTGTGTGTTTGATCTGTCTGACTTGGGTCTTTAGGGCACTGATTCCATTAGGTATATTGCTGACTCTCGATAAATATGATCTGTGGACTAAGATTTGATGGATAAATTGTTCATATTACATACTAATAATAAAGTATTTACATTTGTTTCTATGTTTCACTATTTCATATCTATTAGTGCGAAGATTCTCTCTAGAAAAATTCTATTTTTTTTTATTTTATTTATTTATTTTTTTTTTTTATTTTATTTTAGAAAAGGAGAGAAAAATGACAGAGCAGCAAATGTTGTTGTGGTGAGGTTCCTGCAGTCATCCTGTTAAAATCACTGCCCTATTGATGTTCCTACAGTGATTTTGGCAGGAGTGGCCTGGGAGGGGGCTTAGCCCTTTTGCTCATCCCTGTGAAAATTACACACCCAGCCATACACCTATCTGAGGATGTTAGCATAACTAATTATTGCAAGAGGAAGTATGTAGAAGAAAGATGAATCGACCCAGAGGAGGTCGCAACAAGAGGTGGTGAACTTGTCGAGTACAGCTGTCAGTCCAGCACATACGATGGAGTAAGGAGTTACATCTTCCCCCAATAGACACTTTAACCTGTTGGATACTATACTTGACCTCAATCGTTTTGTTAAACACCTCACTTTTGAAGAGGTTGTATGATGAGGGCAGTCGTGAGACAAGTATTTGAGCAACAAAATGAATCGGAATGTAACCATTTGAATTTGTCTCCTGATTGTAGTTTATCATTGGTTGGTATGGATGAAAATGGGGTCACCCCTAAATTTAGTTTTGCAAACCAATGTGCAGCTTTGGATTTGGATGGTTTGAGACTGAAAGGTATTCTGGATACAGCCAGTATGGTGAATCAGTCCATGGTAGATGAAGATAGATGGTTTGAACTCCGCTGTGATTTCTATCCAATCCATTGCCACAGCCAAGCCATAAATATATTTCAAGAGATGGCAGAATGGGACCTTTTTCAGCTTAAAGGGGAACTTTCACATCAGAACATTTTTTACCAACTCATTAAACAGTTAAACAGAGCTGGGAAAGGTGCTTCTTTTTTATTTTTAGATATTTAGTAAGATATTTGATGTCCAAGCCGCGCACTTCCACATTGCACAGCTCTCAGGACAGTTTTGTTCTCCTCCCACCGCCCTCCCAGCTGCCCCTGGAAGCTCGTTCACGCTTCACTTCGGTGTGCTGTGAACCGCTCCTAACGTTACAGCAAGAAGCAATTAGCATTATACTGAGGTTGCAGCCTCAGTATAATGCTAATCGCTTCTTGTTGTAATGTTAGGAGCCGTTCACAGCACACCGAAGTGAAGCGTGAACGAGCTTCCAGGGGCAGCTGGGAGGGAGGTGGGAGGAGAATGAAACTGTTCTTAGAGCTGTGCCACAGATACCATGCCGCAGAATGCGGAAGTGCGCGGCTTGGACATCAGATATCTTACTAAGCATGTAAAAAAAAAAAAAGCACCTTTCCCAGCACTTTTTAACTGTTTAATAAGTTGGTAAAAAAATGTTCTGATGTGAAAGTTCCCTTTTAAGAATGCATAAGCTGGTGTGTATAGGGATAACATTTCTAAGAGGAGAGGCTAGCTATTAAGGAGTTAGAAGAAGATGGCTCCTTGGTAATTAGGAACTCAGACAAAGGAGATGGTGGTACTTGATTTGATACAGTATCATCAAGATGCATTGAGGCAGTTGGAAGATACAGATTTGTATATAGTTTTAAATAGGGATCCTACAAAACCTTTTATGAAGAAGAGGTATAGGTTAATTGATGAAGGTGTTAGCCTTGGAGTTATATCAAGAAAACAAGCCGATTTTTGAAGGTGGATCATCCTAGAGTGCCCATTTTCCTCCATCTTCCTAAGATCCACAAGCCTAAGGGGAGGCCTATAGTGCTGGGCATTGGCTTGCTTAATGAGAATCTATTGGAATTGGTGGATTCCTATTTTCAGCCTCTGGTGACCCAGCTCACCAGTTATACAAGGGATTCGGGGCATTGTTAAGCCAGTTGCCTGATTTTTTTGAGGTGAGTAGCAATTTGGTTTGGGGATCTATAGATGTGGTATCCCCAATAAGGTTCCACCTTGAATGGTATACTAGTTACTCCACCAAGAATTTTCTATTGGACGCAATCCAGTATTTATTGGAGCAAAATTTCATCAGGTTTGATTGGGTGTACCACTTGCAGAAGCGGGGCACCTTGATGAGGGCAAAGTTTGCCCCATGTTTTGCCAACATATACATAGGTGTTTTCAAACCAACCCATGTATGATACGAGCAATGGTTTTCGATCAGCCATAAGACTTTAGCTTTTAATACCTTACTGAATAACAATATGAACCTACGGTTCACACTTGAGTTTGGGGAAAAATAAACATTTTTCTTGGATCTCAGGCTCTCCTCTTGGAGAAGATAAAGTACATACTACTGTATATAGGAAGTCTTGTGCTGGAAAGTCCTTAAAACATGCGAAATATTGCAATCCGAAACATACTATTAAGGGGGTGCTCGTTGGGCAATTCCTTATAATTCATAGGAATTGCTCGACAGGGAATTTGAGGTCCAACTGGATATTTTTAAAACACACTTTCTGGAAAGGGGCTATCCTTTCGGTGTGGTTGATGCAGCGCATAGTAGGGCTTTGAATATGGATATGTCAGTGCCTGTGCAACACGCAGTAAAACATGACAGGAGAAGGAAGGGTTTTCCCTTCACTTTTTTCACAGATTATAGCCTGGAATTCAACTGCATTAGAAGTATTGTTAAAGCAAAACTACCACCGCAAAACAACTTTAGATAAAATAATTCCTTATCTGGCAACTAGCTGCTTAGTAGTGCTAGTCACCAGAATTATTACCTTATTCAATAGATTTATCCTTTCTTCCATGGCTGACAGGCAAGACAGATCATGGACATCTGGCCATAGTGACGTCCACGCGCCTCCTCTGTCAGTCCCTTCCGGAGCCGAACAGCTCCTAGCAACGCCTACTAGAGCTGGCTGGCAGAGCAGGAGCACGGACGTCACTATGGCAAGATGTCAGCGATCTGTCCTGCCTGTCAGCTGTGGAAGAAATGATAAATCTGTTGAATAAGGTAAGAGATCTGGCCACTAGAGCTACTAAGCAGCTAGTCGCCAGATGGGGAGTTATTTAAGCTAAAGTTGTTTTGCGGTGGTAGTTCCGTTTAACAAACATATGCCCATTCTTAAGTAATGTCTCTCTGAGACCAGTCTTGGAGAGGCAATGTAAGTTTCTAGCAAGGAATGCATCTACCTTAGCGAGCATGCTCTCACCAAGTCGGTTCAGAAGTGGTCCCACTTCTACACCCACTTGGTTGTCAACATTAGGGATGTATAAGCGAGGAGCTAGGCAATTCCTGGCCTGTCCTTATGTTCAAATAGGTGGGGAGGTGGTGATTATGTGCACAGGCAAAAGGTACCCATTAAGACTATATATTTATTGCATGTCTGAGGTGTGGTAGACAGTGTGTGTGTTGTATGGCAAGAGTGTTAAAGGAGAGGATCCGGGAACACATTCTTAGTGTTAGAAATGTGGATCTTAGAAGCCTGTGCTGCTCCATTTTCAGGAATGTGTTAACTTTGATCTCCCAGCTTTTTGCTTTCAAGGGGTAGAAAGGATACTTTTTAAATGAAGGAGTGGGGGTATTATTAATCTCCTGAATAAGGCTGAGGTGAAGTAGAGTATATATCTGGGGTTGAGGAAACCCGATGGGTTAAATAGCAAATATGATGTTTCATTTTATATCAATAGCACTTGAGGGGAATCCTTGAGTTGTTGGTCCCAATGCACTACTTTTTGTGGTTTTGCTTCTGTCTGTTATGGGATAGAGCAATAGTTCTGCACCCTGGATAGCGGAGCAGTGATGGGGTTAGAGTTGTATATGTGGTCTTCATAGCCTGCCGTAGAGTTTTGACCAGTTGGTGGGTGATCGGTTAGTGGTTAACGGCAACTGTCTCTGATTGCCACCCGTGGAGATTGTGTGACCTATGGTTTGTTTCAAAATGTCCATTGTATTGATTGGTTACTTTAAATGGGTGTTTCAATGACTGTTGTTAAATGTATCTTATGGTATCACACACTGAATTTGACCTATGGTTAAGTGAGGTTCTCACAAAATGCATTAGGAGGTTGTCTGTTTCTATTCAAATGTGTGTGTCAACACTCATTCAACATGAAGTTTTTTTAATTTTGTACAAATAAGGTTTATTTTATGGAAGAATCCAAAATAGAGTTGGCTGTTTGGAACTAGCGGGTCAGTTGTAGCACTCCCTTCCTGTGTTGTCTAACTCACTATTGCAACCTTGGGGTGTGAGTAACAGACGCAGGATACCAGTATGTGAGTTTTTCTATTATATATGTAGATACATACATTTATATATAATTTGAATTTGTGAATGATGGAATCTATAATACAGTGTCTGATACCCCATCCTTGTTCCACAGCCTTGTGTCTCTGGTAGTAACAGAATCTAAAACACACACACATGTACACACCATCTGACAACACAAATATATACACACACACTTTCCTTGCCCTTAGAAACCAACCAACAAAAAGCTTTCTAAACATCTGGTGTACTTTGACAATGGAGCAATTCTGGGGTAAACCAACTGGCTTAAGAGGCATACATTCAACTTTCCATTGATTTAAATTAGGCTTTTAACCCCACAGCTGTGCAATGCGTTGAGGACTGCTCTAGCATTCAAGGGTGTTAAAGGGATAGTAAACCCCCCAAAAAAAGTGTAAGCCAAATGATAGGAGTAAAAAAAAAACAAACTTAACACCCTCATTCCCATCTCTCAAACCATTATGGTTTGAGAGATGTAAGAAAATTAAGACCTCCGCTCCCTCCCCCTTCTCATGCGTCCGCTGTATAGCGGATGTCATGAAAACCTGTTTCTGGGACCAGGCGGCGGCTCTTCAGGAGCGTTGTCATCGGGATATCTAACTATAATTACTTCATCGGAATGGTCTACAACTGCTTGCAAGCCAGGAACACATTGTAGACCATTACTGATGAAGTAATTATACTTAGATATCCCGCTGACAGCACTCCTGAAGAACCGCCTACAGTCGGGAGACCGGATTCTGCCTCTGACAGCTTTACAGCTCATCAGGCAGAAAGGGGAGGGAGCGGAGGTCTTTATTTTCTTACATCTCTCAAACCATAATGGTTCGAGAGATGGGAATGAGGGCATTAAAGGGATAGTAGTACTTCGTTTTATCTTTATTTTATTTTGTAGGCATTAAAAAACATGAAGAACGATATAAGTCTTATCTCTCAAACCTTTATGGTTTGAGTGATATTCACAAGCAAAGTTTCTCCTTCCACCCCTTTTACCTAGTGTAAGCAATCTCTTCTCAGGTGTGGAATCTAGTCCATAGACCAGACAGATAACAGCAGGGGACAATCTTCTTCCTATCAGAACAATGAAAGCCCTGTCCACCTTGACAAGCTTTTCAGCTTTTTCCCTTATCTTAATTGAAGATTGTCCCTCTCTACAGTCTACCTTGGCACCTCCCTTGTGCTCTGGCTGAACAGCGTTACATCAGTAAAAGGGGCGGGAGGGGGACACTTTGTCTTTGAATTACTCTTGAACTACAACTCTGACAGTATTGAAATAACACTCTCCAAATTCCAAATACTTTGATGATTAATTAGAGCTGCTTTTATTATGAAACATTACTATCCCTTTAAGTGTGTGTTTATTATTCCTAACATTTGGCTTACAGTTTTTTGGGGGGGTTTACTATCCCTTTAAAACCCAATTTAAATAAATTAGTATTTTCAAAATATAATTACTCCTTATGGTTTAGTTGGTTTTATTGAATTGAAAGTAATGTCTCAATCTTTGCTGATGACAAGCTGCGTAAGGAAATACACAAAGAGAAGGATGTTTGGTTTGTGTTTTTTTTTTTCTTATTTGCAGAAAGTTAAATAAATTAAGTGAGTGGAAAAGTGACAGGTGAGGTTTAACCCCTTAATGATGCAGCTGGCAATGAAGAACCACTGAGGGTTTTTTTTTTTTTTTCCCCGGAATCGATTCAGGGGTCATAAAAGGAGGTGTATGTATACGCAAGGGATGGATACTAATCTATTTCTATCTCTATTACCTCTATATAAATCCTTCATAAGGCCTCATCTAGAATATGGAGTACAGTTTTAGGCACCCGTTAAAAAAAAAAAAAAAAAGACATTGTTGAACTGGAAAAAGTGCAGACGTGCAACAAAACTGAGAAAGGGATTGGAGTATCTGAGTTATAAAGAGAGACTAGCCAAACTAAGATTGTTTGTTCCCTTTAGAGAAGGGGTGATATGATTACCATTTAAAAATGTATTTGTGGTCAATACAAAGAATTCTCCAAGGAACTATTTACTCAAAGAGCTGAGCAAAGAACAAAAGGTTATCCATTAAGACTAGAGGAAAGATGCTTTAGACTACAACAAAGGCATTTATTTTTTTACAGTAAGGGCAGTAAAGTGATAGAATTATTTGCCTGTGGATTCTGTGCTTGAAGATCTAGAACAGAACAATACTGATAATTGACAGTTGGCTTCAAAGAAGATATGTTGTTCCAAGCAAATAACAGACTGCTATTTCAAGTCAGAAAGGAATTTCTATTACCCTTCTGGGGCTTAATTGGACATGGCTTCAGTGTTTGTTTTTTGCTTTCTTCTGGATTACTGGGGGGGATTGATATGGGCTGAATGTATTTATTTATTTAGAAAATGTTTTACCAGGAAGAGTACATTAAGATTTCTCTAGTTTTCAAGTATGTCCTGGACAGTTTTCAGTAGAGGGTTGCATATTTACACAAATTGAGAAACATTATATATTACGTTATTAAATATACATACATGTATGAATATACATACACGTGGAATATTAAAATTATATACAGTTACACTCTGTTTTTAGATATAAAGAAGCATTTACTTTTAAGGATTTTAGACTGGGAGCAGATTTGATTATTTCGGGCAGATTGTTCCAGGCCTTTGGAGCTCTGAAGGTGAAGGCAGATCTTCCTGCTTCTTTCTTGTTTTGTGGAATACGTAGCGAGTTGTTAGCAGTGGAGTGGAGGTTATAGTTAGTATGGAGAGCAGGAGTGAGCATACTGCTCAGGCAGTCTGGTAGTTTTCCAGAGAAGTGGTTGCGTACTAAGCAAGAAAGGTGAAGGGCACGTCTAGATTTGAGTATTAACCAATTTAGTTCTTTTATCATATCACAGCAATGAGAAGGGTAATTACATTGGAGGCTAAAGCAGCATATTGAATTATACAGGATGTCAAGTTTACTAAGATGGATTTCTGGTGCTGGGGCATAAACTACTATGACAGGCAGCAACATCTGTTGCACAATACGTTTTCTAACCAGGGGACTTAAACATGATTTGTGTGATTTTGGGATAAAGCTTGGAGGTTAATTTGTCAATATGATGAGGTTGGGGTCAAGCCACATACCAAGATATTTGTAGAAGTCCACTGGGGCCAATTTACGATTAGACTCCGTTACAATGGATAGGTGGGTATTGCTGAGATTACACAGTTTGTGCTTTGTGCCAAATATCATTGTGACATTTTTGTCTGTGTTTAAGAACAATTTGTTCCTTGCTATCCATCTTTCAACCTCGTAGAAATCATGTTGTGATATGTTTGAGTTTTTAGCATAGAGTATGGTGTTGTCTGCATACATGTGTACTGAAGATGATTTGCAAACCTTGGGCAGATCATTTATAAAAAGAGAAAATAGGAGAGGGCCAAGAATGGAGCCTTGAGGAACTCCACTTGTTACTTTGAGCGGACGGGAGTCATTGCTGGCAACTGACACATACTGCATTCTGTCTGATAAATAGGTTCGGAACCAGTTTAGAGACTTATTACCCAGTCCTGATCTTTGGAGTTTGTTTATAAGAATATTATGGTCTACTATGTCAAAGGCTTTGGCAAAATCTAGGAAAATGGCTCCTGCGAGGTCACCTTGATGGAAGCATGTCTTTTTTCAGCCTCATCAACCATTTTGCTATGTTTAGCTTAATGGATAAGGCTGGGTTTGTTCTGGAGAGAGTGAAAGCTGATGTACTAACCAAAAGTGATGCAATTCTAGGGCAGATCAAGTGTGCCATGTGTAGCAAAAACAGCCTTTACTTTAAATGGGGCTTTTTTCTTTCTTTATTTTTTTTGAGTTTTAGAAGACATTTATTAAAATAGTTCGGCTTACAAAGAAGTAGCAGGGTACAGTCAAAACCACAGCGAGAATACTAGAGGAGAATAAATTCCCAAACAGACTTGCTGCTTGTTACAGAAGAACCTGATTGGCAATCATGGCTACCGAAAGAGGAGGATAGCAATAGGAAGACAGGATAACTGGAGGGGAAAATCAAGAGGAGTGAAAGACTGAGAAGAGAAGGAGAGAAAGGTGGTGGTGTTACCAGGGTGGAGGAGGATGGGGTATGTGCAAGGAAAGGGAGCGATAAGGATGGGGGGAGGCAGAGTAGGGGATGTGGTGGTGGTGGGGACCTCCCGACAGAGCCAATAAGTCACCTAGGACTGCCGTGCAACAAAATGAAGCCATGTAGCAAATTAGTTTTCTGAGAGAGTTGGCATGACAATTGAAATGTGATATAGTTTTTCCATAGCCAGCATGTTGCAGATTCGTATCTTCTAGTCTGCCTACGAGGGGGGGGGGTATAGGGGATCTCCCTCTAGCACGTATACAGGCTCTAGCAGCCATAATTAACATTGTCCATTTTCGCAAAGAGGTCTGGGGACTAGAAGCAGTCCCAGCAGGCAGAATAGAAAGCAGGAAGGGTCTGGGGGTAAGAAGAAGATTCAGACCTCTGAAACCGGAAACAGCAGAATCTACATCTGCCCAGAACTGTGTGAAAGGCGGGCAGGACCACCAAAGATAGAACAAAGAACCTTCACCTGCCCTTTAACGTCAGCATTGATTGAAAGCTGAAGGAATACATTTGGACAGTTTGGCTGGTGTTTGATACCAACACATCATGACTTTATAATTTATTTGCCACTTAAGAATGTTAGAAATTAATTTGGGATACTTGCAAAGGGATGTTGGCCACTGGACATCTCTGAAGACAGTGCCCAAATCTGCTTCCCAAGTGGACTTCTGGGGGAAGAGCAGATTCTGAGAAGGAACACAACAACTTGTGCATCTCAGACATTCCCCTTGGGGCAGGGGAGGGCTGCAGCAATAGTTTCAAACTGGGTAAGAGGACAAGGAGCAAAACCTTGAGGAAGGTTCCTGAGAGTCCATGGTTGGCACAGAGGTCTAGGAATGATGATCTCCCAGCGCTCTGCATTACTAGGGTGCCGGCGGGAGATTACGGGTGTCAGGCGGAGAGGTAACAGGGGGAGGCTTGATCTCTGGAGTGCACGGGCCCAGTTGCAGGTGCGACCCGTGCGACCACTATAGTTACGCCACTGAATAAGTAAAACTATTCTAAATAGGAGTCTCCTTTTTAGAATAGTTTGACTAAATGTTATGTAAATTGGGTTACACGTATTCAGTAACCTTCCTTACAAAAGTAAAGGAGGGGTTAGTATCACTTCTTACTGTAGCATTAACACATCAAATGGGTTTAGTCATCAAACAGTAGGAGTGAGAGGTCTTTCACACTTAGCACAGCAAGTTATATATTCTTGTACAGAAATCACTGTGACACATAAAGAGCCTGTATTTTGCAGTAAAATTGGAGAGTAAACAATGTTGAATGGGAGCAATATTATTCAACTTAAAATGGAGGAAGAAGGTCATAGGGACACTATAAGTCAAATTTTAAAGGGGAAGAGTTAAAATGTTAAATGTGAACAATATTTGTCGAATTTAAATAGTGAAAAAGTCATGGGAGCACTGTAGTCGAATTTTCAAGGGGAAGTGTTAAAATGTCAAATGTATAATATTTGTCAAATTAATGTGGTGAAAGAAAGCACTGTAAGTCACATTTTGAAGGGGAAGGGTTAAAATGTGGAATGTGAACAATATTAGTCGAATTAGTGGTGGTGAAAGAAAGCCCTGCAAGTTGACTTTTAAAAGGGTGGGGTTAATATGTTGAAGGGGGCACTTTATGTCAGATTTCTATTCTGTATACTGTATTCTGCACTGCTTTTGTTCGAATGATGGTTTTGAAACTGTCGTTATGGCTTCTAAGCCTCAACTTATGAGGCGCAGAATTTCCAACTTAAATGAAACCACAAAACAGGTGCTAATACTGAGCGTGGGTAATAGGATACTAATTGCACATTGCTTTTAGTTGTTTTGTATGGGCTTTTTTTGACTGGCGATAAGTATAATTACCATTGGTTTTGTTTTTCACAAGTCTGGTTACAGGATAGCAAAAAATGGACTTAAAAAAAACAAAAAACACCTGTTTTATTTTTAGCGCTCGTAATAGAATTGAGCCCTGAATGCCCAGTTAACATAAAGTGGAACATCTTATAAAAATAGAGGTGATTTTGAAGGCATTTTCAGTATCGTCTACATTTGTTAGCTATTCTTTATTTAAAACTATTGTTTTTCAAGATATTTCACTTTCAGTTTGTGCAAATTAGTAAGTACTGTCTTGCACTGTCTGTTGTGCCAAATGCTGATATTCCACTCTCCATCCCAATTGCAACTCACTACTAATTTCCATAAACTTACAGAAGTAAAGCTAAATTGATCTAAAGTTTTCAATAAATTATTGCCATATAAATATAGGTGATTTTGAAAGCCTTCAAAATCACCCAATTCATTATAAAGTGATAATTCTACTTCAATATTATTTCAGTGCTCCAGTTAATTGTTATTTAATGTTTACTCTTTTACTAGCTTGATGGAGATTTCATTGGACCCAAATCTGTATTCCATTAATTTACACTGCAATCAAATCTCCAAGATGGAGGGACTTGGACATCTTCACAATTTACAGTATTTGGATCTGTCATCTAATCTCATAACTAGGATTGAAGGACTTGACTCTTTGACATTTTTGCACAGCTTAAATTTGTCTTGTAACAAACTGACCCGAATAGAAGGTTTGTGCTTTGTTTAACTGCTTTAACGATACTCTTGGGTTCATATCTCACTGGGCCATATGCACAAACAAACTGGGCCAATACAAGTAAACCTTCCTCTTTTACCTATGATGTAACCCTTTGAGTGCCTGGGGGTATCCAATACATTGCACAGCAATGTGTGGATACTCCCCTCTGACACAAAGGGTTAAATGGAGCTTTTAACCCATTGAATGCTTTGGCTTTCCAATGCATCAGAAAGCAATACTTTGGAGACCTCTAGTATTTAAGGCATTAAAAGTCCCATTTAAGTTAGTGGGAACATGCATTTGCACACATCCTATACTGCATTTTGTTTTTTCCCAGATTACTCCACTTTTGTGCACTACACGTGGCCCAGTGACTCTTTGGAGGCATTACTAAGCCTCCGCTGTGGGCGTAAATCTCACAGTATTGATCAAGAAGCTGCTCTTGATTTGACAAATATTCTAGAATTAACCCTTTGGGTACCAGAGGGATATGCAATATGTTGCATACTCCTCTGGCACACAAAAGGTTAAAATTCCATAAGGCTGGTTTACTAAGAGAAACTATAGCGATTGTGGAGCAATCCAACTATACCATAGTGATCAAATAAAAATTCCCTAATTTACAATTTATTTTAAAGATGGCTTTTAACCTTTGAACGCTAGTGAGGTCTGCAATGCATTTCAGAGCAATGCAGGCCTCTAGCATTCAAGGGGTTAAGAGCCCCATTTAAATCAAGTAGAACATGTACTTAAAGGGATAGTAATGTTTTATAATAAAAGCATCTCTAATTAATCTACATAGTATTTGGAGAGTGTTATTTCAATTCTGTCAGACTTGTAGTTCAAGTGTAATTGAATGATAAAGTATTCCCGTCCAGCCCCTTTTACTGATGTAACACTGCTCAGCTCAGAGCAGAAGGGAGGTGCCCAGGTAGATTGCAGAGAGGGACAATCTTCAATTAAGATAAGGGAAACAGCTGTAAAACCTGTCAAGGGGGCCAGGGTTTTCATTGTTCTCACAGAAGATGATTGTCCCTTGCTGTTACCTATCTGGTCAAGCAACCAGATTCCACATCTGAGGTGAGCAGTGTTACAGTAGGTAAAAGGGGTGGGAGGGGGATACTTTATCATTCAATTACTCTTGAACTACAGCTCTCACAGTATTGAAATAACTCTCTATATGGCTCAAATACATTGAAGATTAATTGGAGCTGCTGTTTTTGTGAAACGTTACTATCCCTTTAAGTATTTCCACTTTGTTGTAGTTGATGTATCCCTATCCCTCTTGGTGCACCAGTGTCACGATTATGAAAGTTATTCGCTTTGCAAAATGTGACCTAAAAGGTCTTAAAAAATATTTTCCATCTCATAATGTTTTTATCCTTGACTACCATAAATGTAACTGCAAGTGCACTTCAAATAAAATCACTAATGTACAAGTAGTTGGTAGTATCCATCCTTTTAAAAGCCATGTACTCCAACAAGCATTGATGATTCTGGGGATAATTCAGACATTATCTCATCACAAGCATGTATGATATTTTGTCTTGCCAATCTCAGGTTTTTTTAATTGTGATTGAATGCTTAGATGTTAATCTCTCGAAAGTGTTACTTTACAAAGTGTTAATGGAGATGTCTGTAGCCTTTAAAGTGGACATGTTATTCTGAGACAAGGTCTGAGTTTGTTTTACTGAGAATTCAAAATTGTCAGTCATACTAAATGTTCTGGTTGCTGTGTGGCACTTTATGCTAATTTCTTTAGATTTGCTGCCAGTGTGGTCATTGCATAGGTTTCTTATATAGCACAGTAAGTCTGCTGTACTAAGAGAACTTGGGGTTAAAGCACTAAGGTGTGATAGTGGTGATAATGTCTGCAGTGATGTCACTTCTCCAAATCCTATGTTATTCTAAGGAGCCTGTTCACTAAGATTTCTCAAGTTGGAAAAATCTGAGTGTGTTGGCTCCATAGTCTCTATATAAAATTCTAAGTTATTTTTGGTTCTCTGGGGGAGGGGGGGCAGAGATAGGCCTTACACAGCAAAAGGGGCTGTGATTCCTGTGGAAATCTCTGAAACCTGATTTGCCTCTGCAGAGGTCCACCATGTGCACAGGACACCCAATGGAACGGGCAGTACTGTGCTCCATTTGCTACTATTAAATAGGATTGGGTAAGTGATAACAAGAAGACACTTACACTTTATCACCTCTATATCACACCTTAGTGTGTAACTTCCTGGAGTAATTCTGAGGCTTACAATCTTCACTATAGTGACCAATAAACATACGTATTGACAGAAATCTGTGTTTTAACTACTTGATTGCTGAAGTTTATCCAGTGTCTTGCAAATTGATGTGTTAAAGACCTCTGTATTATTCACAGGGTTGAAAGTCCCATTAACACCTTAAGGACCCATGACGGTCCTGGACCGTCATGGGTTGCAGTCCCGTTAAGGACCCATGACGGTCCAGGACCGTCATGGCTTAAATGATATCAGCGTGCCTCCGTGCACGCTGCTATCATTAATTCCAGGCTGAGACTGAATGCTCAGAGACCGGGGCATTCAGTCTCAGCCCTTCTTGCCTTTGCTGGTTCATGCGATCGCCGTTCCAGCGATCACATGTACCGGCAAAGTGACAGACACAGACAGCAAAGAAAGCATGCTGTCGGTGCCTGTCAAGTCTGCCTCTGGCTCCGTTGCTATGAAAGTAACGGAGACAGAAGTAGACAGGAGACACCTAGTGGTGAAAGAAAATACAGCAGCTAGGGGTATTAACCCCTTCACTGCTGGTGCCAAAGACTTGCTAAATGCAGGTCAATTTCTGACCTGCAATAACTTTTGTGTTTTAAAAAAAAAAAAAAAAAAAAAAAACTTTTTTTTTTTTTTTTTTTTTTTTTTACAAAAATATTTTATTTTTTTTAAAAAAATAATCTAATTAAATAAAAGTGTAAGTGTGATTGTTGTGGAGCTATGTAATACACTTCTATACACCGCCAAATGTCACGGATAAAAAGTGTCAAAATAGGGTGGGAAAAAGGGACATGGGGATTTTCACCCAGGGGGGACAGTGGCTACTTTAAACTGTGCATTTTGTAGGTATGACTGACCGGTCATACCTTTCATGCAGTCTCCATAAAATTTTAACCCTTTGTACCCAATTGATCCAAAGAGAAAAACCAAAAATGATGTTTTTTTACATTTTTTTTACCTTTTTTTTTAATTTTAATAAAGTAAATGGTGGGTTATCCATATAAGTAGGGTATCAAATGAAAGCCCTATTTGTGCTTAAAAAAACAGTATATAATTTATGGGGGTGGGATAAAAGACTTAGAGGGAAAACATTGCTGAACAAAGACATAGTCAAAAAGGTCAGAACTGCTCCGGTCCTTAAGGGAAAACGACCTCAGATTTTCCTGGTCCTTAAGGGGTTAAGTCAATAAGAATTTGTAATTGTTTATGGTGTAGTTGTTTTGCTTCATTTCTCCACATCACATTTCCCAGAAAACAATTTGCATTAAGTGCCAGACTGTGCCACCAATAAATAAGAATTTCTTCCAAACTATTTATACTACACGCAAATGACTAATACAACATGTAAGCTGTTAATATTCCTCTTTAAAGGGGAACGATCACCTCTATACAGGTTTGTGTCTGTGTAATGTTCCTATAGTGATAACATGTAATCTCTGTTTTTTTTTTATATATATGAATAAATATATAAAATACAGGCTATGACGAAATTTAACGTTTTAAAAATGAGGTGGGACCTTCAGGACAGGCTATGGGTACAGCTCTGTCCTGCAGCCTGTCAATCTCAGTCTCTCTTCCCCTCTCCATGTAGTGCCTTGTTCTCACCTCTTACTCAGGAGGATTTCTCCATTTTAGCTGGAGCGGTCTCATTGGCAAGAGAGCGTCCAGCTCACATGGAGAAATCCTCCATCAGAGTAGAAAGTGAGAACGAGGCACTACTTGGAGAGGGGAAGAAAGACTAAGCTTGACAGGCTGCGGTACCCGCAGCCTGTCCTGAAGTGACGTCAGTTTGCCCTGAGGTGACATTTACCATTTTAAAATGGTACATTTCGCCATAGCCTGCGTTATGAAAAAAAAACACAGATTATATGCTATTTCTATAGGAACATCATATATAATTATATATAGAGGTGATTGTTCCACTTTAACCACTGAAATTCAGTAGTGCAATTGTTTGTTTTAGAGCCTATTATTTTTCCACTTGGATCCTTTGCAGATACATATTAATGTACAAGCTGTTATTGAAATTGTCTTCTGCTATTAAACATTTCCATCTGATTATTTTGCTCAGGGCTGGAGAAGTTATTAAATCTCAAGAAACTGAATCTATCTTATAATCGCATACATGACCTTACCGGTAAGTGGATGCATGACCCTTGTGTCTTAATTTCCTCTTCTAGTATTGTGAATTGCTAGTAGAGTGCTTTTATTAATGGCTAGGCATTTAAATGGAGACACTTGCTTGAGACAGAATTGTTCATCATTTCTGTTACCATAATGTGTTGTGACAAGAACGTATTATGTGATAATATCAGAGCCTGCACATCTCAGAAAAACATTTTGTATTTGCAGTAGGTTAGAGATGCAGTAGTGTTACATAGTGCTGCCCTTTTTCAAGTAGCAATTCAGAATTAAAAAGAGAAAACGGTATCTTATTTAACTACCCAAAAATGAAGAATTTGAGCAATTCTGGAGTAAACCAATTGCACTGTAGAAGACACATGAAAAGTATGATTGCTGTAAATGGGAATTTTAATCCTTTCATAGGTAGTGGTCTCTTTAACGCATTACATTGTAAATGTCAGACATTTGTTGCATTCAACCCTTCCATGAACACAGGAGGATGCAGCATTTTGAGGAGCAATTCTTAGCACACCCTGTTGTCTGTAAAGGCATTGTAATGTTACCATAAGAACAATGCTGTGATCCATCTTTAGTGTATACAACTGATCAGTGATGCTGAATTCACTCTACATCACTTGAAATAATATAAATTATCCCCTTCACACCCATTATACTTGCGTCAAGGGGGCATGGTTTTCCTTATACCGAATAGAGGCAGATTGTGCCTTATAGTTCAGTCCAGTCAAGTGACTGCACTTCAGATCTATGGGGAGGTGGCCTGGCAGTCTGAAAAGGGGCTAGAGGGGGATAATTTATAATCATTTTTTTTTTTTTTTTTTTTTTTTTTTTTAATGTAAAGTGAATTAAGGCATTACTTAAAGGGATAGTAATGTCAGAAAAAAACTATGCATAAAATAATTCCTTACACTTTTTTATAATATATAGAGCTTTTTTATTGTCTGTACCTCCATCGTTTGAGAGTAATTGGCTCCTGAACTCTTCCCCTCCCGCCCCTTTTCATCAAGTCACTTGTATATGGGTCAGAGCTGGCTGTGAGTCGCATGACTCGATGGATCTCACAGAGGCACAAACCTCAGGCAGCCTACGTGAAAGCCAGCCCCTCTGCAATGACGCGTCGTCTGTTCAGCAGAGCCGTTTGTTTTGTTTTTTTATGCATGTGATCGCATTGTATGGATCAGTAGCCTGGATGAGGAGCGTACTAACCAGTACAGTAGGAAGGAACATCTTGTAACATGGAACTCCAATATAAATAATCTATTTACTTTAAAAGGAAAATGGGCGGTTGTTTAAAATAAGTATGTAAAATACTATTTTGACGCGTTTACTCTAACTTTCCATAAGTGTTTTAATAATAATCTTACACTACATATTATTCGCCCATCCCTAACTCAAAGGATAAAACCTCTTGTAATCGAAGTGTTAACCCTATCCCTTAATCCCACAATCTAATCTTCTTTTTCTCAACTTCAATAATGTCCCAAATATAAAATCTATTAACCCAATTACTGCCAGAGAGCTGGACAACATACTTTTTGAGCAATGTGTTGAACACCCGTTTGGCACTCAAATGGTTAAACAGTAAAGCCTAAACGTAACTGTTTGAGTCTCAGAGAAGTATGGAATGCATTGCTTTTCAATGCGTTCCGTACCCCTCTTGCGCTCAAAGAGTTAAACCACTTTAGATTTTCTTTAATTGCGTTATATTATTGATAAAACGGTACTTGTGTACAAAGTCTTAGGAATTATAACATGGGAACTCAATTATTCTAACATAGGAGATAAATATTTTTCAGAGTGTTTTTCTATTTTTTTTATGATTTTAAATAGCTACGTTTTATTTTTTGTTTTTGGTACTAAAAAAAATTTATTATATTGGGAATGTTGCCTTCATATAACTTATATGTATGCCTTTATTTGGGAATGTTTTTACTAGTGAGAGACTCTGTGTTGGTCGGAGGCTCCGTGGAGGACTATTTTATATGAACATGTGCACAATAGTCCTCCATTATTCCTGCAAGCCATCTGCACCAACTAGCATGTCTACATTGGGACATAAGGAGCAGCTCACCCCCTCCCATCGGGTATTTGAGGTGAGCGCGCCAGCAGAAGGTCTGGTAGATGGGAACACGCTTAGTTATGGGAATTTCAAAGATGGCCGCTGAACTTCACTTGCCCTAGCAGTTTCAAAAGTTAATTTCATTTTTAGTGAACAAAATGGGAAATAATGCAAGCAATTATCTTTATTTACTATCGGTCATCATATAAACCCTTTTAATGCTATGACATCCTGTCACATTAAGTCTCTGATCAGTTGTATACACTACAAGGACGGATTGCAGCATTGTTCTTATGGTAACATTACTATCCCTTTAAAGGGATATTGGGAAATTATATATATATATATATATATATATATATATATATATATATATATATATATATATATATATATATATATAAAATCAGAGTCTATCCTGCTGAGGAAAATAAGGGCATTCCCACTGCTGAGAGATATTTTTGCCACTTAAACTTGCATTCTGTTGCTACAGCAGTCTAGCAACAGTGTCGCTGCCAAGGAGTTACTCTACTCCAAAAAATTTTAAGTTTGAGCTTCAACATAAAACATATCTCAGCAGTGAGTTTACCATTGTTTACTGATGCACCCTGTAATAATTTTTTTCCATGTTATGTGGTACTATCACTTTAAAGGACTAAAAGCCCAATTTCATTTAAATAGAATTATTTTCTTTATTTTTCTTTTCATGCATTTTAAATTATTTGTGTGACTGATGTAATTTACATTTTTTTAAAATATCCAGTAGTTTAAAAGATTCCCAGTTTAGTATCCTCCCTCCAACCCATTTAACTGATGTCAGACCCTTTTCGAAGTGGCTGTTACCATGGCAGCCTGTTCTGCGCTAACCTACAAATGGACATTTGTCTCCATATAATCAGTCTTAATTCATCCTGTGTACTGAATGGGTTGTAAATCGTGCTCAGTACTCAATAAAAGTGCTCGTACTGAGACAGATGTTTCTATGTGAGTGAGTGCGTGCTGGGTTGTGTTGACATAGCAACCATTCAGCTTTTTCGCTGGAGAAGGGACTGACATAGAAGATGAGTGGTGGTATATTAAACTCTCCATATCTTTTAAACTAATTAGTAGTAGTATGACAGATGTCACTCTTTGGAATACTTTTCAGTGTGTTAAATATAAAGCATTACTGTCTCTTTAAATAAGTGGAAATATTGGGCATTTTTATTTGTCACCTTTTTGAAGTTGGTTTGCACTAGTTCTTCTTAGTACATAAGTCTTTATTGACTAAATTTGACTAAAATTACTTTTAATTATACTTTTCTCTGTCCCCGTCAGACATTTATTAACCACTATGGGTTGTCAACTTGCGGCTTTCCAGCTACTGTACAACTCCATTCATCTTCTGCTAATCTCAGGCTGAGGTTGAAGCGAGTCATAGGTCAACAACAGCTGGATTTTAACCCCTTGAATGCTAAAGGGATCCCCAGACCATTGCAAGCTATTTATTGGAGACCTATCCAGCATGCAACAGGGTTAATTGGCAGAGTTTTAATATTTCTCTTTTTGATAGAGTTCTCAACTGTTTAACTTGCTGTTTGCTTCTGCAGCCACTGTAATTTTGTATTCTTGTTTTGGAACACTATGTTTTGTTAATATATTATGTGTTTTTATGTTCCAGGGTTAAAACCACTTCATGGACGTAATAACAAGCTCAGCCACCTATATCTCCATAGCAACTGCATACATAGCATTGACCAAGTATTGCAGAGTATGCTTGGTTTACAGTCCTTGCATCATCTTACATTAGAGCAGAGTGGAAAAAGCAACCCAGTTTGTAATACAATAGGTAATCAACAATTCAGTGTTTTCTAAAGTAATTGATTTCATTACCACACGAATGAAGTTAAAGGACCTATAATTTTATATTCTATTTCTCTGTTGTCCAGTACAGGTTACTGGTAACTTTAGGTAGGCGATCAGCCCCTTTAAGTAGGCAGGAACAATTCTGAGACTGCTGGGTAGAGCCTACCACCTCTCCTTAGCTTGCAGCTAGCTAATCCCCTTCCAATAAGATTTGTTCCTTGGTCAAGACACAAGGCAAGAAAACAGTTCTGCTATAGTTTTCACTTTTTTATTATTTTTCTGTTAGATATGGGATACCTCTGTTAGGCAGATTACCATCACTGACAATTCCCATCACCCAAATGTGGATATCTCCGTTTTCCAGGTGCTTTTGTGGTCCTAAGCCCTGGGGGGGAAATATTGGCTGAAAGTTCTTTCCCCAGGAGTTGCCCACTGAGGCTTCTTCTTGATATATGGTAATCTGAAAACAGAAGACCAGCTGAAAAGGTGACCCTTTGAGTGCTGTGGTCCACATGTCCCATGCTTCTCCTCCGCACAGGGGTCTCCTTGGAGTTCCTATTACATACTCATGCACTAATTTGGGTTATCTGTATGTCTGGGTGTTTGGAGCAAGTTTCTGTGGTAACTTAACCCTTTAGCTGCTGGTTGGCATACTTTGCAGGGTTGTGAGCACTTTCCCTACTGGGTTCAGTGTTTATTGGGTCTTCTGACTCGTTCTAGAGGGTTTTTGAGCATGTTTTACATTTTGTAATCACTTTGCTAAATTTATGTTCCGTGCCTTTAAGGCGCGCATTTACCGCATAGATGCCATTGCTCCGTTCACTCCTATGGGACTTTACAGTTTGTGACGTATCTCTGCATCCGCTCCATGTAGCGAGGTCAGAGATGGCTCATGTTGTTGGTCTGCCCTTGCTCTGTCTTCCGAGCAACGTTCTGAGCATGTTGGGGGCTCAGGAGGCTTCGGGCATTGTTGGGGAACTATCTTTTGAGAAACTACAATTCCCATTAGCGCTTGCTTCGCATGCTCGTTTCTGATTGGCTCCCCCCGCGACAGCCATTTGTACCTTCTCTAAACGAGTATCCTACACAGGTCTTCGACTCTCCTTCTCTCCTCAGCAGTTTAATCCTTCACCTGCCAGATAAGTCTATTTTAGCGTTTCTGGGGTGAATAATTTATCATGTACACTGTTATTTTGGGTGTTTCTGATACGTTTGACTTTGAGTATGTCTATTCCATTAGACCTTGGGGCTAAACCTAAGACTAAGGACACTGGGGCATCTGTGTCCCCTATCGCTCATTGTTCCTCATGTCACTCAGGGTTACCTAGAGAATACTCAGGTCATGTTTGCCCAGCATGCGCTGCTGCCCCTGCAGGGACCTCCAGCCATGCACTAGAGCCAATATGGATGCAAGAGTTTAAGGCTTCTACCAGGGACCTCCGGTCTGCCTTACAACTCCTTCCATCCACTTTGCAGGGGACTTCCACTCATGGCAGGCCCTCACCCCTATCAGGTGTTCCCTGCCTAAACCGCCAGATGTACCTGATGTGTCTGATTCCTCTGAGGAGGAATTATTGGTGGAGTCTGATGATGACTGTTCTGCTGTTCCTTCCTCTCCGGTTTTTGGGGACCCCTTTGAGGCTGATCCTGTTCCCCCAGCTGAGGGCCTGATCAGGGCTGTGTTGAACACCCTGAACATTCCCTTGTGGGTGAATAGGGCTGTGGCTGTTTGGACTGAACAGCTCAGCTTTGCTGTCTGTCAGGGAGCTCCTGCTGCTGACACGTTGTGGCTTTTCGCCAACATCTGAGGCCAAACATTGTGTTTCGCCTGTCCTGTTTGATGCCATTCGTATGGTGGCCAGGGCTTCCACCATGTCTGTGGTGGCCAGACGTGCTCTTTGGCTCAAGATCTGGTCTGCTGACACTGCCTCCAAGAGGAGGGCTCTCCTGTCTTTGCCCGTTCAGGGCACCTCACTGTTTGGGCCTGATCTCAAGGATCTGATCAGTGAAGCCACTGAGGGGAAGAGTACTCACCTGCCAGAGGTCCATAGGGAGAAGACTCCTGTCAAGCAGAATCATTTTTTTTTGTCCCTTCCAGGCTGAATCGCGTCTGTCGACCCAGGCGGTGCATCAGGCTCCACGCACCTCATCCAAGCCTAAGCAGTAATGGAGGCCCAAGTCCTCCACTAAGACCAAGACTTCCAAACCTCCTTCTGCATGACTCGCCGAATCCCTGTCACCACCCCGCAGGTGGGTGACCGCTTGCACTACTACCTCTCGGCTTGGGAAGCCTCTGTGGCGGACCCGTGGGTTTTGCAGGTGGTGGCTGTGGGGTACAGGATTCCCTTCACCTCCCTCCCAGTCTTTCTCTTCTCGCTCTCCTCTGGGCGCACAAAAACGCTGCCTTTTCGAGGGACCCATTTAGGCCCTTCTTGACAATGCGGTGTTAGAACCAGTTCCTCCTCAGGAAAGGGGGTTGGGATTCATCTCCAACCTCTTTGTGGCTTCCAAGAAGGATGGTGATTGTCATCCCATTTAGGATTTGAAGGACCTCAACTGCTTTGTGGTCAGGTTGTAGTATCGCAAGGAGTCATTTCACACGGTGATCGCTGCTATGTCCCCTGGGGAATTTCTGGCTTCTCTGGATCTTCAGGATGCATACTTGAACATTACCATTCATCTAGAGAGCTGGCAATATCTCCACATTGCCTGCGACCAAGGACATTTCCATTTCTCTGCCCTCCCCTTTGGCCTGACCACGGCTCCTCAAGTCTTCAGCTGAGTCCTGGGAGACTTGATTTCTGTCCTCCATCGGGACAGCATCATGCTCTGTCCCGTCACGGGTGGATCATCAATCTGGACAAGTCGGACCTTGTTCCTTTCCAGAGGATGGGTTTTGTGGGCATCCTCTTCGACACTCAGAGAGGGATGGTGTTTCTCATGGATGAAGTGGCTCATCAGATTGCACTGAAGGTCCAGGCTGTCCTGAATCAGGATCTGGTTCCGGCCAAGAAGTTGTCATCCCTGGTGGGGAAGTTCATTTCCACCACAGATGCGGTTCCATTTGCCAGGGAACTCCAGAGGTTTCTAATCCTGACTTGTAGGGGTCGACCGGATCTCCTAGAGAGGTCCCTGTCTCTCCCTGTTCATGTGGAGCTAAGCCTCTCATGGTGGCTCAACCTGGATAATCTGCTGAAAGGCAGGCCCTTCATGGTGCCATTCTGTACAACAGTGATGACAAATGCCAGCCTCTCCGGCTGGGGAGCGGTCCTGGGGCACTTGAATGCTCAAGGCCGGTGTTCCCGGAAGAATCTCTCCTTCCCATCAAGGTCTTAGAGCTTCGGGCGATATTTCGGACAAAGCCACATTGGTAGCCTACATCAACAAACAAGGCAGCACAAGAAGTCTTGCAGCTTGGTTAGAGGTCAAGGCTATTTTGTCCTGGGCAGAGGAGCATGTCTCTACTATTTCCGCAGTTCATATTCCTGGTGTAGGCAATGTTCTGGCAGACTTCCTCAGTCGACACACAGTGGACAGTGGAGACTGTGAACTGCATTGAGAGGTGTTCAACGTCATTGTCCAGTGGTGGGGTCTTCCGTGCATCGACCGGATGGCGACAAGACACAACAGGAAGGTCCCGATGTTCTGCTCTCGCTGGGCCCCCTGGCTCTGGCAGTGGATGCCTTGTTGATTCCGCAGAATTTTCCTCCCATTCCCCTGTTGCACAGAGTGATATGGAAACTGAGACTGGAGCGCTGCCCAGTCATACTGGCCTTGACAGGCTTGGTTTCAGGAGCTTCTGGATCTCTCTGTGGAGGAACCTTTGTCTCCCCTCCCGTCCGATCTTCTTCTACAGGGTTACCTGTGGAAGGAGGATGTTCATCATCTGGCTTTGACAGCATGTAGGTTGAATCCTCAATTTTGAAGAAGAAGAAGGGTTTCTCTACTGGTGTAGTGGCTACTATGCTTAGTGCACGTAAGCCTGTTTCCTCTAAAGCCAACCATAGAGTCTGGTCTACCTTTTTCTCTTGGTATGCTGATAGGGACCTGTCACAGAATTTTGATCTTCCTACGGTCCTTTCTTTCCTCCAGGATGGTGTGAATAAGGGTCTCAGTTTGAGTTCTCTTAAGGTGCAGACTTCTGCTCTCTGTTTTCTTTCAGAAGCGCCTTGCTATTCCTGATGTCAAGGTTTTCTTCCAAGGTGTTGCTCATTCCCATCCTGTTTTCAAGACTTCCGCTCCTCAGTGGGACCTTAACTTGGTTTTGGGCATCCTTCAGCGCCCTCCCTTTGAGTCCTTGACCTTTCTCCTGGCGATTATGTCTGTTCGCCGTGTTGCGGTGCTGCATTCCCTGTCTTGTAGGCCACCCTTTTTGGTGTTTCACAAGGACAAAGCGGTACTTCACAAGAGTTTCTCCCGAAGGTGGTGTCTGAGTTCCACGTTAATCAGGAGATTATGGTTCCTTCCTTCTACCCTTACCCTACTTCTGACAAGGAGAAGTATCTTCACCTGTTGGATGCTTTGTCTCAAGTTCTGTATGCATCGCACTGAGCCATTGAGGCAGTCTGAATCTCTTTTTGTCATTCCTGAGGGTCCCAGGGCAGGGGAGCCTTCTTCCAAGTTAACCATTGCTTCTTGGATCAAGTCCACTATTCATAAGGCTTACGAACTTAGGAAGAAGCCTGTTCCCTTTCAAGTCAAGGCTCATTCTACGAGGTCTATTGGTGCATCTTGGGCCTACAAAAATCAGACCTCTGCTGATCAGTTGTGCAAGGAGGCCACTTGGTCATCTGTGCATACCTTTTCAAAACACTATTGTGTGGATGTGCTGGCATTGGCTGATACCAGTTTTGGGAGGAAGATCCTGTCTGTCTAGGATCTCCTTTGTCTCTTCAGTACTCGTTCACTTTTGAGCCCTGTTGGCTGTAGTTCAGTGTGCTGTGTAACAGTTCCTATGGTCTGTTTTTATCCCTTTTTTTCAGTGTCCGTTGACACTTTTAGGTTATTGTTGAGCTATTCATGATCTGTTGGTTCATTGGTGCTCTGGTGACTTTGGGGGGCCTGCTCCTGGTCCTTGCCTTTCTTCCCGCCCTGGGAAACTTAATGGTTGGACATCCCAAAGTTACCAGTAACCTGTATTGGATGAGAGAATTAGGATTTTAGTCTTACCTGTTAAATCCTTTTCTCTTAGTCCATACAGGTTACTGGTCTCCCACCCTGTCAAGGGGCCATGCTTGGCTCCCCTGTGGCAGAACATGGGGGTCCTTTCGGGTTCATGCTCACAGGAGTCTTCCTTTACCTTCTTACTACCTAGTCAATAGTTAGTCTGCAAATCTTACTGGTTGGGGATTGGCTAGCTGCAAGCTAAGGAGAGGAGGTAGGCGCCACCCAGCAGTAACTTCTCAGAATTGTTCCTGCCTACTTAAAGGGGCTGATCACTTACCCAAAGTTACCAGTAACCTGTATGGACTAAGAAAAGGATTTAACAGGTAAGACTTAAATGCTCTTTTTGTATTTTTAGTATCCAATGGCTTTAAATAGAATGGACACAGGAGAAAATTGATTTGATGTTTTGGATGTAATTTGTATTCATTTCACAATTAACAAGAGTGCGTACTTTGATTTTTAGAAGTTCAGTATTTGTATTTCAAGACTTTATAAAGCAGATACTGCTGAAATGACAACATTTCTTCTACAGCAACTTCCAGTTTACAAAGAAAGAAAGCTTTTAAGTGCCAAACAGACTTGAAGTGCATTTCTCCACAGTGTGATTTACATCTTTTTTTGGCACTTGAAGGGTCATAGATTGGCTTTGACCAATATGTAAAGTTATAAGTGGACTTTTGTTTTGCCATGAAATACATTAACCCTTGGAGTGTCAGAGAGGTACGCAACGCATTGCTCTGCAATGCATTGCATACCCTCTGGCACTCAATGGGTTAAACACCTCACCTGCCTATGTCCCAAGGACTGAAGCTCATGCAAATCTGCAGAGTTGGTGGCTTTCAGCCACAGATTTCCAGGTTACGGTTCAGTCATAGAGCAAGTTTTCTGAACTTTCTAATGGTTGAAGCTATTTAGACGCTGCATACTGCTGCCCCAGGCTTTAAAGGGTTAGTATTGTTTCAGAATAAAATTGGCTCCAATTAATCTTCATAGTATTTGGGCCATAGAGAGTGTTATTTCAATACTGTGAGAGTTCAAGAGTAATTGAATAACAAAGTATCCCACTCCTGCCCCTTTTACTGATGTAACACTGCTCACCTCAGAACAGAAAGGTGGTGTCCAGACGGCTTGCTGAGAGGGACAGTGTTCAATTAGCATAAGGGGAAAAACCTGTCAATGGGGGTAGGGTTTTCATTGTTCTCACAGTAAGAAGATTGTCCCTGTGCGCTCTCTGGTCTGTGGACAAGATTCCATATCTGAAGGAAGGTGGCTTACACTAGGTAAAAGGGGGGGAGGGGGATACTTTTTCAGTCAATTACTCTTTAACTACAACTCTCTATGGCTGAAATACTATGAAGATTTATTGGAGCTGCTGTTTTTGTGAAACATTACTATCCCTTTAACAAGATGTTGAGGACCAGAGGGGTGTACAATTCATTGCTTAATACCTTGCACACTCCTCCAGCCAACCAAGGGGGTTACCAAACTGCCTAACATAGCTTCCCATATTAAATTATACAATCTGTTTTAATGCTTTTTAGGATACAGAGAAATTATTCTGAGAAGCTTACCACAATTGAGATCCCTTGATAGGATAAACCGGTTGGGTGAATCTGTTATTGGACTGGAAGGAGATGCACTAGATTTACCTAATATGGACTTTTTGGAATACTTGATTGCTTATGACAAGGGTGTGAAGGTAATCCTCTCTCCCTCCATAGTAATGGGGACTTTACTGCTTTTTATAGTCACTGCATTTGTTTTTTGTTTTAAATATATTTTAATACATTTTGACATTAAGAGGTTTATGTATAAAATAAGAGTGGAGCAATTCTGTAGCAAAGCAACAAAAACTTGATTTTTTTTTTATCTTCCAGTTCAGGTTACTGATGACTTTGGGTAGGTGATCTGCCCCTTTAATTGTAGGCAGGAACAGTTCTAGAATTGTAAGAAGGGGGTGGAGCCTACCTTCCCTCCTTGGCTGAAGCTAGCCAACCAGCTCCCGAAAGATTTGTTCCTTGGTGAAGACACAGGCAAGAGAACAGTTCTGCTATAGTTTTAGAAATGTTTTTATTTTTCTGTTAGAAATGGAATACCACCATTAGGCAGATTACCATAACTGACAATGCCCTTAGATGTGGCTAGCTCAGTATCCAGGTGCTTTTTGTGGACCTTAAGTTCTTTCTTCAGGAGTTGCCCACCGAGGCTGCTTCTTAATACATGGTAATCTGAAGACAGAAGATCTGCAGGTAAGGGGAGCAACCCTTTGAGTGCTGCAGGTCCACATGTCCCACAGTGTCCTTCCGCACAGGGTTGTTTTCATTTGGAGTTCCTATTGCACACTCCTGCACTCACTGGGTCTGTCTGTTGCGTGTTTTGGCGCAGGTTTATGTGGTACTTTAACCCTTTAGCTGCTGGTTTTGGATCTTTTGGAGGGTTTTCTGACACTTTTCCTACTGCCTCAGTGTTTTTTTTAGGTATCCTAATATGTTCTAGTGATGTTTCTTGCATTTTTATTTTACTGTTTCAATTTTGTAAAATTTGAGTAAAGGCACGCTTTACCACATAGGCACCATTGCTCTGTTCACTCCTATGGGACTGTACAGTTTGGGACATATCTCTGCAACCGCTCCACCTAGCAACTTCAGAGATGGCTCATTTTTATTGCCTGCCCTTGCTCTATCATCCGGTTCATGTTTTTTGTGTGTTGGGGGGCTCAGGGGGCTTCGGGCACTGTTGGGCTACTTTTTCTGGGAAAACTAAATTTCCCATGAGCGCTTGCTTCGCTCCCTTGTTTCTGATTGTGCCATTTCCAGAACGAGTATCCTATGCAGGGCTTGGAATCTCCTTCTCTCTTCTGCTGATTAACCCTTCGCCTGCCAGATAAGTGTGTGTTAGTGATTTCTGGGGTGAAACTTTAATCTTACATACTGTAATTGGGTGATTTCTTATACTGTAACATTTTTGACTATGTGAGAATGTCTAATCCGTTGGAGCTTGGGGCCAGACTTAAGACTAAGGATGCTGGGGTCTCTGTATCCCCCATTGCGCATTGCTCTTCCTGTCATTCAGGGTTACCTAGAGAATTATCAGGTTATTTATGCCCAGCATGTTCTGATGTGCATAAGGGTCTCCCAGGGACCTCCAGCCATGCGTTAGAGCCAGTTTGGGTGCAAGAGTTCAAGGCTGCTAGTAGGGACCTTCAGTCTACATTGCAACTCTTTTCATCCCAGTTACAGGGGGTCTTCCATTTTTGGCAGACCCCCTCTTCCGTCAATTCTTCCCTGCCAAAACCAGAGGGAGTACCTGGTGTATCAGATTCCTCTGTGGAGGAACTGCTGGTATATTCAGATGTTGAGGAATGTTCTGCTGTGGGCTCCTCTCAGTTTTTTGGAGACCCCTTTGAGGCAGATCCTAAACCCTCCGCTGAGGGCCTGATCAGGGCTGTTTTGACTACCCTAAACATTCCCTTAGTTCAAGAGGTTCTTTCTGATCCCTCTGATATGTTTCAGGAGCCTAAAAAGCCCCTTACTTGCTTTCCACCTAACCCCACTCTTGATCGCCTTGTGTCTGAAGAGTGGAAATCTCCAGACACGAAACCTTCTGTGTCCAAGAAATTTGCCAAGCTTCATCCCTTCTCTGAGGCAGCGCTTGCTCAGTGGGTTCATCCTCCCAAAGTGGATGCTCCTATCTTCAGGCTATCTAAGTCTACTGCCTTGCCAGTTTCAGATGCGTCAGCTCTGAAAGACTGGACTGACAAGAAACTTGAGGTTTCCCTCAAGTCCATTTTTGCCACTGCTAGTACTGCCATGCATCCAGCTTTCCCTGCGGCATGGGTTAACTGGGCCATTGCCGTCTGGACTGAACAGCTCACCCTGGCTGTCCGTCAGGGTGTTTCTACTTTGGATATGTTGCACCTTCTTGCCAACATTTCTGAGGCCCAGCACTGTGTTTCTGCTGCCTTGTTTGATGCCATCCGTTTGGTGGCTAGGGTTTCTACCATGTCTGCTGTTGCTAGACAGACTCGTTGGCTCAAGATCTGGTCTGCTGACACTGCTTCCAAGAAAGGCTTCCTCTCATTGCCTTTTCAAGGCACTTCTTTGTTTGGGCCAGATCTCTAGGCCATGGGGGGTAAAAGTACCTGTCTGCCTTTGGTCCCCGGGAAGAAAACGCAACTTAAGCATTATCGGTATTTTCGTTCCTTTCAGACTGGGACACATCTGGCGAACCAGATGGTTCCCTCCGCTCCGTGTACCTCCTACAAGGCCAAAAAGCAATGGAAGCCCAAGGTCTCCTCCAAGGCTTCCTAGCCTTCTTCGGCATGACTCACCGAACCCGGGTTCCCGCTCTGCTGTGGGTGGCTGTCTGCGTCACTACCACAGTGTCTGGGAGGATTCATTGGTGGACCCATAGGTTTTACAGGTGGTGGTGGTGGAAGGATACAGGATCCCTTCTCTTCCTCCCTTTCGTTCTTTCCTTCTCATACGCCTCAGGGTGAGGAGAAACGCCGGCTGTTCAATGGCGCTATTCAGGCTTTTCTGGACAAGGATGTTCTAGAGCCGGTTCCAGTTCAGGACAGAGGTATGGGTTTTTACTCAAACCTCTTTGTGGTCTCCAAAAAGGGCGGCGGTTGTCGCCCTAATTTAGATTTGAAGGATCTCCATTCCTTTGTGATCCAGACTCATCACCAGGAATCTCTATGGGTGGTGATTGCTGCTATGTCCCCAGGGAATTCCTTGCTTCTCTGGATCTTCAGGGCGAGTATTTACACATCGCCATTCATCCAGAGAGCCGGCAGTATCTCAGATTTGCCTGCGACCAAGACCATTTTCAGTTTTCATCTCTTCCCTTTGGTCTGGCTACAGCTCCTCAAGTTTTCAACTGTGTCCTGGGAGCCTTATTGTCCGTCCTCCACTGGGACGGCATCAGAGTTACTCCATACATGGACGACCTGCTTCTGAAAGCCCCCTCTGCGGAACTTCTTAATCAGCAGGTTCAGCTATGCATTCACGCTCTCACCCATCACAGGTGAATAATCAACATGGACAAGTCAGATCTTGTCCCATCCCAGCGTCTGGTCTTCCTGGGCCTTCTCTTTGACAGTCAGAAGAGAAGAGGTAGTTCACCAGATTGCCCACAGGGTTTCTGTGGTTCTGGCTCAAGATCCAGTTCCAGCCAAGAAGCTGTCCTCTCTAGTGGGGAAATTCATCTCCACCATAGAAGCGGACCTGTTTGCCATGGCACACACCAGGGAACTCCAGAGATTTGTGATCCAGGTGTGCAAGGGTCAGCCGGATCTTCTGAAGATGTCAGTATCCCTCCCTCTTCATGTGGAATTGAGTTTGTCATGGTGGCTTGACCTCTCTAATCTGCTGAAGGCAAGTCCTTCCTGGTATCCTTCTGGACCACGGTGACAACGGACGCCAGCCTCTCCGGCTGGGCAGCTGTCCTGGGTCACCTGAGTGCTCAGGGTTGATGGTCTCCAGAGGAATCTCTCCTTCCCGTCAACGTGTTGGAGCTTCGGGTGATATTTCATGCCCTTCATAATTGGACATCTCAGCTGGAAGACTGTACAGTCTGACAACGCCACGGACGTGGCTTACATCAACAAGCAGGGCGGAACAAGAAGTCTCACCGCTTGGTTAGAGGTCAAAGCTATTTTGGCTTGGGCAGAAGAACACGTTCCTGCCATATCCGCAGTGCACATTACTGGCGTGGACAGCGTCATGGCGAACTTCCTCAGCCGACACACAGTGGACATCGGAGAGTGGAAACTGCACCCAGAAGTGTTCACCCTCATTGTTCAGAAGTGGGGTCTTCCTTACATCGACCTGATGGCGACAAGACACAACAGGAAGGTTCCGAGGTTCTGCTCTCGGTGGAGGTACCCTCTAGCTCTGGCGGTGGATGCAGTGTCCATTCCTTGGTTCCTCTGGCCTATATCTTTCCTCCCCTCCCAATGTTGCACAGGGCATTACAGAAATTGCGACTGGAACACTGTCCAGTCATTCTGATTGCTCCGTACTGGCCTTGCCAAGCTTGATTTCCGGAGTTGCTGGATCTGTCAGTGGCGGAGCCATTCCAGCTTCCTTGCCGTCCGGATCTTCTTCTACAGGGTTACCTGTGGATGGAGGTTGTTCTTCGGCTAGCTTTGACGGCTTGCAAATTGACGCCTCAATATTGAAAAAGAAATGTTTTTCTTCTGGTGTGGTGGCTACTATGCTCAGTGCCCGAAAACCTGTTTCTTCTAGGATCTACCATCGTGTCTAGTTGACTTTTCTATCTTTGTGTGCTGACAGGGACCTGTCTCAGGAATTTGATCTGCCTACAGTCCTGGCCTTTTTGCAGGACGGTGTGGATAAGGGCCTCAGTTTGAGTTCCCTTACGGTTCAGACTTCTGCTCTCTCTGTTTTCTTTCAGAGGCGCATTGCTATCCTTCCTGATGTCAAGGTTTTCTTCCAGGGTGTTGCTCATACTCGTCCTGCCTCCAAGAATCCTGCTTCTCTGTGGGATCTTAACTTGGTTTTGGGCGTTCTTCAGCTCCCTCCATTTGAGTACTTGGCTACTATTCCTCTACGCCTGTTGATGTGGAAAATGGACTTCCTCTTGGCGATCGTGTCAGTTCGCCACGTTGCAGAGTTACATGCTCTGTCCTGTAAACCACCTTTTTTGGTGTTTCACAAGGACAAGGCGGTGCTTTGCACTTCTCAGGAGTTTCTTCCGAAGGTGGTTTTGGAGGTCCACATCAATCATGAGATTGTGGTGCCTTCTTTCTGCCCTGACCCCACCTCTCACAAGGAGAGGGATCTCCACTTGCTGGATGTTGTGCGTTGTCTCAAGTTTTATGTACATCGCACTGAGTCTATCAGGCAATCTGACGCGCTGTTCGTCATTCCTGACGGTCCCAGGGCAGGGAGACCTGCATCCAAAGTGACTTTCTTTTTGGATCTAGTTCACTATTTGTAAGGCTTACGAGTTGAGGAAGAAGCCTGTCCCCTTTTGGGTTGCGGCTTATTCTACTAGATCTATTGGGGCTTCTTAGGCTTACAAGAATCAGGCCACTAGCTGATCAGTTATGAAAGGTTGCCACTTGGTTGTTTGTGCATACCTTTTCGAAGCACTACTGTGTTGATGTGCTGGCATTGGCTGACGCCAGCTTTGGGAGGAAGATCCTGGAGGCAGTCTTGCCTGTCTAGGATCTTCTTCGGTTCTTGGTGCTTCCTTCACTTTTGAGCCCTGTTGGCTCTAGTTCAGTGTGCTGTGTAACAGTTCCTGGGGTGTTGTTACCCCTGTTCAGTGTCCGTTCATTGTTTTGTTGGGCTATCTCTGATCTGATGGTCCATATTTGCTCTGGTGACTTTGGGGGCCTTGTGCCTGGTCCTTGCCTTACTTCCCACCTCTGGGAAACTCGATGGTTGGACATCCCAAAGTTACCAGTAACCTGTATTGGACGACAGAGAAAAGAGGATTTTAGTCTTACCTGTTAAATCCTTTTCTCTTAGTCCATACAGGTTACTGGTCTCCCACCCTGTCAAGGGACCATGCTTGGCTCTCCTGGGGGTCATGCTCACAGGAGTCTTCTTTCCCTTCCACTATCTAGTCAATAGTTAGTGTCTCAAATCTTTCTGGAGCTGGTTGGCTAGCTGCAGCCAAGGAGGGAAGGTAGGCTCCACCCCCTGCTTACAATTCTTGAATTGTTCCTGCCTACAATTAAAGGGGGGGATCGCCTACCCAAAGTTACCAGTAACCTGTATGGACTAAGAGAAAAGGATTTAACAGGTAAGTCTAAATTCCTCTTATAAAATTAACCCCTTAGATCTCTACCATCCATGGGGATAAAAGCTCCATTTAAAGCTTTTTTTGCTACATATGGTGCAATTATTATGCCACAAAATTGCTCAAAAGTCCCTTTGATTTAAATGGGGCTCTTAACATCCGTGAATTCTAAAAAGCTTTCCAAGCATTGTGGAGATTTAAGAACATAGTATTTATTCCATGTGGTGTAGATTATTTACCTCTCCTTTAAAACAGTTTTTTAATTATTTCTTGTGATTAGGAGTCTGTGAATGGACCTGTAATAACGCCTCGAATCGATGAGGTATTATCTAAATATCGAAGACATCCAGCTATCTCTGCACCAGTTAACTTGAGTTCTGGTATAGATGCTACATCCTCATCAGAGCAAGATGCTGCCACACACCCCGATACCAGTAACCTGTTACGTGAAGTGAGAATTAAGAAATTAGAAGATCAGATATCGGAGCTTATGGGAAAGGTATGAGACTGGATTATTCTGAAGAAAATGCTTGTGAATGATCTGCTAAACTATATTCAGAAAATAAAGATCAAACAAAGGGCAAACCAAATACACCACAAAGGACATATCAGAATGTCCAAAAGGCTCAACGGTTTAACACTTTGAGTGCCAGAGGGATGGGCAACACGTTGCTATGCTATTTGTGGGTAGGTAGCCAGCTGTTCTTTGGACAGGTGGGCAGAGTGTAAAGGGAGAAAGAGTTAAAAAGAAAAAACATTTGGATTGATAGGTGATAGTCAAATAGGCAGGTGATCCTACCTGAGCTGAGGCTCAACTGATTGATAGCTACTACACAGACAGACGTAATACTTCATGTATTCAATACAACACATATACAACATGTACAACATTATATATTTTAGGGGGAAGGGGGTATGCACTAAGGGTTGATAAAGTGGAGAGGACTTCTCCATTGATATCACTTCTCCAGTTTCTATTTTTTTTATTTTTTTTTTTCTATAAATTTTTATTGCGTAAGAAAGTAAGACATTAGAAACGTAAATCATACTAGGGCGAGACATAATAACAAGTATGAAGAAAACATAATACAAGAGCATCACAAGAATGATAAATGAGGAAACGTATAAGTTAGTGATTACATTATGACAAATGAAGTGAGAGAATTTCGAGCAATACAGACAATAGAAACAGTCCCTAAATCAGATGTGATAGGTTACAAAGATAGCAGAGGGAAAGCAGTGACTGTGCAGAGAACTGCAAAAGAGGCAAAATCAAGTTAATTTCAGAGAAAGAAGAGATGGAGAGAAGATAGAAGAATATAGAGGCAGAGGGAAAAGAGTGAGGGAAAGTAAAGATAGGGAGACGGGAAGGTACGGATGGGGGGGGGGGGATTGAGACCTTGGCAATTCAGTCATTCCGTGTAGTCAAAAGTACCCGGAGGCAATATGTTGAGAACCCATTATCTATCAGCAATAAAAGAAATCCAAGAAGCATATTGAGAGTCAAAGAGATGTTGGGTGCCCTTTGAGGTATGGCGAAACTTTTCCATATCTAAAATAGACTGAAGTCTAGGAATCCAATCTGATATAAGGGGTGGTATAGTAGATTTCCACTTGGCCGGGGCACAGTATACACCCTAATTCTCTTATATGGCAACAATGACTAACCTCTATAAGCTGCTTGAATATATAGCTGACAATGTAAATCAGGTTGGTGTACTTGTATGATTGCAGGTCTCCAGTCCAAGCCCAATGCGTACAATAATAAAAGCAAAGCGAGACACAGATCTGACAACAGAGAGTGAGACTGAAAGTGGCAAAGAAAACCAAAGGAGCAGTTTAAATAAAAGAAGCAAAATACCAAACTATCGTAACAGCCAGGTTCCTAAACATCCAGCTAATCAACAGGCCAAAATGTCTAGCAGGTATTGCAATGCGTATATTAATATTAACCTTTTTACTGCCAGAGGGGTGCTCCATCAAATTGCAAAGCAATATGTTGAACACTGGTCTGGGGTTTGAAGGGTAATATTGTTTAATTATCTTTTTGACACTTGAATAATTTATGTGCTTCTACCGTTGGTTTAAAACTCTATAATCCTTGACTGTTGTACAACAGTTGAAGTTCTGCAGGCCTTCATCCTGTTCCTTTAACAGGCAGTAAACCCCAAAAATTATATTTCCTAATAGGCTTGTTACCCTCTGTTAGTGATCTGAAGTGTCTTGGGGATTTTTTATTTCTCCCCTACAGTGAAGTTGGTTTGTTCCAGAATTGCTTATCTCTTGCTTTTTGCATGAGGCCCTTTATGTGCCCACTTTGAATAATATGGATGACTTGGTAAGAGAGCAAAAGCTCACTGAAAATAGGATTTTGCAGGCAGCAAAAACTATGCATAATAATATTTTGATTCAGTGAAATACTTCACAACTATAGATAATCAGGACAAAGCTTCATAAACTCAGGAAAAATGATATTGCCTTCCTTTCTATGCAGTTTTTGAATAATATTCAAAGCTTTAGAAGCATTCAACACTGTATATGGGTATTGAAGTATGAACATTTCCTGTTGAGCCATGCTTATTTTTTATGTTTAAAAAGAACAATAGTCGAGATAATCTTTTTATGTGGTTCATGGATGACTAGTCATTTTTTATGTTCTGTAAATTGCTTTCTTTTATTAACCATGTCTCCATGGACTTGGGCCAGAGAGACAGCTAAGCTAACTTGAAAATAATCAAAGGCAATCTGTCCTTAAAGTCAGTTCAGAGACTTGGGGATGTGTAAATAATCCTAAAGTAAAACAGTAATGAAGCTAAATAGTGGGGAAGCCGTTGATGGACTTAATCACCTGTGTGCAACCAGAATAACCTAGAACCATTTCTATAATTATCATAATTTAGGCACCTAGTGTTCTGTACATGACCATAAATTGAAAATATCTTTCAATAATCTACTTTTTTTTTTTCCTCATCTTTTAATAAACCCTTCTGTTGACATACGTCAGAACACCTTATCCTCACAACTTTACCTTTGTTTTTGTACATTTATTATTGAACTTTATTTATGAAAGTGATATTTGCATACTTTAGAGCACTTTGCACAACACCACTTAAAGGGTACATGTATGACAAATTGGTGGCCTCCACTTACATGGATATATGAGCTGACTGTCTCAGTGTGCACTGCAGTTTGGCAGGCTGTGCCTCCTTGGGTAGTATAAAGAGGACATTTTCACAATGGGTCTGTGCAATATGCAGTGTGGTGCCCTATGTCATCATGTTTAACAGATCTGCCTCCACCTCTGTGTGTAGGTGTCTCACATTACTGATAACTCCAATAGACATTTCTTGTTGACCTGGTCTGCAAGAGGTATCTTCTCTTCTTGGTGTCCTGACATAAAGAAAGGGTGGACTTTCATTTAATTTTATGTTTAAGATCAGAGTATATTGATGATGGTGCTTTTAAGAATCTGTCATTTATGAAGTGTAGAACAAAGCAGTGCATGGTTATTATTTTCCTGCTGAACAGGTCTCGTATGTAGAGGCAGGGTTCCTCTGTTCCCCTTGATAATTTTCCCAGAGCCAATTATGGATTGCCATGGTAGGCTGAATTTCACTCCATACTCTGCTCATTTGCTTTCAGGTGGTCTCAGTCAGAATAGCGCTTTATTCTAGATCTAGCACAGCGTATGTCTGTGGAGACAGTGTAGTTCTTTTCAACACCGTGGCAGAAAAGGATTCCTTGCATAACACTAGAAGCTAGCATGCCCATATCTGCCAGAATTGCCCTAACAAAGGTTCTCCAGAAATGGCACCTTTTTTGGAACTTTTGTACAAATGTTCATACTTCAGATGATGCTAACACTTCTGCCGCTACATTATCTGGTCAGTACACTGTGACTTCTGTAGTTTCCAGACCATGCCATTCCAGTTCAGAATCTGAATGTGCGAATTGTTTGATTCAGTATTTAGAGAAGTGTATGATTCTCTTAGAAACTACACAGGTATTATGCCTCAGAAATTTCTCCTATGTGATGAGCATATACAGTAGTGTGAAAAAGAAAGTACATCCTCTTTGATTTCAATGGTTTTACATATCAGGACATAATAACAATCATCTGTTCCTTAGCAGGTCTAAAAATTAGGTAAATACAACCTCAGATGAACAATAACATATGACATATTGCACTGTGTGATGATTTATTTAACAAAAATAAATCTGAAATGTGCTCTAGCAGGGAAATTCCTAGGTCCTGGCCTGTTAGAGGCCACTGAGGGCACGGGTTGAAGAGCACTGGTGTAGTGTTCCATATTGGACAACAGGGAAAAGCGAATTTTATGTGCTTACCGATAAATCCTTCTCTCCATGTAGAACTCAGAGCTATATTCCAGGAGGAAAACCAGTGGTTTGAGTTCTGGACAGGGGGGAGGGGGTCCTTTGGTGTCTCTGTATCAGGTGACTCCACTCCTGCCTCTCTTCTGTTATTGATCTTTGCTATTTGTTAAAACTGAACATGACTGGTTAGGGTAAATTGTAATAGGGAGTGATTCTCTGCCTCCAGTGAGCCTTTTAAAGCGATGGTAATACATGTACTCAAGGATGGCATAATACGTTGTTGTAGTGCAATATAATGAAGCACTACTAGTTTTAAAGTTTAAAAAAGCTTAATCGCCAAAATGTTTAACTTTAAAATCAGCTACCTCCAGTTTTGCGGCAGCCATCTTTGTTTATCCCCCAGTGGCGCATGTTCACATGCGGGATAGTATATTGTAGCCTCTATATAGCAAGGTGTCCATGGGCATTGCTTATTGTGTCCGCAATAATGAGACAAAGATACACCCCTTCACAGCATGGCTTCTGTTATTGGCAGCTGCAAGAAGATCCAGCAAAGGGGGAGTACATTGCATGGGCTTAGTGGTGACGACACTAGATGGCTTTGAGCACTGAAGCAGAGGAAGTTTATTCCTCTACACAGTTCGTATGATCCTGAGACCGGATTTCACTTCTGAGAAACAGAAAGGTGAAGTAAAAAAGGGGGCAGGAATGGAGAAATAAACTACAGGTTTCTCAAAAACTATAGAGGTTATAGAACAAAGACATAGATTGTTGGATTCGGATTTTTACGCTTAACAGTTTGAAGTTAAGTGAAAATGAAGCAAAGCTATTCTTTTTAAGTGACCTGCCCTCCTGGCTGAAAGATACTTTACCCCGTGATTCCTGTGGACTAATAAAAGGATGTATTGTTAATGAGACAAAAAAATCCTCTTCTGTTCTTTCTTTCTTTCTTTCTCGTTCTTTCTCTCTCTCTCTCTCTCTCTCTCTCTCTCTCTCTCTCTCTCTCTCTCTCTCTCTCTCTCTCTCTCTCTCTCTCTCTCTCTCTCTCTCTCTCTCTCTCTCTCTCTCTCTCTCTCTCTCTCTCTCTCTCTCTCTCTCTCTCTTTCTCTCTCTCTCATTATTATTGTGTTATTACTCTTACATGTATTATGTAATGTGCTCCCAATATGAATTCAGTCCGACAATGCTACAGTGGTCTTTTAAGTCCAAAGCCAAGAAGGAACCAGAAGCGTAACCACTTGGGCTGAGTACCGGAAGATCCTCTTGTGGGTAGAAAATGTAGAGGCAGACTTTCTAAGTCAACAACTCCTGCACTCACTGGGTCTATCTGTATGGCTGTTGGGTGTTTTGGAGCAGGTTTATGTGGTAACTTAACCCTTTAGATGCTGGATTGGCTTTTTTTGGGGGTTCTAACACCTTTCCTACTGGTTTAGTGTTTTTTTGGGTGTCCTAACATGTTCTAGTGATGTTTTATGAATTTTAGTTTTACACTTTCAATGTAAAATTTGAGTTCGGCGCACTTTACCGCATAGACTCCATTGCTCCAATCACTTCTATGGCACTGTACTGTTTGGGACATACCTCTGCAACTGTTTAACCTAGCGACTTCAGAGATGGCTCATTTTACTTGCCTGTCCTTGCTCTATCATCTGGTTCATGTTTCTAGTGTGTTGAGGGGCTCGGGGGGGGGGGCTTCGGGCACAGTTTGGGGTACTTTTCTGGGAAAACTAAATTTCCTGTGAGCTCTTTCTTCGCGTGCTCATTTTTTATTGTCTCCCGCCGCGGCAGCCATTTTATGCTATTTCCAGACCAAGTATCCTACGCAGGCCTTGGACTCTCCTTCTCTCCTCTGCTGATTAACCCTTCACCTGCCAGATAAGTTTATTTTAGCGATTTATGGGGTGAAACTTTAATCCTACACTCTATACTTGAGTGATTTCTTATACAGTAAGGTTATTTGACACTGTGAGAATGTCTATACCGCTGGAGCTTGGGGCCAGACCTAAGACTATGGATGCTGGGGTCTCTGTATCTCCCATTGCGCATTTCTCTTCCTGACACTCAGGGCTACCTAGAGAATTCTCAGGTCATTTATGCCCAGCATGTTCTGAAGTCCCTGAAAGTATTCTAGGGACCTCCAGCCATTCATTAGAGCCAGCTTGGGTGCAAGAGTTCAAGCCTGCTACTAGGGACCTTAGGTCCACATTGCAACTCTTTTTCCGTCCCAGTTACAGGGGGTCTTTCATTCTTGGCAGGCCCCCTCCTCAGTCAAGTCTTCCCTGCCCAAACCTCAGGGAGTACCTGAGGTGTCAGATTCCTCTGAAGTGGAACTGCTGGTGGATTCAGATGTTGAGGAATATTCTGCTGTACGCGCCTCTCAGTTTTTTGGGGATCCTTTTGAGGCTGAGGGCCTGATCAGGGCTGTCTTGACTACTCTTAACATTTCCTTAGTTCAGGAGGTTCCTTCTGACCTCTCTGATGTGTTCCAGAAGCCTAAACAGCCCCTTACTTACTTTCCACCTAACCCCACTCTTGACCGCTTTGTGACCGAGGAGTGGAAATCCCTGGAAACCCTCTGTGTCCAAGAAATTTGCCAAGCTTTATCCCTTTTCTGTGGCCACACTTACTCAGTGGGTTCATCCCCTCAAAGTGGATGATCCTATTTCCTGGCTATCTAAGTCTTCTGTCTTACCAGTCTCTGGTGCATCTGCTCTGAAGGACTGGACTGACAAGAAACTTGGTCTCTCAAGTCCATTTTTGCCACTTCTGGTTATACCATGCGTCCAACATTCGCTGCTGCATGGGTGAACAGAGCCATTGTGGTCTGGACTGAACAGCTCACCCTGGCTGTCCATCAGGATGTTCCTACTTCGGATAAGTTGTGCCTTCTCGCCAAAATTTCTAAGGCACAGCACTATGTTTCTGCTGTCTTATTTGATGCCATCCGTTTGGTGGCTAGGGTTTCCACCATGTCTGTGGTGGCCAGATGAGCTCTTTGGAAAATTTGGAATTTCATCTCCACCATAGAAGCGGTCCCGTTTGCCATGGAGCACACCAGGGAGCTCCAGAGGTTCGTGGTCCAGGTGTGAAAGGGTCAACCGGACCTTCTGAAGACATCAATATCTCTTCATGTGGGACTGAGTTTGTCATGGTGGCTCGACCTCTCCAACCTGCTGAAGGGCAAGTCCTTCCTGGTATTCTTCTGAACTACGGCGACGACGGATGCCAGCCTCTCCGGCTGGGGAGCGGTCCTGGGTCGCCTTAGGGCTCAGTCAGTGGTCTCTGGAGGATTCTTTCCTTCCGATCAACATATTGGAGCTTCGGGCGATATTTCATGTCCTTCGACATTGGACATCTCAGTTGGAAGACTCTCCGGTCCGAGTAGAGTCCGACAACGCCACGGCAGTGGTTTACATCAGCAAGCAGGGCGGAACAAGAAGTCTTGACGCTTGGTTAGAGGTCAAGGCTGTTTTGTCCTGGGCAGAATATCACATCTGCCATTTCCGCAGTACACATTCCTGGCATAGACAATGTCATGGTGGACTTCTTCAGTCAACACACAGTGGACAGCAGAGAGTGGGAGCTGCACCCAGAGATGTTCAACCTCATTGTTCAGAAATGGGGTCTTGCTTACATTGACCTGATGGTGACAAGACACAACATGAAGTTACAGAGGTTCTGCTCTCTGTGGAGAGACCCTCTGGCTCTGGCGGTAGATACGATGTGCATTCCTTGGTTATTCCCTCTGGTCTACATCTTTCCTCCTCTCCCTATGTTGCATAGGGTGTTACGGAAATTACAACTGGAGCATTGTCCAGTTATTCTGATTGCTCTGTACTGGCCTTGTCAGTCTTGGTTTCCATAGCTTCTGGATCTGTCTGTGGCAGAGCCATTTCGGCTCCCTTCCCATCTGGATCTTCTTACCTGTGGAAAGAGGATGTTCATTGTCTAGCTTTGACGGCTTGGAAATTGAATCCTCAATATTGAAGAAGAAAGGGTTTTCTTCTGGTGTGGTGGCTAGTATGCTCAGTGCCCGCAAACCTGTGTCTTCCAAGATCTACCATCATGTCTTGTCGACTTTTCTGTCTTGGTGTGCTGACAAAGACCTGTCTCAGGATTTTGATCTGCCTACGGTCCTGGCCTTCTTGCAGGACTGTGTAGAGAAGGGCCTTAGTTTGAGTTCCTTTAAGGTTCAAACTTCTGTGCTTTCTGTTTTCTTTCAGCGGCGCATTGCCATCCTTCCTGATGTCAAGGTTTTCTTCCAGGGTGTTGCTCATGCTCGTCCTGCCCCTCAGTGTGATCTTAACTTTGTTTTGGGCATTCTTCAGCACCCCCCCATTTGAGTCTTTGGCTACTATTCCTCTACGCCTCTTGATGTGGAAAATGGTCTTTCTCCTGACGATTGTGTCTATCCGACATGTCGCGGAGTTACATGCTCTGTCCTGTAAACCACCCTATTTGGTGTTTCACAAGGACAAGGCGGTGCTTCGCACTTCTCAGGAGTTTCTCCCGAAGGTGGTCTCTGAGTTCCACATTAATCAGGAGATTGTGGTGCCCTCCTTCTGCCCGGACCCCACCTCTGACAAGGAGAGGGATCTCCACTTGTTAGACGTGGTGTGTTGTCTCAAGTTTTATATACATTGCACTGAGTCTATCAGGCAATCAGACTCGCTGTTCGTCATTCCTGAGGGTCCTAGGGCAGGAAGACCTGCATCCAAAGTGACTACTGCTTTTTGGATCAAGTCCACTATTCGTAAGGCTTATGTGCTGAGGAAGAAGCCTGTCCCTTTCAGGGTCACGGCTCATTCTACTAGATCTATTGAGGCCTCTTGGGCTTACAAGAATCAGGCCTCCGCTGATCAGTTGTGCAAGCTGGCCACTTGGTCATCTGTGCAAACCTTTTTGAAGTGCTACCGTGTTGATGTGCTAGCATCAGCTGATGCCAGCTTTGGGAGGAAAATCCTGGAGGCAGTGTTACCTGTCTAGGATTTCCTTCGGTTCTTGGTGCTTCCTTCACTTGTGAGCCCTGTTGGCTCTAGTTCAGTGTGCTGTGTATCAGTTCCTGGGGTGGTGTTACCCCTGTTCAGTGTCCGATGACACTTCAGTTGTTTTGTTGGGCTATTTCTGATCTGATGGTTCATATCTGCTCTGGTGACTTTGGGGGCCTTGCACCTGGTCCTTGCCTTACTTCCCGCCTCTGGGAAACTCAATGGTTGGACATCCCAAAGTTACCAGTAACCTGTATCGGACGACAGAGAAAAGAGGATTTTAGTCTTACCTGTTAAATCCTTTTCTCTTAGTCCATACAGGTTACTACCCTGTCAATGTACCATGCTTGGCTGTCCTGTGGCAGACCGTGGGGGTCCTGCAGGGTCATGCTCACAGGAGTCTTCTTTCCATTCAGTATCTTGTCTTTTGAGATATCACTCCACCGTGGCATTTGATCCTGGTTTTGGGAGCGTGCCCCCCCCCAGACCTCTCTCTTCAGTATCTTTGCATCTGCTGATGCTCAAGATGGTGTTTCTTCTGGCTATTGTGTCTGTTCGGCCGATAGCCAAACTTCAGGCCTTATCCTGTGAGTCCCCCACTCTTTTTTTTTTCACCAGGACCAGATAGTTTTATGGTGGTTGAGGTGTTTTTTTGTTTTTTTTTTTGTCCAAGTTTGTTTCAGACCTTTTCACCTCAACCATGAAATTGTGCTGCCTTGCTTTTGTACCACTCCTTCTAAAAGACAGGAGCAGGAACTTCATCTATTGGGTGTGGTAAGATACTTAAGTACTATGTTTATCGCTTGCAGCCTTTTTGGAGATCTAATTCCGGAGGACTCGTTTGAGGGTCAAACAGATTATTGTAGACTCCTGGATTAAGACAACCATTTGCAAGGCATGTATTCTTCAGAAGAAGCCTCTACTTTTTATGGTCCTGGCACATTCTACCAGGTCAGTGGTTGCGTCTTGGGCCTACAGGAATCGTTCCACTGTTGAGCACCATGTGAATGTGCTTCCTTTGGCTGAAGCCAGCTTTGGTCAAAGGTCCCTCAGGCTGGGGTGCCTGTATAAGACTCCTTCTTACCTTGTTTTCTCCAATATCAGGACACTGTTGGTCCCTAATTGTTTGTAGTGTCCATTGACACGTGAAGTTCATGTCTTACTAGTTTAGTCCTGTTGATACTGGACTGAGATGGGTTTTTTTGCTCCCTTTTACCCTCCCAGGAATCTTGGTGGATAGCTGTGGTATATTCCCATGGTTCCTGTGTTCTGTATGGACTAAGAGAAAAGAATTCAAAAAGTAAGTTCACTAAAATTCTCATTCGCATTCATCCAGTGTTCCACATTGGATGAAAGTGAATGAGAATTTTAGTGAACTTACGTTTTGAATCCTTTTCTCTTAGTCCATGCAGAACACAGGAACCATGGGAGTAAAATCTTCCCGTCCTCTGGAGGGGAAGGCCCTTCCCACAAAAAGGTCTCTGAGATAGGGTCTCCTTCCTTTCCTCCCATTTATCCCACCAGCTAACATCCAGTTTCATAGCAAAGCCAAGATAAAACAGGCGCAAAAAAAAAAGAAATCTGAGCAGAAAACACAAGATGACCCCTTTGCCCAGGAGCTCAACCTAATGTTTTTTTTTCCTCTGGCAAGAAGTCCTGTGTTCCACATGGACTAAGAGAAAAGGATCTAATGGAAAGTTTACTAAACTCTTTTCTTGCTCACCAGATGGCTCTGTTGCTAAATGTCTTATTACACAAAAAAAATATATATATTTTTTACTTATTTTAATAAATATGCTGAAGTAACTATACTAGTGGTGCTGTTAAATCTAATGTGTGTTCAAGTTAGGATTATTTTTGCGTTTACCTTGTGCTCTCATGGGGGGGGGGGATTTTGTTGTTCACCAGTAAATGGCACCTTCTACATTATGCTCAGGGGGAGGGTTTGTACAAATAAAACTCAATAAAAAGATGGGCATTATTCACAAAACTGACAGTAACCTGACTGATTACCATTCTGTACATTATTCTATTGGCGTTTAATACATTAGGTTCCTTATGCCATTTATCTTTTTATGTGTTAATTATGTGGTACAGGGATACTGTAGATAGAACAATGTATAAAGAGCCAGATCCTGTTAAATAATGTGGTGATATTGAAGACAAGCTGGCACGTAGTAACTTGAAATAAGAGCTATTGAATGCAGTCTATAACCAAGATAACTAACACAGCATTAACTATAGGTCTCATTGCCTAACATAAGGGAAGGATAATTCATATGTTTCATAGCAAACAGCATATGATAATTTATTTAGATTTGCATGAAGTGCACTACAGTTTCCATCATCCCCAGCCATCGGCTGGCCAGGATTGATGGGAGTTGCAGTAGACAACATCTGGAGCTCCTTAGGTTGCCAAACTGTGGGCTAGATCGACCATGTCTGAGTATCTCAAATGGCCCTTGGGACTTTAGTTTGGACGTTGATGATGTATTTACTTGCTATGTTTTATTTATGTTGCTGTAGTTGAACTTAACGGAGCTCTTGATTGATATTTACGCAGAGGATTTATATAGTATCATTATTCTTCTCTTTTAGTTTGCCAAAGCAAAGTGCTGCAAGGAAGCAGAAAATTTCCAATCCTCAGAGGAAAACAGAAATTCTAAGTAGTTTATCATCTGATCGGCTAGACACAGACAGCACAGAGCGGATACCTGGAAAGCTTTGTGTAATGCAGGATACTTCAAAAAAGAAAACCAAGCAGACCGTATCTAATTCTGTAGAGGAATCTACATACCGGGTAAAATGTTTTAAAATATGAACTGCATAACCAGAATCAATGGTCAACATCGCTCAATGTTAGAATTAAAAAAGAAAATATTAAAGTGTACCTGACACCTCAGTGTACCTAAACTCAGTGGTAGCCTCTATCTTGAAAGGATTTACATGATTATTCAACTCATTAATTTAATTTATTCCAACTGTGGTGGAAACGGATTGCTTCTAGCAGCCTAAGACGGAGGAGAGAGAGATGATGTTTCTGGACATATGAGTAATTATATAGCCTTTATCAGACAGGCCGGAGAACAAAGCACAAACTACTAAATCAAACTTCGCTAAAACAATTATTTTCTTTTCAAATGTTCAACAGCAACACAGTTCTACTGTGCTGGTGATATCACCAGTATTGAAAGGCTCTCTGCTGGGTCATGGGTGACAATCATTTCACATAAACACACCAAAGTCCAGCAAGCTGCATCTTTACTGTGTTTATAAAGGAATGCAGTAAAGGCAAAGTGGTTGGTCTGTAGTAGGACTATAAGGTCACGTGCAGACCTTTCATAGTCATGGTGTTGGAGTTTGCAGTGCTCGTTGCACCCTGCACATAATCTCCCAATCCAGGTGGGAGTTAGCCATTCATGCTGGTTGGCACTTCCTTGATTTGGCCCTCAGACATGCAGCCCCGCCCCCCACCAACAGCTTTTAGATTGGCAGTGGAACCAGGAGAATTGTGAGGTCATATCATCAGTGATTTTTTTTTTTTTTTGTTTTTTTTTTGTTTGTTTGTTTGTTTTTTGCCCATGCGAAAGAGCCCTTCAGTTGATTGAAACTCATAGCACAAGATGTATGCAGTGTGTGCGTGTGCGTGTGTATATGTATGTATATATGTTCATGTAATACATTTTATGAGATTAAAAGCTGTGTAGGCAGCAGCTCCATTTTAACTTTTAAAGGAGAACTAACACCTAATAATAACCCACCCCCACTTACCTTTTTATTATGTCCAGAAAATCCCATTTTCCTCAGTGTCCAATCCACAGCATACTGTGGGTAATTGGCTCCGGCTTCCAGCTGGTAGGACCAATCCAAAATTCTACAAATGTCCTTTGCTACCTCCCCTGTGCAGTTATTTTGGTCCTACCAAGCTGGAGGACAGAGGTTTTTTTTTTCACCTCCTGCGATTTCAAGCCTTATTTTAAGCACTTACTTGTTTTATTGTTTGTTTGTTTTTTTCCCCTATGTGGCCCACCTAATCGTGGTCTCATGTGCAGTTGCATACCAGTTTCAAGTCGGGCAGCCTCTCACCAACAGGTTAGAGAGCCTGCTTCTGCCTCCTGGGGCAGTCTGCCACAGCGCTATGCCCAGCTTGTCCGACCTCCTCCAGCTGCAAGCGCTTGTTTGAAAGCGTGCATGTTTTCAGCAGCATCCTGGAACCGGAAACTGGAAGTTCTCAATCGTGCATTCCACGGCTGGAATGCATACAGGAAATGCTGCTACCAGAGTCTCTCTGTATAAGAAGAGCGTGGTCGGATTGTGTCCCAGGCACAAGGGGTAACATTATATGTCTTTATTTACCACACACTTTGCTATATAAAGTATTTTGTTGCAGTTTAAAATGTTTAAGTCCTATATCTGTATATATAGTCTTTCAGCTTGGACCAATTACTTGTGTATAGATATGTCTGCTCCTGTCCTGGTTCCCAGTGTCTTTGATGCATCGTGGCTCCTCTCTGTGGTCTTCCAAGAACTCTGGGAGCCGCTGACATGGCTTGCGGCCTCATTCTCACACCGAACTTCCGGCTGGGGCCTTTAAATTGACTCACATCTGTCTCTCCGGTGCACGATTATAGTGTTCCAAGTTTCTAGTGCCCTTTCATAATTCGGATCCTATCCTTTGCCTAGCACTGATTCCTGTCGGTCTCCTACCAAGCCGGTTTCATGCTTTGGCCTCTAGCTATTTGTGGATTCTTGCTTTCCAGCCTTATCCTTGCCAGATCTGGACCTCTGCAAGTAGTTTGGATTCCTCTGACCAGTCTGATTCTGACCCAGCCTGCACCAGACCACTTTATTGCCTGCCGATTTGGACTCCTCTTAGCCAGTCTGTTATTGGCCCTGCCTGTACCTGACCACTCTCTTGCCTGCTGATTTGGACTCCTCTTAGCCAGCCTGTTACTGACCCCTTCTCCAGCACCCGTCCATGTGTGTCTGCCCGCCTACAGCTTGCAGAACGTTTTTACGATATCTCTCCAGACTTACAAGGCTTCCTCAGTCATTGCTGATTACATTTTGGTTGTTAGTGTGAAGCCTTCCTATCTCATCAGGCCAAAAAGGATGGAACCTTGCACCCCTGTATAGATTACTGGAGGCTCAATAACCTATCCCACCGTAACTGCTACCTCTTATCTTTGTGGAGCCAAAGTAATCACCAAATTAGACCTACAGGGGGTGTACAACCTTGTCTGCACGTGGGCCGGCGATGAATGGAAGACCACTTTTAATACCAGGTGTGGGCTTTATGAATACCTAGTTATGCCTCTCGGAATACGTCAGTGATCTATTCCGAGATCTTCTATTGCCAATCATTCTTGTATATCTTTACGATATACTCTTTTTCGCTTCCTCCCTGGCTGCCCATCACAAACATGTGCGTATCGTCCTGGAACGGTTAAGCACCAACCGCTTATACGTGAAGCTGGAGAAATGCTTGTTCCATCAGACCAGTCTCTCTCTTCTGGGTTACATTGTCTCTCCAGCTGGACTTGCCATAGATCCAGACAAGGTCACAGCAGTCAGGGAATGGCCCATACCCCTTGGCGTTAAGGCCATACAATGGTTTGTGGCTGACATCTGATAGTAGCCCTAACATGCATAGAGGCTGATCCTTTTACCTGGTTTCTAGAAGCCAAAGCTGCCTTCTCTGACTTGAAAACTACCTTCTGTTCGGCCCTGCCACAGTTTTGCAATACCCTCCTGTTACTCCTGTTCAGTGTTCGTTGAAACTTCATTCTTTGTTGGGCTATCTATGATCTAATGGTTCATATCTGTTCTGTTGACCTTGGTGGCCTTGTTCCTGGTCCTTGCCTTCCTTCCCGCCTCTGGCAACCTCTCTGGTTGGACATCCCAAAGTTACCAGTAACCTGTGTTGGAAGACAGAGAAGAGAGGATTTTAGTCTTACTTGTTAAATCCTTTTCTCTTAGTCCATACAGGTTACTGGTCTCCCGCCCTGTCAAGAGACCATGCTTTGCTCTTCTGTGGCAGACCGTGGGGGTCCTTCGGGGTCATGCTCATAGGAGTCTTCTTTCCCTTCTACTATCTAGTCAATAGTTAGTGTCTCAAATCTTTCTGGAGCTGGTTGGCTAGCTGCAGCCAAGGAGGTAAGGTAGGCTCCACCCAGTTCATACAATTCTAGAATTGTTCCTGCCTAATTAAAGGGGTGGATCCCCTACCCAAAGTTACCAGTAACCTGTATGGACTAAGAGAAAACGATTTAACAGGTAAGACTAAAATCCTCTTTTACGAGCCCATGGAAAAAATATCCTTAAAACACCTTACTGCTTTCCTTACAGCCATAACATCAGCCAGAAGAGTGAGTGAACTTCAAGCCCTGGTCTGCGTTCCTTCATTTATGGTATTTCACCAAGACAAAGTGGTTCTTCACTCTGGGGTGTCTTTTCTCTCTAAAGTTATCTCCCAATTCCATCTCTGTCAGGAAATTGTCCTGCCATCCTTCTGTCCTAATCCATCACATGACATTGAGAAACGGTTACATAATCTAGACCTCATACTTTGTCTATGGAGTTACATTGCCAGAACCCAGCTTTTACACAGATTCATTATTCAAATACTTCTTCGGGAAATCCAAACCATCCATTTCACTCTGGATTAGAGACTGCATTAAACTTGCCCATGAATCATCTAATCTTGATCCTCCTCATGGCATTAAAGCTTACTCTACTAGTGCCATATCAACTTCATGGGTACAGAAAGCCTCAGTATCTCCAGAGGAAATTTGCAGAGCTGCTACCTGGTCTTCAGTCTCGAACCATCATTAAACACTACAGACCGGACCTTCAAGCATCAGCAGATGCAGCGTTCGGGAGGATGGTGCTCTCAGCAGCCATTTCTATCTGAACTTACTATCACAGAAGAGTTGGAAGGGCTGTGCTACTGCTCTGGTAATTCCCACAGTATGCCATGGACTGGACACAGAGGAAAAGGTGAAATTTTCTCACTGATATTTGTTTTTTCTTTGTCCTTCCACAGCAACACTCCCTGGATTATACTTTGGTATCTGTATCGTTTTCAGTAATTGAACATGTTGTACGTATGTCTGCTGCTGTGTTTTGTATAGTAGACTATCTCTAACCTGTCGTATCTTGCAGCTTGGACAACTGTATAAATGCACAGGAGAGGTAGCAAAGGACACTGGTAGAGTTATGTATTGGTCCTACCAGCTGAAAAGCGGACCCAATTATCCACAGTATGCCATGGAAGGACACAGAGGAAAAACAAAGCGTTGAGTAAATTTCACCTTATTGTTTTTTCCCTTTCTTCTTTGTTCAATAGATAATATCTTCAGTCAGACCTACATTTCATGTCCATGGAGGTGGAAATGACAGTAACTAGCAGGACCACATGACCTCAAACTCTGTTCACTGCATGTTACAATTTTACTTCTTTAAGGAACAGAGCTTGTGTAGTGTTTTGCCAGTAGCTGTCGTATCTGCCTTCATGGACATGACCTCTAGGCTTCATTGTAGATGTTATCTCTTGAACAAAGTAACAAGGGTGAAATTCATAGGTGCCATTAGTATTTTCTAGTATTAGTTAAGCGGGAAACTTTTATTAGGGGGAGTTAATTATCCTTTAGTAGTGCAAACACCGGTTTATTCATAGGGACTGATGTAGTAAGGTAAAATTGAGAACTTCTGAGGCTAAGAAACTGCCGTATAGGTGACAAGTGAAAATCCTCAAAATTCCCATTGATGTGAATAGGGAGTAATGTTTTCCTTTTTTCTTTTTCTAATACATTGCAAAGTATTACAGTGTGACTGTCAGTCACACTCTTTAACTCCTTACGGGCTACGCGGTCAGAGGGTGTGAGGCAGTAGAGGGCCAGGTTATTTATTTATTTATTTTCAGATGTATTCTGGGATGGCAGTGCGATGTGCAGCTGAGCTACCTCCCAGAATTCCATGACGTGCCAGAACCGTCACCGGTCCTTAACTTCTGGACAGGCGTGACGATCCTGAATGTCACCGGACATTAAGGTATTAAAGCTAGTTTAAAAAATTATTAAACAAGTAATTTCCTACCTACCAGCCATTCTCTAATGTTTTGCCCCTTCTTCAGTGAACTGGTTGAATGGTGTTCGACTGGTTCCAGTGGCAGCCCAGAACTCACTAACTCACTCACACAGACACATTTATGTCCATGTGAGTAGTTTTAATGCATTCTGAGCATTTTTTAAGGGACCCATTAAGGACCAAGGTCATAATGCATTAAAACTACTCGAATTAAAACAAATGATTCCATGTGAGTTAGTGCCTGATGGATTGCCACGGCAGCTGCTCAGTGTGGCGGGCTAGCCCCATCACTTGGAGGAAGGGGCTTTGGACTGAGGTCATGGATGGGGCTGAGAATGGGGATATTGAACATTTTAGTACCTTTTAAAACTAGTATTAATGTCTGACTGACATCTGTCACACTTTTTAATACTTAGCAATGTATTTGCATTTCTGTATCTTTAAATTGGGACTATTATCCCATTGAATGCTAGAAACCTTTCCAACACATTTATTGGAGAGCTTTCTAGAATTCATCTAATTGAAGTCCCATTTAAATAAACACAGTTTTTTTTTTTTTTCCCCCAATCAGTTGGGTTTCCCCAGTATTGATAGACTCTGCCTTTATACATAAGAACTGTAGTGCTGCAGTTGTGATTTTATTTTAGCTTCTCGCTGTTCTCCTGATGCTGACGTCCTGCAATTAAGGATTATTGTATTCATTTGGCAGACACTAAGATGAAAGTGTGTTTAATCTTTTTGCAATTTTGAATGACTTTTTTTTTTTTTAACTAAATTAAGTATTTGACACACAAATGATTCTCAGAAAATGGAAACACTTGCAAATATTCTTTCAACATATTAAGCTAAAAGTGTGCAGATGTAACCCTTTGAGTGCTAGAAGTGTGAACAACACATGCCATTGTAATGCACTGCACCGGGGTTCAAATCAGGACATTTCTCTTTCTAAAAAAAAAAAAAAAAAATTTAATAATAATAACTTATCAGCCTGAACTTTCAAAATAGCATTATTTTCCTTTTAAAAAGATATATAAAGCAGTAGCTGTGATAAATATCCCTCCAGTCTCAATTCGGGGGATAACTGCTACCGAGATACAGTTATGTCTCCTCTGTTGGTCGGTAACATGCAGTTCACACCTTGCTGATAAATCCGTTTGACGCTGAACTTTCTATCACAGATTGATCACTTCTGTGCGTGTGGACATGCCGTGGGCTGACTGGCAAGACTAGGAGCTGTGTGACAGGGAGGGGATACTTTAAGAACTGACTTGTAGACCGGGGCTCTGGGGCATGGCTGACTAGATGCAGGGATGCTGAAAAAAGATGAGTAGTAGAAGACTGGACATTTAGTATGAGAGAGGGAAGGCAGGTTAGTGTTCATTTACTGATAGAAGGTTAGCAGGAGTACTGGAGGAAGCATACAAGGATAGAGCACTCTGAAGCAGTTGCTAGACCTTGAATGAGAACTAGCACTATTATGTATGACGCTGTATAAAGTCTGTGGCACAAAGATGGCTTGGATGCAGTGGTAGGTAAGACTTAGAGGCTTGGGAGTGTCATTGGCAGTGACTGGGCTTTCAGAGTCCTGGAAGCCACCAGCAGTAGCCATATTCAGTTTCAGGAGGAAACAGCAGACAGACAGGGCTTGTGGGCAGGTGGTAGACTTAATTGGCAGTCATATATTATAGGCTGAAATCGTATACTGAGCTAGGGAAGGCAAGATACTCAGTGCGTATGTATATCTTAATTTATATTGCGCCACACAGTGTACGCAGTGCCTTGCAATTGAAGTATGTTACAATAAGTAAAAGGGGATAAAAGTGTCATATTCATAGAAACGATAGGAGAGAGTTCCCTAAATGGGTAATAGGAGACGGACAACAGGGTATGAGGGTGTCAGATGCTGTGAGTTCAAGTGCTGAGTTTTCAAAATGGTAGTGCATGGTACAGAGGTGCATGGACACTTGTCTGCAGCAGGTTCACATAACTTGGGAGTGTGCCCAGGTGAGCATCAGAGATGCAGTAATGCAGGTTAATGTAGACACAGATGTCTGTGAGTGGGTTCTTACAGGTTGCAGGTTTCTCTCTCTACTCCTGATGCACATAGTGTCACTTCACAGCAGATCTACATGTGGCTGCAGGTGTTAAAAATTACCTTCGCAACCCAATTGACTCGAAGTGCTATTGTCTTTCAGTACTCCTAAATCTTTCTCTGACAAGGATTCACCAAGCAGTTTCCCGCTTAGTGTATATGTAACATGTTTGTTTCTACAGCCCAAATGCATAACCTTATGTGATGCGTACAGGGTTTACTGCTTGGTAGACCGAGGGTTAAGCAATTTATCCAGCTAGACAAAAAGATAATACATTTATTAGAGAGTTCACGGCACAAAAACAGAGGACAACAATTAAAGGCAAACAAAACAGGGGTAAAGTATAAAAACTGCACACTGCTGCTGTTCTCTTCTTGGTATGCTAGCAAAGTTGTACAGATTGCCAGGGGTTCCACATAATACAGTCCATTTTCAATTTTTGCTGGAGCTTACACATAGTCCCAATAGAGGCAAGAGTGGGCACTCTGCCCACTACGCATGGTGCTGGATTGTATGAGGTTTCTTTGGATCTTTTAGTCCTAACAGAGGATTTGGAGAAGGCATCCTAAGAGATTATCCACAGCCACTTTCCTTAGTCTTGGGCCATAGCCACCGAAGTTTAGCTTCATGGCCACCCTCCTTATTATGGGAACATCAGGGTACTTTCTATAGCTGAAGGCGCGTCCGCTTAGCTTACAGACCACAACTGGAAGGGGGACCTGGCCACTTCAGAGCCCACTAACCCTAACTCTTCCGATGAGGGCACACACCAGTCCCAGCTTCTTCAGTACTCCTTTAGCAAGCACATGAGCCAGTCAGACTCCAGACTGGCACCAGGCCTCCCTCCATTCTCGGGAGGCCTTCTCCCCTGCTCCTACATTCCCATCTCTCTCCTCTCTCTCCTAGACTTCCATCTACCCACCCCCTACAGGATCTGATGTCACAGGTACCATTTACAAGAAGTATTTTGCTTAGCCTGATTATATGGGGGAAGGGACACACATTCCACTCACAGATTTGTTCTACCCCCTCTATCTGCCCAGTGACCCACAGCTGGCTATCTGATAACACAATCTCTTTGGTTAGTTATACTCCATGGCAGCATCCCTCTGTACTTCAAACATACATGCTAATAAAACCATTCAATGCTGGTAATTGGCCAACACACTCTAATACATACATACACAGGGGTCATTAATGTCTTCAAGAATGGGAACACATGTGAAGACAATGGAGATCACTGAAAACAGACAGGGTTCATTCTCAGGTTGACAACCATTCCGTCACACCTTACATTCATCCCTTGATTTTTTTCATGCTCCGAGCTTCTCGCATCTCTTGGGTTGTTTTTGAAAAACTCTTATGGTTTCTCCCTAAGAGTAAAGGGTAATGCAGATGTGTGGACCCCTTGCTCTCTGTGCTAGGAAAACCAGCTGCATCTCACTGACGAGGCACAAACAAAGCAGGAACGTACATGTGGGATTAACTGGTATTTCCCAGAGGGGACTTGCCCATCATTTTGGAACTGGACCGCCCTTTTGGGCTGGGTTAGTCTAATGTATGTGGAAAGTACTCCTCTGTAATGGCAGTAGAGAGCTAAAATGTGATACGCTTGAGAGGTGACTAGCTGTGAAACAGTCAATATTGCTTTTATTTGTGTTCAGAGTCTCTCACATCTCTTGGCTTGTTTTCCACTCTGATAGGAAGGTTTTTTTGGACTCACAGGTTTTGTCCCTAACATTGTCTCTGAGTTTCACGTTAACCAGGTAGTTGTTCTACCTTCACTCTCTCCAGCTCCATCTAATAGACAGGGTCAGGAGCTTCATCTTTTGGATGTGTTTAGGAGCTTGAAGAACTGTATTCATGGCATGCATTCTTTTTGGAAATCTAATTTACTTTTTGTCATTCCTGAGGTCCCTGTGCAGCCTGGCACCTTCTAAGGTGACAGTGTATTCTTGGATTAAGGCAACATATGTTCTGCGGAAGAAACCTGAGCCCATTTGGGGCGCAGTTCATTCCACTAGGTCAGTGGGTGCCACTTGGGCCTGCAAAATCATGCCTCTGTAGAACAGCTGTGTAAGGCAGCAACATTGTTCTCTCTTCACACATTTATCAAACGCTATCGTGTCAGTGTGCTGGCTTCGGCTAAAGGGTCCTACAGGTTGTTGTGCATATGTAGGTGTCTTCCTTGTTTTTTTTTTTTTTTTTTTTTTTTTTTCCCCCATAACCGGTTGGTTTCCTATTCTTTGGTTTGCTGTGTTGTTGTCCGTTGACAACTGAAGTTCATTTTGTTCCAGGTCTTCTTTATTAGAACTGGTCTGTGCTTTGAGGGTTTTTTTTTTCCCCTCTTACCCTCCTTGGAATCCGGGTGGTTGCTTTGGGATATCTCCATGGTTCCTGTGTTCAACAAAGGATGTAAGAGTAATGGGGATTTTTATGTACTTACTGATTAATTCCTTTTATCCTTGTCCATGTGGAGCACATGACTCCCCTCCTGGAGTAAAAACAGCTGTTTGAGTCCTGGCTTGGGGAGGGGGGTACCTCTTGGGTTATGTTGTTTAGGGATCCCCTTTCTTGCTTTTTCTTCTGATTTCTTACATTTGCTATAATTTAAAACTGGACTTAACTAGTGGAGGTAAAGTGAAGTAGGGAGGAAATCTTTGCCTCTGAGAGCCTTTTAAGGCAAGTACACTGCCTTACTGCAGGAGGAAACTTTCCCCATGGTTCCTGTGTTCCACATGGACTAAGAGACAAAGATTTATCTGTAAGTACACGAAAATCCCCTTTTTTATTTGTACAAGCCACTATAGGCAGTCCTACATATAGGGCCTGTGCCTCCTCTCCCTGGCCAGGGACAACAGTACCCCACTTAGTGGCAGCCCTGCCTATAGGACATTTTACTGCATTCTGACTATCCCCTTGGATGCTAGAGATGTCTCCAACTCATTGTAAAGCAATGCTTTGGAGGCATCTTTAGCATCCAAGAAGTTAAGTAATTTCCATAGTTGTGAATGATCTCTGATTTTCTTTTTCTATTTTACAGGCACTTGTTCTAGAATTGGACCAAGAAAGAGAACGGAGGTGGAAAGCTGAGCAAGTTGTTCTCAAACTAACAGAAAACGTTAAAGAATTACAGAGTCAGGCCAAAGAAGAAAAAGACATTAACAGTATGGCAGTTTATACGACTGACCGGTAAGAACGCTTTGAATAAAGGGTTTTGAAGCTTGGTCTGTAAGGGCCAGAGACGTGCCAGGATTATGGCTATCAATGATAAAATACATGTGAGTTAATCAGTGACTCATTCATTTTGGACCCACCTGTGCTCTGGATTGGCCTGTTTGCTGCTCTTGAGGGCCAGACATTGACAGTTTTAAAGGGCAGTGCCTCTTATCTGGAAAATCATTTTCTTAGTAAATTCATAGTTGGGGAGCATATCCGTGACACTATAAATGCACTCACAAATGTAAAAACATGTGCAGTTGTTGGTATTTTTATAATTCTCTGAATTTTTCTGGGGCTTCTAAATTCAACTTGTTTCCTCGTCCTATTACCCTTTTCTTCCTTTAATCATTACTCTGATAATCAACAGCCAACCTACCGATGGAACAAAGGACGAAGGACAAGCCTCAGCTGGGAGGGCTTGGTGGGGTTTGAACATTTGAAACATTTTGTATATAAAACTCCTTGATAAATGGAATGGAATCCAGGCCTGACTTAGATTCACGTTACATTGTCCCAGCACATAGCAACGCTACATCACCAGGGGAAAATTCCAAGTCAAAACACCAAGTTTAGGTCCGTTTTTGAAGTACTCTGAGATGACATCTTCCAGCACTGTGGAATATCTACTATAGATTGCACTCTTTGTGTGCCTTAAGCTTATCTAGTAATGTTACAGAACCAATGGCTTTATGTATAAAGGCAAACTGGAGAAATTCTGGGGAAAATTAGCTGCACTGCAGAGGACAAATAACCCCCTCACAATCCTGTTGATTTATATTAATCTTTTAACCCCTAGAATGCTAGAGAGGTCTCCATTGTATTTAAATCAATGGGGATACTTAGATTTTGACATTTGCTTTTCCCTAGAATTGTTCCATTTTATCTTTAAATATACCACCCACTTAGTGTAATTCTCTGATTACAGAGACACTGTCTTGTGAAAACAACTGTGCTGATTTTACAAGAACTTTCAAAATCCACCTATATGATGGATTATCCATTTTATATTTAGAAAAGTAGTTTCTGAGTTCTTTGAGCTGTAAATTATTCTAATTAAGCATACCAAAATGTAAGTGGCTCTGAAGATGAGCAAAAACACTAGTGGCTTTTCTGTGGCCACTCACTGCTCAGAAGCATCATGTTTTAGCACTCTCGTCCCATTACAGAGAAGAAATTTCCTGTATAGATAAGACTACCCCTTCCAAAAGGATAGTCCAGTTCCAACAAGTCTTCTCTGATTGCGAATACCAGATAACACCAGATGTATGCTTTGGCCTTGTCAGTGAGGTGCAGCTAGTTTCCTTGGGCACTGAGAGCAAGCAGTCCAGATCTGGATTACCCTTCACTCTTAGGGTGACCCACAAAAAATATTCAAAGAAACATACCAGGGAAGGATACCAACAGACCCTGCTAAATTCTATGGTAGGCTTGCTCCTAGTTGAGTGTTGCTGATCTGTACTTTTGCATATGCAAATTATCCTTTGGGTTGCTCACTCTAGGGTAATGGGAGTCCAGACATGGTCTCCTTGCTCACAGTGCCTAGAGGGATCAGCTACATCTCATTGATGAGACTCAGCAAGGCCCTAACGTGCGTCTGGGATTGGCATTTTCTCTTGTTCAGAATGGAATTGCATGGCACTTCCTGGCTAGATTGCCACTTTTTTGGGCAGGATCAGTATTATGTGCTTTAGGATATTTCCTGTTTGTATAAGGCACTAGTGAGCTAAAATAGATTTGCAACCTGGGTAGAATACCTTTCCTATAGAAACTACTAAATTCTATGGCAGACTTGTTTCTAGTCGAGTGTCTTTGATTTAATTATTGACTCAACTATTCTATTTAAGGCATTCCATGCATACACTTCCTGGCTTAGCCCTACATTACTTCTCCCTACTCAATGACACAACACTTTTAGTGCAAGGAGGAGAGCATTGCTGTCCAGCAACAGTGAGCGGGGAAGGTAATATAGCGCTAAAGACAGGAAGTGACTGCATGGCATGCAGTCACTTCAGTATTATGTGCTTTAGGATATTTCCTGTTTGTATAAGGCACTAGTGAGCTAAAATAGATTTGCAACCTGGGTAGAATACCTTTCCTATAGAGACTACTAAATTCTATGGCAGACTTGTTCCTAGTTGAGTGCAAGGAGGAGAGCATTGCTGTCCAGCAACAGTGAGCAGGGAAGGTAATGTAGAGCTAAAGACAGGAAGTGACTGCATGGCATGCTTCAGTTAGCATAATCTATTAATACAACAAGTTTGGGAAATACAGATCGCTAATAAAACACATATGTAATTTAAAGCTCTTTACAAACCACCACAATTCGTTATGTGATAGTGTTTCTTTAATAATTTAGTTTTTTCTTCATTTTATTCATGAATTTTAGGATTAAGGAATTACTCTTTAAGGAAAGAGATGCAAAAACCAAGTTGCAGGCACTTATCCATCAGCTGAAAGAAGAGAATGAGAAACTTACAAATGAACTAGAACAATCTACAAGCAAACAGGATGAGTATCTTAAAGCTTTTAAAAATATGGAAGATGCATTATCCAAATTAGAGACGCAGCGTGTTCAACAACAAGTACTGGAGGTATATATATTTACTGTGAATTTTCTGATTATAATATTGCATTCTAAATCTAGTTATACAGTATATTCTCAAGACACAAATTTGTTTATTGGGATTTTGTTTCCAAAGAGTGATTATTGGTGACCGTTTTCCCCTAATGTCCAACATGTTGATTTATGCTTGTTACCTATCACTTTAAAAATGCTTACACTTAATTAAAACTGAAATGTTAACTTTATATTTGTAATTTTTAAAAGCTGAACTTGTTGACAACTTGCTGTCTGTGCCAAGAAGGCCACCATAATTGACTCTATAGAACCCATGCTGGTGGAATATCCAAAATAATTTCAATAAAATGTAATTGGGGGATAAAGGTGTATTGTTCTGGGCTGCATTGGTGTTATCCCCTTGGGTGTTAAAAAGATCTTCGACATAAAGCATGCACATGCACTGTTATTAATCAGAAGTGCAGAATTACCTGTATGGTAATTACCACGGATGGTTCAGTAATGCATTTCCGACCCTTTCAAATACATGGGACTAAAAGTGTCTGCATTTTGAATTAATATGACTATATGGTAAGATGCTGTGTAAATAATTGTGGCGTTTGGTATCATGGATTGCCCAGCAATGCATTTCTGACCATCTGGAATTAAAGGAGTGAAAACTATCTGTATTATGAATTATTATAAATGTATGGGAAAATTACCTGTACATAATCTTGGTGTATTTAATATATAAGTAGCACTTAATGTATAAAAATATATATATTGTAGGATTTGTCTTCCAGAGTAAAACAAAGGTTCTCCCACTGCAGAAAGGTGCTTTATTGAACAGTTATTATAGGTTAAACTAATTTTTTAGGTGCAGTAGCTCAGTGGCCTAAAATTGTACAGTGGGGTTGTTGTTACACCATCGTATAGACAGCTCTAGCCAGTTGACCATAAACATCCATAGGATGGTATAGCAACAGCGCAGCTGTAACATTTCAGGCCATTGAAATCCTGCAGCCAAATATTCGAGTTTGAGGTGCAGTTAATCCTATATAACAGGGCTCAAAATTTCCACTCGCCTCCTCTCATTTGGCGAGGAGAAATTGAGTGAGGGCGAGTGGAAATTGAAGCCAGCAATATTAATAGTCTGCCACCCATCCGCTTCCGATCCTGCCTTTTAAGAGCCCGCCGAGTGACTGCAAGTCCCTGAATGCCCAGGACTGTGTCTTAATTCTGTCCTGTGTCAAGGCTGTACGCACCACCAGCCAACGAAAGGAGAGAATTACAATAGTCTTTTTCTCATTGGCTGGCTGGTGCATGCAGCGTGCATATGTATGCCATGAGTGACTGAGACCGAGTGTCAGCTGGAGAGGCAGGGAGAGATGGAATGGAACAAAACAGGCACAGCACTTGATGGAGCAGCGATAGTCTGGCAGCACAAATAAAGTTGTGTCCTTCAATGCTCATTAGGTAAGTGAGACTGAGTCCTGTTTGCTCAATGAGAGCAAAGCCCAATTTTCTTACATATAAAAAAATCTTGGCTACAAGTTCTTTCCTCAGGAGTTGCCCACCGAGGCTGCTTCTTTAAAAATGGTAATCCAAAGGCAGGAAAGGTGAGCAACCCTTTGAGTGCTGCAGGTCCACATGTCCCACAGTGCCCCTCCGCACAGGGGTTTTTCATTTGGAGTTCCTGTTGCACACTCCTGCACTCATTGGGTCTATCTGTATGTCTGTTGGGTGTTTGGAGCAGGTTTATGTGGTATTTGACCCTTTAGCTGCTGCTTTTGCATTCATTTGGGGGGGGGTTTCTAACACTTTTCCTACTGGTTCAGTGTTTTTTGGGTATTCTAACATGTTCTAGTGATGATTCATGTCTTTCAGTTCTACACTTTCAATTTTATAAAATTTGAGTAAAGGCGCGCTTTACCGCATAGGCGCCATTTCTTCATTCACTCCTATGGGACTGTACAGTTTGGGACATATCTCTGCAACCGGTTAATCTAGTGGCTTCAGAGATGGCTCATTTTTACTGGTCTGCCCTTGCTCTATCATCCGGTTCATGCTTCTAGTGTGTCGGTGGGCTCAGGGGGCTTTGGGCACTGTTTAGGGTACTTTTCTGGGATAACTACATTTCCCATGAGTGCTTTCTTTGCAAGCTCATTTCTGATTGGCTCCCACCACGGCAGCCATTTTGTGCCATTTCTAGAACGCATATCCTGCGCAGGGCTTGGACTCTCCTTCTCTCCTCTGCTGATTAACCCTTTGCCTGCCAGATAAGTCTAAATTAGCGATTTCTGGGGTGAAACTTTAATCCTACACACTGTAATTGGGTGATTTCTTATACAGTAAGGTTATTGACACTGTGAGAATGTCTAATCCGTTGGAGCTTGGGGCCAGACCTAAGACTAAGGATGCTGGGGTCTCTGTATCCCCTATTGCGCATTGCTCTTCCTGTCATTCAGGGTTACCTAGAGAATTCTCAGGTCCTTTATGCCCAGCATGCTCTGATGTCCCTGAGAGTCTCCCAAGGACCTCCAACCATGCATTAGAGCCAGTTTGGGTGCAAGAGTTCATGGCTGCTACTAGGGATCTTAGGTCCAAATTGCAACTCTTTCCATCCCAGCTACAGGGGGTCTTTCATTCTTGACAGACCCCCTCCTTCGTCAAGTCTTCCCTGACAAAGCCTCAGGGTGTACCTGACATGTCAGATTCCTCTGAGAAGGAACTGCTGGTGGATTCAGATGTTGAGGCATGTTCTGCTGTGGGCTCCCCTTTTGAGGCTGTGGGGACCCTTTTGAGGCTGATCCTGAGCCCTCGGTTGAGGGCCTGATCAGGGCTGTTTTTTAAATACCCTTACTTGCTTTCCACCTAACCCCGTTCTTGACCGCCTTGTGTTCGAAGAGTGGAAGTCTTCGGACAGGAAACCTTCTGTCTCCAAGAAATTTGCCAAGGTTTATCCCTTTTCTGAGTCTGTGCTAGCTCAGTGGGTTCATCCTCCTAAAGTGGATGCTCCTATCTCCAGGCTATCCAAGTCTACTGCATTGCCAGTATCTGATGCGTCTGCTCTAAAGGACTGGACTGACCAGAAACTTGAGGTCTCCCTCAAGTCCATCTTTGCCACTGCTGGTTCTGCCATGCATCCAGCATTCGCAGCAGCATGGGTGAACCGGGCCATTGCGGTCTGGACTGAACAGCTCACTCTTGCTTGTCCGTCAGGGTGCTCCTACTTTGGATAAGTTGTGCCTCCTTGCCAACATTTGTGAGGCACAGCACTATGTTTCTGCTGCCTTATTTGATGACATCCGTCTGTGGTTGCCAGACGGTCTCTCTGGCTCAAGATATGGTATGCTGATACTGCTTCTAAGAAAGCATTGCTCTCCTTGTCTTTTCAAGGCACTTCTTTGTTTGGGTCAGATCTTAAGGATCTGATCAGTGAGGCTACAGGGGGTAAGAGTACACCTCTACCCTTAGTTCCTAGGAAGAAAACACACCTTAAGCGTAACCAGTGTTTTTGTTCCTTTCAGACTGAGACACGTCCGGCGAACCAGATGGTTCCCTCAGCTCCACATATCTCCTTGAAGTCCAAACAACAATGGAAGCCCAAGGTCTCTTCCAAGCCTCCTTTGGCATGGGTTTTACAGGTGGTGACGGAAGGGTACATGATCCCTTTTCGTCTCTCTTACTCTTTTTCGCGTCCTTCCTTCTCATACTCCTCAGAGAGCAGAGAAACGCTGTCTGTTCGACGGCGCTGTTCAGGCTCTTCTGAACAAGGACGTTCTAGAGCCAGTTCCAGTTCAGGACAGAGATATGGGTTTCTACTCAAACCTCTTTGTGGTCTCCAAGAAGGACGGAGGTTGTCGTCCCATTTTGGATTTAAAGGATCTCAATTCCTTTGTGATCTGGACTCATTATCACCAGGAGTCTCTTCGAAAAGGTGATTGCTGCCATGTCCCCGGGGGGTTCCTTGCATCTCTGGATCTTCAGGACGCGTACTTACACATTGCCATTCATCCAGAGAGCCGGCAGTACCTCCGATTTGCCTGCAACCGGGGACATTTTCAGTTTTCAGCTCTTCCATTTGGTCTGACGACAGCTCCTCAGGTCTTCAACCTTGTCCTTAGTGTTCGTCCTTTACCGAGACGGCATCACAGTTACTCCACACATGGACGACCTGCTTCTGAAAGCCCCTTCTGCGGAACTTCTTCATCAGCAGGTTCAGCAATGCATTCATGCTCTCACCCATCACAGGTGGATCATCAACTCGGACAAGTCGGATCTTGTCCCATCCCAGCGTCTGGTCTTCCTGGGCCTCCTCTTCGATACCCAGAAGAACATGGTGTTTCTCACGGATTAGGTGTCTCACCAGATCGCCCACAGGGTTTCTGCGATCCTGGCTCAAGATCCAGTTCCAGCCAAGAAGCAGTCATCTCTAGTGGGGAAATTCATTTCCACCATAGAAGCGGTACAGTTTGCCATGGCGTATACCAGGGGACTCCAGCGGTTTGTGATCCAGGTGTGCAGGGGTCAGCCGGACCTTCTGAAGACGTCGCTGTCTTCATCGGCTAACACCAGCTTGGGGAGGTAAATCCTGGCAGCAGTCTTGCCTGTCTAGGATTTTCTTCGGTTCTTGATGCTTCCTTACTTTTGAGCCCCGTTGGCTCTAGTTCAGTGTTCAGTGTAACAGTTGGGGGGGTGTTACCCCTGTTCAGTGTCCGTTGACACTTCATTGTTTATTGGGATATCTCTGGTCGGATGGTTCATATCTGCTCTGGTGACTTTATGGGCCTTGTGCCTGGTCCTTGCCTTACTTTCTGCCTCTGGGAAACTCAGTGGTTGGACATCCCAGATTTACCAGTAAACCTGTATTGGATGACAGAGAAAAGAGGATTTTAGTCTTACCTGTTAAATCCTTTTCTCTTTGTCCATACAGGTTACTGGTCTCCCACCCTGTCAAGGGACCATGATTGACTCTCCTGTGGCAGACCGTGGGGGTCCTTCGGGGTCATGCTCACAGGAGTCTTCTTTCCCTTCCACTATCTAGTCAATAGTTAGGTACAGCTCGTCAAGCAGAAAGGGGAGGGAGCGGAGAACTTTATTTTCCTGTCCCTCTCAAACCATAACGGTTAGAGAGATACGAATGCAAATACTCTTTTAATTGTACTTACCATATAGTTAATGCTTTTTTCTGACATTACTATCCTTTTAAGTATATGGCGACTAGCTTAAGAATAGTTATATTACATCTCAGAAGTACCCAATTCAAAAGTTATCCTTAATCTTCGGAGACTGGAAGACTGACATCCGCACAGACGGCACTATCCAGGCTGTCAGTCTCCGAAGATTAAGGGTTTCTTTAGAATTAGGTATTTCTGCGATGTAATATAACTATTCTGAAGCTAGTTGCCATATACTTATTGTAGGAAGACTTTATACAACATGAAAGTTCAGCTGTAAAAGGAACACTGAAACCTAAAAATGAACTGGCACTCAGAGGGTTAAAATCCAGTCATATGGTCTGATTGAGAAGACATTCCTTCCTTTTCCAGGGCTCCCAATGATTGTCCAAAATTATCCGTAAAAGGGCTGACTGTAACTTAACAGTATAAGAGCAGTGACCATTAATCATGAACAGATATTACATTAACCCTTTGAGTGCCAGAGGGGTACACAACACATTGCTCTGCATTGCATTGTGTACCCTTCTGGCATTAAAGGGTTAAATAAATGCTCTGAAAAGGACCACTTACACACACACACACACACACAGTAAAAATATGTTTAAGATTATGGTTCAGGGATGTAATTTCTTATATGCTAGCTATATGTATATATGATCATTAAATTTATACCAAATCAACCATTTGCTTTTTGTTTTTTGGGTTTTTTTATTTGTGTTTCTTTAAATGATGTGTTTAACCCCTTGGATGCTAGTTCCTCAGTACATTGAAGGGGTAAATGCACCATGGTAAGATTAAGGTGAGAGAAACTCCTCATTTCCTTTGTTGTTCTATGAAGTCTATCTACTTCAATCTCAACAACTGAAAAAAGGCCCCATGGAGTAAGACAGGAATTGGAAAGTTCGTCTCACTAGATAATTTCTGTCTCTTTCATCACAGATTTATTTTATCTTGGTGCATATCCTTCCAGATATTTTTCATGCTGAACTAATTGCTCCAAATTGCATCCATCTACAGGTAGAACTCTCACCATGTCAGGTTGATTTGTATGTGTACGAGGGGGTGCTGATAAGTATTGAGCCTTACCCAGAAAAAAATGAGCTAGGAAGTTGTAACTGCCACACTATTCTGCATATTCCCCCAGGAAGTTAATGCACTTGCGACATCTGTCCTGCAACTTCCTGCAAATAAAATTCTTCAGACTGCTGGTGTAACCACTCATTTGCAGCATTAGTTGCCTCTGGAACACTCCCAAATCATTGTCCTTTTAGGTGTTGTAACGGATGCTGAGAAGGGACCGCGTCGCCTTCCACCGTCGTTCCTGGGTCTCTCCTTCTCGACGCAGATAAGCGCCGTCGGATGCACCAGTTGAAGTATGAACAGTCACTGGAAACAGCCGCAGGATCGCTGGAAGCAGGGAAGAGTCCACATCGCCGCCTGACAGTCCACGAAGTTAGGTCGCAGGAAACTGGCAGCAGACGGTCGGCGATTCAGGATACTTGGCGCAGATGGGTATCAGAGTGGATACTTTAGACCATAAGCAATACAAGACTCCAGGACTCCTTGTTCACTCCAAAACAGAACTCATTTTATTGACACAAACTACAGATATTTATATACAGTACAGTGCATTGGATCACATGGGGAAACTGATACAATAGGGAACATGATTAAATCATAGCACATCAGACAAAAGCCAGCAACAGCTGGTCTTAACAGATAAAATGACTCAGACAGGGTTACATTTCAGATACACAGGGGTTTGATTGAACAAAGACTTGAGGGCGTGAACTAATTACCACATGGCAGGGGGTCAACATAGTGAATGGCTGGAGTTGCTATAATCCACATCTTAGGGACAGTGGCCCAAGGTTGGAGCCTTTGATTGACTATTTTGAATGCCCTGCCCCAACTTTGATCAATCACTGGTCTGCCTACCATTTCCCATGTTAAGCTAAGGAAGATATTTGCATACCTGGTAGTTGGTGATTGCACAAACCTTCAAATTGGACAAGTACAATTAAACACATATAATATTTGAAAATACATAAAACCAAACTTAATACACAAACCAATGTTCACAACTATAAGTCTTTGTTCCTGGCAATAGCTGGCCAGTTCGTATGCCAGAGCCCACAGCTACATCCAAGCAGGGCAAGAAGGTCCATAGTTTTTAAGTAAATAGTTTGTGGTCCAGACAAGGGCTCAGTAACGGGTAGGATCCGTTACAGGTGTCTTTTGAGATTGGGGAACAGATGATAGTCAGAAGGAGCCAGGTTAGGCGAATAGGGTGGATGGGGCATCACTTGAAAGCCTAAGGAGGTCAGTTTTGCCATTGTGTCACCTGCAGTGTGTGATGAGGCATTGTCATGCAACAGGATGACACCTTTGGAGAGCTTTCCTCTACGTTTTCCCTTGATGTTTTCCCTCAACTTCATCAATAAAGCACAGTAATATGCTGCATTGATGGTTGAACCCTTTTGGAGGTAGTCCACCAGCAGAACTCCCTTCTTATCCCAAATAACTGTTGCCATTTGATTCTGCATTGACCTTTGCACACGGAACTTCTTTGGCCTGGGGGAACCACTGTGCCTCCATTCCTTAGACTGTTCCTTTGTATCAGGATCATAACAGTAGATCCATGTCTCATCACCAGTTACCAGTTTGTCCAGGAAATCTGACTAATTTCTTGCAAAATATTCCAAAACAGCCACTGATGTCTTCACATGTCTCCTCTTTTTTTCGGTTGTCAAAAGTTTTGGGATCCACTTTGCTGCAGGCTTTCTCATTTCCAAGTTGTTGTGGATAATGGCACCAACTCTCTCACGTGATATTCCCAGATATGTAGCAATATGTTTGGCTGATATTCGGCGGTCCTCCATGGTCATGTCATGGATGGCTTTCACATTTGCATGCACAGAGACAGAAACAGGCCTTCCACTGGGTTTCTCACTTTCAACACAGAAATGGCCAGTTTTGAAATTGACAGCCCAACTTTTGCATATGAAGGGCCACTGTCACCCAAAGTTTGTGACATTTCTTCATGGATCTTCTTCGCACCTTTTCCTTGGAGAAACAGGAACTTGATTACGGTCCTATGCTCTTCCAGATTTAACTTTTCTGGAGGTGCTGCCATGTTCATTTTGGACCTTAAAAATAAAGATAAGTTAAAATCATAGGTAGTTGATTTTTGCACCATTGAATATAGACAAATTGACAAGTACACCCTTCAATTTACACCTTCCTAGCTCAATTTTTTCTGGGTAAGGCTCAATACTTATCAGTACCCCCTTGTATGTCGTTTTGCTTGCAGTTATTCTTTGCCAGTTGTACAGCACTGCAGAATATTCTGAAATACAAGAAAAAACAACAGTGCATAATCACAGCAATTTGGAGATGTATTATAGTTATTATCTAATACTAGTTGAAGAGCCCGTGTACACGGGCCACAGTGGCATGCAGCAATGGCCGCGCTGCCCTCACCGCGGCCGCTGATGGAGCAGGGCACTCAGAGTTCCGACTGTCTGAATTCATAGCGCCCTGCTCCCGTTGTCAGCCGCAGCGCAGCTATCTGTACTGCGCATGGCGGCTTCTGACAAACATACATTAGGGAATTATTATATAGGAAGATGTGATGGTACATTACCCAAAGAAGGCACCCAGAAGAACTAAGAAAGAGGTAAGTGCTGCTTTTATCACTCAAAGTATTCCTAGGGACAAGGATAGTAAGTCCACATATGGCTAACTTGGAGACTGGTTTTATTAGCCGTATGGGACCTTACCTCCCTTGTCTCTAGGTGTACAGTGTGCTAAAAACAGTACCTTCGTTTTTCTCTTTTTATTCAGCACTAAAAAAAAGAAAATGGTTACTGGGCTGTATTCAATAATTTATGTGTTTTGCTCCAGAACGGCTCACAAGTTTAGCCCATACCACATTTTCGGACTCCAAAATGCAGTCGGATATTTCCCTGGATCAACATTCTATCTGCTCTGAAACCAGCTGTCGTCATAATTTTCAATACTCTGAGCTAGATGGCTATCCATTACTTTTTTTTTTTTTTTTTTTTTTTTTTTTTTTTTTTTTAAAGCAAAGCACTGCTGCAAACGAAGCATGCTAAGGCAATGAATTCCACAGCTTTATAGCCCTTACTGTAAAAAAGCACACAAAAAAACATGCCTATGTTTTAGTCAAAAACACCTTTCCTCTAGTCTTAATGGATGACCTCTTGTTTTTTGCTCAGCTCTTTCAGTAAACAATTTCTGAGTGTGTATTGACATTAAATGTGTTTGTAAATGGTAATCGTATCACCCTATAGAAGTCTCTTCTCTACTGTAAACAGTCCCAGTCTGGCTAGTCTTTCTTTGTATCTCAGTTCCTGCAAACAATTTATTAGTTTTGTTGCACCTCTCTGCACTTTTCTCCAGTTTAGTGTTTTTAAGAACTAGCCTAAAACTGTACTCCATACTGTAGATGAGGCCTTATTTGAAGTGACAAACACATCATCATGGGTTTTATAGCATTGTCTCGATAAATAGGTAATATGTTTTGTTTTTGACACAGATGAAACAAATCCAAGAAGCTGAGCGGAAAGCATCTGCTTCCCAGAGAGAAGTAGATTTACTTCGAGTATCTGTTCGTCAGCAAAAAGATAAAGTGCACCAGCTTCATGAACTACTTACTTCAAGGGAGCAAGCACACAGGTTCATTTGTCTTTGTTTTTGGTTTATAGCAACAAACCTGAAAATAAAAATAACATAATAGTAGTGGTGATGGTGTTTGGGTGGGGGGCTTAAAACTGGAGTAATAAAGAAATTGGCTGTTAAATTGTCACAAACCTATACATTATATATGTATTGTATGTTATGTGGAAAACTGCGCTCACTGGACTTTTAACCCTTTGAGTGCCAAGTGGGTACAATGTAAGAGATTGGCCAGCAGTACCCGCTGTGCCAAGCTAGTACATTGTACCCACTAAATGCGGTCACTGCAAAAGGCAGTATAACCGGCATGCAGTGACCTCATTAAAAAAAAAAAAAAAAAAAAAAAAGCCTGGCATCCATGGGGAGACATGAGGAGTGATCCTCGTGCCTCCCCAGTAATCTCCCAGCCAATTGCGCTGGGAGATCAGTATTGCCTGAGGAGAAGAGCAGCTTCTCCTCTCCTACCCGAACTTCCGGGTAGGAGTGGGCGGAATCCTCCTAACATTATCGGTGACATGCTCACCGATGACGTTAGCAGGCATTGCCCAATCCTATTCACCCCTACCGGTGGTAGGAGAGAAGTGCAGGAGAGCTTTTGCTCTCCTGTGGTCGCCATATTGATCTCCCAGCACAATCGGGTGGGAGATCAATAACTGTTGGGGGGGGCACCAGGAGGGGTCCTGATGTCCCCCACGAGGTCTGAGAATAGAAAAAATTAAAAAAAAGGAAAAGTAACCCTGTGAGTGCTGCAGGGGTCCCCAGCGCATTGCTTTGCAATGTGCTGGAGACCCCTGTGACACTCACGGGGTCACCTATTATGGGGACATATTTTTTTTCTAAGACCTCATTGGGGGGATACCCCTCAATGAGGTCTGTAATAAAAACATAACCCTGTGTGCCACGGGAGGGGGGTCCAATTCAGACCCCCCCCTCCTGTGGCACACACAGGGCTTTTAGCGTCAGTTTGTAATCAGAGATTGTTGGGGAGCCGTCAGGAGTGGTCCTGATGCCCCCCCCCCCAAACAAGCTCTGATTACAAAGTAATGATGGAAAAAAAAAATTACCCTCTGAGTGCCACAAGGGTCAAATGCATTGCTTTACTAAGACCTCATTGGGGGATCAGAAGGGGTCCTGATGCCCCTCAATGAGGTCTATAATACAAAAAATAAATTTGTGTGCCACGGAGGGGGGGGGGCAATACACCCCCTTCTTGTGGCACACACTTTTTATCAGCTTATTTGGTGGGCATATGAATACAAAGTAATGATAAAAAATAAATAAATAAATAACCCTTTGTGTGCCACGGGGGTCCAATGCATTGCTTTGCAATGCACTGGACACCCCTGTGGCACACACAGGATTATTTTTTCCCCCCTTTTATTTTTTTATTTAGACCTCATTGTGGGGTTCTGATGCCCCTAACCAGGTCTACACAAAAATATTGGGGGGGGGGGGGGGAGAAGCCCCAAAAAACTGCATGTGCCACGGGGGGGGGAGGGGGGGATCCAATGTAATGCTTTGCAGTGCATTGGGTACCCCTGTGGCAGGAACACAAAATGCCTCCAATCCCCCCACCCCCACGATCCCCCTGCCTGGTTCCACAGTCCACTGGCAGTCCCATCTTCCAGCCTGTTTCCACTGCCTACTGGTAGACTCAAAGTACCAGTATGCACTAGATTCAGGCTGGGAATCAAACTTTGTATAAGGGGGGACATACAATGCACATTGGTAGTCATAGATCCCCCGTATACACTATCAGACACCGCCCCCACCAACACCACCACTACCATCCTTGATTCGCTCCCCACTAGTAGACATACCCACATACACTGCCTAACCCCTCACCCCCCACACATACACTTTGTACACTTGTAGTCACAGGTCCGCACGTAAACTGGCTGATGCCCTAGCTTCTTTCATCTGTTAGTCATATAATCATACATACATTGTTTGCTTTCCCATCCCTGTTCCACTGGTAGCCACGCTCCTGTCACCCAATTTGGTATGTCAACCAACAGCAGTGGGGTACCATTTTTTGTTGGCTGGCAAGAGGTCCTCATAGGAAATCCCATGGCGTTGAGCCATTTTAGTATCTTTGAGGTGACTGATGTGTAAAAAAAAAAAAAATTTCCTGTAGCACCACATTCTGGAAATGGTTGTGCAAACTAACTTAGGGGTAAAAAGGCAAGTGACCCCTCATTCGATGCGGCAGGTTATCTTCTTTCCAAAACGGTATGGGTTGTCTACCCTTTCTTCACTTCTGTAGCTGTTATAACCATTTTTCTACAGGCAAGTCCTGTTTGAGAAAATGTTAGAAAAATCAGATGTTGTAGTAGGTGTAGTTTTGTGCTTCTAGCACTGCCTAAGGTATGTCAACTCATACCAGTGGGGTGTCATTTGACTCCTAAGAGCACTAGCTATCGAATACAGTTGAAAATTCTATGGCTTTCACAGATTTCAATACATTTGAAAGGGGAAAGAAATGTACAACACCAGGCTGAGAACAGTTCTGCTATAGTTTTATAATCTTTTTTATCTTTCTGTTAGATATGGAATACCACCATTAGGCGGATTACCATGGCTGACAATGCCCTTAGATGTGGCTAGCTCAGTATCCTGGTGCTTTTTGTGGACCTTAAGCCCTGAGGGGGAAAATCTTGATTCCCCCTGCTTCCCCAAGAGTTACCCACTGAGGTACTTCTTACTACATGGTAATCTGAAGACAGAAGATCTGCAGGAAAGGTGAGAAACCCTTTGAGTGCTGCAGGTCGACTTGTCCCACAGTGCCCCTCTGCACAGGGTTGTATTCCTGGAGTTCCTATTGAACACTCCTGCACTCATTAGATCTATCTGTATGTCTGTTGGGTGTTTGGAGCAGGTTTATGTGGTAACTTAAGCCTTTAACTGCTGGTTTGGCATTTTATGGGGGGGTCTTTAACACTTCTCCTACTGGTTTAGTGTTTTTTGGGTATCCTCACATATTCTATTGATGTTTTGCACATTTTACTGTTTTACTTTAAAAATTGTAAAATATGAGTACTGCGCCTTTAAGGCGTGCTTTACCACATAGACGCCATTGCTCCATTCGCTCCTATGGGACTGTACTGTTTGGGACGTATCTCTGCAACCATTTAACCTAGCAACTTCAGAGATGGCTGGTTTTACTTGTCTGCCCTTGCTCTATCATCAGGTTCATGTTTCTAGTGTGTTGGGGGGCTCAGGGTACTTTTTGGGGAAAAACTACATTTCCCATGAGCAAGAGTTCAAGGCCGTGACTAGGAACCTTAGGTCCACATTGCAACTCTTTCCATCCCAGTTACAGGGGGCCTTTCAGTCATGGTAGGCCCCCTCCTCAGTCAGGTCTTCCCTGCTCAAACCTCAGGGAGTACGTGACGTGTCAGATTCCTCTGAGGAGGAACTGCTGGTGGATTCGGATGTTGAGGAGTGTTCTGTCTTGGGGTCCTCTCAGTTTTTTGGGGACCCCTTTGAGGCTGATCCTGGGCCCCTCCGCTGAGGGCCTGATCAGGGCCGTTTTAACTACTCTTAACATTCCCCTAGTTCAGGAGGTACCTTCTGATGTGTTCCAGGAGCCTGCAAAGCCCCTTACTTACTTTCCACCTAATCCCACTCTTGACCGCCTTGTGTCTGAGGAGTGGAAATCCCCAGACGAGAAACCCTCTGTGTCCAAGAAATTTGCCAAGCTTTATCCCTTCTCTGAGGCAGTGCTTGCACAGTGGGTTCATCCCCCCAAAGTGGATGCTCCTGTATCCAGGCTGTCTAAATCTACTGCCTTACCAGATGCCTTTCCTCTGAAAGACTGGACAGACAAGAAACTTGAGGTTTCCCCTCAAGTACATTTTTGCCACTGCTGGTTCTGCTATGCGCCCAGCGTTTGCTGCAGCGTCTGTGAACCGGGCCATTGCGGTCTGGACTGAACAGCTCACCCGGGCTGTCTGTCAGGATGCACCTACTTCAGATAAGTTGCACCTTCTTGCCAACATTTCTGAGGCACAGCACTATGTGTCTGCTGCCTTATTTGATGCCATCCGTTTGGTGGCTAGGGTTTCCACCATGTCTGTGGTGACCAAACGAGCTCTTTGGCTCAAGATCTGGTCTGCTCACACTGCTTCCAAGAATGCCTTACTTTACCTACCCTTTCAGGGCACCTCCTTGTTTGGGCCAGATCTTAAGGATCTGATCAGTGAGGCCACAAGGGGTAAGAGTACTCTTCTACCCTTGGTTCCCAGGAAGAAATTTCCGCTTAAGTGTAACTGGTATTTTCGTTCCTTTTAGAATGAGACACGTCCAGCTAACCAGACAGTTCCCTCAGATCCGCGCACCTCCTCCAAGCCCAAACAACAATGGAAGCCCAAGATCTTCTCCAAGCCCAAGGCTTCCAAGACTTCTTCAGCATGACTCGCCGAACCCGGGTCCGCACTCTGCTGTGGGTGGTCGTCTACGACACTATCATAGCATTTGGGAGGGCTCAGTGGCGGACCCAGGTAGTAACGGAAGGGTACAAGATCCCTTTAATTTCTCTTCCTTGTTTTCGTCTTTCTCACACGCCTCAGGGTGCAGAAAAACGATGTCTGTTCGACAGCGCTGTTCAGGCTCTTCTGGACAAGGATGTTCTAGAGCCGGTGCCTATCCAGGACAGGGGTTTGGGTTTCTACTCCAACCTCTTTGTGATCGCCAAAAAGGACGGCGGTTGTAGCCCTATTTTGGACTTGAAGGATCTCAGTTCCTTTGTGACCAGGACTCATTATCACCAGGAGTCTCTACGCACAGTGATTGCTGCCATGTCCATGGGGGGAATTCCTTGCTTCTCTGGATCTTCAGGAAGCGTACTTACACATTGCCATTCACCGAGAGAGCCGGCAGTAGCTCCGGTGTGGTGGCTACTATGCTCAGTGCCCGCAAGCCTGTTTCTTCCAAGATCTACCATCATGTCTGGTGGACTTTTCTGTCTTGGTGTGCTGACAGGGACCTGTCTCAGGAATTTGATCTGCCTACGGTCCTGGCTTTTTTGCAGGACGGTGTGGATAAGGGCCTCAGTTTGAGTTCCCTTAAGGTTCAGACTTCTGCGCTTTCTGTTTTCTTTCAGGGGCACATTGCCATCCTTCCTGATGTCAAGGTTTTCTTCCAAGGCGTTGCTCATACTCATCCTGTTTTCAAGACTTCCACTCTTCAGTGGGATCATAATTTGGTTTTGGGAGTCCTTCATTGCCCTCCCTTTGAGTCTTTGGCTACTATTCCTCTACGCCTGTTGACGTGGAAAATGGCCTTTCTCCTGGCGATTGTGTCAGTTCGCCGTGTCGCAGAGTTGCATGCTCTGTCCTGTAAACCACCCTGTTTGGTGTTTCACAAGGACAAGGCGGTGCTTCGCATTTCTAAGGAGTTTCTACCGCAGGTGATCTCTGAGTTCCACATCAATCAGGAGATTGTGGTGCCTTCTTTCTGCCCGGACCCCACCTCTGACAAGGAGAGGAATCTCCACGTGTTAGATGTAGTGCGTTGTCTCACGTTTTATGTACATCGCCCTGAGTCAATCAGACGTGTTGTTCATCATTCCTGAAGGTCCTAGGGCAGGAAAACCTGCATCCAAGGTGACTGTTGGTTCTTGGATCAAGTCCACTATTCGCAAGACTTATGAGCTGAGGAAGAAGCCTGTCCCTTTCAGGGTCACGGCTCAATCTATTCGGGCTTCTTGGGCTTACAAGAATCAGGCCTCTGCTGATCAGTTGTGCAAAGCGGCTACTTGGCCATACAGGTTACTGGTCTCCCTCCCTATCAAGGAGCCATGCTTGGCTCACCTGTGGCAGACCGTGGGGGTCCTTCGGGGTCATGCTCACAGGAGTCTTCTTTCCCTTCTACTATCTAGTTATAGTTAGTGTCTCAAATCTTACTGGAGCTGGTTGGCTAAATGCAGCCAAGGAGGGAAGGTAGGCTCCACCCCCTGCAAACACTTCTAGAATTGTTCCTGCTTATTAAAGGAGTGGATCTCCTCCCAAAGTTACCAGTAACCTGTATGGACTAAGAATAAAAGATTTAACAGGTAAGACTAAAATCCTCTTTATTTTTTTTTTTTTTTTTTCATTAGCGCCACCTTCTGGAGGCAGTCATGTGCACACCAGGCTTTGGGTAACAAGGCAGGTCACCCCTAAATAGATGCATCAGGTTGTTTTCTTTCCAAAATGGTATGGTTTCTCTACCTTTCCTGCACATCTATAACGGTTATGACACTTTTCGTGCAGGCAGATAATTTCAAAACCAAAAGTGTCAGGTTTAGATAAGTGTTCCTAGCACCCACATATTGTGTGTTATCCCACACAAATGGCGTACCATTTTTCTCATGTTGGTAGCAGGTACTGAATACAGTAGGAAATGTTATGATTTTCAAAGATTTTAGTATCTTTGAAGTGGTGGAAATGTAAAAAAAACATGTATTTATTCCTATAGTGCCAACTTTTGGAAATAATTGTGCACTTCAGCCAGGGGGTAGAAAGGCAAGTAACCCCTCATGTGATGTGGATGAATTTCTACTTTCCAAAATGGTATACATTTTATACCTTTCCTTCATGTAGCTAAAAGTTATGAACATTTTAGTACAAGCAGCCATTTCCAAAGAAGAAAACAGGTAGGTGTTATGTGCTTCTGACACCCCTATGGTATGTCAATTCATACCAATGGGGTGCCATTTTTCTCCTAAGTGCACTAGCTAATGAATACATTTGGAAATGCCATGGTTTTCACAGATTTCACTACATTTGAAGGGGCAGAAATGTAAGAAAATGGCTACTAGTCGTCAAGGGGACAAGGTGTGTGTGTGTGTGGGGGGGGTTGCGGGCAGACATGCGGGAAATCTGTGACTACTAGTGGGCTGGAAAACAAGACTAGGAGCAGACAAGTGGATGTGTGGAATTGGGAGGCTACCATTGAGAAGCTTTAGTCTTGCCCTGCATGTAGGAAATAAGTTTATCTACATAGCAGGGTAAGTTTTAAAGGGTTAATGCCCGAAATAAAGTTTATTCTATATGGTAGATTTTACAAAAATAAAATATTTGGAGAAAGTCCTATCTCTCAAACATTTAAAGCTGACAGAAGAGATCCATGTCAGCCAACACGAGGAGGCTCTTCAGCAGAGCCACAATAGCGATATTGGAAATGAATTCCTTCATTGGAATGGTCTACAAAGTGTGCTTGCAAACCAGGCACACTTTTGTAGACCTTTCAATGAAGTAATTCTTTTCCAGTATCATTATTTTGGCTCTGCTGCAGAGCCGCTGGCCAGTCCCAGGACTGGGATCTCCTGCTATCAGCAGAGCGCTGACGTCAGGAGAAGGGGAGGGAGGGGGATCTTTAGAACCAAATATCTCTCAGACTGTAAAGGTTTGAGAGATAGGACTTTCTTCAAATGCTTTATTTTTGTAAAATCTACCATACAGAATAAACTTTATTTCGGGCATTACTAACCTTTTAACATTTAAATATACACAGTTGCTCCCATAAGCATGGCAGCGATCCTGTATATAAAAAATGCACTATGCACCTTGTCAGAATTAAATCACACCTCATAGATGGGCTCTTTTTACCTCCTAATTTTTATGTTGTTGGCTGCACAGACCCACTTTGCCAACCATGTGGAAATTACAAGGTTGGCAGTCAGTTAAACTAAATCATCCATTTTCTATGATTATTGGTTTGTCAATTCTTTATGCATATTTAGGACTCCATAATATTCCATACAGTAAAACAGGTGGTAAGGGGGGGGGGGGCATTGACCAAGAAATCCACTTGTATACTGCAGCTATTCTATGGTGTCCAAAATCCATGTTGTGACCAAACAACTTGATTTGTGTGAACATCAAAGAAAAATGCCAACTCTCACAAGAGTAAGCTCAGAACACAGTCACCCTCCCCTCACCTTCCAAACACTCTCTCTACACTATCCCTAACATGACACTTAAACAATACTTCCCCTAACACCCAGAAATTTAACAGTTCTCTGTCATCCACTGTCAGTCTTCTTCTTGAAACTTTCTGTCTTCTTGATTCCTTCTTCTTTTCTTCTTCTTTCAAAATCAGTTTAATAAAAAAAACGAAACAAAACAAAAAAAAACAGTGACTGCTATATTCCCCCAGAAAATGCCCACAAGATATGCCTGAGTTAACCTTTTGAGTTCAGGAGGTGTATCCCCCCGGCGCTCAAAGGATTAAATGCAGTGTGGCGTATCTTTTAAAAGTAGTATTCAGCCATGAACATGCCTGAGGAGGAGAATTAAGAGGTACTGAAGGCTTGCATCCTAAATCTGCTTAGTTAGACAAATGTGTCAACATGACTATATTTGCCTCCTGTATTTCTATGGCTAACACTGTACCAGTTCTTATCTTATTTCCAGTGTCACAGCACTCTGTAAGTTTGACCTCATACAGCACTGATTAGTATACTGTGCAGGGAATTAAGGTGACAGGTCACTGTGAGCACCAGAGGAGTGCGCAGTATATTTCTTCTCAATTAGCTGCACACACCTCTGGTCCTTAAAGAGTTAAGAAACATGATTTTCAGTGCAACATTCCTGTCACTTTTTTTTTTTTTCTCTTTTACATCCTCTGTTTGGAAAAATAACACTACCCTGCAGCATTAGAACTGATTCATTTCAAAGAGAGACAAACTGTAAGATATCAGCAATGTTTCAGACCCTTTAGGCCAATTTTCAGTCCAAATGACATTATAAACATAATCTGTCATACATTTTCACAGCTTGATTCTTTCTCCAAGATAAATGAATGTCAAAGTTGTCGCGAAATCAGAAATGACAAATTGTTATGAGAATCATAATAGACTGAGGCAGATATAATCTTCCTGTGAAGAAAATAGTATGAGTGTTTTTATATTAATTGGTTTATTTAACCTTTTCAGGATCTGATATCACCACCACTGTGAGGGGCGAAATTAGGCCATTTCTTTTTATGGATAAGCTAGTAGCACTACTTTTTTAATATACATTAAATACTGACAAAAATGCAGAATAAAAAAAAATATATATATAATAAAAATTGGAAGAAAAAAATAAACTATGCAATAAATATTATGCATCCACTATGAATTCTGGTCCTCCCATTTGGCTTCTGTAGATAAGGATTTTTCCTCTTTGGTGAAGTTCACATTGCTCAGTGTTCCTGCAAATTGTAACACTTTGCTACAGTTCTGGCTAGTCACACAGGATTTCCCCTTGGCTTCATGCAGGCCAAATGTAGTTTGCTGGAACTTTTCTGTGCTCAACTCAGGATACAGAAAAGTTTCACAATAGATGATCTGCATGGTGGCCTATGGATCACACTGATTAGATCAATGATTTGCTCACAGCAATGATCCAATCCATGGTCAGCCCAAAAGTGTTTTGTAATAACCTTTGCTGTCACTATATAGGCCAGCTAGGAGCCACACCTTCATAACCCAAATGGATTGCTGGAGGAACACAGGAACCAATGGGTGTGGGTTAGTATAGGAGTTTAGTTTAGCACTGACAAATCATCAGGTTGAATATAGTCTTTAGAAGGGCCCTTAAAATAGTACAAATAAGCTTGTATCAGTTTTCACTTTTAAGACCAATATAACCCAATGCAAACATGGTATCAAGATTTAATAGAAGAAAAAGAGGAGGGGGGGTTAATAATTAAAAAAAAAAATGCCTGGTCTGCAGTACGTCTTCCCAGCTCACTAAAATGAGATTACGCTCCTGGCTGTCATTCATAATAGAGTAGAACATGTGTAGACTCTGAGATAAAGACATTTACTGGGATACACACAATGATTAATTCACATCCATGTTCAGAGGCACTTATATTCACTCTCAGATTCACACATTCATTCATTATCAGACACACACACACACACACACACACACACACACACACACACACACACTCTAAAAAAAAACAAGCACTCAAACTGCACAAAACTCATACTCCTCTGCAGCTTTCCTACTCCTTTGGTAAAGCTCTACTTACCTGGGAATTGTCTGATCTGCTGGGTGGGTGTTAGGAGTATTAAATGTTAGCGTGAGCCCCACTCTTGTTTTACAGCCCCCTCAGAGTCAACCAGTCACACAAATCACATCCCTTTAACATCAACCCCCCCACCCCCACCAAAAAAAAAAAAAAAAAAAAAAAAATATATATATATATATATATATATATATATATATATATATATATATATATATATATATATATATATATATATAAAAGAACAAACAAAAAACCCTGACTGGCGCCAAGCTCACCCCGTGTCTTGTGTGATATATATTAAGAGCGCTAACAACAGATCGCTACTGCCCGTAGGCCCGCTAGTGAACGGGTCCAAAAATAGAAACAACAACAAAAACAAAAAGCCGGGAGAGCGCTACTGTGTAGCAAAAGATAAAGTATAAATATACAATGTCTAAATCATAAAACACAATAATACTATAATTTATTATCATATAAAACCAACATGTAAATAATACAAATTGCCAGGAAAGACTGGAGTCCTATATGCCTAATAAAAGTATAATCCTCTAAACCAGGAGATAGTGGAATGTACTCCAATGCAGATACGGTGTAGATTGGATGAATATTGTGTATCCAGTAAATAGAAACAGTGTGTACTCACACTAAAATCCCTCCCGTCTGTGATCTATGCGGGCAGGAATAGATTAGAAAGTAGCTGCGAGGCTTCAAAGCAAGAGTATTAAACGCACCAAATTACCTCCCGTCTATTATGAAGCGTCCTCCGCGGGCAGGTATACGGTCTCCGGCTATTAGCCGCCAGCTATAATCCTCAATATACGGATAATCAAAGAAGGTTTCTCAAATGAACTGGATACCAACTACCTCCCGTCCTCCGTTCCCGCGGGCAGGTACATCCGCATTCAATACAATGTATCTCTGTCAGTGTCTGTATCTGTGATCTCGTTCCGCAATATTAGACAGTATATCTCCTTAAAACTACAAGAGGTGATGTCCAAATAAAAAGAATAGGCTCTAGGAAATCTTCCAATCTTCAATAAAATCCTGGTATAGCTCAATTCAACGCGTTTCGTACCACTGTCGGCACTTCATCAGGAATCCTGATGAAGACACTGACAGAGATACATTGTATTGAATGCGGATGTACCTGCCCGCGGGAACGGAGGACGGGAGGTAGTTGGTATCCAGTTCATTTGAGAAACCTTCTTTGATTATCCGTATATTGAGGATTATAGCTGGCGGCTAATAGCCGGAGACCGTATACCTGCCCGCGGAGGACGCTTCATAATAGACGGGAGGTAATTTGGTGCGTTTAATACTCTTGCTTTGAAGCCTCGCAGCTACTTTCTAATCTATTCCTGCCCGCATAGATCACAGACGGGAGGGATTTTAGTGTGAGTACACACTGTTTCTATTTACTGGATACACAATATTCATCCAATCTACACCGTATCTGCATTGGAGTACATTCCACTATCTCCTGGTTTAGAGGATTATACTTTTATTAGGCATATAGGACTCCAGTCTTTCCTGGCAATTTGTATTATTTACATGTTGGTTTTATATGATAATAAATTATAGTATTATTGTGTTTTATGATTTAGACATTGTATATTTATACTTTATCTTTTGCTACACAGTAGCGCTCTCCCGGCTTTTTGTTTTTGTTGTTATATATATATATATATATATATATATATATATATATATATATATATATATATATATATATATATATATATATATATATATATATATATATATACTTCTGCATCAAATATCTAATGACAAAAAAAAGCGTGCGCACACACATGCATATATGAACTGAAGAGGCTTGAATTTGCAGTTCTACTTGGCCTCCTACCTCTTCCCTGGTGACCTAGACTCAAATTGCAGGTTGCAGATGCAGCACTACACTAGCTGTGAAGCACCTATCAGATTTGTGTGTCATGTTGCTTGCTCTCCTCTGCAGCAGTGCAGACTAGCCTATTCTCATGACTTGAAGGCTTTCTCTACTGATGAGAGAAATGGGTTGGCTCCTTCCCTTAACATAGATTTCATTTCCTTGTGTCTGTGAACAGTGTTGTACCATGATACAGAAAGGTCTGTGTTAGGAGGAGGATCCGGCACACATCCCTGAACAGTAGAAGCACTCTTACCATAGGTTTGCCATTATTGATTATATAGCATGTGAGTAACAGAATCTATCAAATCTTGATCAGACTAGTAGACAAGATGATTTAAAAGAAGCAAATAAACGTTTAAAAACAGAATTTCTCTGTCGTCCAATATGACATACAGGCAACAGCTCCTCCCTGTAGGCTGGAACATTTCTAGAAAGATGTGGGTGGAGCCTCTCCTTCTTATCAGGCTATCCCACTAGCCCCGCCCCAGTTAGACTTGTTCCACAACCTGAATGGAGGCTGAGAACATTTCTGCTTAGTTTTAAAATTGTATTAATTTCTATGTTAGATATGGGGTGCCACAATTCCCCTATTAGGTGGATTACCATTCCTGGAGGATTGTCCAGCTGACAGGTGCTGTTGTGGACCCTCTATATATATATATATATATATATATATATATATATATATATATATATATATATATATATAAACAAGGAGGGTGAGAAAAAACAGGAGGCGCTCCTAGTGTTGAATCAGAGGGTATATAATGGACCTTCACCAAACACCAAGTGAGTTATACTCACAAAATTATATACTGTTAAGGCACTTACGTGGATAACAGCTATCGCACTTTTGGGGAATTACTGCTGCCCCACAGTCAGCAAATCTGTAATCCTTAGAATTAATTGGTCTGCTCCTTCCCAACACGCTCTCCCCAAAGCGATCAACCATATAAAAGCAAACACAAAGAAAGGAAGGACACCCAATAGTGTATTAACGTTTCTCAAGTTCTTGAATAAAATCAGAATAGAAACAGATACTCACAATCGTGGTGCTCAGTTCCAGGGTAACTGACTATCTTGCCTTTGGAGAAATACCCATCTCTAATCAGGAAGTGTTCATGAACAGGTAGATCCGCACAGCTCAAATAGTACAAATATAAGTATTTAACAAAAAATAAATATACGATATACAGATATATAATTCGTAAAAAGTAAATATGTATAGCATAAAAACAAATGAAACCCAATGGTACTGATCAACACGTTTGGTGGGAGCCAACGCCACTTTATCAAAGATATGATTAAGACCTAGTCCCTTCCTTTCTTTGTGTTTGTTTTTATATGTTGTGGACCCTTTCAGTCCTGTGGAGAGAATCATGCAACCATGTTTCTCTTAACTGGGTCTCTCTGAGGCTCTTTCTCGCAATGGTAATCTGAAGAAAGAAGTCAAGTAAATGGTGAGTAACCCTTTGAGTGTAATGGTCCACTTGTCCCAGTGTCCCCCTCTGTACAGGGGTCATCTTGAACTCCTGCACTCATGTTGGGTATCTTATTTGGTTTGATTCCATGGTTTTTGGAGCTTGGATGGCTGCATTTTTTGCAATTAACCCCTACCCTGCTAGTTTCTCCTGGTTATGGGACTTATTTTGATTTTTCCCTTTGGATTTATCCGTTTTAATTTATCTCTACATTTTCTACATTCACTTTTTTTTTTTTTTTTTTTTTTTTTTTAAATTTTATATATATATATATATATATATATATATATATATATATATATATATATATAAATTTATTTATTTTTTTAGTTCTGCACCTTTAAGGCACACTTACTGTGCGGTTGCACTTGCTCCATTGACTTCTATGTTTGGGACATATCTCTGCAACGTTTTGACATATAGAGTTGAGAGAGAGAGCTCATTCAAGGTTTTAAAGTCCTCTATGTCACAATTTCCTCTTTCCCTCCAGGGGGTCCTCCATTCCAGGAAACCCCCCACTGCTTTCAGGTTTGTGGCATTACTGACCTCACAGAAACCTCTGAGGATGACTCCTTTGAGGAAGATATGGAGGAAGAGGGTGAGTCTTCTTCTGAGGTCTTTCAGAGGCATAAGAAATCCTACACAGTCTTTCCACCCAATCCCACTCTGGACCAGGTTATTCTGGATGAATGGAAGATGCCTGACAGACTCCTATCTCTTTCAAAGAGATTTTCAAAGCTGTACCCTTTTTCTGAGGCATCTTTGGCTCAGTGGGCTTCACCTCCTCAGGTTGACCCCCCCCCCCATTTCTAGATTTTTTTCTAGACTTTCTAAGTCTACTGCTTTGCCCTTGGCTGTTGCTATGGCGCTGAAAGATATATCTGATGGGAAGCTGGACTCTATCCTGACATGTAACTGTGCTGCTCTTCTGTTGCCTTCCTTGGCTTCTGTTTGGATCACTAGAGCCATTGCTATCTGGGGCACGCAACTTACTGAGGCTGTTAGAAATGGCACCCCTAAGGAGGACCTTTTAGCCCTCTTGGCCAACATGTCAGAGGCTCATACATGCGTCACTGACACTCTTTGATGCTGTCAAACTTGCTACTAAGGCTTCTGCCTTCTCTGGTCCTGCTAGACACACATTGTGGTTCAAGATATGGTCTGCCTCTCGTCTAAGCATTCACTGATTTCTCTCCCTTTTCAGGACAAATCTCTTTTTGGGTGTGAATTAAAACAGATTATCAGTGAGGCCACTGGGGATAAGAGTACTTTGTTGCCTCAGGTCACCAAATGCCCTAACATGGAGAGGAAACAGCATCTTTTTCATCCCCGCCAAAATGAAGCACAAAGGCAGAGTCCAAGCGTGTCTCAAACCAGCACCCCTGGCCAGACCCACAAGCCCAGACAGCAGTGGCACTCGAAACACGCCACCGCCAAGCTAAAGTCTGGCAAGTCTGCCTCTGCATGATTCACAGAATATTGTTCCACACCTGCCTATGGATGGGCATCTGCTCCTTTTTGAAAATGCCTGGGCAGTGTCAGTACAGATCAGTGGGTATTGCAGGGGGTTTCTGAAGGGTACAGGATTCCCTTCAAATCCCATCCTCCCTACAAATTCTTCCAATCCAGAAGCCCACTAGGCCTGGAAAAGCTGTGTCTTTTCAGTGAGGTGGTTCAGGCTCTCTTGGACAAGGAATTACTGATTCCAGTTCCTTCTCAAGAGAGAGGTTTAGGTTTTTATTCAAACCTATTAGTGGTAGCCAAGAGGGACGACAGCAGTTGCTCTATCTTGAACCTCAAGGATCTCAATTTTTTTGTGGAGACTACTCGCTTCAAGATGGTGTCCTTGTGCTCTGTCATCGAAGCTATACGTTCAGGAGAATTTTCTTGGCTACCATTTCTCTATGCCTTCTGACGTGGAAGATGGCCTTTCTTCTGGATGTGGTCTCTGTCTGTAGAGTACTTGAATTGCAGGCCTTGTCCTGCAAACCGCCTTTCCTGGTGTTCCTCAAGGAAAAGGCTGTTCTTCGCACCTCCTAGGAATTCCTTCTTCCTTTCTACGGTGGTATCTGTTTTCCACATCAATAAGGAGATTGTTGTGCCTTCGTTTTGTCCTGACCCCAAATCTGACAAGGAGAGGGATCTCCACTTGTTGGATGTGGTACACTGTCTCAAGAACTATGTGCACCATACTAAGTCTGTACATAAGACTGATGCCTTATTTGTCATCCCTGAGGGTCCTAGGGCAGGTATGGCTGCGTACAAGATCACTATTGCATCTTGGATTAAGTCTACCATTCTCAAGGTTTACAAACCACTAGGTCTGTTGGGGCCTCCTGGGCCTACAAAAATCAGGCCTCGGCTAAACAGCTGTGCAAGGCGACCACTTGGTCTTCTGTGCACACCTTTGCCAAACATTATCATGTTGTTGATCTGGCTTCTGCTGAAGCCAGCTTTGGCAGGAAGGTCGTGGAGGAAGTTTGGCCTGTTTAGGACCTTTATATTCCTGTGCCTTACCGTTCTTTAACTGTTTGAGCCTGGTTGGCTTTTGTTCTTGTGTGCTGTGATATTGTTATTCAGTGTCCTTTGACACTTTGTTAGTTTGGGCTGTTCCGTGTCCTGGATAGTCTTGAGAACGCTGGTATCATGGGGAGCTGCACTAGGTCCTTTCCTTTTCTTCCTACCCTGGGAGCTTAATGTTGGTATATCCCCATGGTACCTGTATGTGATATTGGGCAACAGAGAAAAGAGGAATTTAGTCTTATCTGTTAAATCCTTTTCCCTTAGTCCATATGTCATACAGGTCTCACCCAGGGAAAAAGAGACCAAGCTTGGTCTTTCTTAGCTGGATGTGGGAGTCCGCTTGGGTCTGTTGCTCACAGGAGTTTTCCTTTCTTCTTTCTTGCTGTCCTACTTGGTAGGCTTGTCTCAGGTCTAACTGGGGTGCGTTTAGTGGGATAGCCTGATGAGAAGGAGGGGAGGCTCCATCCACATATTCTTTATAGAAATGTTCCAATCTACAGGGAGGAGCTGTCACTTCCCCATGGTACCTGTATGTCCTATGGACTAAGAGAAAAGGATTTCACAGGTAAGACTAAAATCCTCTTATGCAGTTGTACTTCTTTATATTTTGTTTACATTAGAATTTCATTTGAACAGCCTACATCCCTCAAACAATTCTTTCTATACATCTGATCAGCATTAGTCCATTACTGAATGTCAGGTTGGGTTGTGCTGTTTTGTTATAATGCATTATCTGGTTCATGGGACATTTTTAGAAATGAAAATATCATTTGTGTATATTTTATAAATGTGTGCGTCTTTGGCAATTGCAAATGTTTATTCCCTTTAGAAAGGAACTTGAATCCAGAGTGGCATTAAATGGCCCTGAATTCCAAGAAGCAGTGGCTAAAGAAATTGCCAAGGAAGAACGCCACCATTGTCAACAAATTAATGAATTTCAAGAGAGAATTAAAGTGCTGACACAGCAGTATGCAGATCTAGAAGATGAGTTTCGCGCTGCTCTGATTATTGAAGCAGGGAGATTTAAAGAGGTACTATATTGGTGCTGTTGTCCATAAACTAATGCATTCCATTGTATTGTTGATTGGCTCTATACAGCTACAGATGAAATTCCTGTACAAACTTCAGTTGGTTCTATCTTATTCCAAACCATGAAGTAGGAGAACATATTTTGTTTACAAGAGTGTAAATGTAAAGTAGATTTCCCTGCTTAAAAAAAAATATGTGCACCACCACTGATGGGAAATGCTTAATTAGAAAGCACCAAATTAATTTATTTGTTGTCTTTAGTGATCATATGGTCCCTGTAGTTCACCATAGCAGCAGAGCCGCCCAGTGGGGAAGGGATTTTTTTTTTAAAGGGATAGTAATGTTTCATAATAAAAGCCGCTCTAATCATCGTATTATTTGGACTTTGGAGAGTGTTATTTCACTACTGTCAGAGTTGTAGTTCAAGAGTAATTCAATGACAAAGTATCCCCCTCCCGCCCCTTTTACTGATGTAACACTGCTCAGCCAAAGCAGAAGGGAGGTGCCCAGGTAGACTGCAGAGAGGGACAATCTTCAATTAAGATAAGGGAAAAACCTGAAAAATGTGTCAAGGGGGGGGGCAGGGCTTTCATTGTTCTCATAGGAAGAAGACTGTCCCCTGCTGTTATCTGTCTGGTCTTACAACCAGATTCCATATCTGAGAAGAGATGGCTTACACTAGGTAAAAGGGGCGGGAAGGGAAACTTTGCTTTTGAATATCTCTCAAACCATAAAGGTTTGAGAGAAAAGACATATATCGTTCTTCATGTTTTTTTAATGCCTACAAAATAAAATAAAGATAAATCGACATATTACTATCCCTTTAAACTATAAGGGTTTGTTTTTTTGTTATTGGGGGTTACCACACTAACTGTATTATCAAGCCAATTTGTGCCTGGCCATTGAGATGAAAGGTAGGGTGATGAAGCAGAATCCTATTGCTGTTTGTTAGGTTGGGATAAAACACGCAAGCCCAACACCAGCTGACCGTGGTTTCACTTGTAGCAATACTGCTTCCATGCACCTATGGATAGCATGTAACTTTGTCCATCAGTCAGTAGGAGGCTGTGAATGTACTCTTCACTAATTCAGTCTGAGACTTCAAAGTCCCAGGGCAGCTAAAACTGCTGGTGGTGACAAAATTCTGATGCTTGAATTAACTGATGGAAACCACGCTGGGGCAGCCAATTGCCAATTACCTAGTCTACTTCCTTCCCTAGGGGTCAACCTATTTTTTAGGAAAAATATCTTGTACTTGTTCCCTTTATTTAATGATTTGTTTTACTTCCATTACTTTTTCTGCATGATTCTTAGTATTTTACTACTATGAGAAGTTCTTTTAATTATAGTTATACCAGCTGTATTATTTCACCGTTTGAGTGCCAGAGGGGTACACAAAGTATTGCTCTGCAATGTTTTGCATACCGCTCTGGCACTCAGAGTTAATATGGAATGCTGCTGCTTTTAGGTTAGCAAAAAGAGCTGCCTTGTGAGAAATCCTGGTTAACCCTTTGAGTGCCAGAGGAGTACACAATGCATTGCAAAGCAATGTGTTGTGCACCCCTCTGGCACTCAAAGGGTTAAGTCTGTACACAGAACCCACCTGGGTGAATACCAATAAAAGATTGCAGAGTGTGGCTAACTGTAAAGGAATATATGTAAATAATATATTTATGTATACCTTATTAATGTAACTGAATCTTGTCTGCTGTAAAGGTCTAGTGATGTTTGTAACTAGCACTTTAAACTGCTGAACTTGAATTTAGAGTGACTGATATAAGTAACTTTATGTAAAACATTATAGATTTTATTTTTTTCACAATGTTTCCCCTCCTGCTCCTTATTTTAGCACCTTCTCTTCCCTGTTTACTGCTTTGTTCATTTTGACTGCACAGCTCAGGTGGTAATATTTCCCTCTGTCTGAGCTGTTGCACCTCGTCTTCGATATTTATTAACTGGCTCAGACAGAGAGATGTAACACCCTCTGTCTGAGCCATGCAGTTGATGTTATCAGATCTTTGTGAAGAGAAAGATGTCAAGGAAAGATGCAGAATGAAATAAAGTAAAACTGAAATAAAGGACAAAACTGACGTCAGTCACTAATTTCAATTACAATAGTTTAAAACCAAATTAGTTACAAGCATTCCTATATATTTAATAATACACAAGACTATCGTGCTAAAAGTGAAGATAATCTACGGTAATACCACATATTTCATATGACATTTCATTAGTATTGCATTGAAAGAGGGAAGAGCTTGGAATATGAGGCTAGGTTAGTTCTGCTGGTAAGTACCAGTGCGGGGAAATATTTAAAGGGGAATTATACCCTTACATTATCCCACTAACATTACTTTATCCCATAGTTATACCATGTGTGAGGCTTCCCACCATACTCTGCGTGCACCTTCTTTTGAATTATGTCCTCCTCCTGCCCCATGGAGCCTCCTGTGTCATTTATGGATAGTTTGCACATTTGGTTTATTCAATTTACTGCAATATGTATGCATTGACTGCCATTATTGCCAATTCTGAGCGGTTTCCCAGCAACAGTATGAGAACCATAGGCTACCCATTCCTTGTATATCTTCACTATTCAGGCTAAATATAATGTGAGCTGTCCAAAAAAGAGCCACATACATTCTGTGAGCCTGCACAGCTTTTTAGTCTATCACTATTTAAGAACACTGGGCTTTGTTCATCAAGCTAAAGAGGTGCACTTCTGGGGCCAATCAAATGAGCCATAGGGTTGAAAATGCCACAAATTATTCCCATTGATTTATTTGGGGCTTTCAACACCTTGACTGATAGACAACTATTTAGAATTCAGTGTGTTAAAAGCGGTTTTTAAATGAATGTGGATTAGCATTTCCCACCTATCGTAACATTGACTTGCCCCAGACTAGCTTGATGAATAAGTCCCATTATTCACTTAATTATCTGTAAAGATAAAAAGCAGATATGGAAATAATATTTACTGCAAATCGACTCTTAGAAGCAGGTTGCCGCATTATTGAGGCTAAGAGGTACTATTATGGCTTTCATCTAGAAAATAACCCATATCAATGAAATTCTATTGACTGTAAAAGCTGCAAATTATTTTATAAGTGGGCACTTAAATGGCAGTCACTATAAAATGTAATAGGTTGTTTTGTCATAAAATTGTCATGAATAATATATGGCAGCATAGACTGTATGTGCTAGTCGCATTGACATGATTTTGTAGCTATTAGACAACCAAATCAGTCATTTTTAGCAAATAGTCATTTTTTGTGATGTGTAAAATCTTTCTCAATGGGCATTATTTTTCAAGCTGAAGAGTTACGGTTTTGGATAAAATCAACTGCTCCTTGAGCGGGGTGAAAATTCTGCAAATTTCTATTGATTTAAAATAGACTTTTAACCCACTGAGTGCTACAGAGATCTCCAACACATTGCAAAGCAGTGCTTTGGAGACCTCTATAGTATTCAAGTGGTTAAAAGCCTCATTTAAATGGATAGTAATACATCAGTATGATTACATTTAATAATGTACCTAGTAAAAAATGAATTAATTGCGCTCCGTCCGATCTCTCAGACCTTTATGGTATGAGAGATATCGGATTACAAAGTTCCCCCTTCCCTCTACTTGCACTGACGTCCGCTTTCTATCTTACGGATGGAGATCCCAGTCTGCAGACTGTCCTGCGGCTCTTCAGCAGCGCTGAAATCATGTTCTTTAGAAAGTAATACTTCATTTGAAAGGTCTACAGTGTGTGCCTGGTTTGCAAGCACAAGTTGTAGACAGTTCAAATGAAGTATTTATTTCTAAAGAGTGCTATTTTGGCTCTGCTGAAGAGCCGCAGGACGGTCTGCAGACCGGGATCTCCGTCTGTAAGATAGAAAGCTGACGTCAGCGCAAGGGGAGGGAAGGGGGAACTTTGTAAGCTGATATCTCTCAAACCATAAAGGTTTGAGAGATCTGATAGGGAGCAATTCATTTTTTTGCTAGGTACGTTATTAAGTGTAATTATATCGATGTATTAATATCCCTTTAAATCAGTCAGGATTTTCATTCTTACCACGTGTTCAATTGGTTTGCTCCAGAATTGCACCCCTTTAGCTTGATGAATAAGGGCCCTCTATCTTATGCAGGTGAAAGAAGGGTTTGAGAATGTTACAGTGGAGTTAGCAGAACACAAGGACGCTCTCAATCGTTGTCGACTAAAAGAAAAGCAGTCCGCAAGTTTAATCCAAGAGCTAACCACCATGGTGAAGGAGCAAAAAGCACGGATAACTGAGATCCACAAGGCAAAACAAGAAATGACAAGTGATTTAAAGGTATGTAATTCTCTGTGTGACTGGACAGTGATCCATTATATCACCTATTAAAACTTTTTTTTTCCTGCAGCATGTCTTGAGAATACAGAGGATTATTTTGAAAATTAATGCTAAAATTCAAGTTCTCAGATATAGTTCCATACATTCATATAAGTTAAAATGAAGTTAACATTAAAGAGCATTATGATCCGCCTATATGTTGTGGAAGCCAATTGTTTTTGAGAAATGATCCTTTATTTGTTGGTGGCACTGTGTGGCACTTTATGCTTATTAGTTTGTGTGCTGAGCCAGTGTTGACAAAAACTGTGCTGTTAATTAATCTAGGCAGAGCCCAAAATCTGAGCAATAAGTTTGGCCTTGAACATAACTAATTAGCTAACTGTGCTGGATTTACATAAAGTGCCACTTTGTAACTTCCGAATATAAAAGGGCAATTTCTCAAATCATTTATTTTACAGAAAAAAGTAATGTACAACATCGAGGCAAATTAAAATTGTCTGTATAACAAACTAAAGGTCCCCTTTAAGATATGTTCTTGCATGTGCTCTTTTCAGAAGGCTGATTTATCTTCTTTACTTCCTGGTCAGGAGGATGTGATTTGTTGTATTAGAATAAAGTGGGAAGTGAGACATGTAAAGGTACATTTCTTGCCTCTGTCTGTGGACAAACACCAAGGGTTTTATATACAAAGGCAAAGTGCAGCAATTCTGAAGAAGACCAGTTGCACAATAAAAGACAAACCAACATGCTAATTACTTTAAACTGGGTTTATTACTCCATGGATTCTGTATAGGTCTCAGATGCATTGCTTTTCAATTCACTGTATATCTCTATAGTATTCAACGGTTTAAAAGCTCAATTTAAATCAATTGGGATGTTATTTTAGTTATTAAAGCTGAACTTTCATGCTTTTTAATGTGCCTCCCAATTAATTTTTAACATGGCGTTAAGATGAAGCCTTACCAAGGATTTATATAGAAGTAGAATTATATACAAATCCATTGTATCTATACCCCTTTTTATACAGGATAGTACCTTATCGGCTCTTGCAGCAGCTGAGTGACACTGTACACTGATGTCGGTATTTCTAAATCTTTCTCTAACAAGGCTTGCCCAAGTAGCTTCCCATTAAGTGTATATGCAGCATGTTTGTTTCTACAGTCCAAATGCATAATCATACATGATCTATATTAAACCTCATCTGCCACTTTCCCTCCCATTCACTCAGTTTATTCAAATATTTCTGCAGAGGAAGAACATCCTGCTCTGGATGTATTTCTTTACACAGCTTAGTGTCATCATCAAATATTTAGACATTACTTTCAGTACCCAGTAGATAATTAATACATAAATTAAAAAGCATTGGGGCCTGGGACTGAACCCTGTGGAACCCTACGTACAACTTGATTAGTTTTCATTTACAAAAACACTGACATCTATTATGTAGTCAGTTCACTATCCATGCAGAGATATCACCTCCCAAACAAAAGCCTGTTAATTTATGCAGTGACTTATTGTGAGGCTCTGTATCAAGGGCTTTTGCAAAATCCAAGTTTACAACATCAACAGCAATACCTTGTCCAGATTACTACTTCCCTTTCGTAATATGCAATTAAATTAGTTTGACATGATCTATTATTCATAAAAACATGCTATTATTCATAAAAACCTACAATAATAATATCGGTCATCACATTACTCTCAGTAACCATTCCAATAACTTAACCACTACGGAAGTCAATCTCAAAGGTCTATAATTTCCAGGTTTAGATCTTGCCTGCTTTTTTGAATAATGGCACTAGATCAGATTTCCTCTAATAGCAGGGCACTATGTCTGATGAAAGTGAATCAATAAATATTAAGTATAAGGGTCTTGCTATTAGTTTACTAAGCTAATTGCCCCAAGTTGCATTTCTGCATAACCCCATAACATCACATTTTCTGCTCCATGAAGGTATGGAAAAGTTTATCTATTGAAAGTTACAACTTGTTCTTTCATATTAGAGTTACTCATGTTTTAGATTTATGGTACCATCAAAAAATGTGTTCACAAAAGCTATTGTTCAACTAATCTTGGTTTTCATTTTGTCCGTTTACTGGGGTCTTGTGTACAAATGAGAACAGGAGTAATTCTGGAGCAAGCCAGCTGCACCATAGGGCACAAATAAACAATCCCCCAAACCCCCATTGATTTATTTGGTGCTGTTAATGCCTTGAATGCTACAAAAGGTCTCCCATGCATTGCTTTGCTGTGGGTGGGGGAGACATCTCTAGTATTTAATGTGTTACATTCCCCATTTAAATCAATAGGAATATTTTTGTCCCTATGTTATTTTTTTCCAGATTTGTACTTTCTTTTTAAGGTGATTAAAAAAACGATTCAACAAGCCCGTTTTGGTGGTGGGCCCATCTAATGAGCCTCTCCCTTGAAGTCTGGTTTCTGTAGTTGAGGCATATGTATTAAGATGACTTATAAACAGATAAATAGCAAATTCGGAATTACAATTGATGTAACCTTTAGTATCATAAAATACTGCATCAATTGTACCCATAAAGGTCTTTGAGACACAGGCAAACATACAGCACTTACAGATGGACCCACCACAACGATAGAAACCCTTATGTTTAAGCCAAGTTGGGGCAGGCTTGTCACTTCCATAAAGGTTAGGTGATACCTGATTCCTAATAGCAGTTCAAGTTTTTCATGTCAGAAAGGGCTGTTAGATGGAATTGCCCTTTAATTACCTCCTATTGGCAAGACATAATATTGGAGATTACAAAAATAAATAAAATATACTACCCAAAACTCAATTCATTATATTAAACATCCTAAACTTAAGAGAAGTAGCCCTTTGTGAATTTTATATATTCATCTCATCAGCGCAGCCAATATAACCCCAGTTTAGTATCCCAGTTTATTGGAAACAAAGCTCAGCTTCTTTTGTATAAGAGTGTAAGACAAGAGTCTCCTAGTTAATGACATTAGGGAGAAACACAAGTACAAATTATTTATTCTAAATGTTCTTTTAATTCAATTTGGAACCCTTAGCTGAAATATTAGACATTATAGTGATTATAAGTCACTATAAACCACTATACTGACTAATAATCTATCCTGCTGCATATTGTATATTCTTTTATCCAGAGATTTATGTATTCACATTCAGCACTTTTTTATCTTGTTACTATAGAAGTGTGGACCTAGATCCACTGTTGTATGGATTATGTTTAGTGTAGACAACTATCATCTTTGTTCATTGCTTTGTAATGGTTTTATCTTTCCCTTTTGTTAAAGGGATAGTAATACTTTGCTTTATCTTTATTTTATTTTGTAGGCATTAAAAAAACATTTAGAATGATATAAGTCTTATCTCTCAAACCATTATGGTTTGAGAGATATCCACAAGCAAAGTTTCCCCCTCCCGTCCATTTTACCTAGTGTAAGCCATCTCTTCTCAGATGTGGAATCTGGCTGCTAGACCAGACAGATAACAGCAGGGGACAATCTTCTTCCCATTAGAACAATGAAGGCCCTGCCCTCCTTGACAAGCTTTTCAGGTTTTTCCCTTATCTTAATTGAAGATTGTCCCTCTCTGCAGTCTACCTGGACACCTCCCTTCTGCTCTGGCTGAGCAGTCATCAGTAAAAGGGGCGGGAGGGGGACACTTTGTCATTGAATTACTCTTGAACTAGAACTCTGACAGAATTGAAATAACACTCTCCAAAGTCCAAATACTATGATGATTAATTAGAGCTGCTTTTTTAAACCACAGGTAAGGGGTAGAAAATATATCTTATATAGACACCATAAACAGCACCATAAAAGGCCCTTATGCGTTTGCCACTTCATCAAGGCTTTTAGGCTTTTATTCATGCTGGCGTTACAACCCTGATATTTTGTTGTGTAGGAAAGAAATGGGGAAAAATGCTGTGCTATTAATATATGGCAGATCAAAAAGGTGTTGGAAAAAAAAATGTTTAACTATATTTTTTTTTTCCTAGTAATAACAGGGTTTGGCAGTCCTTGTAAGTAGTCACACTAAGACCAATTGTTATTTGAGTAGTCATTTAATGTGAATGCATTGGCCAGATGATTGTCTGAAAGGCTGCTTTGTTTTGCAGCAAACTATTCTCATCATTAAATGTATGTTATCAAATACCAGATTTTCCGGACAAATTATTTAACTTGCAGTTCTGGCATCCAATGTTGATTCCCAGACTTTGATTAATTACTATGTCAATTAATAATACTAATCTATATGGCTTCACAATCCTTTAGAGCAAAATACGAACCCTGGAAATGGTGGCTGAAGAAGAAAAATGTAAAACTGTTCAAATTGAACTTCTCAAGCAAGAAAAATCAAAACTTATTTCACAGCTCACTGCCCAGGAGTCATTGATAGATGGATTAAAAGCAGAAAGAAAAATCTGGGGACAAGAGCTAACTCAGCAAGGTAACTGTCTGATTTCTGTTTGCTGTAATCAGTGTACAAAGTGATTCTCAAACTATGTCGTTTGTAACTGAAAATACAAAGGGTTCCAAGGTAAAAACCATAAGGGCTGATAATCAGGGGATGAGATTAGGGTTGAAAACAGTGGGTGTTATATGCCGAGTCAAAGAGGCGCAGTTCTAGAGAAAAGCAACTGCACCATAGGGCCCAAATACAGTTTCCCGTTATTTCGTCATTTGCAATTGACCATTTTCAACATTTTAACGCAGGCTACATATAGAATTCGACATGTTGAGCATGTCATGTTGAATTTGCGACCCTTTAAAATGCGTCATTCACGTTGATGCGACCAAACAAATGCGACATTTTAACATGCACAATGTGGCGTGCGACATTTCAAAAGGATACCGTTGGGGGGGTGGGGGAACATCAGGATCCCTCCTGCTGTGCACAAAAATACAAAAAATCATCTGCATGTGCGCCACGGGGGGGGAGTCCATCTCATTGCAAAGCAATGCATTGTCTCCCATCCCATAGCGCACACGGGATTCGTTTTTTGTTCATTCCTTTTTTTAGTTAGACCTCATTGAGTGAGTATCAGGACTCAGCATGATGTTCGCAAGGAGGTATAAAGAATAATGTATAAATAAAAAATGTGGATCCTCTTGTGCGACATGGGTGTCCAACGCTTTTCAAAGCAATGCATTAAACCTCCCTGTGGTATACGCCTTATTTTTTATTTATTTGTTTTGTATTAATTTTTTATCAGACCTCAGTAGGAGGAGGGGGCATCAGGACCCCTCCTTAATGCCCCCCACCAGCTATTAAGCTCCGATTGCAGTGGTAGCACAATATTGGTGATGCAGGAAAGCAATAAGCTCTCCTGCTTCACTCCTACACAGACCAGTAGGAGTGAGCAGCATCAGGGTAAGTTGCCTTAAGTGATCATTTCACCAGTGATGTGAGACTTTCCTCGATGCCACCCACTCCTACCTGGAAGTTTAGGTAGAAGTAAAGCAGACATTACTCTCCTACCGCCAATATTGATCTCCCAGTGAGATAGTCTGGAAAATCAGTAGCTGAGGTCTGAAAAGAAAAAGTGAGGGTGCCCCCACATGTGGCTGGCACTCTGAAGGTTAACCCTTTGAGTGCCAAAGGGGTAGAGATCGCATTGTACCGCGATGCGCTCTGTATTCTTCTGGCACTCAAAGGGTTAAATCATTGGGAATTTGTGATTCCCATGTACAGTAGGATTGTTCTGCGTTCTTTTGGTGTAATAAATCAAGTAAAACTCTGGTGTAAATACCATTTTATAGGCGTTTCGCTTGCCCAGGATAGAGGAAGGCTTGAGGCCAAAATTGAAGTCCTTACAAATGAGATAGAAACATTGAAAAAGCAGAATGAACGGGAAAACGATGCCCTGAGGATCAAAACCAAAGTTGTTGATGATCAAACTGAAACCATAAGGAAACTAAAGGAGGTGAGTGGTTGTCTAGAGCAGGGCTGAACCAGTGACTCTGCAGCTATTGCTTGAGTCCTATCACTGATTTAAATGGATCTTTTAACCTCTGGAATGCTAGAGTAGTCTCCAGTGCAGTGGGGGTCAATGCTTTTGAGACGTAACATTCAAGCAGTTAAATGCCCCATTTAAATAAAAGGGAGTTGTTGGTTTTCCCATGTGGTGTGTGGCTTTTTTTTCTTTTTCCCAGAATTGATACTCCAAGGGACTTGTTCAGAAAGCAGATGTTCAAGCTGTTGGCCCCATGGTGGGAACTAAAAATTCCCCAAATTCTCATTGATTTAACTGGGATTTTCAACACCTTGAAAATATTTTTAATATACACACATCGTTTTTGCTGACATTTGAAGCACGTTTTATTTTTTGGTTTTGGTTTTTTTTTTTGACATTTTTGCCTGAAATTGACCTTGCCTTGTATTCAAGAACACCCTTTATTCTGGCTGGTTGCCGGATGGGAAGAAAATCTCATCTGACGGGCAGCCTGGTAGATCTTCCTCTTCGCCACATTAATAGAAAAGACAGCCTGTTTGAATTTGCTGCCTGCCTCCACGTTGACATCTTGCAACACAGAAAGGTCCTTCCAGAACTTATCAGTGCTCAGATACCATGTGAGCTGATAGAAATGTCTTGGAAGAACCTTTTTGCTTAATGCAACACCGGTGTGGAGGCGGACAACAAACTGAAACATGCCACCCGCTAAATTGCCTTCCGGGAAAACTGCCTTTTGCTATAACTGCCTCGTGGAAGGAGGGAGAAGATTGAGGGGGTCACCTTTATATTGAGCAGTGTGGTACCACAGCATACTTACACACATGCACCCACACAAACTTTTAGCATATCAAACACACACAACACACCCTCCCTCCAGAACAGTTTCCGAAACCTGTGACATGGTGCTCAGGCTGATCTCTCCGCAATGCCCTAGAAATGGCCCTGCTTGATTGCCAGAAATGTTTCCAATATATTGAGAATCAATGCAATGGAGGCCTCTCTAGCATTCAGGGGGTTAAATATTCCATTTAAAGGGACAGTAATATTTCACAAAAACATCAGTTCCAATTAATCTTCATAGTATTTTTGCCACGGAGAGTGTTATTTCAATATTGTTAGAATTGTAGTTCAAGAGTAATTGAATGATAAAGTATCTCCTCCCTCCCATTTTACCTAATGTAAGCCGCCTCCCCTCAGATGTGGAATCTGGTCCTAGGACCAGACAGATCACAGCAAGGGACAATCTTCTTACTGTGAGCATAAGGAAAACCCTGTCCCCCTTGACAGGTTTTTCAGGTTTTCCTTTTGCTTGCTGAAGATTGCCCCTCACTGAGATCCATTCGGACAGTCTTGCTGCTCTGAGCTGAGCAGTGTTACAGCAGTAAAAGGGGCAGGAGGGGGATACTTTATCATTCAATTACTCTTGAACTACAACTCTGACAGTATGAAAATAACACTCTCCATGGCTCAAATACTATGAAGATTAATTGGAGCTGATTTTATTGTGAAACATTACTATCCCTTTAAACTAAATTCCTTGATTGCTAGAGATGTCTCCTGTGTATTCTGAAATTCCTTTAACATTTACCTCCCTAGCAATTAGCATTCCAACACATTGCATTGCAAATTGTTAAAGACCTCCCTAGCATTCAAGGGTTAAATTCCTCATTTGAATTATTGAAAATGTTTATTCCTTCCCATGGTGCAGTTGGTTTACCCCAGATTAGTTCCTGTCTTTCTTTTTGTACAAGGCCCCAAGTTTTGTAAACTGCACTCAGTGAAAGTGTAAGAGTTTGTAAAGCTTTACTCACTATGGCATTGCTCTGCGCTGCATTACCTCTCTGGAACTCATTAAAATAGATATTGAATGAAACTACAAGATTAGCTTTTGGTTTGCTTCATGCTGTCATTAGGGTCTGCAGGAGAGAGATGAACGAATCAGGAAGCTGCGTGAGGAAAACATTGCGATTGAGAAGGTATTGAGAGAACAAAATGATGAAAGAACAACACAATTGGAGGAGCTGAAAGAGAAGCTGGAAAGGCAAAGTGAGAGAAAGGAGGAAGTCAAACAACTGCTAGAAGAGAAAGAAGCAGAGCTGGAAGATGTGAAGGAAGCTTACAGGTGATTAACCAGCCTCTAGAGCAGAGGTTTTAGCAAATGTGGCTTGTGCTGTTTGATGTTGAATCTCAGCTCATTTGAAGCATTTGTTCCATCTATTCTCAGTGCAATGAATAAGAAGTGGCAAGATAAAGCAGAATTACTAAGCCAACTTGAAGCACAAGTCAGGCAGATGAAAGAGAATTTTGATGCCAAGGAAAAGAAGCTGATTGAAGAGAGAGACAAAAGCGTTCAAACTCAAAAGTAAGTAGAAAGCTATTACTGGTTCAGAGAAAAAAAAAACCTTTTTGCATTGTATGCCACCGTCTATTCTTTTTCCCTTGCTAATTGATTCATTGGGAACCATGCCTATAGGAATATGTGACTCACAGGACCCTGTGTACCGCAAATTATAGCAGTCCTGGAACAAACCAACTGCACTATCTTGAAATATAAACATTGCCATTCGTTTAACCCCTTAAGGACCGGCTGTGCGCACATGGACTTTTTTTTGCCGATCCGGTTCAGGGTTCCCTGAACGGCGTGCAGCCATGCAGGAGAACCCTGAAATCAATGACTGTCTTGGCACGTCATGGGTCCTCATCGCATTCCAACCCATGATGTGCCAGGAACGTCATGGGTCCTTAAAGGGACAGTAATACTTAATTATTACTAATCCCTATATTAAAGTAATATTAAAAATAAATGTATTGCCCCCAGTGTCATCTCTCAAACCTTTATGGTTTGAGAGATAATCGCTCCAAAAGTTGCCCTCTCCCTCCCCCTTCCCCGTAGTCAGAGTTCTAGCTGACTGAAAGGAAATCCGGTCTTACGATCATCAGGCGGCTCTGCAGCAGAGCCAAGATCGCGTTAATAAAAAAAAAAAAAAAAATAGTTCACTAAAACGTTCTTCTACGTGTGCTTGCAAACCAAGCACACGTAGAAGAATGTTTTAGTGAAAGATTTCTATTTTATTAACGCAATCTTGGCTCTGCTGCAGAGCTGCCTGAAAGTCATACGACAGGCTTCCCTGCCGTCAGCTAGAACACCGACTACAGGGAGGGAGAGGGGAACTTTAGGAGTGATTATCTCTCAAACCATAAAGGTTTGAGAGATGACACTGGGGGCAATACATTTATTTTTAATATTACTTTAATATAGGGATTAGTAGTAATTAAGTATTACTATCCCTTTAAGGGATTAAACTAGAGCTTCTTATTCTTTTGGATGCCAGGAAGGTCTCCAACTCTGTAATATGTAACTAAACATAAATGTATTACTCTGTGAGAATCTGGACTCGTTAGAATAATTGGGGGGGGGTCTCTCCCTTTAGTTACTCTTATTCAACCTGATGAAGTCTATTATTTATTGTGTAGATGCAAAAACTCGATGCAGACCTAAAATGGTGCCCAGAAAATAAAGGCCAGTGCCGATAACATGACAAAAGATGTATAAATAGATCTACAGGACTGCTGTATGCAAAATTACTACCTAGTGAAGTCATCCTGTTCAATACATTTTATGTATACAGTCAAAGTGGAGCAATTCTCGGTCAAACTAAATGCACCACGGTGGACAAATACAAGTTTCATTTATTTAAATAGGGGATTTAACCCTGTGAATGCTAGAGAGGCCTCCAACACATTTCTTCACAATCTGCTGGAGATCCCTCTACCATTCAAGAGGTTAACCCTTTGAGAGCCAGAGGGGTATGTGTAACGCATTTCTCCACAATGCGTTGCGCACCCCTCTGACACTCAAAGTTTTAAAAGCGCCATTTACATCTGTTGTCATGTTTACTTCCTCCTTATAGAGAATTTTTGTTTGCTTAAGAATTGCTCATCTACATAAAGCCCTAAGACGTTCAGCCCAGACTTGTGGTATTTAAAATAAAGCACAGTATACTGCATGAGCAAAATGGATGCCCCAAGGACTGCACCTTTCATAAAATCACGCTGTAATAAAATTTGGCATGTACTGATGAAAATATAACTTTTTTTTATGTCTGCATAGTATTGTCAAGTAAATAAATCTTAAATATACAATCTTTGGTTGTGCATGCTCTAGGAATGGCACTCATATTAATGTATCAGTAGTCTTTTATCCTGAAAAAAAATTATATATTGTACCTGCTGTGTATCAATTGACTATGTATCTTTTTAATTCAGGAATGGTTATGAAAACTTAATTCTGCTGGATAGCACAGGAATCCATGACACCCTGCATTGTATGTTTTATTATAAGCATCCCTGACTTAACGGAATATGTAGTCACCATAGCTAAGTACAAGAATAGTACTCCTACAGCTGCCAGACGATTTGACCAACTCCCAAAGTGTTGGAGCTGTTCCTGTTACGTTCTATGGAGAACTATAGCCAGTGGCTTACCTCTCCTAAAGAACAACTTTATGAACATCGGGTAGCATGTACCCTTGTTGTAGTCAGCAGGAACAGCCATAAATTTTTTTTTTCCGTACTAAAATGTTAGTACTCCTAAACATAATCTCTAATGTACACACTAGATAATAGCTGGTTTTTCCGCGCAGAGGGGACTTGCCCATCATTTTGGTACTGGACCGCCCTTATGGGCGGGATTAGTCTAATATGTATGTGGAAATTTCTCCTCTGTAATGGCACTAGAGAGCTAAAATGCGATGTTCTTGAGCGGTGACTAGCCGGAGAACAGGCCATTGTGCTTTTGTTCGTGCTCAGAGCCTCTCGCATCATTTTTGACTCTAGATAATAAACCAGATACATAGGGTCTGTGCAAAAAGAAAAAAAGGGATGTTCTGGAGCAAAACAAAATGTCAAGTGGCTCAAGGAAGCCCTGGGCCAGCTTTAAGTAAAATTTAAAGTGGCAGAATGTTGTAGAAAGCCAAATACATGTGCTTGGTTAACACAGACTCTCTTTAAGTCTTATGTAATTCACAGGCAAACAAATATTTCTAGCACCATGGAATTAGGCAAAAAATGATAATTAAAAATTAACACTTTTTCACGTTAACACTGCTTAACCCTGCGTTGACGATAACGCACTTGTCTCCGGTCAACGGAGGTTGTGAGTCTATCAGATGTGAAATTTTTTTTTTAATGTTTACTAATAAATGCTTTACTGTTTTTAATTATCGTTTTTTGCCTAATTCCATGATGCAGGGAAAATTGGTTTATCTGTGAAGTTCTGGAGCCAAATCATCTGTACTACTGAAACATTTCACTTTGATTTAACTTGATCTTTTACCCATTTGAGTGGTACAAAGGTATCCAATGCAATAAGTTGGATACCTCTCTAGCATGCAAAGGGTTACCCTTTTAAATGTTAGAGAGGTCTACAATACACTTAATATTGTGTTGGAGTCCTCTCTAGCATTCAAGTGGTTAAAAACATCATTAAAGGAACCTTAACCCCTTGAGTGCCAGAGGGGTATGCAATGGGTTGCGTACCCCCTCTGGCACTCAGACAGTTAACTAAAAATGATGTGGGCTTATATACACCTAATACCCTGTACTTCATTCTAGCATTGGTAAAAAAAATTCTCATTGTTTTCTGAGGCCTAAAATTGACTTGAAGGAGCAGACATTCCTGTCTTTAGCAGGGCTCCCATTGATTGTTTAGGAATATCAATGAATTGTCAGAGATAACAGCCTTTCTGAATACAAAAGCAGTCAGCTCTATTCAGTATTTGACGTTAGCAGCACAAACAACATTAAATAGATGCTCTTGGAATAGGACAATATAAAAATGTATAGAAAATCAAGTTTAGTATTAGTTATTTGGGATGTAACCTGTGCTAGCTCTAGGTATGTGATATGTCAAGTTATATAAACTTGTTACTTTTTTTGGTGTTAGTGTTCCTTTAAAATGTAAAAAAAAAAAAAAAAAAAAATGTTGTAGGGTTTATCCCCCTGAATAAAACAAGAGTACTCCCACTGCTGAAAGGTGTTTCATTCAAAAGTTATTAATTTTCAAAGTTGAATTTTTTAGGTGCAATATCACAGTGGCCTGAAATTTTTTTTTTTTTTTTTACATTTTAAGTATTAATTTCCCTTTAAATCAATGAGAGCTTTGGTAATTCTTATTTGTCCTTTATGGTGTGCATGGTTTGTTCCACTTCTTCTTTCTGCATATGGCTCACAATCCTGTGCCTTTTAGGACGGCAATGGAAAAACTTCGCTCTGTGGACGATGCATTTAGAAGGCAGTTGGAGTCTGTTCTTGCTAGTCATCAGGCAGAACTTATCAAGCTGGCAAGTGAGAAACAAAAGGAAATTGAAGCAGCCAATGAAAAAGTAAGTGGTATACACACACACTTGATTAATACCCACATATGCTGGATATTTCTAATATACCCAGATTTTTAATGTAGCCACAACACCAAATTATTTCAGCTAACAGAAAATGTGTTCAACTAATGTATTTATATGCTATAAATACTAAGCAATGTTTACTACTTGTTGGCTGTCCTGCACAATGGCAAAATACACTTTAATACAATGGCTGTCAATGTACTTTTTAGGCTGATATGAGTATTTAGTCATTCAAAGCCTACAAATCCTGAACTGAAATACGCTCTTAACCCTTCGGGCCGTATGTTGAAAGGGATAACGACAAAAAAAAAGTTGTATGACAAAAATAAGCAATTGTATGCATGAACGACATATTTTCTGTAGAGTGTACGACAAAAAACTAGTCATGTCTGTTGTGTACAACACAACTCCAGAATTAACGGGCAAGGACGGGGCTAAACTATTCTCCAGTGTCGTATAGAGGAAAAGAAAATTTGTCGTAACTAATGACAAAAAATGTCTTGCAAAAGACAAAATTAGTATTTAAGAAAAATTGTAGGGAATGTGACATTCTGAATGTGAGAATTTTTGTGTTTAGTTAAGACCTTTTTATCATTACATAAGACAATTTCAGTCAGGACAAACGACATATTTCTGATCACAACCGAAACTCTCTGAAAATATTAATGATCCCAACGACACTGTACTTTGAAAAGTCATTACAAATGACAAAAGCTATTTTGCTACTTTGAACATATGGCTCTTTGAGTACCAGAGGGGTAAGCAATGCACTGCAAAACAATGTGTTGCATACCTCCAGCACACAAAGGGTTAAAGTATCATGTCTTGATGTTTGTTTGCCCAGAACTTTCATTTTGGGCCTATATCAATATTATCCAGTAAGCAAACTACAGATCTCATCTTTACTTAATATGAGTTAATTTGCTGTATCTATAGCAGTGGTTTGCAAACAAGGTCTCATACAATTTCTGAGGAACCCTAAAAACATAACCCTTTAACTCCCTGAATGCTGACAGATCTCCATCGTATTTCTTTGTAATGTTTTGGACACATCTCTAGCATCCAAGAGACTTGCATAACGAATGTATCCGTATGTTAATTCTTACTGGTAATTTAATAATAGATTATTACGGTAAAGCCACTAAAAGTCAGTCAGATAAGTGCCTTTTAGAGAATTTCTGGACATTTTCTCATACTTTCCTAATTCTCTGGACTACTTTGTCTATGTGGGACACATGGGGAAATCCAAGACTAAGGATTCTGGGTTCCATTTAAATCCTTTAGCACATTGTTCCTCCTTTCAAACAAGGCTTCCACTGAAGTATTGGCACCCTATGTCCCTCTTGTACCGTGGCTCCTACTAGTCCCCTGGGGGACCTTCCACTGGAGAACAAGAGCCAGTCTGGGTTAAAACTCAGATGTCTTCAGTTGCTCTTAACCCGTTAAGGACCCATGACGGTCCAGGACTGTTATGGGTACATTCCACTTAAGGACCCATGACGGTCCATTTATTCCAGGCTGAGACTGAACGCTCCAGTACCGGAGCGTTCAGTCTCAGCCCTTATCAGTTGTGCAGGGTCATGTGATCACTGAAGCAGCGATCACATGTACCAGCATTCTCAATGAATGAGACAGTGTGATTCGCACACTGTCCCTGAGTCTCTCCTCGACCCATCTGTCCCTTACCAGCAAAGTAAGGGACAGAGAAGCAGAGAGGAGACATCTACTGGAGTAAAATAAATCAGCAGCTGGAGGTATTAACCCCTTCACTGCTGTGCACAATTTTATTTATTTATTTATTTATTTATTTTTTTTTTGCAAAAATAGCAAAAGTGGAAGTGTGATTGTTGTGGAGCCATGTAATACATTTATCTACACTGCCAAATGTAATCAATAATAAAAGTGGGAAAAAGGCACATGGGGATTTTCACCCAGGGGGACAGTGTCCACTTAAACCTGCCCATTTTGTAGGTATGACTGACCGGTCATACCTTTCATGCAGTCTCCATAAAAATTTAACCCATTGCGCCCAAGTGATCCCAAGAGGAAAATAAATGGTGTTGTTTTTACATTTTTTTTACTATTTGTGCGCAAAAAAAAAATGGTGTATAATTTTCATGGGTAAAAAAAAGTACTTAGAGGGAAAACACTGTTGAACAAACACCTAGTCAAAAAGGTCAGAATTGCTCCGGTCCTTAAGTGAAATCCACCTCAGATTTTCCCGGTCCTTAAGGGGTTAATCTATTCAAGCGGTTCTACATTCTTGGTGCCCTGTGCCCCCTATCAGACCTGCTCTGCTGAGGTGGTTGACCCTGATGGGGAGGATATGGATGCTTCATTGTCTTTTGGGGATGCCTATGAGGAAGACCTTTGTCGCAAAGCTGAGCTCTTTAAGGGTCTTTGGAGGTCTCGGAGCCTTCTATTGAGTCTTCACAGGACATCTTCCAACGGCACAAAAGGGAATTGCCCATTTTTCCTCCCATCATACTTTGGACCGGGTTATCGTGGAAGAATGGAATATGACTGATAGGAGACCTTCCTTAATAAACACATTTCAGTTGTTTGCCCCAGTATATTACCCCCACCTGCCATTGGTCCTCACCATCTTTTGCCTTGCTAAAAACATTGCCTGCTTCTGCCAGATGCAAAGAGCCATAGCTATCTAGCTATCTGGGATAAACAACTGTCAGATGCCTTTAGGGGGCATGTTCTTAAAGAGTAACTGCTGGTTATGCTAGCTAGTGTTATGGAGGCCAATGCATATCTCACTGAGACAGCCTTTGATGCTGCACAACTTTCTGGAAATGCCTCCGCTATGTCAGTAACCTCTCATCGCAGTTTGGGGCTTAAGATTTGGTCAGTGGACCAATCTTCCAAAAAGTTTGGTGTCATTCCCTTTGTAAGGTGACAACTTTTTGAATCTGACCTGGGTAAGGTTATTAGTGATGCTACTAAAGTCAAAAGCACTCTTGCCACAGGTTGCACCTAAATGTGCCTTTTTTTCCAATGAAGATGGGTGGTTTCCATTACCCCTTCCAGTTCGGGGCATCTAGGCAGGGCCGGCGCCACCTATAGGCGAGGTAGGCGCCGGCCTAGGGCGCACATACTCTGGGGGCGCTCACCACTTACTGCCCAAGTAAAAAGAAAGTACGTTTCGGTGCCCTCCGTTGGCGGGCTATTTTTTTTTTTTTATGTAGCACAGCAAAACCCGTTTCTCTCTCCCTCTCTGCTCCTTCAGTCATGGACCAGGATTGAAGGAGCGGAGGGGGAGAGAGAAACGGGCATCATTGTGCTGCATTAAAAAAATAGCCAGCCGGTGTATCTGAGGTCTCTGTACAGGCTCGTGGCGCTTGTGCGTGAGTGTGTAGTGCGCAGGCCTTTTTCTTCCGGTCTGTATAGTCGCTTGCCTGTCACTTCACACCGCTCCACTGTAGCCATGTTGGGAGGCACTCTACTCCGGCGCTGAGTCTCTACTGGACTCAGAACCCTTCCCCACAGCCGCCTGCAGCCCTCTCCCGCCAGCCCTCCTGTTGCAGTAGCTGCTTGCTGCTATTCTCATGTCAAATAAGAGTCAGATGAGGAATTTGACGCTCGCTGGGTGACTTACTTCAATAAGCCAGACATTGATGCATGGGAGCTAAGAAAAGGCATGAACACACTTATCGGTTATGATCTGGTTCCAGAACCAAAAATCATTGATGCTGCATTGCGGGCGTGCAGGAGGTTAAATGACTTTGCAAGTGCAGTTCGCATTCTAGAAGCAGTTAAGGATAAAACTGGACCTCACAAGGAAATCTACTCCTATGTTATTCAAGAACTTAGACCAACTTTAGATGAGCTTGGCATCTCCAGCCCAGAAGAACTGGGCTTGGATAAAGCATAAGCATTACAGGTTTTCCAGCCAGACATTTTATTGAACTTGCTGCTTGATTTTACACATCCATCCAGAAATGCAAAGACATTAATGTATTATCTTTATTTGAAGAAAATAAAATGCAACAAGTTGTTCTTTTATTGAGTCCTAATGTCTATAATAATGTCGGACCTAATAAAAGGACTTTGTTTAAACGTCAAAAAAAAAAAATAGCCAGCCAAGGGAGAGCATCAAAACGTACTCACTGGGAGAAAGAGAGACATGCACCGGAGTAAGTGGAAGGGGGGATCAAGAGGGGATACAGAGTCAGGCAGGGGAAGAAAGTGTCAAAGGAGGGAATAACGGTCAAGAGGGGATCAAGAGTCAGGCGGGGGGGGGGAGAGAGAGAGAGAGAGTCAAACGGGGGATCAACAGTTAAGAGGGGGAGAGAGTCAAAGGGGGGAGAGTCACATATAGAGAACATACACTCGGTCACACTGATAAGCATATAGAGAAGCACACACACATTCTTACACACGGATATCCTTACAGAGACTTACACACACTGACACACTTATATACATACAGGGAACACATACTGACACACACATAGAGAGAACACACACACACACAGACTAACACTTATACACACATAGGGAACACACAAACAAACTGACACTTTAAACTCATATAGGGCGGGGCATAAAGGGGTAGGACACAAGGGGTGGAGCCAAGGGGCGGCAAAATTAGGTTTCGCCTAGGATGGCAAAAATCCTTGCACCAGCCCTGCATCTAGGGCTCAAACCACACAGGTCTTTCAGGGCCGCCCCACCCCAATGCCCAAATAGGCTTTGCTGAAAAAGAAATCTGCTCAGTAGCCTAAGACTGACAAACCCACCTCCGCATGACTCAGAGTTCTGGTCTGTCCTTACCCGTAAGGGACGGAGTCTTTTTCAAGGTGCATGGGAGTCTTCTGTACAGACCAGTGGGTTTTGCATAGACCTTAAATGTCTTCTGCTTCACTGTATCTTTTTGTCCAGAGTTTCTGGGGATACAGTTTGAGCAAGCTTTTTTTTTTATAGACACAGAATCCTGTCCCTGTTGGAAAGACAAGTAATCGTTCCCATTCCAGCTTATGAACACTTGACCTGATTTTACTCCAATCTGTTTGTAGGTCCTAAAAAGGACGGAGGTTGCTGTCCTATTCTGGACTTAGTGACTCAATCAGTGTGTGTTAGCTCTCCACGTCAAGGTGTAATTTCTGTGAACCATTATTGCTTCCATGTGACCAAGAGAATTTCTTGCCTCTTTTCATTTCTAGGATGCCTATCTTTACATCCTGATTCATACAGGCATCAGCGCTTCCTATGCTTTGCCCTTGGACTAGCATTTACTCAAAGGATCATTATGAAGGTCATGGCTACTTTGCAGCCCACATCCGTGTTCAAGGGATATCTTTGACTCTGCCTTACTTAGATGACCTTTTTCTCTAGGCTCTTTCAAAAGTCATGCTTTGTTCACAGATTCTGCGTCCTTATTGTGGAACATTATGGTTGGCTGGTCAATCTCAAGAAATCCTCACTGGTACCTTCTCAGTTTCTGTTTTTCTTGGATATGAGATTCAGTATGCACCAAGAGAGGGTATTTTACTGGAAGACACGATCCAAACTCTGTCTCTTCATGTAACTCAAGCAATATCCTGGCTGTCAGTGACTGTAAAGGGCTACATGAGAGTCCTAGTGCATCTGGCCTCCGCTCTGGAAGCCATCCCCTATGCTCATTTGCACATGAGGGAGTTAAAGATAGACATTCTCAGGATAAGGTCAAGACAACACTCTCACCTGTTTCACTCCATGTCCCTGTCTCAGTGAGCAAAGGGAAACCTTCACTTGTGGCTTCACTATCCTCCCCGAATGCTGGGACATAGTCACCATAGTCTCCAGCCTAAGATGGGGAACCACACACTAGGTCACTGAATGGAGCAGGGCCTCAGGACCGTGGTTGAGAGTCTGCTTCCAGTCAACTTTCTAGAGATATGGGCTATTCAGCTAACACTTTGTCGTTGGTCCCATGTGTTGTCGGGCACACCAGTGAATGTATAGTTGGACAATACGACATCAGTTGCCTATATAGATTACCAAGGAGGAACTAGAAGTTAGTATGTTTGGGTTGTTTTCCCTGATTCTCATGCTGCAGCAGAAGATCAATATGCTGAGGGATCAAGCCATTCTGATGGCCTCCTTCTGGCCCCTTCGGGCTTGATTCATGGATCTTGTCCTTGGAAGAACCATTTTGCCTTCCTCTGAGGCTGGATCTCCAGACGCAGGGTCCATTTTGTTACCATCAGGTGAAAAGTGAGCAGATGCTCAAATCCCTGCCACCTCAGCAGTTCACATCCCAGGAGTTGAAAATGTGGTCACAGACTTTGTGTCACCAACATCTGGTCCTGGGAAATTGGGAACTCAGATTGTCCAGTGGTGGGGTCTTCTATCAGTTGATCTCACGGTGCCTCACTAAAACCAGAAGGTTCTGCTCCTCTGCACCAAGATGGATCTTCTTGCATTTGGCATGGATGTGATGTCCATTCAGTGGAACTTCCATCTGGCTTATGCGTTTGCACTGTTTTCCCTGATTCTCATGGTGCAGCGGAAGATCAATATGCTGAGGGATCATGCCATTCCGATGGCCTCCTTCTGGCCCCTTTGGGCTTGATTCATGGATCTTGTCCTTAGACGAACCATTTTACCTTCCTCTGAGGCTGGATCTCCAGACGCAGGGTCCATGTTGTTACCATCAGGTGGAAAGATTGGCTTTGATGGCATGGCTCTTGAAGCCAACCTCTTGAAGAAAGGTTTCTGATGCTGTCACTGCCACTGTGGTTTAGGCTAGGAAGCCTGTTTTGTTCAAAGCCTATCATATGATCTAGTTTCTGTTTTGCCAGTGATATGCTGATCAAGACATGTCCACACAGTTCATCGGTCATCTTACAAGTCTGCCTTTCTTCAGGATGGTGTCAACCAGATTCTCAATCTGAGTTCCATTAAGGTTCAGATCTCTGAAGTGGATAGCTTCTTTGCGCTGACATAAAGACTTGTTCAGGGGTGGCTCGCACCTATCTTACCTTCAGGGATCCCACTCTCCCATGGGACTGGAATCTGGTGTAAGGTTAGCTATTAGGTAAGCACCCACCACTGGTCCCATGTCCTGGCAGGGACACTAGTGAGGGCCCAATCAGACAACATGATATCAGTGGCATACATAAATCTCCTGGGAGGACCCAGAAGCATGTACACTTGTACACAGTTTTGGAGAACCTCTAGTGGGCAGACACTCCGACCATCACTGCAGTTCACATACCAGGCATGAGAAACATTGTAGCAGACTTTCGAAGTTGCCAACAACTGGATACTGGAGTTTGGGGACTTAACCACTGCAAGGGATTACCAACAGTGGATCTGCTGGCTTTCCTCAAGAACCACAAAGTTCTGTGCTAGAGCTAAGGACTATCTAGCGATGGAGATGGATGCAATTCCCATTCTACAGAACTTTCATCTAGCATATATGTTTTTCCTCCAATCTCCCTGATTCCCAGGGGGTTGAAATAGGACAGGATGGAGAGAGCTCAGGTCTGGCCCTAACCTGGTTTTCAAATCTTCTCAATCTGTCCACAGCATAGCACTTTTGCCATTCCCTGAGACCGGATCTTCTGAACAAAGGCTACATTTTTCATCTTCGGGTGGAGAGATTGGCTTTGACTGGCTGGCTTTTGTAGCCAGTATCTTGTAGGTTATTTTTTGTTTTGTTTTTTGCATGCTGTCATCACTACCATGATCAAAGCTAGAAAACTGGTCTCTTCCAAGGCCTATAATGTAGTTTGGTCCCTATGATTTCAGTAGTGTGCTGATCATGATGCTCTTCCAGTGATTCTGACTTTTCTTCAAGATAATGTCAATCAAGATTCAGATGTCAGGATGAGAACAAACAAAAATTAGAAAGAAGGTGCTCCTGATCTATAATACATTCAAGAGTGAGAAAACACCACATTGCCACCTATGAATGCTACAACAAAATCCGTTGCTGGAACATATATACGTGTGAGTCCAGAGCTTGGAGAATTTCCAAACTGCTCCCCTAACACAGTATATAAAGGCACTAGAATATAATTGAAGGGCTGGTCTTCTATAAGCTGTCCACAAAGGAGTGGCACATATGTAGAAAAAAGGCACTATTGGCACCTTCTTGTTTTTTCTATCATCCAATGTAGATAATTAATATACAAAGAATTGCACACACATTTAGATGTAGTTGAAGGGCACATATATGCACCTCACAACAAGTGGACATGCAGACAATCTAAGCCTGTCTCTGCTCAGGCATTCCCTTGTGCAATTCCTCAGTAAGAAGATGCTCTTCTGGTGTATAAAGTATATATTAAGGAGTTTAAAACATTAACATCATACTATGTGTTTCTCAGCATACGCCACTGACTTATGAATTTTTTTTTTTTTTTTGTGTTTCAAAAGCTTTATTGAGATTAATGCAGAGTATACATGCAAAGTAGAAGCAAAATATGCACTACAATACAGCAGTGGTAATAGAGCATACAAACACATTATTTGAAGCTAACATGAAAGAAATGTAAAACAAAATCCTTAATAAAGACCTATGTACTGACTAGAAGGATAAGAGATCAAATACTAAGCATAGCAGTACAATTATTTATCATACTCTACTGGATTAGACATATAACAAGACAATACCAGAAGCATATGGTTTTAACAATTCAAAGCCTTTAACAAATCATCTAAATTTGAGACTCAGTATATACTTGTAGAGCAGTAAAACAGTAATCAAACTTACTATGGACTAGTGACCATATTTCAAAGATACAGCGAAGTGTTTGTGAAGAATTAGATTAAGAAGGAAAGAAGCAGGTAGATATAAAGCCACCAGCAGGTGAGCAAACCTTTAAATAGAAATAAAGAAGGCTGGAGTGTAGAATTTAAGAAGAGAAAGAATAGAAGAGGAAAGGGAGAAAGCATTGCGTAGCTTGCCTCAGGTAGGAAGTCAGATAAGTACAAGAGAGAAAACAGAGCTTGAGAACAGAAAGGTAATAGAACTCATACGTGGACAGAGTAATAGGGGAAATACCCTACACCCTGCCTGTAATTCACGTAGTGACCTCAAAAGAGGTCTTGGGGGGGTCAAATATATATTATCCATAGAATGACTCAGAATGTAAGCGGCCAAGTCTCCAAGATCTGAATTTGGTATAAACAACAAAACTATGCTTTAATATAGTCACAAGGGTGAACATAAGCTACTAAAATAACCCTCCAAAGCGGTGGTGTTAAATTAAATATCCCCAATACCCAGAAAACCCATGCCCCTTCAATAACATCATACAGAACAAATAATGGTAAAAATTCGAAGCACCATGCAGCATACATTCTTCATCTGGAACCATGGGCGCCCCCACGGACCAACAAAGTGTGTGCAATGCCTGAAAGGGTGCACAACCCACCAAAGGGTACAGAATCTTCTAAGCACTGTTGAAGGCAAACAAACAGATCCAGGGCCATGAAGAGCGGTCCAAAAGGATGGTACCGGGAACTAGGTAAGTAGAATCAAAATGTTCAAGTTCACTGCCCCGCGAGAAAGGGTATAGCGTCTCCGCTTGCACATACCGAGGGGAAGATGAGGTGAGGGTGCAAAGCGATAGGTCCCCGGAGCCGAATACGAATCCCAGGATCCCAAGGCAAAATTATCCATCCAGACCTCGCTGTATCCAGTGCAAGAATATAGCAGATAAGACCCAGAAGCATCATCAGAACATCAAACAGCCGATGATCACAGGGCACATTTTCCAGGTAAGAAAATAGGATATTGACCGTGACAAGCATCCCAGCCTTCCTAGGTGTTAAAGCTGATGTAGCTCGGAAAGTACATAGAATCTCCCTGGTCACTTGAAGTGCAGATCCCAAGACAAGCCAGGGTACTCTCCGGCTGACACAAACTTGTTTCCAGAAGCGTGGGACAGGTAGTTAGACCTCCAGGCCCAGTCTCCTTTCCGGTTAGGGCCTGGCCCGACCGCCATAAGTCAGAGAGAAAGGTTGCAAATTCTTCCTTTACAGCTGCCTTGATATCTTCCACAAAGGCTCGAAGATTTGCCCGGGATATCCACTGTGCATCACCTCCCCTCGGCAAAGGAGCAACAGACACCATAACAATCAGCTAAGCCACCCGAGCCGTGCCTCGTGTGGGCAATGAGCACCAGTATTCTCAAACTTCTGCTGAGAAACTCGAACAAAGACCTCAATAAAGCATCCAGAATATTAATGTAGAAAAACAGCACCCATATGAGGAATTTAGAGTTGTAAAAATGCCGTTTCACCTCAAAAAGCATTGACTTAGCATCAGAGCAAAGTCAGAAACCAGCCATCTTCTTAGAGAGTTCGCTCCGCCCCCCGCCTTATGAATTTTTATGGGGATTCTTTTTTGTTATTTTTGTTGCACACATGATAAAGCAGCATTGTATGCTGTTAAATGCATAGTGTGATTTTTAAAGTGGAATTTTCACCCTTTAGAAACTTAAAGGGATAGTAATACTTCGTTTTAACTTTATTTTATTTTGTAGGCATTAAAAAAAAATGAAGAACGATATAAGTCTTATCTCTCAAACCTTTATGGTTTAAGAGATGTTCACAAGCAAAGTATCCCCCCCCTGTTCAGCCAGATAAGAAGGGAGGTGCCCAGGTAGACTGCAGAGAGGGACAATCTTCAATTAAGATAAGGGAAAAAGCTGAAAAACTTGTCAAGGGGGGAAGGGCTCTCATTGTTTTTATACAAAGAATATTGTCCCCTTCTGTTATCTGTCTGGTCTTACAATCAGATTCACATCTGAGAAGAGATGCTTACACTAGGAAAAAGGGGAGGGAGGGGGAAACTTTGCTTGTGAATATCTCTTAAACCATAAAGGTTTGAGAGATAAGACTTATATCGTTCTTCATGTTTTTTTAATGCCTACAAAATAAAATAAAGTTAAAACGAAGTATTACTATCCCTTTAATGCAATTGGATGTAGCTGTTAAAACTGGCTATATGTTTTACATTTTGTTTTTAAATAGCAATACTTTTGAGAGCCTTTTATAAATTACCTAGTGACGTCACCACTTCCTCTTTTTTTGGTACAAGCTGTACCGCACAGCTCTGCAGTACGTCTTCCTGTTCTGCAAATTTTCCTCCCACCTCTCTCACCAGCTCTCCCTAGGAGCGAGTGCGCTCCCTACATTATGGGCATGTTTGTTTAGTATGAATAGACATTCTAAAAAGTTGTACTTACACAAGTATGTTAAGTTGTATATTGCCCTTCTGGGCCTGTTAGCCTCCAAGCCATGTCTGCACTCCTCCTTTATTGAACTGGCCCCCCTGTCCAATTCTTCAGTCAATATGTTTTTTTTTACCATTCTCATTGATTTTCCTCCTAATATGTTGCTTCTCTGTGCTTCCTTGTGGCTGGCAGTCTGTCCAAGAGGGGAGTGTAAAATTGCATTCCTAAAAAGAAGAAAAAGTCTTGTTGCAATTCTAAACTCTGGAAATAGGTTTGTCACCTAACCGGCAAATGCTCTAGTGTCTGGAGTGCTAAAGGGTTAATGTGTAAGGTGTCTAAGTGGCCCAGAGTGAGACTATCAACACAATGCTTCCATGCAGTGACAGTCTGACAACTCCCATGCAGTAGCTGACTCCAGAATCCCCTAGCCATGCCAGAGTGCTGGAACCTATGCAGTGTCAGGGTCCTGTGATCTCCCATGCAGCGCAAGGCTCTTGCATGCTCTTTTGGCACATATGGATTTCCCAGGAGCCATGTTGAATGAGCCTTTCTGTATGTTTTACGTGGGATTGTTCTTCATGAACGGGTCCTAGCATTGTGTGGCTATATGGGAAGAAGAGTGTGTTGTGCGGGGAGAGGTCCATGCAGTCATGGTGTGAGGAAAGTGCATTGTGCTGGGGCATGCAGACAAGACTGCAGTTTATTAGCGGGTAGGGGATAAACCAATTGGGGGATTGGAACAGTTCCACTTTAATGTTTTAAACACCATAATAAAATATAGTTTATACCTCGGAGGAGCAGCTTATTATTGAGAAATAACAGACTAGGTTGCCCAAGCAGAGATGGGCTTAGATTCTCTGCATGCCTGCTTGTAGTGTGGTAGCATATATGTGCCCTCCAACTACATCTAAATGTGAATGCAATTCTTTATATGTTATTTACACTGGATCATAGTCACTATTGGCACCTTCTTGTTTTTTCTTTTTCTACAAGGTTCAGATTTCAGCTCCCTGTTCTCTTCCAGAGGTGCAATGCTTTGCTCCCTGATGTGAAGTCCTTTGTTCAGGGGGTGGCTCATGTGCCTATCCTGTCCTTTACAGATCCTACTTGTGTTTAAGATTTGAATTTGGTAGTTGGAGTTCTTCAGAAACCTCAATTTGAACCTCTTTCAGATGCTTCCTTGTGTCATCTGATGCTCAAGATGGCTTTTCTTCTGACCATTGTATCTTTTTGCAAAGTATGAACTCCAGGCCTTGTCTTGTAAATCCCTCTTTATGGTTTTCACTCCCATGGGTTTCTTTTCCATAGTCATCTCAGTCATTGCTTGAAGTACGATGTTCATTGCATGCAGCCATTTCAGTTTTTTTTTTTTTTTTTTTTTTTTTTTTTTTTTTTTTTTTTTAAATTTCACATCTCAGAGAGTTCACATGTGGGCCAGGATGCATCCAAGGTTACCATTTCTTCTTGAATCAAGGCAGACTTACATCCTCAGGAAGAAACCGGTATCTTTTCAAGTCACGGCACATTCCACCAGATAGCTTTTTGGGCCTATATGAATTGGGCCACTGGTGAGTAGTTGTGAAAGACAGCTACATGGGCGGTTTTACATACTTTTAACCAAACACTACCCTGTGAATGTCTTGGCCTCGGCTCAAGACCGTTTTAAACAGAAGGTCCTTCAGTCAGTGGTAACTGTTTAGAGAGCTTTCTCATACGCTAATGTAGATTTCTGAACCCTGTTGGTTTTTGTTCAGTTGTTTTGTGTGCTAGTTTGGTGTCCCTTGACATGTTGTACCAGTTAGTCCTATGGAATACTTGTCTATAGTAGAGTGTTTTTTCTATTTTTCCTTCCCAGCAATCTTGGTGGCTGTTTTAGTATATCCCCATGGCTCCTATGTTCCACATTATCTTAGTGAACGTGCAGTTAAATCCTTTTATATTATTATATTCTATTATTTTAATCTATGTGGAACAGAGGGCTCCCACCTGGAGAAAAAAAAAAACGTAGGTGAAATGCTCAGGCAAAGGGATTTCCTCCTTTTCAACCACTTCCTTTTCTTCATTTTGCTATGTGTTGAAACTGAGTAGACAGGGTGTAAAGATATAGGGAAGAGAGGAGTTGTTGCCTCAGAGGCCCTGCCTTTTGTGCCCTGCCCTCTGAAGGAGGGGAGCTTTTTTCCCCATGGTCCCTGTTTTCCTCACAGACTGCGAACTTCACCAAAGTTCTTGCTGTGTACACTTGTGGCACTGTATAAACATATTCACCCTACTCTTCATTAGACAGTGCTGGACCAGCCATATAATTTGGTAAGCATTAACCCTAGAGTTACCCAAGCACATTGGCGGTAGTATGGAACACATGGCCAACCTTTATTTAGTTTGAGGTTTACTCTTCCTTTAAAGGGATAGTAATGTTTCATAATAAAAGCAGCTCTAATTAATCATCATAGTATTTGGGCCTTGGAGAGTGTTATTTCAATTCTGTCAGAGTTGTAGTTCAAGGGTAATTCGGTGACAAAGTATCCCCCTCACACCCCTTTTACCGATATAACACTGTTCAGCCAGAGCAGAAGGGATTGCAGAGAGGGACAGTCTTCAATTAAGATAAGGGAAAAATCTGAAAAACTTGTCAAGGGGGGCAGGGCTTTCATTGCTCTCACAGGAAGAAGATTGTGCCTTTTCTTATCTGTCTGATCTTACATCCAGATTCCACATCTGAGAAGAGATGGCTTACTCTAGGTAAAAGGGGCAGGATGGGAAACTTTGCTTGTGAATATTTCTCAAACCATAAAGGTTTGAGAGATAAGACTCCTATCGTTCTTCATGTTTTGTTTTAATGCCTATAAAATATAGATAAAACGAAGTGTTACAATCCCTTTAAGCTCAGGAGTTCCAGCATAGCCTACAAGTTCCAGCATACATTACTGCACACATTTCCAGCTTCAGGGTGTGTTTAGCACAGTACCAGAAACCAGTCATGTGATTTTCATTAAAAGTTTTTATTTATTTTATTTCTTTTGCAGGTTTATCAAGTGGAAGAGGAAATGCGGCAACTTTTGAAAGAAACAGCTGGCAGTAAAAAAGCCATGGAGGAGAAAATTAAACGTCTTACTAGTGCATTAAGTGATATTCAGAGTGAACTCTAATCCTTTTTATAACTGCTTTAATATTTTAGAAGATTTTGTAATCATTTGCAGAGCGGGGCATCTGTTTGTGTTGGTTTTCAGAAAAAGCACTTTTCGTTACTGCTATTTAGTAGCAACTCACTGACACATGGAAGTGAGAGTTGACGACCTGAAGCTGTACAATGAATTTTTGTTTTTAAAATGGTCTGCTTTCAACAAGCTAATAAGGTCCAATTCTGGGACAAACCAGCTGCACTTTAGGTTTGAAATGAAAATTCCCCAAATTTGCAAACATTGGCGCTAAATGAAAATGTAAAGGGGTTAAATGAGAATCTTTCAGATCCTCCCCATGGTTCAGATGGTCTGACCCAGAATTGCATCTCATTAGCTTGATGAATAAGGTCTAAGCAGGTGCAGTTATGGTGCAAACCAGCTGCTCTCTTGGAGAAGAAATGGAAACTACCACTGATATAAATTGGGCTTTTAACTCCCTTGAATGTTTGAAAATTCTTAACCCTTTGAGTGCCAGAGGGGAACGGAATGCATTGCACCCCTCTGACTCTCAAAGGGTTAACACATTGCAAGGCAATGAGTTGGGCGATCTCTCTAGCATTCAAGGAATAAGAATCCCAATTCACTAGTAGTTGTCGTAGGTTACCCTATAGTGCAGTTGGTGTGCTCCAGAATTGCACCTTTTTAGCTCTTTGAATATGTCTTTTAGTTTTTAAATTGTGTGCATATGACATTTTATAGTTCAGATATTTATATCATGCTTGTAATTAATGATATTTATACTAAAACCTTAAAATGAAAACTGTGTGTGGCACAATGTTGTTTGTTTATAGTATTTTTATTTGGGTGGTGTGGGGGGAGTTTCTTGGTATTGTCTTTCAATTCCCTTTTAACAACAAATGTTCTGCTCAGTACAGACATCAGTGGTGCGCTTATGTTACTAGTTTAAAGTGCAGCCCAATGCAGTAATATCCTCTGATTAAATGAATAGTAAAGCTTTATACAGTATGGGAATACTTAGACCTGCACCCACATTCATATCTGCACAATTCCTGCTCCATTCAATCCGAGATATCTGTTAATTATCAGTATCGTCACTGACTTGATCAGTAAACAAATGCTGTGCAGCCATATTTTTAATAGGTGACAGGCTATAATTTGCTATCATTATAAAAATAAATTCAGCCATCACACTTATGGCTTTCTGATCATTTCGGCCATGATTGAAAAACTTGGATGATACTGATCTAGCTACTACCATAGTGCTCTACCTATGGCTCATTCTAGCAGTCAGCAAATTAATTTTCTCTGTTGTCCAATATAGGTTACTGGTGACTTTGGGTAGGCGACTGCCCCTTTAAGTAATAAGGAACAATTCTATTAGATATGGAATACCACCATTAGGCGGGTTACCATTACTGACATGCTCTAGTGGATAGCTCAGTTTCCAGGCTCTATGGTGGACCTCTTAGCCTTGGGGGGGGGGGCAATTTCTTTCCCCAGGAGTTGCCCATTGAGGCTTCTTCTTTATACATGGTAATCTGAAGATAGAAGACCTGCTGAAAAGGTGAGCAACCCTTTGAATGCTGAGGTTCACTTGTCCCTCTCCACACACAGGTCTCCTTTGGAGTTCCTACTACATACTCCTGCACTCATTGGGTTTATCTGTATGTCTGCTGGGGGTTTCTGTGGTAAATTTAACCCTTTGTCTACCAGTTGGCATCCTTTTTGGGGGGTTTCACACTTTTCCCTTCTGGGTACAATGTGTAATTGTCTTAACATGTTTTCTGATGTTTTTACAACTTTTTTTTTAACCTCACTGTAAAATATTGTAAATTTGAGTTCCGCACGTTTAAGGTCCTCTTTATCGCATAGATACCATGTTCCATTCACATCTAAGGGACTTTACAGTTTGGGACCTATCTCTGCAACCGCTCAACGTAGCGACTTCAGAGATGGCTCGTTTTGTCTATCCTTGCTCTATCATCCAGGCAACGTTCTGTGCGTTTTTGGGGGCTCAGGGGGCTTCAGGCACTGCTGGGGTACTTTTTTAAGGAAATCTACGTTTCCCATGACAGCTTGCTTTGCATGCTCGTTTCTGATTGGCTCCCGTCGCGGCAGCCATTATCTGCTTTCCCTTCAGGAGTATCCTACGCAGGGCTTGGACTCTCCTGCTCTCCTCAGCAGATTAACCCTTTGCCTGCCAGATAAGTACAAATTAGTGATTTCTGGGGTGAACTTTTAATCTTTAACACTGTATTATTATACTTGGGACATTGTTTTGACACTATGAGAATGTCAACTCCATTGGAACTTGGGGCTAGGCCTAAGACTAAGGATACTTGGGGTGTCTGTGTCCCCCATTGTACACTGCTCCTCATGTTAATCAAGGTTGCCTAGAGAGTATTCAGGTCATGTATGCCCAGCATGCGCTGTCGCCCATGCGTCTCCCCCAGGAACCTTCAGCCATGCACAAGAGCCAGTTTGGATGCAAGAGTTTAAGGCTACTACCAGAGACCTAAGGTCTACCTTACAACTCTTTCCATCCCAATTACAGGGTGTTTTCCACGCTTGGCAACCCCCTACTTCTGTCAGGTTTTTCCTACCTAAGCCGCAGGGTGTACCTGATGTCTCTGATTCCTCTGAAGAGGAACTCCTGGTGGATTCTGATAAGGGGGGGATGTTCTGAGGTGGTCTCTTCCCAGTTTTTCTGAGGACCCCTTTGAAGCTGACCCTGATCCCTCTGGTGAGGGCAGTGGTGTTAAGCACACTAAACATTCCCTTGGTTCCAGAGGTTCCTGTGGACCCCTCTGATGTGTTCCATGAGCCTAAGAAGCAGTCTACCTGTTTTCCACCTAACCTCACTCTTGACCGTTTGGTGTCTGATGAGTGGAAAACTCCTGGCAGAAAACCTTCTGTTTCTAAAAAGTCAGCCAAGTTGTACCCTTTTCCTGAAGCGGCGTTAACTCAATGGACTCATCCACCCAAGGTAGACATGCCAGTCTCCAGACTTTCTAAGTCCACTGCTTTTCCTGTGGCAGATGCTTCTGTCCTCAAAGAATGGACTGACAGAAAGCCTGAAGACCATCTTTGCTATGGCTGGTACTTCGTTGTGTCCGGCGTTTGCTGCTTCTTGGGTGAACAGGACCATTGCAGTTTGGACTGAACAGCTGACTCTGTGGCTGTCTGTCAGGGTGCTCCTACTACTGATATGTTGCGACGACTTGCCAACATTTCTGAGGCTCAGAATTATGTTTCTGCTGCTATTTTTGACGCCATCTGCTTGGTTGCGGGTTTTTCTCCATGTCTGTGGTAGCCAGACGGGCTCTTTGGCTCAAGATCTGATCTGCAGACACTACCTCTAAGAAAGCGTTGCTTTCACTGCCTTTTCAGGGTACTTCTCTGTTTGGGTCGGAGCTTAAGGACCTCATCATTGAGGCCATAGGAGGTAAGAGTACCTTGTTGCCCTTAGTTCCTAAGAAGAAGCCTCCAGTGAAGCGGAATCGGCTTTTTCGTCCCTTTCAGGGTGAGGCGCTCTCCAGGAACCAGGCGGTTCCCCAGGTTCTACGGTCCTCCAAGCCCGAACAGCAATGCAGGGCCAAGCAATCCTCCACTAAGCCCAAGACCACCAAACCTGCTTCGGCATGAATCGCTGAACCTCGGTCCCCACACTCCAGTGGGTGGTCATTTGTGCCACTTACTCAGTGTCTGGATAGACACCGTGGTGGATCCATGAATTTCGCAGGTTGTGTCAGAGGGGTACAGAATTCCTTTCATTTCTCTTACTCCACTCAGGTGGGCAAGTGCCATCTGTTCCACTGTGCTATTCAGACACTTTTGGACAAGGAGGTTCTGGAACCAGTCCCAGCGCCGGAACGGGATTTGGGGTTCTACTCCAACCTGTTTGTGGTTTGCAAGAAAGATGGCGGCTGTCGTCCAATTTTGGACCTCAGTTCCTTTGTGGTCAAGACTCATTACCACCAGGAGTCCCTGTGGACTGTGATCGCAACCATGTCTCCTGGAGAATTCCTCACTTCTCTGGATCTTCACAATGCATACCTGCACATTGCCAGCCATCCAGAGAGCTGGCAGTACCTCTGGTTTGCTTGCAACCAAGGGCATTTTCAGTTTGCTGCTCTTTCCTTTGGTCTGACTACAGCTCCCCAGGGCTTCAATCGTGTCCTGGGTGCACTAGTGGCTGCCCACCACCGGGACAGCATCAGAGTCGCTCCATACATGGACAACTTGCTTCTGAAGGCCCCCCCTCTGGAACTCCTTCATCAGCAGGTCAAGGACTGCATTCCTGCACTGACCTGTCATGAATGGATCCTCCACATGGACAAGTCAGACCTTCCTTGTCCCATCTCAGACACTAGTCTTCCTGGGTCTCCTCTTCAGCACCAAGCAGGGTATGATGTTTCTCACAGATGAGGTAGCTCACCAGATTGTCCACAAGATGGCTGCTGTTCTGGCTAACGATCCAGTCCCGGCCAGGAAGCTGACCTCACTGGTGGGGAAGTTCATTTCCACCACAGAAGTGGTTCCAATTGCCATGGCTCACACCAGGGAACTTCAGAGGCGTGTGATCCATGTGTGCAGGGGCAACAGGATCTGTTGAAGACATTGATGTCTCTTCCTCTTCACGTGGAGATGAGCCTGTCATGGTGGCTCGATCTCTCCAATCTTCTGAAGGGCTGCCCCTTCATGATAACCTTCTGGACTACCTTGACGACAGATGCCAGCCTCTCTGGCTGGGGGGCAGTCCTGGGTCACAGCAATGCCCAGGGTTGGTGGTCTCCGGAGGAATCTCTCCTTCCCAACAATGTGCTGGAGCTTCGGGCGATATTTCATGCTCTTCGCCACTGGACTCGTCATCTGGAGGGATGCCCAGTTAGAGTCAAGTCCAACGCCACATCAACAAGCAAGGTGGTATAAGATGTCTCACTGCTTGGTTAGAGGTCAAAGCTATTTTAACATGGGCAGAGGAATATGTTCCTTCCATATAAGCAATTCATATTCCTGGTGTAGACAACATGCTGACAGACTTCCTAAGTCGACACACAGTGGACAGAGGAGAGTGGGAACTGAATCAAGAAGTGTTCAACCTCATTGTTCACAAGTAGGGTCTTTCTTGCATCGACCTGATGGCGACAAGACACAATCGGAAGGTTCCGCTGTTATGCTCACACTGGAGGGACCCTCTAGCTCTGGCAGTGCATGCCATGTCGATCCCATGGCTCCTCTGGTGTAAATCTTTCCTTCCATTCCCAGGCTACACAGGGTATTGTGGAAACTGCATCTGGAGGGCTCTCCAGTCATTCTGATTGCTCCGTACTGGCCTTGTCAAGCTTGGTTTACGGAGCTCCTGGATCTCTCCGTGGTGAAGCCCTTTTGCCTTCCCTGCCATCCGGATCTTCTTCTACAGGGTACCTGTAGTGGACCGTCTAGTTTTGGCTGCATGGAAACTGAATCCTCAATACTGAAGAAAAAGGGTTTCTCTTCTGTTGTGATGGCCACTAAGCTTAGTGCCCGCAAGCCGGTATTATCTCTAAGGTCTACCATAGAGTCTGGTCCACTTTTCTCTCTTGGTGTGCTGATATGAATCTTTCCCAGGAATTTGATCTTCCTACAGTCCTGTCCTTTCTGCAGGACGGAGTGGATAAGGGTCTCAGTTTGAGTTCCCTTAAGGTTCTGACTTCTGCACACTCTGTCTTCTTTCAGAGAAGCATCTCTATCCTTCCAAATGTCAAGGTTTTCTGTCAGGCCGTTGCTCATACTCGTCCTGCCTTTCAGCACCCTACTCCTCAGTGGGATCTTAACTTGGTTTTTGATGCTCCATTTGAATCCTTGGCTACTATTCCTCTTTACATGCTGACTTGGAAATGGCTTTTCTTTGTCGGCCAATACAAGTTACTGGTAACTTTGGGTAGGCGATCAGCCCCTTTAATAGGCAGGAACAATTCTGAGAAGTGACTGCTGGGTGGAGCCTTCCTCCTCTCCTTAGCTTGCAGCTAGACAATCCCCAACCAGTAAGATTTGTTCCTTGGTCAAGACACAAGGCAAGAGAACAGTTCTGCTATAGTTTTAGCTTTTTTATTATTTTTCTTTTAGATATGGAATACCACCATTAGGCGGATTACCATCACTGACAATTCCCATCACCCAAATGTGGATAGCTCCGTTTACCAGGTGCTTTTGTGGACCCAAGTCCTGGAGGGGAAATCTTAGCTGCAAGTTCTTTCCCCAGGAGTTGTCCACTGAGGCTTCTTCTTGATATATGGTAATCTGAAGATAGAAGACAGGCTGAAAAAGGTGAGCACTCTTTGAGTGCTGAGGTCCACATGTCCCATGCTTCCCCTCCACACAGGGGTCTCATTTGGAGTTCCTGTTACATACTCATGCACTCATTGGGTTTATCTGTATGTCTGTTATGTGTTTGGAGCAAGTTTCTGTGGTAACACTTTTGCTGCTGGTTAGCACATTTTTTTTTTTTTTGCGGGGGGGGGGGGGGGGTTGGGCACTTTCCCTACTGGGACCAGTGTTTATTGGGTCTACTGTTTTATTTTAGTGGGCTTTTTGAGTGCTTTACTTTTGGTATACACCTTGTTACCTTTATGTTCTGTGCCTTTAAGGTGCGCTTTTACCGCATAGATGCCATTGCTTCATTCACTTCTATAGGACATTACAGTTTGGGACATATCTCTGCAACCGCTCCATGTAGCGTGGTCAGAGATGGCTCATTTTGTGGGTTTTCCTTTGCTCTGTCATCCTGTCAACATTCTGGGGATGTTTGAGGCTTTAGGGGGCTTCGGGCACTGTTGGGTACTCTGTCAGAGAAACTACATTTCCCACAAGCGCCTGCTTCGTGCGCTCGTTTCCGATTGGCTCCTGTCACGGCAGCCATTTTGTGTATTCGAAGATCGACTATCCTACGCAGGGCTTTGACTGTCCTCCTCTCCTCCGCAGTTTAACTCTTTGCCTACCAGATAAGTCTTGTTTTAGTGTTTCTGGGGTGCATTAATTATCATACACACTTTATTGTGGGTGTTTTGATACTTTGACAGTTTTTACTTATATAATTATACATATTTGCCCAGCATGCGCTGCTGCCCCTGAATCCCTTGCTGGGGCCTCCAGCCATGCACTAGAGCCAATATGGATGCAAGAGTTTAAGACTACTACCAGGGACCTCCAGTCCACCTTACAACTCCTTCCATCCACTTTACAGGGGGTCTTCCACTCGTTGCAGACCCCCACCCCTATCAGATCTTCCCTGCCTAAACTGCCGGGTGTACCTGATGTGTCTGATTCCTCTGAGGAGGAATTGTTGGTGGACTCTGATGATGACTACTGTTCAGCTGTTCCTTCAGCTCAGTTTTTTGTGGACCCCTTTGAGGCAGACCCCATTCCCTCAGCTGAGGGCCTGATCAGAGCTGTGTTGCCCACCCTGAACATTCCCTTAGTGCAGGAGGCATCTTCTGACCCCTCTGATGTTTTCCAGAAGCCTGTTAGGCCCCATGCTTGCTTTCCACCTAATTCCACCCTTGACCTCTTGGTGTAAGAGGATTGGAAATTTCCAGACAAGAAACCTTCTGTGTCTAAGAAGTTTGCTAAGCTTTACCCGTTTTCTGAAACAGCCCTTACTCAGTGGGTTCATCCCCCCAAAACTGGATGCCCCAGTTTCCAGGCTTTCTAAATCAACTGCCTTGCCTGTGGCTGATGCCTCTGCTCTCAAAGACTGCTCTCAAGGCCGCTCTGTCTGATGTTGGTAGCCAGGGCATCTACCATGTCTGTGGTAGACAGAAGGGCATTTTGGCTTAAGATCTGGTTGGCTGACACAGCCTCTAAGAAGGCTCTCCTGTCTTTGCCTTTTCAGGGATCCTCCCTGTTCGGGCCTGAGCTCAAGCATCTCATCAACAAGGCCACTGGATGGAAAAGTTCTCAACTGCCAGTGGTCCTGAGGAAGAAGGCGCCTGACAAAAGGAATCAGCTTTTTCATCCCTTTCAGGCAGACTTACTCCAAGCGACCCAGATGGTCCCTCAGGCTCCATGCTCCTCATCCAAGCCTAAGCAGCAATGGAGATACAAGTCCTCCATAAAGCCCAAAGCTTCCAAACCTCCTTCTGCATGACTCACCGAACCTGGGTCCCCACCCGCAGGTAGGTGGCCACCTAAGCCACTACCTTTCAGTTTGGCATCCCTCTGTGGCGGACACATGGGTTTTACAAGTGGTGGCCTCAAGATACAGGATTCCCTTCACCTCTCTTCCTCCTCGAAGGACCTTTGTTTCTCATTCTCCCTTGGAAGCAGAAAAGAGATGCCTTTTCGAGGACGCTATTCAGGCCCTGCTAGACAAGGCGGACCTGGAGCCAGTTCCCCTTCAGGTGAGGGGCTTGGTATTCTACTCTAACCTCTTTGTGGTTTCCAAGAAGGATGGGGGCTGTTTTCCCATTTTGGATCTTGAAGGATCTCAGCTCTTTTGTGGTCAGGTCCCAGTACCGCCAGAAGTCTCTGCGCACAGTGATAGTGACCATGTCTCCTGGGGAATTTCTGGCCTCTCTGGATCTTCAAGATGCCTATCTGCACATCACCATTCATCCAGAGAGTAGGCAGTATCTCTGCTTTGCCTGCGACAGGGGGCACTTCCAGTTCTCTTCCCTCCCCTTTGGCCTGACCACGGTCCCTCAAGTCTTCAACAGAGTCCTAGGAGCATTGATCTCCGTTCTACATCGGAACGGCATTAGGGTGACTCCATAAATGGACGAGCTCCTTCTGAAGGCCTTGTCTCCGGAACTCCTTCACCAGCAGGTACAGGACTACATTCATGCTCTCTCCCATCATGGGTGGATCATCAACCTGGACAAGTCAGACCATGGTCTTTCTGGGCCTCCTCTTCGACACTGAGGGGGATGGTGTTTCTGACGGACAAAGTGGCTCATCAAATAGCACTAAAGTTCCAAGCTATCCTGTCTTAGGATCTGGTTCCAGCCAAGAAGTTGTCTTCCTTGGTAGGGAAGTTTATTTCCATCATAGAAGCAGTTCCGTTTGCCATGGCTCACACCAGGGAACTTCATAGGTTTCTGATCCTGGCCTGCAAGGGCCATCCAGGTCTCCTGGAGAGATCCCTGTCTCTCCCTCTTCAAGTGGAGCAGAGTCTCTAGTGGTGGCTCAAACTGAACTATCTCCTGAAAGGCAGACCCTTCCTGGTGCCCTTCTAGAGCACAGTGATGACAGATGCCAGCCTCTCTGGATGGGGAGCAGTGCTGGGGCACTTGAGTGTTCAGGGCCGGTGGTTTCAGGAGGAATCTCTTTCCCATCAATATCTTGGAGCTTCTGGCGATATTTCATGCCCTACATCACTGGACACGGCAACTGCAGGATTGCCCGGTCAGAGTACAGTTGGACAAAGCCACAGTGGTAGCCTACATCAACAAGCAAGGCGGCACAATAAGTCTTGCAGCTTGGCTAGAGGGCAAGGCTATTTTATCTTGGGCAGAGGAGCATGTCCTTGCCATTTCCGCAGTTCATATTCCTGGTGTAGACAATGTTCTGGCCAACTTCCTCAGTCGACACACAGTGAACAGCGGAGAGTGGGAGCTGCACCCAGAGGTGTTCAACCTCATCATCCAGCAGTGGGGTCTGGCGATTGAATCCTCAATTTTGAAGTAAAGGATTTTCTTCTGGAGTGGTGACTACTGGCTTAGTGCCCACAAGCCTGTTCCCTTTAAGGCCTACCATCGAGTTTGGTCCACCTTTCTGGCTTGGTGTGCTGACGAGGACCTGTCTCAGGATTTTGACCTTCCTACAGTTCTTTCTTCCAGGATGGTGTGGATAAGGGTCTCAGTCTGAGTTCTCTCAAGGTTCAGACTTCTGCTCTCTCTGTCTTCTTTCAGAGGCTTCTTGCTAGCATTCCTGATGTCAAGGTTTTCTTCCAGGGTGTTGCTCATACCCGTTCAGTGTTTAAGTCCCCTGCTCCTCAGTGGAATGTTAACCTGGTTCTGGGAGTACTCCAGCGTCCTCCCTTTGAGTCCTTGGCTACTATTCCTCTAGGTCTGCTGATGTAGAAGATGGCCTTTCTCCTGGTGATTGTTTCTGTTCCCCGAGTTGCAGAGCTGAATGCCCTGTTTGTAGACTGCCTTTTTTGGTCTTTCACAAGGACAAGGTGGTGCTTCGCACCTCACAAAGGTTTCTCCCGAAGATGGCGTCTGAGTTCCACATTAATCAGGAGATTGTGGTCCCTTCCTTCTGTCCTAACCCTACTTCTGACAAAGAGAGGGATCTTCATCTGTTGGATGTTGTGCATTGTCTCAAGTTCTATGCGCATCACACTGAGTCCTTGAGGCAGTCTCACACTCTTTTTGTCATTCCTGAGGGTCCTAGGGCAGGGATGCCTGCTTTCAAGGTAACCATAGCTTCTTGGATCAAGTCCACGATTTGTTAGGCTTACGAACTTAGGAAGAAGCCTGTTCCCTTCAGGGTCACGGCTCATTGTACGAGGTCTATTGGGGCTTCTTGGGCCTACAAGAACCAGGCCTCAGCTGATCAGTTGTGCATGGCAACCCCTTGGTCGTCTGTGCATACCTTTGCTAAACGCTATTGCGTGGATGTGCTGGCATCAGCTGATGCCAGTTTTGAGAGGAAGATCTTGGAGGCAGCCTTGCCTGCCTAGGATCTCTTTAGTGTCTCTTACCCTTTCACTTTTGAGCCCTTTTGGCTCTAGTTCAGTGTGCTGTGTACAGTTCCTGGGGTCTGTTTTACCCCTGTTCAGTGTCCGTTGACACTTTAAGGTTATTGTTGAGCTATTCATGATCTGTAGGTTCATTGGTGCTCTGGTGACTTTGGGGAGCCTGCTCCTGGTCCTTGCCTTTCATCCCGCCCTGGGGAACTTAATGGTTGGACATCTCAAAGTTACCAGTAACCTGTATTGGACGACAGAGAATATAGGATTTTAGTCTTACCTGTTAAATCCTTTTCTCTTAGTCCATACAGGTTACTGGTCTCTCACCCTGTCAAGGGACCATGCTTGGCTCTCCTGTGGAAGAACGTGGGGGTCCTTTCGGGTTCATTCTCACAGGAGTCTTTCTTTAACTTCTTATCACCTCATCAATAGTTAGTCTGCAAATGTTACTGGTTGGGGATTGGCTAGCTGCAAGCTAAGAAGAGGAGGTAGGCTCCACCCAGCAGTCACTTCTCAGAATTGTTCCTTCCTATTAAAGGGGCTGATCACCTACCCAAAGTTACCAGTAACCTGTATGGACTAAAAGAAAAGGATTTAACAGGTAAGACTAAAATCCTATTTTCTCCTGGTGATTGTGTGTTCGCCGTGTTGCAGAGTTACATGCCCTGTCTTGTAAACCCCACTTTTTGGTGTTTCACAAAGACAAGGCAGGTCTTCGCACTTCTCAGGAGTTCTTCCAAAGGAGGTCTCTGAATTCCACATTAATCAAGAGATTGTGGAGCCTTCCTTCTGTCCTGACCCTACGTCAGACAAGAAAAGGGATCTTCACTTGTTGGATGTAGTGTAATGTCTCAAGTTCTGTGTTTACTGCACTAAGTCTGTTCGCCAGTCTGACGCACTGTTCGTCATTCCTGAGGGTCCCAGGGCAGGGAGACCAGCATCCAAGGTGACCATAGTGTCATGTATTATGTCTGCTATTCGTAAGGCTTACGAACTGCAGAAGAAACCTGTTCCTTTCGGGGTTTTGGCTCCTTCCTCTAGATCCATTGGGGTATCTTGGGCTTACAAGAATCAAGCCTCAGCTGATCAGTTGTGCAAGGCTGCCACTTGGCCGTCTTTACACACTTTTTCTAGGCACTACCTCGTTGATGTGCTGGCATTGGCCAATGCCAGCTTGGGATGGAAGATCCTGGAGGTGGTTTTGCCTGTCTAGGTTCTCCTTTCGTTTCCTCAGTGGTCTATCATTTTTGAGCCCAGTTGTCTCAAGTTTGTGTGATTATGCACCGGTTGGAAATGTTGACACTTAATTGTTATTGTTGGGCTGTACATGATCTGATGGTTCATATAGGCTCTGGTGACTTTGGGGGCTCTGCTCCTGGTCCTTGCCTTCCCACCTTTGGGACACTCACTGCTTGGACATCCCAAAGTTACCAGTAACCTATATTGGACGACAGAGAAAAGAGGATTTTAGTCTTACCTGTTAAATCCTTTTCTCTTAGTCCATATAGGTCAATGGTCTCCCACCCTGTCAAGGGACCATGCTTGACTCTCCTGTGACCGAACGGGGGAGTCCTTTCGGGTTCATGCTCACAGGAGTCTTCTTTTCCCTTCTTACTACATAGTCACTAGTTAGTGTCTCAAATCTTTCTGGAGAGGGGTGGCTAGATACAGCTAAGGAGAGGAGGTAGGCTCTACCCAGCATTCTCTTCAAGAACTGTTCCTGCCCACGTAAAGGAGCGATCACCTACCCAAAGTTACCAGTAACCTATATGGTCTAAGAGAAAAAGGTTTTAACAGGTAAGACTAAAATCCTCTTGTTTTTCTGGGGTTTGGGACCAGTGAAAAGGACAGGAACCTGAAAACTTAACAGGTGTTAAACCTGGGCTTAGGCTTAGGGTGAGGAAAATGCTGGGCTGCAGGGCATTTAAGAAGTTTCTCTAGTTGGAGAGTTGTGGGTTTCATATTTAACATACCTGACATAAAACTATACATTTTTCTGCAACAGAACACTGCAGTAAGCCTGTTACCAAATGCAAAAGAAAAAGAACACTCTAGAGAGCTGACAGTTATTGTAAAGGAGAAGAAAATGTGCATACAGGGAATACAAGCAGCTTCAGTCAGAGGAATGTAGAAATGTTTACAAGGTTAAACAAATTAAGACTAAGTACAAGGTAAGATAAGCCAAATCCAAGAAGAGAAAATCACCAGGTCTATTAAAAAAAAAAAATAATAATAAAAATAATAAGTTGCACATCTTTAGGAGTACTAATGACTACAGAAAAACTAAACGGAGGCTTACTATGAGTAAAGTCAGAAAATGGATAGATATGTGTAGGGAGAGAAGGAAATAGCTGTCTACCGAAATAATTATTTCTGCTTCATATTTACAGATGACTGTGAAAAAGATGAATCCCTAATAGTGGACACATGTTTTACTGGTATTATCAAAATTAAAAGTTTATAAAATCAGGTGGACCAAAAGAGATTCATCCAATATAAAGAGATGCTGATTTCTGACCATAATGAATCAGCAGCATCTATGTTAGTTCTTGAAGTATGATATGGGAGTTAGAAGGTAGAGAGGACAAGAGTTGGTATTGGCGTTCAGCAGCAGCATGGGCTAGAAAAGGAACGAGGAAGTACGGGTGGCTGTGTCTAACACACCTACCTAATGAAGGTGATGAGAGTTGGCATTGCAGTACCACCACTAACATTACACAAATCTGGACAGATGTGCAGCACAGGCAAGAGATGTCTACAGAATGATGAAGTACAGGTGACTGTGTCTAAAAACAACCCACCACAAAATAAATAAATATACTGTGATCCCTAAGATTAAGAAAGGAAGCAGCAACATTTATTTTATTTTTTTCCTTTGTTAGAAGTATGGTATGGGCTTCAGGAAGTGATGGAGGAGGTGAAAGTTGGCATAGCAGCATCTTGGATAGTGTTGCAAGCACGGTATGAGCTTCAGCAGAAGATGAAGGAGGCAAGCCTGGTCAGGGCTTAGCAATGCCACCATAATCACAGCATCTGTAACTTTGTTCAAGCAAAACATGGGTTTCAGGAAGTAATAGAGGTGGCCATTATTGTCAATGCACTACTAACACCAGCAACACCAGAATTAGACAAATACGGATATACACATACAGTAGCAAGGCCTATAGAAGTTTCTTACTGAGGAATTACTGGTGGTGGCTGCCTAACAACAAATAAGCCCCCAAAACCAACAACAAGCCCTTAACAGAGTATGGAAGCAGCGGCTGCATCTCTGATGGTGTTACAAACATGTAATGGGCTTCAGGAGGGGTTGGAGGAGGAAAGAGTTGGCACTGCAGTACCTGCAGCAGCATGGGCTAGAAAAGTCTGTCACACTAATATATTGATGAATTGTGATACAGTGGGTGGGAAAAATCCTCTTAATCAGCCCTCAAATTTAGATCCAAACTTGGCCAGACTGATTTCTAAGAAGGCAATCTGCTCCACAAGGTATGGGGAGAGCTGGGAGCTCTGTTGAAGATGTTTCCCTTCACTTAAAAAAAAAAAAAAAAATTCTCTCTTTGGACAAATGTGGGACACCAAGGAGAGAAGGCTGGCCAGATAACAGCTTTCTGGTCACAGTAGTTTAGTGGGTCAACAGCAGATGGAAGTACATCAAGGTAGCCTTTAATCATGTTGGAGGCATTACTCTTGGCGCTCCTGTTGATCTAGTATCACTACTGCTGCTATATGGATGCAAGGACTGGGGAGTAAGACTGCTCCTGGAAATCAGGATTTGCCAGAGTAATAACATCACAAATAAAGTAGAGTGATTAATAGGCTTTTGCTATCTTCAGTCACAGACATAACCAAGGTTATGTATTCCTGCCAGGGATGTATTGGCTATTCTGAGTATGAATCACTTCTCTCTACCCTTCACGCAGTCCCTTCCCACTTTAAGGGTCTAAATGAATGACCTAGTCAATTTCACAGAAAACACAGGAATTGCTGTTCATTATTCTGACACTTCTATCCTTTCTGCTTAGTATGTCTTTTTAATCCGAATTTCATGAATCTCCTTTTGTCTGAAAGAAATACACATCTACTCGGGGGGTGGGGGTGTCAGTGCTTGGTCCTGTTCTCTCTAAAATCTTCAAATAGTGGTATTTCAAAGAGCTTTCAAGGTAAGGTGTGTGTCTATTTGCAGGCGACACAAACGTCTATAACAGAGTTGATGCTACAGGAGGGAATAAGACAAATACATAGTGGTTTAGGAAAATTGAAGGAATAGACAAAAGTCTGGGATCTAAATTTTAATTCTGCAAAGTGAAAGATAATGAATTTCGGGCACAAAACACAGGCTTGGAATACAGGCTTAATAGTACTTTGTTGATAACAGCAGTAGAAAGGGACTTGGGTGGTGTTATTTCAGATAGCTTTAACGTAAAGCAGTAGGAAAAGCTAACCAGATATTGAGCTGTATAAGATGTGGTATTAGCAGCAGGAAAAGAGAGGTATTAATGCCACTTTATAAAATCACTGGCAAAACCTGAACTGGAGTGGATCACATCTCCAGAAAGACATTAATAAAGTGGATGCATTTCAAAGAAGAGCTACGTTAAGCCTTAAGGACCCATGACATGTCAGAACTGTTATGGGAAAACTTGCATTAAAGACCTATGAAGATAATGGCAAGTCATGGAATTCAGGGGGTCCCCTCATGGCTGCACGCTGTTCCCGTGGTCCTTAACTGCTGGCTGGTGCAAGGTATTTATGATAAAACTTACCAGGATACACTGAAAGACCTTGATATGTATAGTTTGGAAGAGAGGAGAAAATGAGGATATGATCAAAATATTTACTATAGTAAAGTTCTGAAGGGAAGAATTTTTCAGAGAAAAAGAAATACTAGAAAAAAAAGGGCATGATACAGTTAGAATTGAAGATTCAGAAGTAATGGAACAGCCTCCCAGTGGAAGTGATAGGGACTATTACAGTAAAAGAATTCAAAAAATACCTGGGACAGACATACGTCTATTATGAGAACTACGTAAGACTGTATTTTATCCATATATGAAAATGGCCAAGTACAAAAGAGAGGGCACCCAGCATTTCTACCTTGACATTACTGTAGGTGGGATGGAGAGAAAAAAGGGCTAGCTAACTGTATTGTTAGAGAGTATATAAAAATATAGAAAAATGGATGGGAAAAGGAGCCCCAACTGTCCCAATAGCTCCTTTGCAGCTTGGCTAAGGTGTACAATCAAATAATCTGCTTTGGGATGTAGTGCTCCTGTGAAAAGACAAAGAAGGGGAAGGGACTATTAAATAGATAGTAATGTCAAAATATAAATATACATAGGACTGTTCAATGTAATGCAATATAATGCATAGTATCTTTGTATTGTTCTAGTAAATCAAGTCAAAAAATGTCTCCCTCCTGCCCCTTTCCATCATGTCATTCAGAGTTCCCTGTGATCTGAAAGCCAGTCTCTTGACCTTAACCCTTTTAGTTCCAGAGGGGTACGCAACACCTTGCTTTGCAAAGTGTTGCATACCCCTCTGGCACTCAAAGGGTTAGGGCTCGCAATGAGTGTCAATATTGTGTTAGTCAGCATAAGGAAAACCCTGCCCCCCTCTGCGAAGGGTTTTCCCTACACAATGGTGTCCCTCATTGTGATACGTCTGGAACGGCTTTTGGATCTTGGTGAACTCTGAATGACATGATGATAGGGGTGGGAGAGGGAAGCTTTTGATTCTATTTACTAGAACAATGCAACAATACAGAAATTGCAAAAGATACTAGGCACTATATAACAATACATTTAACACTCCTATGTATATTTATATCTTCACATCCCTCTCCCTTTAATGATATCAAATGGAAAACAAAAAACACAGAAAATTATAAAAACTATTGAAAGGAAAACAGCAAAAAAGGGGGGGCTAAATAAGGAGAAAAGGGGAAACTGGGAGACAAGTGGTGACTGGAGAGCCCAAAATTGTAAACAATGTAGGATAATGCAACAGTGATACAAAATGGCCCAATAAGATAATTGCCTCTTTTACCTGCAGTCTTTGACTACACTTCTGAAATTAGTGTATGGGACTGATCAGTTATCACATATGAGTACAGATGTATGCTTACTAGCGTTCCAAACTTAATAAAGGGATAGTAATACTTCATTTTATCTTTATTTTATTTTATAGGCATTAAAAAACATGAAGAATGATATGTCTGATCTCTCAAACCTTTATGGTTTTAGAGATATTCACAAGCAAAGTTTCCCCTTCCCGCCTCTTTTACCTAGTGTAAGCAATCTCTTCTCAGATGTGGAATCTGGTTGTAAGACTAGATAGATAACAGAAGGGGACAATCTTCTTTCTATTAGAACAATGAAGGCCTTGCCCCCCTTGACAAGTTTTTCAGGTTTTTCCCTTATCTTAATTGAAGATTGTCCCTCTCTGCAATCTACCTGGGCACCTCCCTTCTGCTCTGGCTGAGCAGTATTACATCAGTAAAAGAGGCGGGAGGGGGATACTTTGTCATTGAATTACTCTTGAACTACAACTCTGACAGTAGTGAAATAACACTCTCCAAATTCCAAATAATACGATGATTAGAGCTGCTTTTATTATGAAACATTACTATCCCTTTAAGCTCATCAGGCCCTTTGATTGGAAAAGTATTTTCAGGTGGTCTTATCCAATATGTGAACTGTAGATGCTGGTCTATCTGGCCATAGTCCTCTGATTGTCTGTTTCCTCCAACTGATGTCCACAATGAGATGTCGGCATCTCAGACCACAAGAGTACATGTAGTTCAGTGTTTTTGATTCCATTTGTACCTTCAACAATTATAATTTTTCTAATTTGGGGTGTTTTGTATCTTTTATTTCTATCAATAGTTGTTTTAGATATTTCTGGGGTTTTTTATTCCATTTTGTACTGTTTCTAATAATTATGATTGTTTGATTAATACTACATTTTGATAAAAATGTTTGAAGTCATTCCCCTTCCCTTCTAGGAAAATGGCCAGACTGAATGGAACAACTGGTTCTTATCTTCCATCAAAATCTAAGTTACTATGATTTACTGGAGAAGATAAAGCTGTATTTCTAGTAGTATGGCAGCTGATACAGGTTTCATCTGAACCACCAGAAATAAGTTATTTGGTTTGAATTAAGAGGCATTGGCGATTAGAACAGTACATTTCCCTGCGTTGTCAGCGCAGAGATCACAAAAAAGACTTTGATTTGTCGTGTGACACAATAGATTAAATTGGCCCTGGACAGCATGCAGCTGATATAAGCAGCCGTGAAATTTCTGTATTTCTCATTCAGGTTGTTGCAGGAACAGAGCTTAATATAGTTATTACCTGCAGAGAATTCATTTCAATGAACCTTCTGTCCTGTTGATTCACTAATGAAGGAACATTTTTGTTTCAGACAGAACATACACTTGCCCTCAGCTAAGCATGCAAACACTGCTGTGCACTTGAATTCAATGACCTTTTTTTTCCATCACTCCTGTTGCATTAATATATCTGCTTCAGAAAATAACATTAGACATAAAGTATTTTATAGTCATGGAAACTTGGACTGTTGGGTAATAAACCCCACACTTGACGGCAAAATAAGATACGGCATTGTCCATAACTCATCACACATCCAACACAGTCACACATGCAGTCAGGGAGCCTGATGTGCTAAGTGAAAGTGGTGAAATTCTGGAGTAAACCAACTGCCCCAAATTGTAATTTATTTAGATGGGGATTTTAATCCCTTGAGTGTTAAAGGTCTCCAATGCATTACAATATGTTGGGCACAAACTATCATTCAAGGTGTTAAAATTCCTCTAAATCAATGTCATTTTTATTCATTCCCTAAGGTGGAATTGGGTTGCCACAGAACTGCACCACTTTTCTTAGTACATCAGCGATACTCTCAGACACAAAAGGTCAGTCTCAGAACGTCACATCCCTTGTTCTACTATGCCCATTGACCACACATACTCTGTCTGACATTTCTGCCTTTTTCCATTGTCCTCTGGTAGTCATAGAACACACAAATTGTATGCTTACTAATAGTGACCAGTTAGTGAGATGATACACAGAGAGAAATATAAATCAGTATGTGTTGAAATAAAAAACAAAAACAAGTGCTCAATAATTTAGATGAAGCAAAATAGGCTGAGCTGTTCAAACATACTATATTGTGCCATCTACCATCCAAGAGGTTAAAGCAGCAGTAAATGTATGTTCCTGTGAAAGGTGCTACTTGACTTCAACAGGTTGTAAAGGGTTAACTTAAGGTTGCCTCTGTGATCTGCTTTTGACGAGCTCCCGTACATGCGTTGTCCCTTGGTGGAGAAACATGATTCTTTTATTGATCATGTTTAATTTTGAAGAGTGGATGATGCCATGGAATGTTTTTGAAGTGAAGGGGGTTAAGGTTCATTCAACTTTAAGTAGCGGCTACTTTGTTTCTACGAGTATCCGCTTTTCACTATTATGATGTCATCAATCCAATTGGATTGGTTGGATCAAGTTTAAAAAGGGAAACTGTTGCAAGAGCTTGGCGTCTTTGATCATGAGTAAGCGCTGTTAGCGCGAAACGCGTTGATCTGTAACCATGCTTTTTTCTCCTGACTGGTTCCGAATGTAAGTCTTTCCTAGCTCATGAGTTTGGGTTGTTATTACAGCAAATATACATATATATATTTTATCAAGATTTGACCACAATAAAATATTTGAATGCTTTTACATATATTTGCCTTTGAAGATTCAATCCTTTGTGGTGCTGATATTTGCATTTGATTCGCTTTACATTGCTTCAATCCTGGGATCGGATTTGATCAAGCACACGAGGTTATCAAGAAATTTGGAAATGTGATGGAAAGTTTATACGTGTTTATAAGAGGTGGAGTACGTGCCCAGACTGTTTGATGATTGTATTTGGATCACGATCTCCCCTGTCAGGCAACAGTTGAGCTGATCGATTTTCTTTGTTCAGTTACAGTCACACATGCAGTCAGGGAGCCTGATGTGCTAAGTGAAAGTGGTGAAATTCTGGAGTAAACCAACTGCCCCAAATTGTAATTTATTTAGATGGGGATTTTAATCCCTTGAGTGTTAAAGGTCTCCAATGCATTACAATATGTTGGGCACAAACTATCATTCAAGGTGTTAAAATTCCTCTAAATCAATGTCATTTTTATTCATTCCCTAAGGTGGAATTGGGTTGCCACAGAACTGCACCACTTTTCTTACTACATCAGCGATACTCTCAGACACAAAAGGTCAGTCTCAGAACGTCACATCCCTTGTTCTTCTACTGTGCCCATTGACCACACATACTCTGTCTGACATTTCTGCCTTTTTCCATTGTCCTCTGGTAGTCATAGAACACACAAATTGTATGCTTACTAATAGTGACCAGTTAGTGAGATGATACACAGAGAGAAATATAAATCAGTATGTGTTGAAATAAAAAACAAAAACAAGTGCTCAATAATTTAGATGAAGCAAAATAGGCTGAGCTGTTCAAACATACTATATAGTGCCATCTACCATCTAAGAGGTTAAAGCAGCAGTAAATGTATGTTCCTGTGAAAGGTGCTACTTGACTTCAACAGGTTGAATTTCCCATTTTTCACTGTCTACAACTCAAATATAAAAATAAAACAGACAAGCACACACAATCTAAGGAAAAAGTTCCCAATAATTTGATAAGACCACCATTATAAATGCCTAAATGGGCTCTTGTGAAGTACACATAATTTGGTACCCACAGGTAGGTTTTCCTATCAAGACACCCAAAAGAAATGAAAGGTGACAATACCTCAGCTACTCTAAATGCGGTATTCAACAAATTGCAAATTATCCGACAATCATATCACCACTAGCAATGGTATTCACATAGACTAGAGAAAATAAGACCTCTCACTGTAATCATATACGTTGTTGTCAATCTCCAATAGAGATCCTGTAGTGCATGGGTTTCATACATATCCAGTAGCAATCAATAGGAGCCTTCTTATGTGGTGGCCACTTATCGTCTAGGCATGCACATTGTATCACCAGTGGTCCACAGTACTGTTTATCTATAAACAGTATTATGACCACTGTTTATACTAACATAGTATGCTTATGAAAAACACATTACAAGATTGTACTGGTAAACCTAAAGATTAGGAGTGGGAGTGAAAAGTTGGAAACATTTCCCACATGACTGTTCCCGAAAACTTACAGTTTTATTTCTTTTTTCATGAAAGTTTTCTCCTTTGCACCTAAGCAAAATTGTCCTCCTTTTCGCCTATTATTAACACATTTTTCGCTTATGTTTCCTACAGGTACTACATTTCCCTCTGCAGTATATTACTTCTTCTGAGGGCTGTAGTTTAGAAATAAGTGTCTTACAGAAACATATGCCTTGAAAAATGTATTAGCATGCAGATTGCATTTGTCCTTTGCCCACAACTTTAATTTCCATCTTAAGTGACACTGGCACATATTCATGATAATGGCAAGAGATTTAAAATAAATAAATCCTGTGTGTATTGTAGTAGTGGTGGTGGGTGGACTGGCTGGTATGGTGTGATGTGTGTATGTATATAGTTTTTACTATTGTCATGTTTGCGTCAAATCCTCGTTCACAGATTAATGACACACATTACTTGTCGCTCACAGTAGTAGTCCCATGTGGGGTAGATGGTGGCAACCCTTCTTCACATCCCTCCTCCACCTCTTCATCTATGCTGCTGTTAATATATGTGTGTCCTGGCTTTGTCTGTCATTTGTGGTTTCTGCTACCTGATACTCAGATGGTATGAGATGTTGGTTCATTTTTAAGAATGTTAGTCTCCCAACATGGCTGATAGCTGTGTCCTGCGGTCACTGACAATACAACCAGCCTCACTGAAAACCCTCTCAGACTCAGCACATGCTGGAGAACAACTGAGGGTTTCCACTGCAGTATGTGTCAATGCTGGCCACACAAACTGCTTTGTTTGCCATTAGTCCATGAGCCCATTGTTTCTGCCTAGAACGTAGCTATCCTGCAAGTATGCAGAAACCATCTCACATGCAGTGGGACCACTTCTAGGAGCTACACAGTGTTCCTGTGTGTCAGTTACCAACCCATAGTCAGGGAGCATGTCCCAAAGAGATGTGCTGCCACAACCACCACCAATGTTGGTTTTTTGCCACCCCTGCTGAGACCCATGAATTACCCTGTGTTCCGAATGGCATATTCTGGTTGATGATGTAGCTGCTTCTGCTGGCTGAAATGCTTTGCTGCCTTCCTTTTCACTATACTGTCTAGATGTTTATTGTGCCCTCACTTTCTCCTTCTCAAACTCCACAATGCAACCCTCCACTCGATCAATAAGCATGTCTCTATATTCCTTGACAAAATCCAATTCCTCAGATAGTCGTTGCTGATCTTCATGACTCCCTCTTGTGACAAACTGCTGATGGCCCTTTGGCAGAAATTCTGAAATTTTTTGTTTGAAGCAGGGGTCCAGCAAAGTGGCAAAAATATTTTCCTCATTGCTTTTAATGAACACTATACTGTCTTACATCAGTAGTGGGAAAATTAATGGAGACTATGCTAAAGGAAAGAATTGTCGAATATCTGAACTTGAATGGCTTGCAAGATACCAAACAGCATGGGTTTACAGTAGGGAGATCTTGGCAAACTAATCTCATACATTTTTTTGACTGGGTAACTAAAATAATAGACCAAGGGGGAGCAGTAGATATAGCATATCTAGATTTCAGTAAAGCATTTGACACTGTCCCTCATAGAAGAATCATTAATAAATTGCAGTGTTTGGGTCTGGATGCAAAAATAGTTAAATGGATAAGGCAATGGCTGAGTGACAGGAGACAGAGGGTGGTGGTCAATGGAGAATATTAGGAAGAAAGGAGTGTTACTAGTGGGGTATCTCAGGGATCTATACTGGGGTCCATTCTTTTTAATATTTTTATTAGTGATATTGCAAAAGGTCTTCAAGGTAAGGTATGCCTTTTTCCAGAAGATACAAAGGGGAATAAGCCAAATGACAAATGATTTAGGTAAATTAGAAGAATGGACAAAAGTGTGGCAGCTGCAGTTTAATGTTGATAAATGTAAAATAATGCATTTAGGATATAAAAATCCAAATGAAAAATATACTGTTAAGGGCACTGTGCTATCAGAGACAACAGAGGAAAGGGATTTGGGAGTAATTATTTCTAATGACTTAAAGGTAGGCAGGCAAAGAAATAAAGCATGGGGGAGTGCAAGCAGGGTGCTGGGTTATATAGCTAGGGGTATTAGTAGCAGAAAAAGGGAAGTGGTCATGCCACTCTACAGCTCTCTTGTTAGACCTTGCCTAGAGTATTGTGTATGGTACTGGAGACCCCATCTCCAGCAAGATATAGTTACTCTAGAGAAAATTCAGTGAAGGATTACTAAAATGGTGACTGGTTTACAGGAAAAGACATATCAGAATAGACTAAAGGATCTGAATATGTATAGCTTGGAGGAGAGAAGAGAGAGAGGGGATGTGATAGAAACATTCAAATACATGAAGGGATTCAACAAAGTGCAGGATGGAAGTACATTTCAAAGGAGTAAAAATGTTAGGACAAGAGGCTATAGTCTAAAACTAGAGGGACACAGGTTTAGACATAATGTAAGAAAGTTTTACTTCACTGAGAGGGTGGTAGATAAGTGGAATAGCCTACCAGCCGGAGTGGTAAAAGTTAATACAGTGACAGAATTCAAGCATGCATGGGATAGGCATAAGGCTGTCCTTAACATAAGAAAAGGCCAATGACCAAAAAAGGCTTGAGGTTTTTACAGTAGGAAAATAGGCAGACTAGATGGCCCGAATGGTTCTTCTCTGCCATCAAATTCTCTGTTTCTATCTTATTCAAAGCACGCTGACATGTCCTTTACCAACTGGTGCATGTCTCTGTTGTCACTATGGTAAGAATCCTCAGCCATGCTCCTCATTTAAATATCAGTGATAAAATTTCACTAATTCCTGCGCCAAAGCGACAAACCAGCATGGTTGCCTCCTCAAAAGGTTTCAGTAGCTCACATACATTGAACGTTACCATTGGCCAGGCTCCCTCCAAAGCCTTCCAGTACTGCATGGTGTACTCACTAATGGCCTTATTCTTCTCGTACAAAAGCTCTAGCATGTACATCATGGAATTCCACCTGGTAGGGACCTCCACTTTCAGCTTGTGATGGGGCCTGTTGTTATACTCTTGTATGGTATATAGAGCGTTGCGTGCACTGTAGGAGCGACTAAAATGGGCATAGATTTTGTGGGCAATAGTAAGCATCTCTTTGAGGGTTTTGGATTCTGTCGGGAATCTGGTCACAACTAAATTTAGCACATAGGCAAAGCAGGGCATATGCAAATACCACCTATTCTCAAAGCAGCGATTATGTTGGAGCCGTTATCAATAGACAAAAAAAAACAGCTTTAAAGGAGCGGAGTACAAGCCATTCCTCAATCACCTTCTCTAGCTTACTTAAAACATCTACAGCTGTGTGGGACTGTCTCTCAAAACTCTGCATGCGCAAGGTGTCATGACGATGGTATGGGCTATCCTGCTGCTGCCGCCTTTTAATCAAACTGCCACAACCGGAAGCATGATTACTGGCTTTCACTTGATGCTGTAAGCTAGTGTTTTCCACTGTTGGTGCGGAGAGAGAAACCCAGTGAGCAGTCACAGTCATATAGTCTGTGCTCTGCCCACTTGTCCACATATCTGTTGTCAGGTGGATTTTCTTGTCATATGCACTTATCAGCCCTTTGCCCACCACACTAACGTCCTGCTTGTACAATTCAGGCACAGTATCCTGGAAAAATAACTGCGGCTTGGGATATTCCAGAGTGGAGCTACACATGACATCAGTTCTCTGAAACCTCGGTTTTCTACAAAAGAACATCTTGGCAACCTTGCCATTCAACAGGAGTACTTTGGGATTGTTCATGTTAAGTTTTTGACTCCTTCCCAGGAACTCAGTCAGTGTGGGTTGGCAGGACATGGCAGAAGAAGCCTGCAACTTTATTGCTTTAACAACATGAGTAGAGGAGGTAGAAGCAGCATGTGTGGGCAGGCTATGACTCTTGCCATCTCCTACAGCAAACCCGCAGTCATCATACTCCTTTGCAGTAGGTGCCATAGGTGTTATTTGGACTGAATGAACTATTGGCACTGGCAGTAGCACACTCTCTGACATATAAATAACTTTACAACTTCTCTTTTTTCTGCCCTAGAGCCCTGGGAACCTTTAAAAGTGCTTCTGCTACTGCTAGTTGCAGCACCTTTTGCCTGCTGATAGTATCTCCCAGGCAGACCTGTGGTTTTACTTCAGGTGGGATCTCATAGAGGGGGTGCCTAGGTGTGAGCCTGCTTTCCCCCTGTTCACATGCTTTTTGCACAGACAACAGATAGCAACGTGCTTAGCTTGAGGATCCTGAGTGAAATATCTCCATATTGTGGACTTCCTTGACTAAGGCATTGCTGCTACTACTACTACTGGGGCTAGATGTTGAAGCAATTCTACTGCCACTACTACTAGGTGTCAAAGGTGCAGAGGCACTCCTCATATCTAGCATTGTGGATGTTAATAACCTGTGCAACTGTTGTTGTTGCTGCTGGGTACTCAAAACAGGTGTGTGTGGCTGAGTGGGACTTGGACTTTGAAGAGGAAATCATGCTGATGATGACTGATATGGTGACTGTGTACTTTTTGACATCTGTGCTTGTCCAGGGTCAGACTTTCCAATTGATTTATCAAATAGTTTATAGATAGGCACAGTGCTACTAAAAAGTGGTGGTAGATTCAGTCTTTGACTTTCTGCTAACCTTATAGCCATGTCATCATCCTCACTCTAAGCTTCATCTGTATCTGAACAAGACAAGGATGCTGGAGGGATATATTCTAGATCTGCATCATCAGACATCATTAGGTCATCCTCAACAGCATCAGCATCACCTGACTTCTTGCCCACTACTACCCTTATATTCATCTAAGCTTTTAGAGGTCTCAAACAATTTTTGTTTTACTTTTACTGTAACAAAGTTAGTTACTACTTTGAGGACAGATGTTTTTGTGCTTGTTTGTCTCACTATCTGATGCAGCAGGCGGTTCAGCTGCTACACCTTCCTCTATTACACTATTGCCATCATCAACACTTGATTGTGACTTGTCATCTTCAGTGTTCTTCTTATATGTTTTTTTATTTATACTTGCACTGGTGGTGCGGGAAGTTTTGTTGGGACCTTGCATCCTCCCTTGTAGGAGAGAGATTATCATCACTGATTTCACACACTACAGCAACCATTACTGCAGTCATTTTTGAACTACTACTTTACTCTAACATCCCTGCAATGCTCCACCCTTCCCCCTCCCCCTTGTGTATTTGCTGAACATTACTCAACTATTTTGTTTTTACTCTACACTACACAACACAACTGATGAAGTATGATCTCTTGCCTAAGCCTAGTCAGCTGTCTGTCAATGGCACTGCCATTTAGTTCTTTGTTTATTTCTTTATTCTTTCTTTATTTTTTTAAGTTGTCCACCCTGTCTTATTACTGTCACAGTCTGTCCAAAAAAAAAAAAATTAAAAGCGAAATCAACAACTTCTTTCCCCAGACTTCCCCACCCAGCACAGAGACAATAACAACAAGATCAGCAAGCAAATACAGTGAATATAAAAAGTCTATGTACTGCCACTCCCTTTTCTTGTTAGCTAAGGCACACTCATTCACTGTTCATTTTAAAGTCACTAAGTGTTAGTGTTTCTTACAGCTAAGGTGACAAGATCACCATTTTAATGCAGGATATTTATGAAAATGTCATCTTTAGTAGGGATGGGCGAAAATTTTTGCCTCAAACTGAAATGGGCGAAAAATGGCACTTTCCTCTTGGAGGATAATTTCCTGCGAAAAGTGCAGATTTTTCTCCACAACACAAAACTTTTCTACAGCCATATAATAGGGTGTCAGGCTCTCACAGCATGCCATTTTGTGTTTGTGAGAGGAGAGAGCATCACGTTGTTTGAGCTAGAGAAGATAAGGGAATTGTAGTTTAGTTTAGGGAATCTTTTAGGTAGGACATTTGTTCTCTCTATTAGGAGAGTCAGTGGGTCACTCTGGGGCGAAGAAGGGAGGAAGGAGGTTGACCCCAAATACCACAAAATTCCACATGACTGACTGGCAACACACAGGCAGCTGGGGGCCTACAGTGGATATAAAAAGTCTACACACCCCTGTTAAAATGCCAGGTTCTTGTGATGTTAAAGAATGAGACAAAGATAAATCATGTCAGACCCAAGCTTGCCTGACTACATGTCAGCCAAGAGGTGGTTCTATAAGTGAATTTATCTTTCTGGTCAATTAAACAAAGTTGCAGTTTACTTTACACTGATTTCAAGTTTGGGCTTTATTTGGAACATTTGATTTTTAACTATTGGGACTTTTGCTATTTATAGAACTGTTCTATTACTAGCTATTTTGTCACAGATCACGCTATGTTGTGTTTTTCTCTTTTTGTTTCTATGTATCTTCTGAATTAGATTATTTGAGACTTTAAACACAAAGGATTCTACACACCTTTGATTTTACGTTGCAAGTATCCTAGTGTGAGTATAGTCAACTGTTGTTGATTTTTTTCACATAGTATCTCCATCTCTCCATGCAAAAACTATCTTTTTTTATCATATCTGTAGACCAATAGACATACATGATATTAATTTATTTTGCATATCTTGTGTATGTATATTAGATTTAAATATACAATAAATAAATACTACTTTATGGTACAGATAACATTTCAAGGGATTTGTCAAGATTCATGGTATTATTTCTGTTAAAAATATAGAGAATTTTCACTTGCACATATTTTCTGTATTGATATTATTTATATATGGTATGCAGATATAAGTGCTCAACTAATATTTTCAATATTATTTTATATTCCTTTTTGATAGAGGTTCAAAGCAGCATTTATTTTATATACTTTATATATTATATTGATATACCGGAGATATTAAGCACCTCCACAGCAGATACACCTGTCCTATTCATTCTCTTGTATCCAGATGAGTGCCCAAACAAACAGTTTCTGGGGTGGTATCAACTGACTCTTGTTCTAGTTTAGTAGTTATCTCAGGTCCTATGATTCCTCACCTGGGAAGAAGTCCCTGCGATGATGAGAAGATCTAAGTATGAGATGACTATAATTCCTTCCTCCCTTAAGGGTTCCAGTGAGAATGCCAGCATTTCCTGTAGCATGATCTTACCAGAATATGATGATAGGTTTCTGGAGGCATGGCCTCTAACAACAATGGCTTCTTTATAAATTGGTTGACATACCTGAGATAGTATATTGTCCCAAAGTTCACAGAGGGCTTGGCCACTGTAAATAAAACTGAATACATTTCCGAGACACTCTGTTCATAGGGACTGGCTCTATCATTCTCTTCAGTATTAAGTCCTGAACTGCTTGTCTGAAGGCTACTGCTTTTAGTGTATTTGATGGTGTCCTTGAATTTTCAAAGATATTCATTTTGGGGACAGTCATGAATTCCAGTGGGTACCCCGTTGTCATGAACTGTTGTACCCAACGGTCTGTGGATACTTGTTCCCAGGCCTTTATAAAATGTCCTAGCCTGTCCTCGACTGGGATCATTGATGTGGTCTGTTAATCTTCATTGGTATTCTTTTTTTTTTTTTTTTTTTTTTTTTTTTTTATTGGTCTTACAAGGGAAATCTCCCTTTTGAAGCCCTCTCTAGACCTGTGTAAGGAAAGAGTCTCTCTGTATCATTGGGTCTGCCATGTTGATATTTTCTGGACTCCCAAATAGGCTGTCTTCTCGATTTAATCAGGACTAGCATGATGGGGAGGATCTTAATCTTTTTTCCTGGGGCAGGAGGTAACTCATTCCTCCAAAAATGTCCTTTATGAGTTATTCTAGCTGTTCACCAAAACAACAAGTAACTTGCGAAGGGCAAGGATATTAGCTTGGCTTTTGAGGATGCATCCTCTCCCCACAACTTCAACCAAATGTACCCTCCTCTGGGTCTTCTATACGTTGCCTTTTTCTTGAATTTGCAGCTTGCTGCAATGTTGAAAAGGTTTTCTGAATAGATGTATTCATCGAGGACAGAAAATGTTGGATTTGGGAGAGCATTTCCTGTGCTGCTACTTTCTTCATGCAAACTGGACATTATTTTGCTGCATCTGAAAGTGATGTTATTTTAAATAATATATGTTTTTATTAAGTCGTACATTCAAGACAATATGTTGGTCGCAAAACAACAACTGTCTCGACAAAAATAAGTGGCTTTATCTAGAACATTGGTACAGAGTAACTGAATTGCAAATCTGACTCGGGGGGGTTACTGTAATTTAATCCACAAAATGACTCCAACTTTTTATCAAAACACCCCCAAAAAAAACAAATAAACTAAATGGAAAGTCATTAGAGTCCATATGTGCCACCATAATCATGAACCCCAAATCACAACCAATATTATACAACATCCTAACAGCTGGCACTGTATAAGGAGCCTGCTCTGAAGTGTTTGAAGAGAGAACCAAGTGGCTGTCTGAAAACAGTTGCATACAATAATTTATATTTCTCTGTCTAGGGTCAAAATTTAGTTTTCCCAATAAGTGAAGAACTTTTTGGCTGACTTATCTTTGTACAGTAGGGAGTTAGTCCAGTTCATTTTAAAAACATAGAACAATATGTTTGTTAACAAACTGAATGATGATGGAGTGGTTAGTATCTTGTGCTGTAAGTTAGTTTTCTTTCCCATAGCCCCAAGCATGTGAATCATTTTAGAGATGGTGTCAACGTTTGTGATACCAAAAATGGCAAGTTCAAGTGTTAGGGTAAAATAGGAAAGGTTCTAGGAGTGTGTAAATGCATGTATCTGGGACCAAAAGGCTTGGATGACAGAACATGACAATATACAATGATAAGTAGTGGCATTTAAGTTCCACATTTGGGGCATTTATTGTCAGATCTTAGACCCAGCTGATGCTTAGTAGACAGGTATGCTCCATGCATACATTTTAAAAACAATTCTTGATATATAGCTTATGAGAGTGTTTGCCAAGAGAAAATAAATGTTTGGAATACAGAGTCAGATTAGAAGTTGGCCAAAATCTGTGTCCGGTGAGTTAGTCTTGAATAAAAAGAAGAGAGTTATATATGAAAGAATAAAAAAGTAGAGCCTATAAATAGACTGAATAGTAGTAGAAGAGGGAATAAAATAAATGTCAAATGGATTATGCCATTTGAGATCTGAGAAGTTTTGGGTAACAGTGGTGAGATAGCTCCTGAACTGAAAGTAGGAAAATAGAGGGATTGTCATATCAGGATCTTAATTGAGCTAGATATAATATACATATTTGAAAGATACATCTCTGTTACGGTTCAGTACACTCAGAAATGGTAGATGTTGGTAAAAAACACAATTTTATTTAAAGCACACAAGGAATAACGTAACCCTCACGGGTCCAGCATATAACACATAACACATGGCTCGTGCCAGGAACGTATGCCCAACTGAGACTATCCACCACCGTGTGCCCGTGCCACCCCCGAAGGGGTTAATGTACGCTGTGGTCTAAATGTGGAAGGCAACCGGAAGACCAAGCGATCGAGTATACCAGTGATGAGGATGACAGTGGTGAAACAAGTAGCGGCACAAGGCACTACCCCAGGAGGGGTTAATGAACGCTATGGTCAGAATACGGAAGGCAACCGGATGCGCCCAACTGAACCTAAGAGCGGAAGACCAAGCGATCAAGTGAACGGTGTGGAGGATTAATGGCACAATGAGACTCTAACCCATGGACTGGATTACAGACGGTAACGGAGTACTGTAGCTCTGAGGTGCACGATAACGTGAGTGAAGTTCACAGATGACAGCAACAGGCACTGACAGGATCTTCACCCAGCCAGGCACGGAAGGAGCAGGAACTTCAGCCAAACCGATTCGGTACACGGAGCAGGAACGTCAGCCAAGCCAGGTCGGTACACGAAGCAGGGTCGTCGGTCTCGCCGGGTCGTTACACGGAGCAGGGTCATCGGTCTCACCGGGTCGGTACACGGAGCAGGAATGTCAGCCAGGCTGGGTCAGAACAGGAAGCAGGAATGTCAGCCAATCCGAATCGGTACACAGATGCAGGAACAGTAACTAATAGCGTAGTCAGGCAGTCCGGGTCATACACTGGTATCAAATAAACGGAACAAGCGATAGGCATCAGGTACACCACGAAAGGGCAACCCATAAGTGACAGCCCAGAGTATATAAAGGCTGTCACTGGGAGGAGCTGTACAACGCAGCCAATGAAAAGGCACCAGGAAATAAGCCTGTCAGGATGTCGCTAGAATCACGGGCGCCGTGATAATCTCTGAAAAATGCAGTCTATCCCTACATTGTTGACCCTACTGTGTAAATGGAAAATTTGCTTGCCCATTGTGAAATGCCACATTCTTTGTGAGATGTAAGTTAAATGAGTAGAATGAGGCTAAATGGAGTTTCTCTGGTTATTTCCCAAGCTTGTATGGTATTAAAACATTGTGGGTTCTCAGAAACATGCAAGGGTAAGCCATAGAGATTTTGATGAAGGAGACTAATAAGATTTTGATCTGGGGACATCTCCTGTTCCAGTCAGGTATCTTAAATACACCTTAGTTTGTGCATCAATCTACTGCATATCTTAACAAAGCTGCCAAGTCATAGTTGTGAATATGTGGGTAGCTAAGACCGATATTGTATGTGGTTTGTTGAACTTTTATTAAACCATAGGGCATCCAAACCATTTATGGTGACATATGTTCTGGGCATAGAATAAAGATTACGCACAAGGTTAATAATTTCTGACCACAAAAACATAAAAATTTGAGAACTCAAATTAATTGGGGCCAAGGGACTTTGTCAAATGCCTTCTCCTCTTTTAGGCTAAGTAAAATGTTGGAAGACTGACATTGTAGGTGGTAAGATGACAGGATCAGCGATTCTAGTGCACAGCATATACCAGTAGTAGCTGATGTTGATAGATAGATGGTAATATTGTCTGGAGTCTGTTAACAATCAATTTAGTAAGAACTTTAAGATTGTGGCTAAGTATTGTGATTGGACTGTATGACAAGACAAAGGATGGATCCTTAGCAGATTTTGGAATGAATTGTGTTCTAGAGTTATTCATATAAACAATATGTCACTGAAGAGAAAATGGAGCAAAAGTTTTTTTGCATAATTTGGCCAGGTTTAACCCCATAGCGACAATTGACTTACCAGGTACATCCTCTGTCACTAAGTGACAGTTTTTGCAGGACGTACCTGGTAAGTCCCAGAAGTCCGGGTCTCTGTGCGACTGTGTTCGGAGACTCCAGAATCATTTAAAAAAAAAAAAAAAAAGTACCACAGTCGTTAAGGTGACAGCCACGTATGCACGCAGCTGTCACGAAGAGGTTAAAGGTATAGTATTGTCAAAATATTACAAAAAAAAAAAAATCAGTATTGTAGATACTGAAAAATTATACTAAATGCCCCCAGTCCCAACTCTCAAACCTTTATGGTTTGTGAGATATTCGCTGTTAAAATCACCCCCTCCCTCCCCTGTCCCTGACATCAGCACTCTAGCTGACTGCAGGGGAATTTGGTCCCTGGACCTGCAGAGGTTCTTCAGCAGAGCTGAGACAGAGATCTTGAAAAAGAAATCCTTCATTGGGACAGTCTACAAAGTGTGCTTGATTCCTTAGGAAACTTACTAAACTGCAGAATATCCCTCTGTCCCGTGATCCAGTATCCAGTATATAACTCTTTAAACCAGATTCTCCAGGGCATATCCAGACAGTTCCCAGGTATGCTCTTGCATAAGTTCCAACACTGGGGAAAAACATTATTCCAGTGACACTTTCCCTAAGAAGTCATGTGACAGTGTTGCCAATGGTTCATAGCACCATTAAAGGGATGGTAATGTTTCACAATAAAAGCAGCTCCAATTAGTCTTCATAGTATGTGGACTTTGGAGATTATTATTTCAATATATCTCTAGAATTAATTGGGTTAAATGACCAATTAATTTTACCGGAATTGTTTGTCCCTGGTAGATCTATTGTTGAATAAACCAACTGCACCATAGGCACAAATAAAAATACCAGCATTCCCATGCAGGTTAATAGTTTTTGAAACCCCTTGACAGCTAGACGTCTCCAATGCATTGTTTCGTGATAATGCATTTGGAGACCTCTATACCTTTGAACAGAGTAAATGCCCAATTTAATTGCACTGGATTCTTTGTCCCCTGCGGTGTGGTTGGTTTAGTCCAGAATAAGTACAGTTTGCCTTTATAATGATGGACCTATGCCACCTCCCATCAGACTTGTAAGACACGTGCTTGTGTGTTGCTCTCTTACCCATCCAATCACTAATCGGCTGTCTAGTGATCATGTGCTTATCACTGGCTGAAATCACGGTGACAACAACATATCCGCCGCTTCCTACTAAAGAAAACAACCATAGAGACAAAACAGTGTTAGCGTACTTAATAGCCATGTTTTATATTGGCAATGTCCGACTTTCCATAATACAATATGTAGCATACCGACAGTAGCAGTCTATTACTTTCACGGAATCTTCTTAGTTGCAATGAACTATTGGTATCATCAGTGGCTTGCCAATGCTGCTGAATTGAGTTTCCGAAATTAATAATTTAAGACCATAATCAACATGGCCATCTAGAATCTATGAATGACGTTTCAACAGGGCAGTGCCTCCTTAAATATGTCATGCTAAGCTCTTCCCCTCAGGTATCTGTATCTAGGCAACGGTACCACAACTACATCACTTCCGGTGATCTTGCGTCTCTCGTGGTGCTCCGCGTGTTACTTGTAGATTTCTCCGTTATTATCGGGATAGGGGGCGGGCTCCATCGGCCCGCCCCGATTATAGATTCGTGGTATGGCGGAGACAGCGGGAGCATCAAGCCGGCATGAGAAAAGTCTGGGACTACTCACGAGTAAATTTGTTTCACTGTTGCAAGAGGCGAAGGATGGTGTGCTGGACCTGAAAGTGGTGAGTGACTGATGGTATGGGTTGGCGGGGATGATGGGAGTTGTAGTTCAAGGCCTGAAGTTGCCCGAAGAGAAGCAAAGCAGATAGCGAATAACCGAAGTGTGGTGCTGGTCATGAGTGGCGCAGCAGTTAATGAACCTGACAATAGAGCAGCAGGTGGTGGACTTGTCAGTGAAGAAGGGCGCAGCAGGTGGGCAGTGACTGAGGAGGGGCACTGTAGAGATGGGACATACAGGTAAGGCTTGCATAACTGGCGTGGGGTACAGTTAACCATTTGAGTGTCAGAGTCGCATATCCTTTTGACACTGAATGGGTTAATTCCTGGGTTGAATCATGACTGGAGAGGTGGAGCTGTGAAGGTGGAAAGTAACTGTCCTGGGATGTCAGAGCGTCTGTGCGGTTCATGTTAAGCCTGAATTAAGTGTTTGGATCCAGTAATGAGCCTAATGATTTTGCATGGCTGATATCAACACAATGTGCGCTTAAGTCATCAAGCTAATTAAGCGCAATTCTGGAGGAAACTGCACATTGGGGTGCAAATACATTTACCCTTTGCTTTACATGGCGCATTTACACCTTGAATACCACATTTCTCAAATCCGTTGTCGCCCTCTGGCATTCGTGTGGGTAAAAGCCTCTTGTCTTGCTGTTGTATTGCTTCTGAATTGTGTCCTCTTGGACTCATGAGAAAGCATAAAGGGCCTTATTCATAATAGTTTCTGCTACTTTATTATCATGTATGCGATGTAGCCCAGTGCATTTCACATCAATCTGTACCTAGAGCTGTGTGAGTTATGGTTCAAAAGATGCCCTTGATGTAGGTTTTGTAATCATGTTTGAAAATTGAAGTGACACGTTTGCTGGCATGGGTCTATAGATTGAATATTGAAAATTAGGCGATAGGTATGGTTTTGGTTATCTGGTGGAAGCAATCTTGTAGTCAGTATATTTGTGGCTGTGTGTGTAAGAAACTAAAGAATAATGTTAAGAATAAAATGCACCACATGGGGAAGTAATTCCCATTTATTTTAAATGGATTTTTTAGCCTATCTGTGTGTTAGAGGATGCTATTGCAAAACATTCAAATGTTAGTGTACAGGAACAGTTATTTGTCATCTGGTGCTGTTCATTTTTCTTTTGTCAGGTACCTGTTAAATACTCTCATTGACACAGCACCACAAGACATGACTCAAGGGATGAAAGGGAATAATTCAATGCTGAACAAATGAGCCTTTGCAGTTTTCTTTCACTTTTGCCTTGGAACAAAGTTCAGCTGGTGCTTTTGTTACTCATGTATTCACCATGGTGTTCTAAACTACTCTATCAGCATGAGGAATCCGGAAAGGCTACTCATTTCCCACTTTTCACTCCTATGCCCTAGTTTTATTTGTAAATGGGCATAGGGTTGACTTTTTTTTCTTTTTCTTTTTTTTTTTTTTTTCTTAAACAAGCACTTTTCAGCTGACACAGATGTACTTTACTTTGGAAATGGGTCAAGGCAAAATGTATGCTTACTCAGGGAGTGAAATTGATAAAGTTTTTTACTTTAGCACTGAAGATAACGCATTGTAAGGAGTGTATAAAAAGCCTTAGTGTATACTGAATAATTTTCGCTTAAATTCACATCTGGTCACGTTTATAAATATAACAAAAAAGGAACAGGGCGCAGAGCCATCTAGGATTGGATCTGTATATAATATATAGGTCATATTAAAAGGTATAGTAATACTTCAATTTTCCCCTTAAGCATCTTAACCCCTTAAGGACCGGGAAAATCTGAGGTCGTTTTCCCTTAAGGACCGGAGCAATTGTGACCTTTTTGACTATGTCTTTGTTCAACAGTGTTTTCCCTCTTATGCTTTTATTCCACCCCCATAAATTATATACTGTTTTTTTAAGCATAAATAGGGCTTTCATTTGATACCCTATTTATATGGATAACCCACCATTCACTTTATTAAAAATAAAAAAAAAAAAAAAAAAAGGTAAAAAAAAAAAAAACATTTTTGATTTTTCTCTTGTGATCAATTGGCCACAAAGGGTTAAATTTTTATGGAGACTGCATGAAAGGTATGACCGGTCAGTCATACCTACACAATGTGCAGTTTAAAGTTGCCACTGTCCCCCCTGGGTGAAAATCCCCATGTCCCTTTTTCCCACCCTATTTTGACACTTTTTTGTCCCTGGCATTTGGTGGTGTAAATAAGTGTATTACATGGCTCCACAACAATCACACTTGCAATATTGTTTAATTATATATATTTTTTTTAAATAAAAATGTTTTTGTGGAAAAAAAAAAGTGTAAAATTGCAGGTCAAAAATTGACCTGCATTTAGCCAGTCTCCAGCACCAGCAGTGAAAGGGTTTATACCCCCAACTGCTGTATTTTTTTTAACCACTAGGTGTCGCCCGTCTACTTCTGTCTCCCTTACTTTGAGAGCAAGGAAGACAGAGGCAGACGAGACAGGCACAGACAGCATGCTTTGCATGCTGCCTCTGTCTGTCACTATGCCGGTACATGTGATCGCTGATACATCGATCTCATGAATTGGAAGAATCAAGAAGGGCTGAGACTGAATGCCCCGGTCTCGGAGCGCTCAGTCTCAGCCTGGATTTAATTATAGCAGCGTGCACGGAGGCACGCTGCTATCATTTAAGCCATGACAGTCATGGGTCGTTAAGGGTATAACAACCCATGACGGTGCAGGACCGTCATGGGTCCTTAAGGGGTTAAGGATCGGCCGTGCACGCACAAGGCCATCACTTAAAGACCAGGAACTTTTTTTTTTTTTTTTTTGTGACTCAGATTCCGGACTCCTCGAATGGCATGCAGCCACGCAGGGAGCCTGGAATTCCATGACGTTCCAGACTGTCATGGGCCCTCAAGGGTTTAAGAACTAAATTTTCCGAGCCCAGCGGCATCTCTCAAACCTTTATGGTTTGAGAGAGATGCACTTTCAAAGTTCCCTCTCCCCTGACGTCAGCAATGTAGCTGACAACAGTGGAATCTGGTCCCTGAGCAAGCGGAGGCTCTTCAACAGAGCCGAAATCACCAGATTTCCAGAAACAGCCTTTAAAGGGGAACTTATCCCTACCTTTTTTCCATCCAAGCCTCTATCCAATTTTCAGTCCCAAATTATGTACATCCAACTTAGATATTATTAGTATGACCTTTACTTAACAATGTCAAAAAAAAAAAATAGGTCTAAAATTTTTTAAATTATTTAAAATGTATTAAATTTCCTATGCATTTCGTGTCTTTAGACTTTCTCAAAGACTCAAATATTAGAGTAGTAATAATAATGAACCTTTATTACTACGCTTTAATATTTGAGTCCTTGAGAAAGTCTAAAGACGCGAAACGCGTAGGAAATTTAATACCTTTTAAATAATTTTAAACATTTTATACCTATTGATATTTTTTTATTTTTGACATTAAGTAAAGGTCATACTAATAATATCTAAGTTGGTTGTACATCATTTGGGACTGAAAATTGGATAGCGGATTAGTCGGGGAAAAAAAGTAGGGACAAGTTCCCCTTCGAAGGCTGTTTGTTTCTGGAAATTTGAGTGCATATAAGTGGGTGGTTAATTTGACCTGTGTGTTACATACAGATCCACTCTTGGATGGCTCTGCGCCCTGTTACTTTTTTGTTCTATTTATAGTTAATCTGCAGCGCTGTACAATAGGGAATAGACATGCAGAGATGTTAAATAGCAAAATCATACGTGAAGAACAGAAGGATCAGAGGGTCCTGCTTGTGAGAGCTTACAGTCTAGTGTAGGTGCTCTGGTTGGTCACATTATAGTATTCTACTTTTCCTTATGTTTTGTGGACAATCTTTTTCTGTTCAAAGATGCATAATTGTTCAATTTGCATATGATGAAAGTTTGGGTCTTCATAATAGAGCAAAGAGAGGTGATCATCTGGACATGTAATTAATTGTGCAGGTCTTATCAAACAATTCAGTGAACAAACATATGCTGGGAATAGCTGCTCAGACAATCCAAATACTCTAAAATGATTCTGGTTAACCACCCCTCCAAATTACAAGGAGTTTGCAGTTTATAGGAAAGTAATACTTGATATGTTTAAAAAAAACATGTTGTAGGGTATATCCCCCTGAGTAAAACAAGGAAACGCCCACTGCTGAAAGGTGTTTTTATTCAAAAATTATTACAGCTCACATTTTTAATTATTTCAGGTGGAAAAAGCCCATTTTTGCCACAAGAAAGAAAACGCAAAGGATCACCACCCTTTCAGTTCAGATTTAGGGGACAGTCCTTTCGAGACTACAAGAGAAGTGAATCAGGCTGTCAAGAAGAGCAAAGGGGAAGATATTCCCAGAGAGGAGGCTTCAGAAGTACCTATTCCAAGAAGCCTCAATTTAAAACAGGAAACCAATGAATTCCAGCGGGCCCCTACCGGGATCTCAGTAGGGGGCAGATTGGGATCCTTTCTTGGGGTTTGGGAGACCCTGGTAAAACCAGATGCCTGGGTCTCCCAAACTTTGATCAAGGGGTACACTCTGGAGTTCATATCTGTCCCTCCCACTCCAATGTTCCTCATATCTCGCATTCCGAACAACATCAGTACTAGGAAGGCCTTCTACTCTTCAATCAACAGTCTCTTGACTCAGAAGGTTTTAGAGAAGGTTCCAGTTCTGGAGTCTATTTTCCTTTCTTTCTGACATCCAAACTCTCCGGTTCATTCACGACCATTCTAGATCTGAAGAAAGTCAACGTTCAACTCGGACATCTTCACTTCAAGATGGAAACAGTGGAGTTGGTTCTACACTCTCTTTCAACCGGGATGTTTCTAACATCCATAGACCTGAAGGACGCCTATTATCCTATCCCAGTTCATCAGGCACACAGGCGCTTCCTTCGATTTGTGGTCAGTCTAGACCACTACCAGTTTACAGCTTTACCCTTTGGCCTATCAACAGCCCCCAGAGTATTTACAAAAATTCTGGCTCCGACTCTGGCATGTCTCAGAAAGCAGGGAATCAATGTACTAGCTTATCTAGACGACCTTCTAATTATGGCACCTTCTCGCGAACGTTCCCTCACTCTCACAAGAACAGTAATCCAGTTCTTACAGAGCATAGGTTGGATTATCAACCACAACAAGTCACCTTCTTAGAAAATAGACCTTCTGGGATTACGAATCAACACAAGGATATCTCTAGTTCATCTATCAACAGATAGAATCTCCAAACTCCGGACAAAAATACGGGCCTTTCTGAGGAAACCGCATTTGAGGGTAAGGGATTTTCAAGAGTTGCTAGGCTTAATCTCTTCGTCCACTCAAATTCTTCCATGGGCAAAACTGCATTGCCGTATTCTCCAACACAACTTTCTGTCCTATTGGAATCCAGACATTGGGAATCCATTTCAAAGGATACCACTTTCCAGGTCGGCCAGACAGGAGCTGCAATGGTGGCTCAATCCAACTAACCTTCAGACAGGAAGATCATTATTAATCCCTTTTAAGACTGAACCGCAGGTTGGGGCCTCTTCTGGACGATGTGGCCGTCGCATTCCAAGCATGGAACGCACAAAGGACCCATTGCGCATGCGCGGTCCACATGCAATGGAATGCAACCCGGGAGTTCAGAGAACAGGCTATGACGCTCATTCAGTGGAGTATTTAAAGGCAGTCAGGTAAGTAAATGCCTTTTCATTCTATACCATTTGTGGCTATGCCTTTCTGTTGCAGGGTGTTCTAGCTCCAGATCATGTCTACTCCAGCTAAAGCTACCACTAAAGAAAAAAATGCCTCTGATCCCCCTAGCAAGGAGGAAGAGTCTGCTCCTAAGCGCAAAGTGTGTGCAGCCTGCGATTTTTAAACACCCAGCCTCTGCCACTTCCGAACTGTGCGACGAGTGTCTTAAGAAGGCTGCATGTACTGACATACCGGGACAGTTCCAGGATTTCCTGTCTTGGATGAAGTCATCTATGCAGGAAACCTTTAGATCCATTCAACAGGGAGAACTGGCTCAAAAGAGGCAGCGTAAGGAGTTGGGTGAAGGCACCTCCTCTATGTTGCCAGGTGAGGAATATGACCTAGAATCTCCCCTTGATGACCAAGGTTCGGAACTAGGATCAGAAGAGGGTGAGTTGGTCAAAGATTCAGGAGTTTTTAATCTTTACCGCATTGATCCCTTTGTTATGCTTATTAGGAAGTTGATGGGTTTATCTGAAACCCAACAAGATATGGGCATAATGGACACAGCATTTCTAGGAAAGAAGAAATCTGCCCCTGTCCATCAATCCATTTCAGACCTGGTCCTCTCTGAGTGGAAACTGGGAGATAGAAGATCAGCAGTCCCCAGAAAATGTAAGTGTTTCCCTTCAGTGACAGATGTCCAATCTAGGGCCGCATCCCCTAAAGTTGATGCCCCTATCGCCTATTTGGCTAAACATACTATCCTGCCTATGAAAGACGGTACTTTATTGAGAGACCCAATGGAGGGAGCACTTAAGAAACAATTCTCGGTAATCGAGAACCTGAAGGCAACCACAGCGATGGCTTGTGTCTCCCGAGTCATGCGCATTTGGCTGACAGAGTTTGAAGACAAAATTGAATTGAATGTCTTCAGACCTAAATTATTAAAAGAGATAGCTATTATCAAAGAAGCAACAAATTATTCTTGTGATGCCTCTTTGGATATCATCCATCTACTGGCCAGATCCTCAGCACTGTCCATCTCAGCATGCAGGTCCCTCTGGTTAAAACCTTTGAAAGCAGATACTACCTCTAAAAACAAGCTCATCTCTCTGCCATTTACAGGATCCTCCCTTTTTGGCAAACACCTAGAGGAGATAATTAAAAAGGCTTCTGGTGGCAAAAGCCCATTCCTACCTCAGGGAAAGAAGTGCAGTGTCTCCCCTCTGTTTCAGCCTTCCATATATCAGAACCAGGCATTTCGTGACCAAAGGATATGCGACTCCAGTCGTCAGGAGGAACAAAGAGGAAGATTTTCCAATAGAGGAGGCTTCAAATGCACCTATTCTAGGAAGTCTCAGTTTAAACCTGAAACACAATGAATGCCAGTGGACCCCAGTCCGGATCCTAGTAGGGGGCAGACTGGGATCTTTTCTCCCAGTCTGGGAGACCCAGCTTATTCAAGACACCTGGGTTTCTCAGATTCTGGACACTGGGTACACACTGGAGTTTCTATCTGCCCCTCCCGCTCCAAAATTTCTATGATCTCTCATACCGACCAACGTGAATACCAGACAGGCCTTTCTGTCTTCAGTCAACAGCCTGATGAATCAGAAGGTCCTGGAGAAAGTACCTGTCCAGGAGAGAGATTCAGGAATTTATTCACCTTTCTTTCTGGTCTACCCCACCTATGACTAA